>OX375883.1:98660644-99293144 GCA_947359465.1 Metellina segmentata
ATCGGCCATTTATAGTTCGAATGTTCTGAAGTTCGTAGTTCAGAATTTTCTGAGGAATATGATTACAACAATAGAATATGTTATTATGGAAAGTCATTTCCGTATTATATGTTGAAGCGGTTTTATTAATTCACGTTTGACGAAGTTTAGTTGTTTGAAAATAGTTTTCGGTTGAAAATATTTCACCTGAGTAATAAGTTTTTATCCTGTGTTCGTCTGCCATTTGTAGTTGGATAGTTCTGATGTTTGTAACGTAAAAGCATATTAAGAAATATGACGGTAACAGTAGAATACAGAATTATAGAACTAAGGAAATACATTAATCAAAAGAGAAGTGGCTTTATTAATTCACCTCTGTTTCAGGTGAAATGTTTGAAAATAGTGGAACATATTCCACTCGAATAATATGTATCACTTAAGAATTTGTCGTCCATTTATCCTCCGAATGTTCTGAACTTAGTAGCACTGAGCACGTACAATATAATTGTAAAGTACCTGTTAGACATGAACAGAGAAAGTACTTAGTATTAGAACACATATAGCACCCCGATAAGAAAAGTGACACAGGTCAAAAAATAAAAAATTTTATGTTCTGTTATTGAAAAATACGTATGAGATGCCCCAGTGTGTTATATTACTATTCTATAGAATATAATAAAGTTATCACAATAAATATTTACCTAAAATCAAAAAGAAGCTTATACTATTTCAATACAAGTTTTATAGTATCTTTTAAGTTGATATTTTTCTCAAATTCTGCAATTTTGAGTTTTGTCACTTTTATGCCGGGATGCGATATGTTTTGTAATAACGAATACTTAATTTTAGGTTTCGGGCAAAAATTCTTTTACAATATTCAAAACGAAAAATAATCACTAGTCCTCAAGTTGATTTGATAGATATATCTTTCCAGATGTGATCAGTTTTACTAACAATGAGTTACTTGTTGTACTTTTCAGGTCGGACACCAAATGAATGTGTAGTATTCTCTCGTCAATTAACTGCAATATATGCAAAACTGTTTTATCATAACGCTGTTCTACAAAATTTTTAACTTTAATAAACTTAAAATTAAAATTTCTATCTTTCTAATTTGTAAATTTCTGTCTAATACCTCACTGTATTATTTTTCTCGGCATATCACACTTTTTTCTTGCCTCACTTCGTGTTATATCAATGTTTTAGTCATACCTTACTTTTCCTTGACTCAGCACTCGATATATTGCTTTTCTCATTATATTCCGTGTTCTTTCTCCTCTTAATCAGCAATGTAACGCATTCTTGATATATCAGGATTTTTTCTTGTCTCCTTCTACGATATACCGCACTTTTTTTCGTGTCTCAGTCCTTGCTATTTCGCTTTTCTCAGTACACCGCTCTTTTTTGTTGTCTCCTTCCCCGATGAACCACACTTTTGTTTCGTGTCTTAGACCCCGCTATATCGCTTTTCTCAGTACACCGCTCTTTTTTCTTGTCTCAGGAATCAATATATTGCTTTTATCGGCATATACCGTACGTTTCGTATTATCAATTCACGATATATCGTATTATTGGTCTATCAAACTATTCTCGACACATTCCACGTTACATCGCCTTTCTCGGTATACCAAATTTTCTTTTCTTTTATCAACGTTCGGCTATATCGCATTTATCGGTATATCCGTCTTTCTTGTCTCAGCACTCGATATAATGATTTTCTTGTTATATCGTGCTTTATTTTGTCCCCCAGAAGTGATATAAATCGAGGGGTTTTCTGTACAATATCCGTCATAACGTGATATGTTATATATAAAATAGATTCATTCTTTTGAATTTTATCGAATATGAAGAGGGGGAAAATATTGAGAAATATTATCTTAAACTGTTATGTCGCCTTACATTCTTCACAACAATTTTTTTTTCCCAGCAACGGTTTCTCAGAATTCATCAACCATGGATTCAAATTCCGATCTTCACGAAGCAGAAGGAACGGAAAATGTTACGACACAACGTTATAGGTTCTGTTTCAGAATTCATCTACAATTTTCATTTTCATCAAAGCCGAAGCAGTGAAAAATATTGCGAAATATTTTCGGAAATTGTTATGTGCGCTTACATTCGTTGCAATAATTTCTTCCGGCAATGATTTTTCAGAAATAATCAACCATCCATATTCAGAACTCTTCGAAGCAAAAGTTATGGAAAATATTACGAAACATTTTCTTCGTAACTGTTACATACATTTACATTTTTTTAAATAATGATTCTGAAATCGAAACACATACGAATACACAGCAGCAGATTCCCACACAAAATCATCCTATTGAAACACGATATGGTATTTTTTCAACTAGAATCTTTCCGTAGGAAGAAGAAAAGCCCTTACGGAAACTTTCATATATGTGCAACAAGGAAACGTGACCCAGTTTCCCCGAGACAGCCAGCTGTATATCATCTATTATTAAACGCACAGCTGTTTATCTACGAAGCTGTTGGAGCAATATCACATCCCTATAAATATTATATATGTTTATGGCGCTTTCTATTTACGTTTCTATATCAAGATAAGACCCATGAATATTTCAATATGCATCCACACAAAATATTTAATACGAGGGGACCACAGTATTTTTTCGGCACTGAAATAAAAGCAGCAAGGCCTTTAAACTCAGAATTATTACTGTGCTTTGAGGATATATTACTTTGGAATGCACGTATAAAATAAAATCTCCCCTTCGTCCAAAGGGGAGGAGGCTGTATTCCAGTACGCGAATTTTAAGGTATGTAGTAGGGTAGAGGGGGATATATATTTGCCAGTCCGCAAATACTTGCTGGATGTGTTCACAACATCACTTGGATACCCGCAGTAACTACGTTTCGATGTTTGTTCAATATCCAGTGTAGTGGATCTCTCAAGTTGCTGAATTTTCCACGGCAAACATATCGGAGCGGATATATTTTATTTTGCAATCGAAGCTGGGTTCAAATATTGCTGGAACACGGAAAGCACATATTTTCTTTCCCGCAAATCCGCTGCGATTTCAATGTTTTTCCTTGAAAAAAGTTAAAACTAAGATGCGTTTGGAGGGACCTTGAATGCTTCCTGTTTATTTTTGGAAACGACTTACATTATTTTATTCTTCTGCGTTTATTTTATTTAAACATATTTGTTGTTGTTTTTGAGATAGGTTGAAAGTTTTGTTCTTGCAATATTTCCATTTTCTTTCAGAGAGAGAGAGAGAGAATTGAATATTTTCAAACTTTACTTCTGGAGGTTATATAACCAACATACCTATCCATAAAATTTGTAAAGTATTGAAATATAATAAAACCATCAACATACCTTTCTGTAAAATTTGGAAGGAATAAAACCACCAAAATACCTTTCCCCCAAACTTGGACAGCAAAATAACTTTCGTTAAAGGTAATAAAAACCACCAAAATAACTTTTTAAAAGGCATAAAACCACCAAAACACCCTTTTCTAAGAGTTGAAAGTTTTAATAACAAAACATGTTTCCCTAAAAAGTTCGAGATTTTGGAATACATCTTCATACATGAGTTCGGTGTGTCCATGTCTTTTCTTCTATACACCAACAAAACAATATAGATAAAATGAACATGAGAACCATGATACAGTCGTATTTTGTCCAATCTGTCAAGTCGAGGGAAAAAAAAATTTGAAAAAATCGCAAATTAATTCAAAGAGAATGAACTGTATTCTATGCTGTTCCGGATGTGGCCCGCCCCGGCTTTTGATCCGGCCGGCGGAACATTTCAAAATAGCTTTCGAATAAAGGTAAATATTCTCGGTTCTCGCCAACAAGAGAGTGGCAGAGGGAATCAAAAGACTGAACTACTTAGGTCAGTATTTTTCAACCTTTTTTAGTGACAGCACACAAAAATATCTTGAATTATTTAGGCACACCTTAATATAGAAATGCAAAAGTAGGTATTTCCAATTCTACCTTATATAGTTAATATTATTAATAATATTAGTATTGGATATATGAGATGGCTGAGCCTGTTTTCTTGAACAAATTAAATCAAAACGAGTTTTCAAAGTCGCCAGACAAGTTATCGGCGACACATCACGCCAATCAATTCCACGGATAATCGGGAATAATAATTAAAAATGTCGTTATTGATTGTATCCGAGAAACGGCCTTGCACTTCTTGATTTCATTCCTTACTAGTGGATGTGACTGTTCAAAAAACACTGATGCAAATCAACAATACTCGGATTTCTGGCCTCTAAAAGGGACCACTACTAGAGAAGATATTTTTGATGAGGTTAAAAGTGCTATTGAAAAGTATGGTTTGCAGTGGTGCAAATTAATTGGGGTTTGTACATATGGTGCACCATCTATGGTAGGTTCACGAAAAGGTTTCATCGGAATTTTGAAAGAAAAGGCAATTTACTTGAATGTGCAAAAAGACGATTTAATACTCCTACATTGCATTATCCATCAACAAAACTTGTGTTTTAAGTCCATCCGATTGCAGAACGTTATGGATGTGGTTATAGAGACAATCAATATTGATCTATCTCGCGCGCTTAACCATCGCCAGTTCAAAGCATTTTTGGATGACCTTTCTTCAGAACATGGTGATGTGACATATTTTTGCGAAGTAAGGTAGTTAAGCAAAGGCAAAATGCTAAAAAGATTTTACGATCTTAGACAGGAAATAGCCGATTTTATGGAAAACAAGGAAAAATCATTGCCTGAAGTCAGTGATCAGAAATGGTTTTGTGATTTAGAATTTCTGGTTGACGTCTTGTCGCGGGTCACTTAAACGAGTTGAATTTGAAGTTCAAAAACAAGGTCAGTTGAAAAACAAATTGTATAGCCATCTAAAAGCGTTCCAAAGCAAAATTCGCTTGTGGGTTCGCAAAACAAATGCGATCTGGAAGCTGCTATCATTTTTCAACACTATCCAGTCACGAAAATATTGATTGAACTCAATATACTGAAGAATTAAAATCACTGTCGGAGCAATTTTTTAATATATTTTCCGACTTTAAAAACATGGATAGCTGCTTTACCCTTTTTGCTACTCCGTTGAAAAGTGACGTGAAGAAGGCTCCCACACACCTGCAAATGGAGCTGATCGAGGTTCAGGAAGACATACGTTTGACGTCAATATTTGAAGACGTGGAACTAAGGTATTTCTACAGAACATACCTTGTAGAAGAAAAGTACGCACAGCTGAGAGCATTTTCAAGAAGAACGTTTTGCGCATTTGGAAACACTGATATATATAAGCAGTTCTTTTCCATGATGAAAACTAAAAAAATCGATGAATAGTACCAGGCTTACAGATGAAAATTTGGAAAACACTCTGCGCTTGAGTATTAGTGGGATTGATCCCAACAGTGATTATCTTGTTTCTCAAGTTTAAGCTTAAACTTCTCATTAATTTCTGGTGATTGTAAGTAAATACTTAATCAATACGATAGTATTCTGTTCATATAACTTTACCATTCTACTTTATAAATATATAAAATAAAATAAACCTTATCATTATTACTTTTTTACAACTACCTATTATCTACGGCCCGCGACTTCATTAATATCCTAAAGTTTAGCCCGCAACTTTCTAAAGGTTGCCCATACCTGATATAAAGCATCTGTCCAAACTGCAGAAAATGTTAAAGAACAATAATTGACAAAATATTAAGGTGAACCAGCCACCTGGTACAGAAATTAGTTGTGCATTATATAGCAGTATAATCTCTCATTCTTGGCTTTTCTGAAATAAAAAACCTAATGCGTTTTAAATGTTCCTTGTTTTCTGCCATTTATAATGCTTGACTGACAAAATTTAAATTACATAACCCAATAACCACAGATTTTGCCCAAAGTTCTAACTCTAATTCGTTTTTTCAAACAACGAAAAAACTTGTGTGAAGTAGATATCATTTCGGTCTTGCAAGTCAAAGCCAATTAGCGCCAAAAACGGGATGAACTTTTGCATTAAACCAATACTAGTTCTGACGATACATACACTTCCTTACAATAATGGACCGGACAGCAAGATGTGATGGCATAAGAGAAATAATAAGTGCTTTAATAAGGAGATGGTCCCCCATGTGCTGTAATTACACGAGCAACCCTTCTGGGCTTACTTTCAACAAGGTTTTGTTACACAACTGAGAGAATTTGTGTCCATTCCTGCTGCAAGAATGCCGCCAGCTCAGCTGTAGATTTCGGACGTGGTTTCCCGGACCGTTTGCGTCGCTTTCACTTGTCCCACAAGTGTTCTATTGAGTTTAGGACGGGACTCTGAGCGGGCCAGGGAAGACTTTTTACATCCATATCTTGATACCACTACCTGACCGTGGCTGCAATATGACATGGAGCTTTGTCGTCCTGGAAGTTACATTCGTCTATTCCAAACAATTGCCAGAGCGTAGGAAGAACCTGATTGTCCAAAATGTTAATGTAGGCTTCGGTGTTCAATTGACCATGAACAACATGCAAAAGCCCCAGGCCATACTACGAAAATATCCCCAAACAAGCAGTCGGATTTCAAGAAATCCTCTGGCGTCCGGTCCATTATTGAAGGATTTTGTATGCAACTGATCAGACCAAACTGCACAAAATGCGCAAGAAAAGTCATTGTCTAGGTATCAAAAACCGAAAAATATATAGGCAGTAAATTTCTGTGACTTCTCACGTGGAATAAAATTTATCCTTTTCAGCGTATAAGTTAATTTTACTTGGAATTGCGCATCTAATTAGAGTAATAGTGGATTGGTAATTATTATTACCAATATCACACTAACAAGGTTACTTCACTTGGAAAGCAAGCTACACAAAAGTCAAATGGGGATTGGTTTGCGTTTTTAAGACGCAATGTTCCATAGTGGACGAACTCAAAGACCGAAGCAAAATCAATGTGAAGGTATCAAAAGCGGATGAAAAATGTATCCCATAACTTTAACCTCTCACGTGGAACAAACACGACTTTCTGCGTATAACTTCCATTCAGGGGGATACCAATTAGAGTAATAGAAGGTAATTATGATTCCACCAACTCAAGAATATCGTTTCACCTGAAACTCACAAATTACTAGTTCTGACGATACAGATTTAACCTATCAGACAAAACTGTACAAAAAGCGGAGGAAAAACCATTGCCAAGGTATCGAAACCGACGAAAAAATGAAGCCCGAAACTTTATGTAACTTTTCACGTGGAACAATCGAATTCCCAGTTTCCCTCCACCCTTCCATCGGTCCTCTGGGGAGCTATTAAAGATAACGATAGGGAATCTAGAAGAAAAGGGGAGAGAAAGCTATTATCCGGCCCATAAAGCAATAATCTCACCACATATCCTAACGTCTGGCTCTTTCTTTTGTTCAATCGCTTAATATCCCGAGAAATGGTCCCTACAGGCCTGTTATCGCATTAGCAATGAGCAAAGCTTCCGTTGCGGTCGCACTAGCGAGCTAAAAAGCCGGTTTTAATGAATATCTCTCTTGGAGAAAGGAGTAAATTGAGAAAATTGGACTGGGTGTATTGATTAAAATTATGTTCCCTACTTGTTGGTTGCAGTTTTTTATTTTTGGATGCTTCCGATTTTGCAGGGTTTGTTCATTAAAATTATTTTTCTTATTCGTTGGTTATAAATTATTTTGGATTCTTCCCATTTAGCAGGGTCTGTTCATAAAAATTATGTTCTAATCTTGTAGACCTGTTGGCTACACCTATTGTTGGATTCTTCTCATTTTTCAGGGCCTCTTCAGTAAAATTATATTGCAATCATGTTGGTTGCAGATAGTTTCGGATGCTTCCAATTTTGCCGGGTCTGTTCATTAAAATTATGTTTCCTACTTGTTGGTTGCAGTTTTTTTTGGGATGCTTCCGATTTTGCAGGGTCTGTTCATTAAAAATATATTCCTTATTCGTTGGTTGTAAATTATTTTGGATTCTTCCCATTTAGTAGGGACTGTTCATAAAAATTATGTTCCAATCTTGTAGACCTGTTGGCTACACCTATTTTTGGATTATTCTCGTTTTTCAGGGTCTCTTCAGTAAAATCATATTGCAATCATGTTGGTTGCAGATAGTTTCGGATGCTTCCAATCTTGCCGGGTCTGTTCATTAAAATTATGTTTCAATCGTGTTGACCTGTTGGTTGCACATATTTTTGGATGCTTTTTATTTTGCAGGGTATGTTCCTTAAAATTATGCTACAATCCTGTTGACATGTTGGTTGCAGGTATTATTGGATGCTTCCTATTTTGCAAGGTCTGTTCATCTGTTCATTAAAATTATATTTCTTATTTCTTCGGTGCAGATTTTTTTGGATTCATCTCTTTAAACAGGATCGGTTCATAGAAACTATGTTCCAATCCTGTTGACCTGTTGCTTGCAGAAACTTTTGATACTTCCCATTTTGCAGGGTCTCTCCCTTTAAAATTACATAAAATTTTGCGGATTCTTCTGATTTTGCAGGGTTTGTTCGTAAAAATTCCCGGTGATCTGTTGGTTGTAGAATAATTTTGTATTAGTAATGACTTCATTAACGTATTTTGTATAAGTAATGACAGCGTATTTTATAATAATAATCACTGTATGTTTTATATTAATAATAACTGCATATTTTATATACATAACTGCGTATTTTATATTAGTAATAACTTCGTATTTTCTGTTAATAATAACTTCGTATTTTGTATTAATAATGACAGAGAATGTTCATCAATAATAACTGCGTAGTTTGCATTAATAATGAAAACGTATTTTATATTAATTATAACTTTATATTAATAAAAACTGCGTATTTTGTATTAATAATAACTGTGTATTTTACACTAATAACTGCGTATTTTATATTAGTACGAACTGCATATTTTCTATTTATAATAATTGTGTATTTTATATTAATATTAACTGCGTTTTTTATATTAATAATAACTTTGTATTTTATGTTATAATTACTGCGTAGTTTGTATTAACAATAATCGTATTTTTTATTAAGAAAAAAGAAAAGAACTGCGTATTTTATATAATAATAACTGCGTATTGTATGTTAATAAAAACTGCTTATTGTATATTAATAAAAACTGCGTATTGTATATTAATAAAAACCGCGTATTTTATATTAATATCTACGTATTTGTTATTAATATTAACTGTGAATTTTATATTAATAACTGCTTACTGTATATCAAAAATTACTGCGTATTTTATATAAATAAACACTGTGTGTTTTGTGTTAAAAATAACTGCGTATTTTATATAAATAAACACTGTGTGTTTTGTGTTAAAAATAACTGCGTATTTTATATAAATAATTGCGTATTTGGTATTAATAATAACTGTGTATTCTATATTAATAATAACTTTTATTAATACGATTCATGTGATTCTTAATATTAATAACAAGCAAATAATGACATGTAACATATATGCAAGATATTCTCATATTTTATATCATAATTCATGTTGCTAATCAACCTGTTTTAAGTCACTAAATCACAAAGTCTCAATTCCTGACAGAATTTAATATATTTATCACTTTCATAATGTTTATTACTTAAGTTTTTATGTTTCATTATGCATATACTCATTTTAATGTTGATACGGTTCATAGTGTATATTATTTAATCTTTCTTTTCGCGCTACTTTTCGTTACCCGTTACTGTGTGACCGTTACCAGACCTTGCGCCATAAAACCCAAACCAACCCATACAGAGTGGAATGCATCCCAACTAAAAGATCCTCCAATCAGGGGAAAATAAAATACTCAAACACGTATTCCAGAGAATTTCTGCATCACCAACTATTCACTAGATTGTGAATTTCAAAGGGAACAGAGTCCACCAGGCGAGAAATAGAATTTATTTCTGGCCTTTTCCAAACGAGTCTTCGGGGAGATTTTCCTCTTCGGGTTTTATCCAGTTCTACAGCATTGAACTTAATTAGAGTGCTACCTAATTTTACGGAAGGTCCCGTATTTAAACCTTCCTATTACCCAGATTTTGGTGATCTTGGCTCATTAACGTCCCTGGAGTTAATGGCCCATCGTTGGCCATGTATTTCAAGTAATCTAGCCTTCGTCGGAAGGTTCATGCAAAATATCAGAACCTGGTTCGAGTTTCTGTTCGTTCGGGAGTTTGCGTACGCTTTTGTGACACTCCGATTAATTTATCTGGTTTCGTTAAAAGTTTGCGGCAATTTTTTTTCTACTGATTCCTGTTCAAATTAACAATATATACAAACAATTTCGTTAGGTACTAGTTTGGATGGATAGTGCCTAGAACTAGATCACGCGAAACCATAACATATTAACCTCCTGTTGGTAAACTGCACGGGATATCTCGTTATTAGACCAACTGAACAGGTCTTTCATTCTCATATCGGCAAGATCTTGATTATATATCTCGTCAATATACTAGACAAAACTGACCAGGTCTCTCATTCTCATATCGGCAAGATCTGGATTATATATCTCGTCAATATACTAGACACAACTGACCAGGTCTCTCATTCTCATATCGGCAAGATCTGGATTATATATCTCGTCAATATACTAGACACAACTGACCAGGTCTCTCATTCTCATATCGGCAAGATCTGGATTATATATCTCGTCAATATACTAGACACAACTGACCAGGTCTCTCATTCTCAATTCGGCAAGATCTGAATTATATATCTCGTCAATATACTAGACACAACTGACCAGGTCTCTCATTCTCATATCGGCAAGATCTGGATTATATATCTCGTCAATATACTAGATACAACTGACCAGGTCTCTCATTCTCATATCGGCAAGATCTGGATCATATATCTCGTCAATATACTAGACACAGCTGACCAGGTCTCTCATTCTCATATCGGCAAGATCTGGATTATATATCTCGTCAATATACTAGACACAGCTGACCAGGTCTCTCATTCTCATATCAGCAAAATCTGGATTATCTATCTCTTCAATATACTACATAGAGAGAGAACAAGAGGAAATTCAAAATACGTACCAAGAGGAAATTCAAAATACATACCAAGAGGAAATTATTAAAAATGAAAGTGTTGGTGGTTCAGAGCGGCGTCAGGAAGGAGCCTGACACATACAGAACAAAATGGTGTTTCCTATGAACATAAGCAGCAAACGCTAAGAAACTGCTCATAGAGTCCCCCAAACACCATTAAAAAGCAGACATACAAAACAAAACATTAAAGTAAGAATAATAAGAATACTAAAACAAACCAGCAATATCAGTCGTGAGATCGGCAACACCAAGCCAGAAGATCGCATCAAATGCCGCTACCCACTTCGTTCAACTAAATACCAAAACCAATGACTCCGAGGAAATAAAGAAATAGAATTAGTATATATGTTACCGCTGGAGCTCGAAAGCCGTTAAACTGCACATTACTTAGATTATCTGCAGATTAACTGATTTCCTCCGTTAACGTGCGGAATCAAGAGTTTTCCGCATTTAACCTAGGTAATGAGCACATTAACAGCTTCTGCATCGTTAAAGTTCAAAACTTTGTTTCGCTCATTTCCTTTCCCTACACCTTCCCCCTCTCCTCCACTTTTAGTTTTAGATTGGTTTCGCCAGCATCTTGTCGTCGCCGGGTTGTTTTCAAATTCTTTTCTGCCTGTTAGCGCGTGAATTTGTGTGGTGATTTTTTTTTAAAAGCCGATAAATTTAACTCCTAGTATGCAAACAAGCACCGATTTGCTGAGTAAAATGAAGAAAAGATTCTTAGCAAACCTCTTTAGCGAAGATTTAAAAATATAATAGAGTTTTAATAACGAAACGAAAGTATGATTCTATAATTAAAGATGCAAAGCGAATAAAAGTTTCCAAGAAAAAATAATCATCTCGAGATTATAGAGTAATTCAAAGGTATGATGTGTTGACTGTACGTTTCTGTTGTTCCAGCAAACATCTTATTTCACTTTAAAGAGTGCCTAGTAGGTAATGTGCAGATTATCAAGGTAATTTGAGAAATGGAAACAAATTTCGGCACTTTAACGGATCACCCTAGTTAATCTGAACATTATCTAGATAATCTGTAGAATAACCGATTACTGCCACTTTAGCGGTAACACACATATATATATATATATATATATATATATATATATATATATATATATAATATATATATATATATATATATATATATATATATATATATATATATATATATATATATATATATATATATATATATATATATATATATATATATATATATATATAATATATATATATATATATATATATATATATATATATATATATATATATATATATATATATATATATATATATATATATATAATATATAATTTCAAGAACACAAGAATTTCTAAAAAAATGTAACAAAAGTCTTAAAAAATAATAAAAAATGAAGAAATGTTGGTGGATCAGGGCGTCATCAGGGAGGAGCCTGACCCAAACAACATAAAATGGTGTTTTCTACATATGAGCAGCATTAGGCTGAAAAAATTGCTCATACACTCCCCCAAACACCACCAAAAATCAAGTAAAACAAAAACAGAACAAAATACCAAAACATAGCAGGAATAGAACGAAATGAAACCCGAAGCCGCAGCTGGGATATCATCAACAACAAGCCTAAAAATTGCCACCAAATGCCATCAATTACACAGTCTAACTTATATGCTAACATCATACCTCCGATGCAACAAGTCCAAAAATAATAATATGAAAATCCCCAGCCCCTTATCAAAAATATATTCATAAAAAGTAAAAAAATAAAAATAAAATTGAAAAGTAATTCCCATGGCTCTGGGTAAATTACGAAAAATAATTATTCATGTGTTGTGTAGGTGTTGATATTAATAAATCTTTCAAAAATATTTTTAAAGAATGAAAACGGGTATTTGTTATTGAGAAGTGTGTTTTTTAGATATTTACATTGTAATACAATAATTACATTGTACACCATTTTATGTTGTTTGGGTCAGGCTCCTCCCTGATGACGCCCTGATCCACCAACATTTCTTCATTTTTTATTATTTTTTAAGACTTTTGTTACATTTTTTTAGAAATTCTTGTGTTCTTGAAATTATATTGCTTACCATGCTATGTCTGCAGCTTCAGCGCGCTTGCATGGGTAGTTTCGAGTTTCGATTTCTGGTTAATGCACCCCGGCTGTTTGGTTATTTTTTGTTATTTTGTGTGTGTTATGTTATTTTGTATATTGTATGTTGTTATTATATAATATATATATATATATATATATATATATAATATATATATATATATATATATATAATATATATATATATATATATATATATATATATATATATATATATATATATATATATATATATATATATATATATATATATATATATATATATATATATATTATATATATATATGTGGGGGGGGATTGTGCGACGAGCGCGCCAAAGCCTGATACGTCCGCAGCAGTAACGCCACCTAGAGGAAGCATCCGCTCAGAAGCGACCGCAGATGTTCCCCAGACACCAAACCTAGTAGTTGAGCAGACGGCCCATGACTTTTTAGGCTGATGGCCTCTTAGTTGTCAGATATTCTTCACTGTTAAAGATGTTTGTAAATATACTGTAAATACATTAATTATGTAATTAAACTTAAATTTAAACTTTAAGAGTTATATATATATATATATATATATATATATATAGAGAGAGAGAGAGAGATTGAGATTGAGATTGAGAGAGAGAGAGATAGGGAGATAGAGAGATAGATAGATAGATAGATAGAGAGATAGATAGATAGATAGATAGAGAGATAGATAGATAGATAGATATAGATAGATGAATAGAAGATAGAGAGAGGGAGATATATTTTGATTAGATCTTGATGGATGAAACATCTCGTAAGAACCACTTGGGGGGGTAGCAATATTCCCCAACAATTTCCAAAACGAGTAGTTATGATTTATATTTTTGTGTTCTCTTAAACATATTTTGAATAATCTTTCCATCATTAGGAAGATGCCTATGCAAAATACTTTGATACTTTCTTAATCACATTTCAAGTAACGTAACCGTCGTCATGAAAAAAGCTTATGCAAAATATGAAAACCTGGTTCTAGTTTCTACTATTTCGGGATTTTACTTGTTGCAGTTGGGTTTGAATTTAAACATACAAGCAACCGAAACGACTCGTGACGTGAAAGTAAACCCCGAAGTGACACGTTAATCCCCTGCTCTAGTCTCGATTTCGTGACGCTTCGATTAATTTATTTCATGAAGTTAAAAGTTTGCCATTGTTTCTTTTACTGACTCATGTTCATCGGACCATTATTCAAAATTACGAGAGGTTCTCGTTTGCTCTTTCCCTTAGGGATTGATTTCAATCAATCCCCGTATGTTGCATCAGTACAACATTAACCTTTAAGCTGCGGCAAGTTGACAGTTTTTAACTCTACAATTTCGTTCACACCAGCGGCATGGTATTGATCTGTGTACGGTGGATGTTATCACCCTTTTAAGTGAATGCCGGCATCGATCACCATTTACGAGCTGTCAGCGACTGACCTTCTAGAGGATCCGTCCTATTGGTCGGTACCCTACTCTGTGGACCGTGAGGTGTAAACGCTTTGGGGGGGGGGAGAGAGAAGATTGCTCATGTTAGGTAATTAGTTAAGGGGAGCTCTACATGCAGGCGAAAGAGTCGTTCCTGGAGTGGATTGAAAAATGTGAGATCCGCAGCGTAAAGAATAATTCATCTACATTGACGACAATTTCATCTAACTTGAAGATTTAACGTACATGTTTTAGGGTAATGTAGTCCATTACAAGCCTCGATAGTAGAAAAGGCTGGAATATTATTTTGAAATATGTTTACATGTAACGAAATATCTAGTCATGAAGAAGATATGGCCGATTTTTGTATGATGGCGAAATCGGAATATGACAGATTTCTTCCAGTGATTGTGATGGTATTTTCTTCCAATTGGGAGATATTTTGTCCTTCAAGATTCAGTTAGTTTTGCAACTGACAAGGTATTCCGTCAATACAACCACTTGAAATGGAATACTTGACAATGTGTTAAATTGAGTAAATGTTTCTCCAGAATCGATTTAAAATATGCCTTTTTATAAATGTAAATTTCACTGTTTCGAACATCAATTGGGGATAGGGTGTTAGGTACTGAAACTTTGGGCTAAGCGACTTATATAAAAATTCGGAATCAAAATTTTTATTGGAAATATAAAGAGTTTCGTAAGGAAAAATTACAGTTTATATAAAGAGCTACAGAATTATAAAAAAGGTAAAGCCTTAATAACTTTTATCCTTGCTGAAACGTTGTTTCTGTAAATATCTTGATCAAGACTGTTGAAATGGTTTAAAAATAATCCCTTAGGAAATAACTTCCTTTCCGGCGAATCTAAATTTTTCTTTCCATACCTTTTTGAAAATAAATGTGTAATTTGTATTTTGAAGTGAATGTTCATATAAAATTATTATATAATAATCATCGTAGGATGGCATCCTACTCTTAAAATGCCTTTCGCGTTTTTCCTTCTTTCTAATAAAATTAAAAATTCACAAGCAAAATTATATTATTCAGAGGTGATACATAAAATGTGGAGAAAAAAAAAAGGTTCTAATACATATGTAGTATTTTAAGAATTGAAATAAAACTGAATTATTATTTTGCGTAAAGTATAATAATTTGTTTCTGGAGCATATCATAGCCGACAATTCAGGTTTTTTATCATCTCATCTATTTTTCGCCGAACAAATAGTATAGCGATTAAGGTGTTAGCCTCTAGATCAGAAGGTTCCTGGTTCAAATACGGGTCCGGGCATGAATGTTTGCAAGCGTAGGGTGTAGAGGCGGCTGGTGCATTAAATCTGTCGTGGGCGAAAGTTGTTGGATTGGTGTAGAAGTTTGGAGATTGGGGTGCAAGATCAGGTGTTGCTTCGTCATCTGACCGTGGTGTAAAATTACGAGGTGCTGTCCTCGGATCTTTTCCCTAAGGGATCGAACCCGGACCGTCTTCAATAGTCCGTTGTGTTGCCCTAGTACGACGTTAATTAAAAAATTACCAATTTACCATCTATTTTTCTGGATATAACTCCATCCAAATAAATTGATTTGCTTTACATCAACATTTACAGAATGGTAGCAGAGTTTCCCAACCACCTCGGATTGAATGTTGTACTGGTTAACTGTAGAATAAAAACGTGACCAGAATTATCTATTTTCTTTTACTAAAAAAAAACTATTTATATTAATAAAAATGAAGATAAATAGGTGTTAATTAACGTCGTGCAGGAGTAACACATGAAAATAATGGCGACGGTCTGGGATCAATCTCAAAGGGAAAGATCCAAGGACAATGCCCCTAATTTTGAACCAGTCCAGAAATGTAGGATATTTTGTAAAATAATTTTCTATAATTTTGTGTAAATTTCATAGCTTATACAACATACTTTAGATTCGGACCACGTAAAGTAATATCCATCCATTTATTACGCTTCACATTCAACGCACTCTTATTGTAATACAAAACTATGGAAGATTAACTCTTGGGGAATATGACACTAACCCATGAGTTGTCTTCATGAGGTTGACGAAATATCTCGATATGAAGGTTCAAAATCCTGATATATCATCACACTACGGATTTCCAGTATTTTGATAGGTATAAAATAGACCACCGCAGAGAACCAGTCAAAATCAAGTCCCTTTGAGCAACATACACTACATGAACAAAAGTAATTGGACAAAGCAGAAATTTGGAGGAGGATTCACCTTAGTGTGGGGTTTGTTTTCCTGGTTTGGACTCGGACCATTGCTTTATGTACCTGATAACACGAACTCTGACGTATACCTAGACGTTCTCGATCATTCTTCCTTGCCTACACTTGCAATACTTCGGCGATGATGGTTGTTTCTTCCAACAGAATCGATCTCCTTAATGTACTGCAAAAGGTGGGCTGGACTGCTTTCCTGAAAATAAGGAGAGTTTACTTGACTGGCCTGCTCAGTGCCCCGATCTCAATCCGATCGAGCACTTGTAGGACAAACCGGAGCGACGATCACGACACCGCCATGCATGTCCATCTTCTCAACAAACTCGTCCCACAGCCTTCCAAGAAGCATGGCGAGCTATTCCTGCTGAAACTTACATATAACAAGTGGAAAGTATGCATCGACGAGGTGCAGCTGTAATACAAGCAAAAGGGGGGTGGCTAAACTTTACTAAATAGAGTAAAAAAGCAATTTTTCTGATAAACATGTAATGTCCAAATACTTTTGTCCGTATAGTGTATATCATTTTATACACTATTTAAACAGTCATCCGTTCATCTAACGACGGATATTTCTTCTGTTAACAAACCACTTGATTCTTTTCGACCAATGGCATTTCAGAAATAAAAGCAGGTGATACTTCATCCCACCGGATAACAGTACAAATCGGAAGTAGAAGAACATATCCGTCTGGGAGCCTTACAATCGGAAATTGTCTACTGACGTCTCGAGGGTTGTTCAGCAATGTATTCCATGGCATAGCGGTATTTATGTAAATAAGGAGAAAGACCAACAGGACAATAATAGTTCTTTCAGAACGCCTCCCAAAATAGCTTCATACCTGTCAACAAGATATACCCGTGGGATCTGCATTTGGAGTAATTAATAATACATTAAAAGACAGGTATAAATCCTGAGTAGCTGATAACACAGAATATAAAAAGTGGAGGGCGTCTTTTTGCGACAATCCTGTTGTCCATTCTACACAGCAGTTGCGATGCTTGGATTATTGAGAGTATAGGATTGCGCCTGACAAAGCTCATCATCACTGTTTAAGATCATGATGTTTTATTTTCTTTCACTAATGCTTTTTTTTATTTATTATCTGATGAAATAAATTATGTGTTATGTTGCGCTAGACTTACATCTGCTTTTTATTAGATAATTTATTATTTACATTGATTTTATTTATTTCTATCTTGAGTTTGGCGCAGCCTTTTCGCTTTTGGACAAAGAATTGTATCTTAAACATCACAGTATATTAAACAGTGATGATGATTATCTTTATCAGGCGAAATCCTATACTCTCAATAATCTAAGCATCGCAACTGAAGAATTTTGTAAAAGAATTTGTATCGTTTTTTTTGCTATCGATAATTAAACATACTTTGTTCGCCGCACAGTAATGGCTGACATGGACTGTGGCCATCTTTTGGAATGTTCGGAGGTAATTTTCCAGGTGGTTTATCTTCGCGTTTAGTGGAAAGACAAGTGCAAAAATATGTTCCAGAATGCCACCAGTTCTGGTCAATCGAAGCTTGACCAAATATGACCATTTTGCCATAAAACTGCAAAACAACCAACCATTTGAAAGAAGTCAGCCTGGATTAACAAGATTCGACAATTAAATGGAACACAATCTCGAATTTCCGATGCGGAGATTAAAAATAGCTCATAAAAAAACCTTTCATTCCTATGGGAGAATTTGATGACTAGAATTCACTAAAGAAAACTCACCAAGATAGAGAAAAGTTGAACAATGAAAGTAACTATTCCTTAACTGAAAGTATGTGATTGTCCCTATAAGTCTGATTTACCAGAACCCGTTGTCCCCGACGACTTGTCAAGGTCAATTTAAGCACATTCGAGATTGAACTCAGTTCAAAGATTTAAAACATCCCGCTTAGTATGGACACTCACTTATTTGGGTTCTCAAGGGAAATAAGCACAGGATAACAAGATTCAACTGCATTTTCAAAATATAAAATATATCCATAATTACTGGAACACATTTTTGAAATTCCAATATGAAGTTTGAAAACAGCTCAATAAAATGACCTTTCATTCCGTCGTGGAAGTTCGACACCTGGAATTCATCGAAGAAAACTTACCAAGAATGAATGATACAGCTGCAAAATGAAGTAATCTTTCCCCGACTGAAAGAGGTGATTTGGGTTCTCGAGGGAAATAAAATCGGAATGTCAAGATTCAACTGCATTTTCAAAATATAAAATACATCCATAATTACTGGAATACATTCTCGAAATTCCAATATGAAGTTTGAAAACAGCTCAATAAAATGACCTTTCATTCCGTCGTGGGAATTCGACACCTGGAATTCACCGAAGAAAACTTGCCAAGAATGAATGATACAGCTGCAAAATGAAGTTATATTTCCCCGACTGAAAGAGGTGATTTGGGTTCTCGAGGGAAATAAAATCGGAATGACAAGATTCTACTGCATTTTCAAAATATAAAATATATCCATAATTACTGGAATACATTTTTGAAATTCCAATATGGAGTTTGAAAACAGCTCAATAAAATGACCTTTCATTCCGTCGTGGGAATTCGACACCTGGAATTCACCGAAGAAAACTTGCCAAGAATGAATGATACAGCTGCAAAATGAAGTAATATTTCCCCGACTGAAAGAGGTGATTTGGGTTCTCGAGGGAAATAAAATCGGAATGACAAGATTCAACTGCATTTTCAAAATATAAAATATATCCATAATTACTGGAATACATTTTTGAAATTCCAATATGGAGTTTGAAAACAGCTCAATAAAATGACCTTTCATTCCGTCGTGGGAATTCGACACCTGGATTTCACCGAAGAAAACTTGTCTTGAATGAATGATACAGCTGCAAAATGAAGTAATCTTTCCCCGACTGAAAGAGGTGATTTGGGTTCTCGAGGGAAATAAAATCGGAATGACAAGATTCTACTGCATTTTCAAAATATAAAATACATCCATAATTACTGGAATACATTCTCGAAATTCCAATATGAAGTTTGAAAACAGCTCAATAAAATGACCTTTCATTCCGTCGTGGGAATTCGACACCTGGAATTCACCGAAGAAAACTTGCCAAGAATGAATGATACAGCTGTAAAATGAAGTAATCTTTCCCCGACTGAAAGAGGTGATTTGGGTTCTCGAGGGAAATAAAATCGGAATGACAAGATTCTACTGCATTTTCAAAATATAAAATATATCCATAATTACTGGAATACATTTTTGAAATTCCAATATGGAGTTTGAAAACAGCTCAATAAAATGACCTTTCATTCCGTCGTGGGAATTCGACACCTGGATTTCACCGAAGAAAACTTGCCTTGAATGAATGATACAGCTGCAAAATGAAGTAATCTTTTCCCGACTTTAAAAGGTGATTTGGATTCTCGAGGGAAATAAAATCGGAATGCCAAGATTCTACTGCATTTTCAAAATATAAAATATATCCATAATTACTGGAGTACATTTTGGAAATTCCAATATTGAGTTTGAAAACTGCTCAATAAAATGACCTTTCATTCCGTCGTGGGAATTCGACACCTGGAATTCACCGAAGAAAAGCCAAGAATGAATGATACAGCTGCAAAATAAATAATAATCTTCCCCGACTGAAAGAGGTGATTTGGGTTCTCGAGGGAAATAAAATCGGAATGTCAAGATTCAACTGCATTTTCAAAATATAAAATACATCCATAATTACTGGAATACATTCTCGAAATTCCAATATGAAGTTTGAAAACAGTTCAATAAAATGACCTTTCATTCCGTCGTGGGAATTCGACACCTGGAATTCACCGAAGAAAACTTGCCAAGAATGAATGATACAGCTGCAAAATGAAGTAATCTTTCCCCGACTGAAAGAGGTGATTTGGGTTCTCGAGGGAAATAAAATCGGAATGACAAGATTCTACTGCATTTTCAAAATATATCCATAATTACTGGAATACATTTTTGAAATTCCAATATGGAGTTTGAAAACAGCTCAATAAAATGACCTTTCATTCCGTCGTGGGAATTCGACACCTGGAATTCACCGAAGAAAACTTGCCAAGAATGAATGATACAGCTGCAAAATGAAGTAATCTTTTCCCGACTTTAAAAGGTGATTTGGGTTCTCGAGGGAAATAAAATCGGAATGCCAAGATTCTACTGCATTTTCAAAATATAAAATATATCCATAATTACTGGAGTACATTTTTGAAATTCCAATATTGAGTTTGAAAACTGCTCAATAAAATGACCTTTCATTCCGTCGTGGGAATTCGACACCTGGAATTCACCGAAGAAAAGCCAAGAATGAATGATACAGCTGCAAAATAAAATAATAATCTTCCCCGACTGAAAGAGGTGATTTGGGTTCTCGAGGGAAATAAAATCGGAATGTCAAGATTCTACTGCATTTTCAAAATATAAAATATATCCATAATTACTAGAATACATTTTTGAAATTCCAATATTGAGTTCGAAAACAGCTCAATAAAATGACCTTTCATTCCGTCGTGATAATTCGAAACCTGGATTTCACCGCAGAAAACTCGGCAAGAATGAATGAAACAGTTGCACAATGAAAGTAAACATTCCCCAACTGAAAGTAGGTGATTTCCTCCTCCAAAAGGTTGTAGGAAGAAAACTCTAACGTGTAAATTTTCCTCGTGAAACCCAATTATGGTCTTATCTACTATGCCAAGGCGACAAGCGACTGGTAAGAGCGAGATTTATTCCCCATCGTAAAAAGCAACCGGCCGAGTTGTAACTACGTATTCAAGCATTACGCCTTCCAATATGGCCCCCGACTGAACAGCGATAATGAGCGTTTGGAATGCTCTCAGCGTTGCCAGGTGCAGGAATGGCCGCATATTGCCCAGCAAACGATTGTTTAAATTTTGTTTATTGCTCCGTTCGGGTGTGTAGGTTTTGGTCTCGATTAAATAGTAAAGAAGATTTTTGTCTGTGGTACATGAAATGTGGGGAAATGAAATATAGAATAATGTATTCCTATGATTTTTAATAAGCTATATTGTGTTCATAATATTTTGGACCTAGATTTAAGCTTAACGCATCACACTCAGAAATTGACAATATGAAGTTTATCTGTAATAATATTACGGTTGGTTGAGTTGGGTTTTTGACGCAAGGATAAAGCTGTGCTAAACACAAGACAGTGATAAGGTAAACAAAAAAGTGTAAAGCGAAATAGTTGAGTAACAAATAAATGGGATAAAATAAGAACATCATTTCTTATGTATATCCCTGGTGGTTATCTTAAATTTTACTAAGTGCAGCAAACCTCAACGGAACAGAAAATATAACTTGAGTATCTTGGGTAAATCAGTATAGTTCACCAAAAAGTCTACATTTTTTTTATGATCTAAACAAAAAGTATGATTCAAAAAAGCAAGAAAAAAAATTCTTTAACAATATATCTTTTTTAAAGTTTATATTTTTAAGCTGACCAACCGGTCTGGTGGTGAACATGTTAGCCTCTAAATCGGAAGGTTTCTGGTTCAAATCCAGTCAGTGCACGGATGTTTGTAAGCGTATGATGCAGAGGCGGCTAGTGTACGTGAAATCAATGGTGACCGAAAGTTCTCACGTTGGGTTAGTGGAGAGTAGGGGTGCCAGATCAGGTGTTGTTGTCGATTCTTTCCCTTAGGGCAGTAGTCCCCAACCCCCGGGCCGTGGACCGGTACCGGTTCGTGGATCGAATGGTACCGGGCCGCCCAAGGAACATTAAATTATTTCCATTTTATTTACTGTGGTGTATTTCTCTCGGGTTTGTGCGGTTCTTATCTATGAAATGTCAACTCAAATTAGGAGGCGGTAAATCAGAACTTGAAATTTGTTCTGTTAATAGAGCTTCAATTATGATTTCAGAATTCTGTATGTCTCTATTTTCCAATTTTGACAAATGTGACAGCTGTTTTCAAGTTGGCAGACAAAGTAGCTGCATTTAAAGCCAAACTGAAGTTGTGGGGACGGCGCTTGAACAGAGGCATTTTGGACATGTTTCAGACATTAGGGGGGATTTTAGGCGAGACTGAGCCTAAACATTCATTCTCCTAGTTGGTGCACGATCACCTGTCTTCTACTACTACTACTACTACTTCTCAACCACAAAAGACCGACGAACTAGTAAGAATGGATCCGCGACCCATTTGTCAACAAATCAGGCGAATCTAGCATGTCTGTCGAAGAAAAAGATCAACTGCTGGAGATTGCAAATGAAGGCGGTCTTAAAACTACGTTCGAGACAACAAATTTGCCGGTGTTCTGGATTAAAGTCATGGCGGAATACCCTGATATTTCCACCACAGCACCTTATTGCCATTTCCGACAACCCATCTGTGTAAAGCGGGGTTTTCTACAGTGACAGCAACCAAAACAAAACAACGGAATAAACTGGACGTAAGCAACACACTTCGGGTGTCATTGTCTCCTATTATCCCCAGATGAAACCGTTTCGTTGCAATGAAACAAGCTCAGGGTTCTCATTGATTTAGCGTTCTAGAGAGTTAAAATGTTAAATCACTTTATATTCATTTTTTGGTGTACCTGTATTTTATTTTGAAGGCATGTTTAACTACAATTAAATTAAAATTATTAAATCAAAACAATCTAAAATATAAACAATCAACGTCCACGCCCCCCCCCATCAGGGGGCCGCGTTAAATTTATCAAACGTCGATCCGGTCCGCGGCGATAAAAAGGTTGGGGAGCACTGCCTTAGGGGATTGATCTCAGCCCGTTTCTCAGGTACGACGTTAATTAAAAATTACAAAATATATTATATGTTTAATAATGACATCCTAGGAACATCTTCAAGAAGCATCTAGTAATGAATCATAAAACTTCGAGGCTGTTTATAATTTTATATAACTAGGAAGCTCCGCCCCTTGCTAGCTTACGCTCGCCAACGATTTAAAAGTTCCGAAAATTGTATGACTAACTTTTAATTCCATCGACTTTATTTATTAACCAATTTAAAAAAAATGATTGTACCATTAGAAAAAGTGCAATCTAAGGTATTCAGTGATGTTTTCAAATTTTCAAATTTCAAAAAATATATATATATATATAACTCTTATTTGATGTTTTTATTTTCTCCTTTTATATTTAGATCACAATCCCTCTACGAGTTAAACAATAAATTATCTTCTGTTTCGTAAACTTTTTTATAAAATATCCTACGAATGTCTATGTATAACATTCGACGAAGATAAATGTCTTCAGTGTCCCCTTTCCACATATCTATCCTTTTATAACTCCTTAATTCTTTTATTCTCCATTCCTCTTTATCTAAGCATTACTCCATCTCATTACTTATTCCCTCAAATTATCTCTTTCCCTCATCCCTTTCATTATCTCACTTGTCCTTCAACTCAATTACGCTATGGTTCTTCTCATCTCCATCTTTCTCACTCTATTCATTGCATTATATAACAGTTCCTCTACCCGACTCCTTGAACCCTCCAAGTGATTAAGCGAGATATCTCGTCCATCAAGTTAAAATTATATTGTTTTATGAAATTGTTTTAAGGGGTTAAGTACCTTTTAAATGTCAAAATATGCAAAACAAAATCACGATACTTCGAATCTTAATATCTCTACGAATAATTTATATACATAAATGAAATATTGTATGCAGATTTTAACTACCTTTATCTTATGTAAACTATTTTTTTTTTAATTTCTACCTCTTAAATATATTGTAAATTGGACCAAAATGAAATGCATTGTTTTTGTTGTTAGAATATTATATGGTATATTGCGCGCAGTATTCTGGGCAAAATAATTATTATTCTGAGCTGATTTTTTATATACTTAAAAATATATAATATAATTACAATGACGAACTCTTGTATTTTTTTTTAATTTCTTACAAAAATGTCTTAGTTAAAAAAAAAGTGAATTTTTTTATTTTTTTCAACACATAATTAACTTTTTTTCACAAACTTTCAACAGGAGAGACAAAAATGTCGGTCATTTTAAACATATATAAGGTTTACATAATCAATTAAAATTTCATTGTAATTCTAATCAACCATTCCAGAGAAATCTTGCGCGTAAGTGGTAAAATCACAGTTTTGAGATATCGTCGTTTAAAAACGATTTTATTATTAAAATGCTCCAGCAGCATATGTTTCTCTATCTTGCAGAAGAAAATTTTCTGCAACAACTTTTTGCTTTCTTCTTTTGCTCTTTCGTGCTCTAAAGAAAGCGTAATATGCCAATGTCTATCCTTTCATTATCTAAATTTGCTAGACATTTTTTATCCGGCTCTAAATGTTTGATTAAGGGGTTAACTTTTTTAACCATAACTTCCGTTCTAGAGTGAAATTTTACACCAGGTTTGTTTTAAAACGTTGCTAAGAAACAGAGCATTACAATTAGATCATAATATTTTTTTTTGAAAATTTAAAAGGTTCCTAACCCTTTAATGGTGTTTGGGGGAGTGTAATATACTTTTTTGGCGTATTGCTGATGATACGTAAAAAACAGGATTTTGTGTTGTCTGCGTCAAACTACTCCCTTTTTGCGCCCTGATATAACAATAAATTTTACGTTACATCATTTTCCGTTAATTTCTTAATCTGCCTCTTTCACTTGAGTGTCATTGAGCACCATTACTTTTCCACTCTCACTTTTATTTGGTTGTCTCTTTCTTTCAGTATTTGAAATTCTTTCCCTCTCTCATTTACTTTCTAATTTCACTCATTGATTAATTCGTCTACCTAATATATTTCCCAAAACATTTCATTTTATACTAATAACATTATTTCTTATTTTATGTTAACACATTATGTTTAACAGTTTGCCTTTTCCATGCTTAAATTAACTTCCACTCTTATTTCATTCCTTACGTATCATTACTGTTATTCACTCTTATTTTATCATTCCACCTCACTCTTTCTGACACACTCCTTATTATTCACTCTCCTCTTTATTACTGCCTGAAAGAAATCCTATCGAGCATGTATGTTACTCCACAATAATGATACAGTAAGTTGTAAAGCTGCTGAGTTTACAGAAATACGAGCAATTGAAAGCCCTGAATAATCGAAACATCATGCATTTTTGCATTGCATTACAAGTATCTACATACCAGACATTACCCAAAACCGCAGACTCAGTTATTCCACTAAAGCAATAGAGTAACACAGTTCCAGGTTACACTTAACCACATTGCCCGTGCCCGTGGTGTACGGTATTAATCTGGTGTACAATATTCCTCAGAATTCAAAACCATTGAAAATTTTAATCTATCTTTAACGATTCCGATTTTACGACAAAGAACTGAACAATGCCAGTCAAAATTTTATTTTATTTTTTGCTCTCCTTCGCTGAAATTGAAGAGGGCAGGAAATGCGATCTGTATTTTTTTTAACGCTAAGGGCAGGAAATGGAATCTGTTTATTTTTGGAAAGGGAAAGTTGACGTGACGTCACAATCGCTTGCTAAGATATAAGACTAGCCACAGCGGGCCAATTGTTTTTGAGTGGTTATTGGTTTGCCTCTCAAACCAAATAGGAATTCGTAGCCTATTAGATAACCGCCATAACGGCGTTGCCCGTGATGTGGGTTTGCTTCGTAAACTAAATGAGAATTCGTAGTCTATTGGATAACAGCCATCACGGATTCCCATTTGGTTTGCGAATTCGTAGCCTATTGGATAACAGCAATAACGGAGTTGCCCGTAGTGATAGTTTGCTTCGCAAACCAACAGATATAAATAGTTAATTAAAAAATTATTTATGAAGAGAAAATCAAACGTATAAGGTATATCTGGTGTCAAATTTTCCGCAAATTTCAAATCCATTGAAATTTTTAATCTATCTTTAACGATCCCGATTTTACAAAAAAAAGAACTTAATAAAAGAAAGCCAAAATGGGTTTTATTTTCTTTGATTTCTTTCGCTGAAATCGTAAGTGGGCTGGAAATGTAATATGTTTATTTTTGGAACACGAATGTTGGCTCGACGACACATTCTTTTTTGAAAGTATAATATATATTCAATTTAAAACTTTTATTTATTTAAAAAAAATCATACTTTTAAGTATCGATCTAATGTGCAATTTTCAGCAGATTTCAAATCCGTTCAAATTTTTAATCTATCTTTAACGGTCTAGGAGATAGAAAAAAGGACTACATAACTGAAAACGGAAACGAAAAAAAAATTTAGAATATGATCTTTTATCAGCTCACGACAGCTTATGTCGCCTTCCCCCCAAAAAGAATTAAATTTCATTCAATTCATTTAAAAATGTTTTAGATTGAATTTTAAAATTCGCCGCAACTCTAAAATTGCAAAAAAATTTGACAAAAAAATTGTCAAATCCCATTACTGTAAGTGCTACAGATTCGTCAGGACTTAACGTGCAAGAAACAAACAAACATACATACATACAAACATACATACAAACATACATACAGACATATAAACAAACATACATACAAACATACACACAAACATACATACAAACATATAAACAAGCATACATACAAACATACATACACATACTTCATTTTATAATAGTAGAGATATATTCAATTAAAATATTATTTATTTAAAGAAAATCATATTTTTAGGTATCGATCTAGTGTGAAATTATCCTCACATTTCAAATCCGTTAATTTTTTTACTCTATCTATAGCGGTCTAGGAGATAGAAAAATGAACTAAGTAACTCCAGTTAAGATTATTTGTTGTTTATCATCTACTAGAAAATCATTCCTCCGCGCATTCAATAATTCATCCGCTCTTGTTGCATTCAATAATGATTATATTTCATTAAATTCATTTTGAAATGTTCTAGATTGAATTTTAAAATTCGTCGCGACGCAAAAACTGCAAAAACTTTCGACTACCTGTGTGCCCAATCCCATTATTTTAAGTGCCATAGATTCGTCAGGACTTTGCGTGCAAGAAACAAACATACAAACACTTCCTTTTACAGTATTAGAGATTGCAAATATATCATGGCCCTTTAGTTCTTATCAGAATTGCGCGTTCGTATGCAAGATTTTTAATCACTCCATCACTAATTTATATGCTGATGGTACACTCGTTATCTATTATTATTCTCTATTTAACTCTTATTATCTTATTCAACCTCACTCTATAAAGAAGAAACAATACTGTACATCTATACTTGATCATTCAATAACCCTCCGTTAGTCACGCCACTTTTTGTAACATGAGTACACGCGCCGGTCTTTTCGACCGAACAATCTTTTATATCAAATAGGAACTGTTTCTGGAATAACCAAACACTTTTATGGATACATATCAATAAAAAGTATTTGGAAAAGTTATTTTTAAACATGAATCGCGATGGCCGACAAATGGCAAATGCATAAATTCTAGAAATTAATTTAAAAGTATGGGAAGATAATGCATAACAAATAAACACATTTTTATGTAAAACTAAACAATTAAATTTTTGTAAATAATTAGTCATTCTAATTCAAATTCTAGTCATGAATTATATATAATAACAAGTATTTAATTATAATTAAGAAAAAAGTGAATTTGCATACGCATATTTTTACTCTATTTCCAATTGTGCTCTGTCAATTTGAGAACACTCAGTACAAACTGTTTGTGCATGTTCCCTGCAAATATATTTGCAACAATCTCGACATGTTTGTTGCATTTTTTTATTTTTTGTGTTGCCAGCCAGCCAGCACCGAAAAAACGTGGAGAAATGAATATGCTCTCTCCTTCCTATTTGGGCTAACGTCAGTAGGCGCGCCGCGGTCAGTTTGACCGAATCAAGAATTTCGCAAGAATGTGACCAAACGGGGGGAAGAGTTATAGGACACATTGAAGGTCAGCTACACAGTGTCATTCATCTTTATTTGAAAAGTACGGGAAGGTGCAACGGAAAAAACATCCACTTGCGGGAAAATGACCAATGCGCGACTAACCGCGGGATTATAATGATTTACTAATTTGTAAAACTGCTTATTTACAGAAAAATGTGTAATTTAGAGTATTGAAAAACCGAAACACCAAGTATTTGTGCATCCTGAGAACCTTTATGCCAAGCATTAACCAAATAGAAACTAGACAGACCCAACCCAATTCTCCCACAGTTGCAACAAAGTAACGACATAGTCCCATGCAATACTTAAATTTAAATCCCATTACAAATATATATCATCCAATTCTTAACAAAGACTTGCGTGTACGAGATTTTCAATTACCCCGTCACTAATCTAGCTGCAGGTGGTTTGCCTTAGAAGAGCCACACTCCTCCAGAGAATAAGCTGTGATTGATATTCCAAGGGTCCAATCACGGTCACAAGTAGATTACGGAATAATTCCCTGTGACACACATTGCCAATGATTTGAGACGACTCAGGAACAGCGTTGAATGGGGTTCTTGGGATTGGAAGCCATAATTCTACACCATCCTAAATCAACGTTTGAGATCCAGGAATTGGAATTGTCTAAGCATTCGCTCGTACTCAAGATGTAATTCTCTAAACCTGCTGGTAGAACCCTTTGTCCTGACCAAAAAACAAATGTTTTTTTGACAGGCAGTTGCATAGAAAAATACTTTCGCTTTAAAAATATAATTTCGTTTGATGTATGGTCGAGTAGTATGGTAATGCCATTAAACTTTTAAAAAATCTTGATGTTATACATTTTAATCAATGTCGTTCTGGAGTAACACACTGGGCTATTGACGTCGGTCCTGGATTAAATCCGAAGAGAAAGATCCTACGACAACACAACGTAATTTTTCACCATGGTTATATGACGATGTTGCAACCCACAGATGGCGTCTCCAATAATAGTTTCAAAAAGTGATATTAGTTTTAGATCAGGGCTCGAAATACGCGGGTGCACAGTTGCACTGTGCACATGAAAATAAAATTGTGCACCTAACGTTCAAAAAATGGGGGAGCTTGTTTTATGTTATTTTGATGTTTGAACATAGTATTAATATCGACCTCTCTCGCTCTAAAGGAAGATAAATAAAATTCTTAAATACACACTGTGAAAAAACAAAATCACTGGGCCGTAACGGTTTTATACAGGGAGAAGGTTTACTTGTGCCACTGCCACCAGAACTTTGCGATGATCGAAACTTTTTACAGATGTCTCTATTGAAGCGACTGTCCCGACAGCCGGAGAGGGGAGAATTTAGATCATTTGACCAGCCGCGAACGATAGGCATTTCGCATTTCTGTAAACACCTCGACTTTTAATAAAGAGTCAGGCCGTAAGAATTCCTGAGAATTGTCTGGCCACTGCGTATCGTAAACAAATATTTTCATTATTTATCTTTAAATTCAGATTTTATCTATTTAAAATATAGTGTACTCGTTTATTTTTTATGTGTTTTTTGCTAACCAATGGCTGATGACTGAATATTTGTAAGTAATAATTTATTTACTATCTACTACTAACTTTTCACCTAAATATTTACTATTAAGCTACTTTTATTTACTATCTAATCATACTAACTAATAAAGTAGTTTACATTACATTAATGCTCTTACATTAGGTTACTGTAAATGTGCACCTAAAATTTAATCTGTGCACCAAATTTAAAATCTTGCACACAGGTGCACAAGGTGCACCTGTATTAAAAAATCTATTTCGAGGCCTGTTTTAGATTATATCAAAAGAGCACATTCTAAGGTTTTCCACGATGTTTTCCGATTAAAAAACTAACAGTAATAAGATATAGATAGGACAATTAAAAAAAGTAACGAAAATGTCCGAATTTTTCCCGAATTAAAAAAAAATATTATCAGGAACCAAATTTAAATTTCTAAAAAAACTCGACGAGTTGCAAGAATTCACGTTTAGAGGTAATTCTAAAAAAATCACGACTGAAGATTGAAAATTTGTACGTCTTTTGTAAACTTGTGTTAGAAATTTCGCTTTTAAATTTTAACACTTAAAAAAACCCCAAACTAATAGACACATCGGAAAAAAATTTCAAAATTGTCTAGGAAATACGATGGAGAACAAACCATGTTAATTTCGTAATTATTTTATCCTTTCTTTCTCGAGAAACCGTCTAAGAATCGAGGTAAACAACCCAGTTTTCAATCCTGCGACAGCGGTAACTTTTTTTGATTTTGAGAGATAAGATAAAAATATAGAAATACACGCTAGGTAAGTTTCAGAAATGGATTCAAACCAAAAATGGAGTGCAGGGTTTGAAGAAATGTAAGAATTATCGGGTAGACAGGTAAGTAGTTCATTAACATCACTGGAGCAAAATAACGTGCTACTTGTGACGGTGCGGGAAGAAGTAGTATCAGAAAACTTTTCGAGAATAGTCACGCGTGTTGAAATAATAGTTTCTAATAAAATATAATTCACATTTTCCAGATTAATATTAATAAGATTAAATTATTTATATTTGCATCCCATCTAATACGTAAATAAAAAAATTACAAAAATAAGCTAAAACATTCTAAAATTATTCAATCAGATTCTATTTCGGAAGTTTTTGAAGAAGTGCTAACGAAAAGATGATATAAAATTGGCGTGATAATAACCTGAAATAAGTATATGATTTTTTACTCTTTCAAAAATACATGGCAATGGAAAGAAAGTAACAAATAGCTAAATTTACTTTCCGTAACAAGAAATACAGAATTTAGACTAACTCAATGGGGAATTTCTATCTTTCTCGAAACGCGAAACGAAAGTTGCAATAGAAACAACTTTCCATCATAAATTATTCGAGAAAACCTATTTTAAAATGTTTACATCCTCTCGTGAATACATGAACTCACTGTTTTGTTCGCCTTTTCTAGAATTAATATAGATTACGTGACACGCAAATCTTTCTAGGGTTTGATTGATCAAAACGATTTGCATGAAATTATCTCGAAGGGAAACTCTTTAATTGGCTGCTTCATAAATGTTGCATTTGGATATAGAAATAAATGTTTCGACTGAGTTGAATTTTAAAAGCGATTTTGCGTGACGAGAAGGATTTGAATAATCAGAACGTTCATATACGTTCAAATGTATTCTATACTCACAATCCATGCTATATTACACGTTTAGAGCTAAATTTACATACTCTTATCAATACTAATTTTTACTGAAGCGTGTTACGTACCCCATTTTCCATTTGGATGCAAGTAACAGTGTAAATAGTGCTTGCAATAATAAACCAAAGTATATTTCGATAATAATGTAATAGTTATCGTGGATGACTAAGGGCCTGTAGATTGAGACAAGTACCTTCGAAGAAACTTAAATAAATATATGTATTTTATAAGGAGATCTTAACACACAACTTAATTCTCTTGCAGTAATAGAGCAGTTTTGTCTACACCAGATATCTCGTTCTTAACCTTTAGACTACGGCTTGTATAGCAGTTTCAAGAAAGAATGAACACTATTGCCTGTTCAGCAGTTGTACCTTGAAGTTATAGGAATCAAGTCAAGATAGAAGTTAAACTACGGCCCTTACAGCAGTTGTACACTGAACTCGCCAAGATATAATTTATACTACGACCAGTAATGCAATTGTACCTTGAAAGTTAAAGTAAGAATCGCACCAAGAAATAATTTAGTCTATGGACGGTACAACAGTTGTACCTTATCTATATAAATAAGAATGGAGTGTTTGTTTGTACATTCAATATTTTCGACCCATTTCAAGTTTTCTATCCGTTTTGGACCCTTCTGATTCCGAATCCGCCTTTTTCTCGTTTGGTGTCTGTCTGTATGTTGTGCCCTATACACGTCCACGCGGTTTAAGATATTTTCATGAAAATTTGCATACAGTGAGTACTTATCTTCATTTAGTGAGTGGCATTGGTTGCGAAAGTCTGTCTGTCCGTCTTTCTGTTCTATGCTCGATTTTGTGTTTGTGTGTTTGTGTAAACATCACATGCATTGTATTCCAGATATTTGATTGCATTGTTTTTTATTTGATACATTATCTATTAGTTTAGTGAATGCAATATTAAACATTTATTTATTGTTATATTTAGTTGAGTTTCATGCTAAAACACCTGAGTAAGTATACTTAAATCAACCATAATTTGGTAGTTTTTGAAAATTTGGAATGTCTATTGAATATTACGATTACTTCGATTGCTTTACCAGTACTGCTTAAAAAAGTAATTATTCTTCAAAAAATTTTTTTTATTATTTTTTTTATGGAATTTTATCTCTGATACTTCATTTATTTCGAGTCTTATTTTTATTCTTTGCGCAATGAAAACGATTTCCGAATATTTGGGACAGACGATATTTTTTAATGAAACGAGAATGAACAAGATCGCGCGAGCAGTGATATTTTTTCTGGTTCTTTCGCTCTGAATTAATTTTACATTTCTAAATTTTGTACACTTTTAGTTGTAAGTTGTGGCAACTGTGCGAGATCAAGAGATAAAATTGAATCACAAATTAATATCTTTAGAACAATTTTTTGCGGCATCTTTTATTTTGTTTTACTTCGCTGTTTCCTGTTTTAAATATTTATTATTTCAATAAATGTGTTTTCCTTCTCATCACACGCAACAGCACCACAAAGTATTAGACTTAAAAATGTTAGGTAAGTCAGTATAAATTTTCAGTAAATTTTAAGTGTAGTTATGCCATTATTGAAAGAATAATGCCGTTATTTAAAGAATAATGCCGTTATTTAAAGAATAATGCCGTTATTGAAAGAATAATGCCGTTATTGAAAGAATAATAATGTTTATTAATCCAAACTGGAACTTTTTCCAACATTAAAAAATTCGTTGTAATAATGACAGGAGAAGATTGCAAAATTTCACAATGTCGCATACCGGAGGCAAGAGTGCCACAAGTAAAAAAATATTGTTTTGTTGACTATGAGTGCGAGAGCACTCGCCGTAAATCGTTATTTTAATTAATTCAGTTGAACATGAAAAGAACTTAAGAAAGGGAATTCCAAATCTTCCTATAAATCGTCTTTTATAGTAGTAACCTTAGTATCACCTTTCGTCATTTATTAGCTTTGTCATACAGCAATTGTGCGATGTATGTGAAATGTATTACATAAATGGATATGCATGTGTAGGATTTGTGTCCAATGCAAGTTGTAGAAATTATAAAGATGGCGAAAGCTATTCAAATAAATTTTTATTCTACAAAAAAAATAAGTCATTATATAGTTTGATTACCTCTTCAATTTAGAGTAAGGCAATTCAAACCGAGTAAGGTCGGGTATTTTGCTAGTGAGTTATAAGAATCGCTGCAAGAAAGAATGGAGACAATAGCCATGACAACATTTATACCTTAAAACTTAACTGCTTTGTCACAAACCGTCTAATAATTAGTTTAGAGGGGTCTCTCAGACCTCGCTCACTAAAGTGCGTATAAAGCTGATTAATATATTATATTAATGAAAGATTCAAATAATAATTAGTATTTATACATTTTAAATTTAGATAATTCAATTCTTAACATGAAATACATTTTATATTACTATCTAAGTTAAGTAGATTCCATGTCTCTTCTGTCTTAGCTTTCGGACCTAATTTTGCAGGACGTTTCAACCCTGGAAATTGTGAAGGTATGCTGTGTTTTGGTATTTGAACGGCACAATTAGGTCCCCCCCCCGGACATCCCATTTGAAGTTATGTTCCCCGTAGAAATATTATTCTTGTGAAGACGCACTTGAAATGTCTTCATCTGCTTGTCGTGTTCGCTTTCAATAATATTATCCGAAATTTCACTGTCCCAGTACTCTATTTTCGACCAATTTTCAATAATATCCTGAATTTATTTAGTAAAGTTTTTTATTTAGTAAAGTTTGTTGCCATTTTAGACTCTCTGGCGAAATTCCCTACTCCAACTTAGACGATTTCATTCAACAAGAACGGTATCGCAAATGCTGTAAAGGTGTGAAGGGGTCTAAGAGACTAAGCAGGCAATGCAAATAGTGTAAAACTCGAAATAGTTGGGGCAGCCAAACCAGTCTTGGAATGTGGGTTCTGTTGGACGTAGTAGGAAGGTAATGAATAGGACAGGGACCAATATTCACTTTATGGTGGTCCGGGACACAAAAATCGTCAAATTTTCGAAATTCTTTTTATTATTTTAAGAAATTATCAGTGTTTTCTGCTTAAAATGACGTCTAAATCATGTTTCTATCTTAATTAGAACTAGAGATGTAATAATTTTTGTGGTGCGTTGTTTTGAAAATCTAACACTCTTGACAGTTGTTGTCATGGCAATAACATGTGTCTTTAAAACTTTAAATGCGTTTTTCTCCATGATACATTTTTTCAAGTTTCCTGTATTCAAATTACTATCAGTCGAAAACCGATAAAGTTTAAGTGTTGAAATTTGGAATACATCTTTCTCAAACATTATACTTTAATTCTGATTCTGCAAATTTAAAACAAATATTTGCTTTTAAAAATATGACTTAAAAAAAAAGCACCTTAAAATTTTCTAAAATTTTTATTCAAATAATTTTTATTTTTTATTAAATTAATATTTTTTAAATTGCTGAATCGAAATTAAAGTTTATAAATTTGTGAATAATTTATTGCAAGAATTTTGAAAATTGATTAAGAATATTTTAAATCTTAGCAATTTAAAATGACCCCTCGTTTTTTCAAAAAATTTTAATTTAAAATTTTTAAAAAACTTTTGGAAAAATTTTGTGTTGTGATTTTGCTTATTAGTTAGATGGGTAATCAGTACAAAAAAATTAAAAACTCTAAACTAATTAATAAAAAAAAATTATATGTGTCCCGGACCCCCTTAAGGGGTGGAAACGACCTGTCAAAAATGAAAAGGGTAACCACTCTACTCGTTTCCCCTCGCCAATCCTCAAAGATCGCCAACCACTTAATGCTTTTATAAATTTATAAGACTATGCTAAAGCAAAGTAAACCGTTGAAAAGTATAACACACTTAAATTAATTTAATGAAAACCATGGAAGGATATAATGACATCAGAAAAATAATTTCAGCTCTCAGCACAAAAAAATACGTGTGTTCTGAATTGTAGTGGATTACGACTCAATTAGGTGATTTAACGTTCCAACATGTTCGCCTCACACAGAATCATCCCCCACCATCATTACAAAAGATCAGAAGCAAAGTACTTTCAAGATCCATCTTTCCTAAGAGATATAAATATCGCAAGGATAAAAAAAAATCTTCAAAGAGGAAGAATAGAGGGTAAATACAGAAAAGAACTCTGAGAATTTATACTCCTCCACAGCGTACCATCTGCCCTCCGCCTAAAGAAGACAGAAAAAAGTACAAGAAAGAAAGAATAAAGTCTATATAAAAGAGAACAGAAATCTTGATTCACTGCTGCCCTTTGGATTTATACGTCGAAAGGAGTGGAGATGTTTGTTCCAGAAAGAATAAAGGTATGTTTTATTTGCTGGTGGCGAGAATCGTGTTTTATGGTGGAAATGTCGATGATATAAACCGAGGCAAAAGACGGGAAAAGTGATATGAATATTAGGGAAGGAACCTTCTTAAGAAACTGGTGGTTTTATGTATTGATAAATATTGGTGTTTTCATAGCTTCTATGGGATAGAATTTCAGTGCAAACAAACGAAATGGATTGGAGACGGGGATTTTATTTCCTGTTACCGAAATTCTCACGAGTGATAACACTACCCTACAATAATAGATATGACGCCAGCGGATTTGCATAAAATCCGGCTACTTGTTTGGGGGTGTTTTTCGTGGTTATGCCCGGGACCTTTGCATATTGTTCCTAGTAAATTGAACCCCGACGCCTACATTAACATTTTGGAAAATCGGGTTCTTCCTACGCTCTGGCAATTTTATGGAATGGACGAATGTTACTTCCAGGATGACAACTCTACATGTCATGTTGCAGTCTCTGTCGAGCAGTCTTATCAAGATGTGTATGTGAAACGTCTTTCCTGACCTGCTAAGTGTCCCTATCTAAACCCAATCGGTCATTTGTGAGACGAGTTAGAGCAACGTTGACAGACAAGGGAACCACGTCCGAAATCTACAGCTGAGCTGGCGATATTCTTGCGGCAGTAATGGACATAAATACCCATAGCTGTGTATCAAAACCTTGTTGAAAGTATGCCCAGAAGGGTTTCAGCACGTGGGGGACCATCTCCATATTAAAGAATGTATTATTTCCCTTATACCGTCACACCTTGTATTTACACACCTTGTACACTATTATTGTAGGGTAGTGAATATAGGGATTACCTTACAGAGTAGATAATGGTTGTTTTGTTGAATAATACTGGTGTTTAATCTACGTGATGTACAGTCGCGGAAAAAACGAAACGCCCCTTCATTCGAGTAATGTTAACAGTAGAGCAAATTCAAATTTTGTGTTTGACAGGAACTAATGCCTTTTGTTATTTTAAATTCATAAAATTAGAATTGGAGGCCTTCTTTATATTTAGCATAAACTTCAAATTTCCAATAGAATTTCCTTTTTAATCATTCTGTACAATAACACTATTGGGATCAACTAGTTCTGTATACTAGATTCAACTGTGAAAACTAAAAAATAATATAATACATTTTTAACAACTTTCCAATCTTTAAGACTAATATGTCAATGGTGCAACTCGTACATAAAACCTTTTATGAATCCCCATGGCATTCACAGTTAACGTAATTATTTCTGTCTCTTGTTTATACAATACTTCCATTTTGAATCACCCTGATATTTAAAGTTGCTGCAATCCTTCCTGTTCTTTGTGTACACTATATACAGAAGAAAATGGAATATAAGATTTATTATTCATTTGGGATAATTATTACATTTAAAGTTCAGATTATTATTCATCATATAATTTGGTTAGATCTTAACATTCTTCCTACCCATTGTTAGTACTAAAAATCAATTTTGAATCACGCTGTACGCTAACACAATTGAGATTAACTAGAATATTTACACCATAACAATTGGCTAAAGTCAAGAAAAACCTGACACGTTTTTTACAACTTACCACTGTTAGCACTAACATGCCTTTGATGCAACTGCTATATGTAATCCTGAGGTAAAACAACATCGATAGCTGATAATCGATTATAGATCCTAGGCTCCGTGTTTATTTTGTTCTCGAAGTCTTAGTTAATGTTTTTCTTCCTATCCTTTGTTTATTCTATTTCGCCAATATAGCATGGAAGATTCCGGGGAATTGATTAAGTTCTGTTCTCCATCTATACCCTCTGCTTTGTTTTCGCAGCATTAGCAGAACTTTCGGTACCTTCTTATAAACATTTATCAATAGAGCTATTGTTCTTGGATCTAGATGGCGTCACATAATTGGAAAACAGACGTGTTAATCTATACATAGCTTGAATCGATGTAGATTGTGTCTTGTTCACTCAAAACAACAAGTATTAACCCAATCGTTTTATTTAACTCTCGGATTGGTTAATAAGGCTGATTCTCTCTGCAACCTACAATCTACTCCGCATGACTTCTAAACAATTTTGATCAACTTGACCGAGATAATCATACCAAAGAACTAAATTCTAGGAAGTTAGTTGAAATTACATTGCATTGGGGCAAGGCAAGGTAATTTAATTAACGTCGTACTAGAGTAACACAACGGGCTATTGACGACGGTCCGAGACCAATTCACTTCGGGAAAGATCCGAGGACAATATCACATAATTATGAACCACTTTCGGAAGACGTGGCAACACCTGAGCCGGCACCTAAATCTATAAACTTCTACAACAACTGAACGTTCGGACGTTCGGCCATGACAGCGTTATGGTACACCAGCCGCCTCTACACCATGCGATTACAAATATCCATGCACTGACCCGGATTCAAACCTGGAACTTTCCAATCTACAGGCTAACATCTTAACCACCAGACCGGTTGACCAGCTCCATCGCATTGGATCATCACAACTACATTATTGGTGATAGTACGGGATCAATCCCAAAGGGGATGTTCAAGGACACCAAATCATCATTTTGAATAACAGTCAGATAAAAAGATAAACACCTGAACTGGAACCACACTCTTCGAACTTACCCATCATGTTACAGATTAGAATCGAGGCAACTAACGCATTACCAGGGTTGAATTTAGACATTAAAGAAGAGGTGGTCAACTTTGACCGTCGATCCCTTCAAGATTTATGTTTAGTACTTCACTGCTAATCAAGATAGCTGGAATTCCCTTTTGTATTTTCGAGTATAAGATTGTTACATGCCTCGCATGTAAGAATTTTTTTAAAACTTATCCCGGAATCAAAATTGGATCTGGGCCCTGATGACTCCCAGTGAAAAATATTGTTCCTTTTCATCAATGGTTCATCGCCATATGTCCTTGTGAGCTTTTAGATCTTAAGAAGTCGCTGTGGATGTTTTCCATGTAGACAAGACTCGCACAGAATTTCTAAAGAATATGACCTTCGTAGAAGGCACCAAGTCTTTCCGACCATGCACAAACTATACACTATCCTACCATAATGGACCATACAGAAAAATGTGATGGTATAAGGGAAATAATACATGCCTTAATAGGGGGTGGTCCTCTAAGTTCTGCAATTACACTAGAAACCCTTCTGGACACACTTTCAACAAGGTTTTGATATACAGCTATGGGTATTTATGTCCATTCCTGCTGCAAGAATGTCGCCAGATCAGCTGTACATTTCGGACGCGGTTCCCTGGTCCGGGAATATCCCTCTAACTCGTCCCACAAATGGTATATGGGTTTTAGGTCGGGACTCTGAGCTAGCCAAGGAAGACATTTTACATCCATATATTACTACCACTGCTTAAAAGAGGCTGCAACATGACACGTAGCGTTGTCTTCGTGAAGTAACATTCGTCCATTAAATAAAATTACCAAAGCGTAGTAAGAACCTGACTGTACATAATGTTCATGTAGGCGTCGCCGTTGAATTTACCAGGAACAACATGCAAAGATCACAGACCTTACCACGATGCAAATCCGCTGGCGTCCGGTCCATTATTGTATGGAAGTGTACATACGTACTAGGGATGCGACATCGACAGCAAAACATCGATGTTTTTAAACATCGATGTTTTTAAAATTCAGTGTATTTAAATTCCCCCCATCCATTTCTTAAAACTGGTTTAGCAACTAGTGATGCTACATCGGCAGCAAAACATCGATGTTTTGAGACTTCGATGTTCAAAATTAAAACATCGATGTTGATAATACATCGCCCCCAAACCATCGATGTTTTTAAAATTCAGTGTATTTAAACTTATTTTCCCCAGTTCTTAAAACTGGTTTAGAAACTAGTGATGCGACATCGACTCCAATGCATCGATGTTTTTATAAAATATCAATGTTTGCTGATTATGAAAATTATGCAACTTGGTTATTTTGTTAATTTTAAATTTTATAACGATACTTTTTTCATTTAAAAATAAAACATCGACAGCGTAAAAACATCGACAAGTTTAAACATCGATGTTACAAAAACATCGACTCCAATACATCGATGTTAAAAACATCGATGTTACAAAAACATCGACTCCAATACATCGATGTTAAAAACATCGATGTTTTAAAAAAAAACATCGATGTTTTGAAAACATTGACATCGATGTCGCATCCCTAATACGTACCAGCCGATACACACATCCATCTTACCTTTATGGACTACTTAAATTGTCATTGTAAACAAATTTGTCGTCATAAAAAATTTTCGTCATAATTGTCATTGTAAACAAAATTGTCATTGTAAAAAAATCCTGACCATTGTTCAGTCTTTAGATCGGAGATCATAGCAATTGGTGCAGCCCTTAATTATGCACAGTCCACTGATAAAAATTGTATTTGGATTTTGACTGATAGTAGGAGTGCTATACAGTATTTCAAAAATTGGCCACAAATATTTGACATCCCAGACCAGGATATTCTGAAGCTTCTCTGCGAGATTGGCCTGAAAACACCAATAAGCCTCCAATGGATTCCATCGCATATCGGGGTGTATGGCAACGAGACAGCCGATGTACTCGCCAAGAATGGCTGTGATCTCCCTATGGACTGTTTGAATCGCCTCACTCCCACTGAGGTCCACTCCCTGGGAAAACAACGTTTGCTTTCCTTGTGGCGCCGTACGCCATCCCACCATTGGTATGCTGGCAATCACCCTGGACTCTCAATCACATGCTGTGGCCCTCGGCCTTTTCAATCGGCCATGGCCAGATTTCGAAGTGGCCATCTTAAAAGTATCAAATTTCAGAACGGGGAGAGAATTTTCCCTCCTTGTTCCTGTTCCCTACCTGCCAGTCCTGATCACCTTCTTCTCTGTCTTGGCGCTTCGTTTAAGCAGCTGTTGGTTGATCAGGACTTTTTGCAGGTATATGGGGATCTGGCACGACGGGGCCTTCTGGACCTGGTGTAGGCTTTCCTACACCAGGGGGATGTGCAACAACAACATATGGGCAAAACTATTTGGACACTGCATGTTTTTCGTTAGTAACGGGTACCCCCTCCTTTTCCTTGTATTAGAGGTGCAACACGTCGATGCATATTTTCCACGAGTTGTCTGTAAAACTGGTGAGGAATAGATCCTCATGCATCTTCCAAGGCTGTGACAAGAGATTTTTGTGAAGATGGGCGTACGTTATGTTTAGTAATCGATATCGATGTTGTTGTTGTTGTTTCTAATGCCTACACTGGCAGAACAGAAGAGTGCCAGGTCCGTCGAAGACGGCAAGAGGCGAGGCGGGTGCTTCCATGTTATTGAGCCCCATTGGGAGAAAGTCCTACTTTGCTCGACATACATGACACATCCGTTTTACAGGAAGATCCCGTTCATACATCCATTCACTCACGCATATCGTAATTTATATCTCAATCAGAGGCCGATAACCCCTGAACAGGTACCCCCAGAGGTATTGATTTGGTATTGGAACATGGGGGACATTGTGACCACGACCTATTTAACGTGCCCCAGTCACCATTAGTGAACACGACGGTCTTTAGCCAGGTCGAAGCTCCGATCTCGCAATCATCAGAATTGTAGGCTCCGCGGAGGACAGAACCCACAACCCTTCTGATGCGAGCCCGACGCTCTACTGACTGAGCTACCGCGGCTTTATGTACGCCTTTAATGTTTTGAATTAATAATCTTTATGTATTTTCTACCTTTAAAATCGCATCGGGGAAAACATTTATAGATATATCGGTGCTCATAAACAATTTCTTCTCTCTTCCACAAGTATGCTTTCTATAAATATATTCGAAGTGTGTTTGTCAACAATAGCAACTGGTTTTTTTCTCCTTTCGCACATGTAAGGAGAACAGAAAGGAGCAATATTTTTCTAACTGCATTTGTAGAAGAGTAGCGTCCAATATATCAAACCCAGCAACTTAAAGGATACTATAAAACTTATATTGAAATAGTATACGCGTCTTTAAAATTTTAGGTCAGTATTTATAGTGATAACGTCTATTATATTCCATAGAATAGTACCACCTTTAAGAAGACAGCAGGTAATAAAGACACGCCTCCGCATTGGACATACTAGGATCACCCATAGACACCTCCTCCTCGGAGAAGATCACCCAATTTGTAATTATTGTATTTGCTCACTAACGGTGAAACACATTTTAATAGAATGTTCTCATTTTAATAGGCAACGACTTAAATATTTTCATTCATATACCTTGGTTTTAGAAGACATGGTTGGAGATAATCCCCATCCAAATATTTTTAGCTTTTTACATGACATTGGGTTTATTTATCACATATAATTGTATATAGTATTCATTTTATTATGACATCACTCCTTCCATTTTATTATTAGACTATATATACTAGACTTTTTATCTTGAGTTTGGCATAATATGTCCCAATAGGACTCAATGCCACAAAACCATATCCAATCCAATCCAATCCATAGAATAGTAATATAACACTCTGAGACATTTCATACACATTTTTCCAATGACACAACATCTTAATTTTTATTTTTAGACTTGTGTCACTTTTCTTGCCGGTGTGGGATTTGTTTGATTACGCATTCCAAACGCTAATCACACATAAAACTTCCCAGATCCTTAGGGTATTGTTTGACTTTTTAATGAAATACCTTAATAAGTTGTTTATTTGCGCTCCTACGAAAACATACCGGAAGAAGAAAATATAAATGAAACATTAATTAAAAATCCCTAATCACAAATAGACTCCTCGCTTTCTCAAGTATTAATTCTACATATAGTTTACTTCGCCTAATCGAGCAACTGCTTTTCTTCTAACAATAGACAAATATCAACCACAAAGGAAATAGTTTCTATTTACACTTGTAGGAAATGTAAACAATTGTTGAAAAGAAGTGTCAAACATCTGTTTACTTAGACCTTCCTGTCACGCATCGCAGAATAAACATATCACATGTTGTTTAAGGGACTACTTAATCTTTTACCGTATTGTTGTGACATTCGTTACATGTATTTCCACCCTCTATAAAAGCGTCATCTGACCATGGCTCAAAATTACATGGAGTTCTCCTATTTTTCACTTCGGGTTTGATCCCGAACCTTCGCCAATAGAGCCTAGTGTTGCTCCAGTGCAACGTTAAACTTCCCATCTACTCTCTATAAAAGCACACAGTATAGCGAACTCTCGATTATTTGTGGAAATCAGTTCCTTTGCAACAACGGATAATCCACAAAGTAGCTAAATACGGGACAAATCAACACGGAAATATTCTTTAACAATTTTTATTTACAGGTGTGCGTTGTGTGCCTATACATAAAATTATGAATTAATAAATAGTAGATGTATTTACTTAAAAGTTTGTTCATTTACTTATTAAAAATATTAATTTTGTTTTTGTGTTAAAACACCTCTTATTATTTTTTTTTGAGTTTGAAGTTTTTTCAACAATATTTTGTCACAAAGTGATGAATCAAAGTGAAAAAAAGAGCACGGGAAATCGTGCAGGTTAATTAATTTAAGTTAACGTCATACTAGATCAACACAACGGGCTATTGACGACGGTTTGGGATCAATACTCTTTGGGAAGATCCACGGACAACACCACGTAATTTTGAATCACGGTCAGATGACGAGGCAACACCTGAGCTGGCACCCTAATCTCCAAACGTCCGCACCAACACAACATGAGGGCTTTCTACCACGACAGATTTAAGATGCACCAGCTACCTCTACACCATTTGCTTACTAATATACGTGCTTGGAACCGGATTGGAAGCACGAACCTTCCTATCTTGAGGTTAACACCTTAACCACCAGACTGGTTGGTCGGTCATGGATAATCGGGAGTTTACTGTACAAGAGAACATGAATAAAACATAAGCATAACGCCTATTATCAAAAATGGACTGAAGCTGTGACAAGTATTTATTTTATAAAAGCACAGTTTATTTCACCAAACAATCATATTTGTTTTATCTCTCATAAACTGGATGAAGAGCAGAATATTTTCCTAAGTACCATGTAAGAAATACGCAAAGTTAAAAAAAGAGCAACGTCAAACATCTGCTTGCTTACGCAAGCTAGACACTAATCGCGAAAGTCTGCTAAAGTGCCTAACAGACTGATTGATCTTTTAATGTATTTCTGTATTAATCTTCGTCTTTTCTCCCTCTACAAACACAGAGTATGAGAACAAATGAATGGAACATATACATAGCATCGATTATCAAATATAAAAATCATTTATTTCCCAAGTATCCAGTCTACTTATTCCCAGTTTATTTCTCTAAACGATCAGCTATTTTTTCGTGCTTACACAGCTTATAAAGAGCACACAGTGATATATTTTTTTCAAACTGTCCTTGTAGGACATATGAACAAGCGGGAAAAGAAACGTCGAAGATATGTTAACCTCAGGCATTCCCGACACTATTATGTCCCAAGCTGCTTTACTGATATGTCCCAAGCAATGTATTGCTGTGATATTATTTATCTATTTTCTTCATCTATAGAAGAGCATAGTATAAGAAAATAATTAATGTAATATTAATACAATAGTGGTTAGCAAAAACTAATTGATTACTCTTCCAAGTATTCATTCTATATAATCCTCGTTTATTTCTCAAAACCGATGATTTTTTTTTCTTTCGTGTTTACCCTGAATAAAGAGTAGGAAGGAAAATGCTTTCTGATACTTTTGTAACATATGTATACACAAGAAAATAAGTGTCCAACATATATTTGTGCTTGCGCTTTCCAAATGCTAATTGGAGTTCTTCCAACTTTAAAAGAGAGCGCTTGATCTTTTAATGTATTTCTGTATTAATCTTCGTCTTTTCTCCCTCTACAAACACAGAGTATGAGAACAAATGAATGGAACATATACATAGCATCGATTATCAAATATAAAAATCATTTATTTCCCAAGTATCCAGTCTACTTATTCCCAGTTTATTTCTCTAAACGATCAGCTATTTTTTCGTGCTTACACAGCTTATAAAGAGCACACAGTGATATATATTTTTTCAAACTAGCCTTGTAGGACATATGAACAAGCGGGAAAAGAAACGTCGAAGATATGTTAACCTCAGGCATTCCCGACACTATTATGTCCCAAGCTGCTTTACTGATATGTCCCAAGCAATGTATTGCTGTGATATTATTTATCTATTTTCTCCATCTATAGAAGAGCATAGTATAAGAAAATAATTAATGTAATATTAATACAATAGTGGTTAGCAAAAACTAATTGATTACTCTTCCAAGTATTCATTCTATATAATCCTCGTTTATTTCTCAAAACCGATGATTTTTTTTTCTTTCGTGTTTACCCTGGATAAAGAGTAGGAAGGAAAATGCTTTCTGATACTTTTGTAACATATGTATACACAAGAAAATAAGTGTCCAACATATATTTGTGCTTGCGCTTTCCAAATGCTAATTGGAGTTCTTCCAACTTTAAAAGAGAGCGCTTGATCATTTAATGTATTTCGTTAACAAACTATATCACTTGAACACCCGCGAACGATAGGCATCCCACATTTCTGTAAAGACCTCGTGTTTCAATAAAGTGCAAAGCCGTACGAATTCCTGAGAACTGTCTGGCCACTGCGTATCGTAAACAAATATTTTCATTTTTTATCTTTAAATTCAGATTTTATCTACTTAAAATACAGTGCAATCGTTTATTTGTAATGTGTTTTTTGCTCTATATTTGTAAGCTATAATTTCGCAGATAAATAAAATTGTTTAAATATTTTTATTTACTATCTACTACAAACCTATCTAAACATACACAACTAATAAATTAGTTTATATTACATTAATGCCTTTACATTACGTTTTTTTAAATGTCCACCTAAAATATAATCTCTGCACCTAATTTAAATCTTAGGTGCACTTGTATTAAAAAATCTATTTCGAGACATGCGGTATAAGAATAATTTAATGAAGTATAAATATCACACCGCTTATCAAATATCCATACCTCGCTTACCAGTATATACCTGCATATTCCCTATCTAATTCGAAAAAAAAATATTTTATGCTTACACTACAGAGCTTGAAAAGCAGCTAGTAAACATTTTTCTATCAACCCATTGTACGAAATGTACACAAGTGAGAAAAGAAGCTTCAAACATCTGTACACTTAGGCGTTTGGACCACTAATCACACATAAGTCTCTCAAGCTGCTTAGGGTACTGCTTGATCTTTCAATGTATTTCAGTAATATATTTATATATTTTTCTAAACGCACACAGTATGAAAAATGAATGGAACATAAATATAACACCGCTTATCAAAAATTGACTTCGCTTTTCCAAGTATTGATTCTATAAACATGTTCCTAGTTTTCGTTCTCAAAACATACAGCTGTGTTTTTTTAATCTGCGCTCGGATTTCGATGGTTTATTTTTATTTTACTTTTTCGATCGTAATTTAAAATTTTCTTTCCTGTATATCCCACGCTTCCTGATATGCTTCCGTTTTGGGGATATGACGTATTAATCTTCGAGTTCCATGTCTGCCCCCTCTTGTCACTCTTCCTACCCCAACAGTCAAAAACTACTTTTTCATACGAGTCTGCTTCTTGAGTGAAAATATTATTTTTTATCTTTAAAATTGCGCTTTTATTTTCGATCTATAGCTGTGGAATGTCTCAGCATATCTGGAAATTTTTTTGCCGAGGGGACACGAAAAAACTGGTGTCTTTTACGTACAACCGAAGAAGTATTCACTTTTTATTTAGTGAAAGCTGTTTGCTTTTTATTTAAAGGCATTTTTGCTTGTAACGTAAGTTTTGAACTTTTACGTTTAGAAAAGCTTTACGCCATTTTTTTTTTCAAAAAAAAAATCGTAATCTTTTTCGCTCTTTTTCCTGATACTTTAAACCCAGACCCAAATCTCCTGTTTCTATTTATGTTTCGAAAGATTATAAATGAACTTTCCGTTTGGAATTAAGGCCTTTTTTATTTATTGGGGGGAACGTTTTTAATGAAAAGAACGGAATCAATTAAAGAAGTGCTTTATATTGGTGTTGCGTTTCTTTTTTTAGATTGGGAAATATTTTAGATAGAATACCGCGTGTATATACAGATAAATGCAAGTCATTTGTGTTTAATTTTGCGTTTTATGCTTTTTGCACTTTTTTCCTGCAACTTTGAATACTAATGTTTCTTCGACAGTTTTTTCGATGCGTTCAGATTTGCTTTTTTTTCCTATATTTCTTACTAAAATATTTTTACTCCTAAAAAATTTTCGCTGATTTAAGTCTTTTGATAAATTGAAGGAAACATTTTGGGATTTGTTATTTTGTTAATGTTTTGCTGAAATATTTTGGAAATTGAACTCTGAATTAATGGAAATGATAGTCACCTCTCGATTTAGTTTATGTATGCATAGTTGCAAATATGGTCGGAAATGTTTTATTTTAATCATATTTTCTCTAAATTAGACTATATTAACGCTAATTTTCTGGAAAATAAGTTAAGGGAGTCCGGGACACATTGATTTTTTTTTTTATTTATTAATTTAGAATTTTGATTTTTTTTGTACTGATTACCCATCTAACTAATAAGCAAATTCACAACACAAAAATTTTCAAAAAGTTCTTTAAAAATTTTAAATAAAACATTTTTGAAAAAAAAGGGGCCATTTTAAATTGCTAAGGCTCAAAACATTCTTGATGAATTTTCAAAATTTTTGCATTAAATTATTCACAAATTTATTAACTTTCATTTTGATTCAGGAATTTAAAAAATATTAATTTAATAAAAAATGAAAAATGTTTGAATGAAAATTTTTGAAAATTTTAAGGTACGTTTTTTTAAAAAAGTCCTATTTTTAAAAGTAAATATTTGTTTTAAATTTGTTGAATTAGAATTAAAGTATAATGTTTGAAAATGTCGCAGCGAATTTTAAAATTCAATCTAGAACAGGGGTTCCCAAAGAGTAAGCCGCGGAACCCTGGGGTTCCATGTAGATATACTAGGGGTGCCGCGAAGCTCCCATGAAGCAGCTGCTATTATATAAGGAGCACATATCGTTCGAAAATTAATGTCGTAAAAGAAATGCGAGTAGCTTGTATTACTAGCATATAGCGAGTAGCTGTATCTCAATTCCACGAATCGAACAACTGTGCAGAGAGAAACAGACGCATTTGCAAAAATCATATTTCTACCTCCAAGAACATGTTGAAGGTAATTTTATTTGTTATAAGAAATAAAGGTTTACATATTACAATTTTATTCGCTATAATACAAATATTTTGTTTGTTTGTTAGCAGATGGCACCACACAAGAGAGTGAAAAATCCTGTCTAGGTAATAATTTTAGTGAACAACGCGTCGGAATTTTACTTTGAGCGGAAGAAACTAGAACATTTTTGGGCTATGACAAAATGACGCATCGAAAAAGTAAGTACAACCGTTCTCTCTTTACTGATACATATAGAAATGAAAGTTTGATACAATATTGATCGTTTGTGCTAGATATTACGTGCACAGTGTTTCAAAAAATATATAATAATATTATATACATTTTTTTTTTGTATTGGAATGTTACTGGTACCACTAGGCTTTTGCAATATCTTTTCGTCACTGCTTAAATTTTTATTGATTTTTGCTCTAGAAAATACAAAAATGTTTTAAAAGTCTATAATTAATTTTTTTATTATCTATAACAAAATAGTTAAAAATAAATGTGTATAAAATAATTATACAAAAATTTTGCATAAAAAAAACTAAATTTTTTTTATTGCTTATTTTATAAAAATAACAAAGCCAAAAGTATAAAATGGGGAGGTAGATGTAGGTTAAAATGCAGTTATGGAATTAAAATGTGTCTTTGAGTATATTTTTGAACACATTATTTCTTATGGCAGTTTTTTATGTGTATATTTAAATCATGTGTATACTTTTTTATTTTGAAATACAGTTTCATTATTCAGAAATATTTAACACTAGAAAAAGCTCTTCTGTTATTTCATAAATTAAACTCAGAGTCGTTCTTAATAGATGTCTATATTGAACCTCCTGATGTTGCAGTAGTATCACAGATGAAGACTCGGCAGAAGAAGATGAAGGATAACTTACATACGACCGGATAACTGGATTGACGACCGGATAACTTTATCCGGTCGTCAATTACGTGTAAATGTAGATACGTCACGGAAAAAATAAAACAGAAAAGATTAATTAGATTTAGATTCAGAAGAGAGAGGGTCTGGCAAGCTCTGCTAAAGAAAAAAAGTAGCAAAAAGAATCAATAAAGCTGGTACAAATAAATTCAAAAGAAGTTGATTTCAAGATGTGCTGCTATAAACTACACTAGTCGACTGTAACTGTAGTAATCGACTGCATAAACTGTAGTAGCCAAACAATAACTGTATGTAAAAAATATAATGTGCCGTTAAAAATATAATGTACTGATTTTCATCTTTCCCAAAAGTAGTCGGTTTTGACTGTCGTTGGGTTTTCGCAACATTTTGTATCTTTTATACAAATAAATGTTTTTTTCATGTTACTTTTTTTTGTCTTAATTAGACTCTAATACGTCTAAAAAAATATTTTTGTTCATTTCCTTCAAGCAAAAAGTAGTGCGGTCGTTAATGGGTTAAATATCCTTACAAATTTAAACTACATTCACATCGTGGGTTAAATATTAAGTTAAGTTAATGGGTTAAATATCCTTACAAATTTAAACTACATTCACATCATGGGTTAAATTTTAAGTTAAGTTAATGGGTTAAATATCCTTACAAATTTAAACTACATTCACATCAATTTTACACATTTTGACTTCCTAATTGATGATCATTTATTCTTTTTAACAATCCAAGTGTTTTCAACAGTATAAATTGTCTTCGAACTTCTGACAAATTGTGCTAATTACAAGATATCTCGTCGTCAATAAATAGCCAATTTTTTTAATAATGCGTGTAGGATCATGAGCTGGTCAGTTTTACAGAACTGGTGACGAGATACCACGTCCATAAAACATAAAGTCCGTTTTGCGTCGAGACACTCCTTGGAGAAAACCACGAAAAGGATTAAGCATTAATACTCGACGAGGTATCTCGCTCTTAGCAGAACTAACCAGATCTTCGACTAGATTCCTCAACATCAGAAGAAAACACCATCACTACCATGAGAATTAAACTAAAAATATATTGATCTTGTCATCATAAAAAGTGGCAATTCCTTGATGAACGAGATACCACGTCTAAACCACTTGAAAGGTTAATTTCTTTTCAACAAAGTCCAACAATTTTCCACAGTAATATAATGCTGTGTAGAAGCATGAATACATATTTTTTTTTCCTATTGGCAGGGATACATGAACAAGAAAACAAAGAACGTGAACAGAAGAAGAACAACATACTAAAAACATCAAAAAGTGCAAAGGATAGCCGAAGGTTTTTTTTTTTTTTTTTTTATCACCCCAAAAGTCTTCTAACTTTCCAGTATTTCGATATATCATCTCCATGGAGACGTCCACTGACAAGCAGGTTGTTATTGTTGTCGCACGGGCCATATATGGCCAAATTGGGGGTGCCATTGCCCCGGAGGGTTGGACTTCTTCATACATGACACATCCGTTTTACAGGAAGGTCCCTTTCACACATCCATTCACTCACACATATCGTAATTTAGATCCCAATCAGAGGCCGATAACCTCCTGATCAGGTACCCCCAGAGGTATTGATTTGGTTTGGGAACATGGGGGACCTTGTGACCACGACCTATTTAACGTGCCCCAGCCACCATTAGCGAACACGACGGTCTTTAGCCAGGTCTAAGCGCCTATCTCACAACCATCAGAATTGCAGGCTCCGTCGAAGACTGGACCCACAACCCTTCCGATGCGAGCCCGATAGACAAGCAGGTAATGATTGTATATAGGCTAGTTTTTGTCACACAGAGGGCAGACAGCTTAATTAAGAACGGCAATACGATACAGATGCGCTGCAAGGAAAACATGCCCAGTAAATAGGCGAAAACCAGCCACTGCCTCCCGTCTTGGTCTACACCCAAAAAGCAACCTTTCCATATATAGTTTCCAATTTACACAGGAGTTCATCCTGGTAAGTCGACTGCACAAATAGTTTTATAAATAGTTTAGCAATGAGGAAAGATGTTACTCGTTTTATACAGTGTAGCATAGCACCCTTTTTGGCAAGAAAATCTGTCTGATCGTTACCATATAAATTGCAACGGCCAGGGATCCACTGTAAAACAACACGTTTATGCTGAGACCTCAAGAAATCAACAGCTCTTGACAATGGGAAATCTAGAAGCATGGATATTAAATATTTGATTCAAGTGATACTAAATTGCACAATTCGGGGACCATTAAACTTAATGCACGATCCCCGTGCCCATCAGGATCACCATGATATAATACAAACGATGCCATCATTCCCGAATAGACACTGCATCATTTTTCAGTACCTAAACCCCCTACATCCATCCCTCTGCAGAGTCTGACACAGATAAAGAATGACAACGAATCGCATTCCAGCCTTTCTCAGAGAACGACAATACCCGCAGTCCATTGCCAGAACCGATGGAGGCACAGCGGAACTTTGAATATTCGATAAATGATCGGGGCCGCCTGACGAAATTGCCTGAGAATGGGGCATTTCTTCAACGCCCCGCATATATTCTTCTATCTGTCTGCGAATGCATGACAAAGTGAGATTTAGTCCATATTTTGACTTATGCGCCCTCTCCTGCATACATTTCAAACCAATGTGTTTGGAAGAATAGTGGCGTAAGTGCTTGGTTCAAAGGAGCGGTTGGGGAGGTAATTTGGAGGTTGGATGGATCACGGGGGAAATGGAGTAACGGAAATGGCGCACTTTTGGACATTTACTTTGAAATGTGAGAGGATTTAAGCATAAAAGGTGCAAGTGGGAGCCGTCAGGGAATTTCGTAAATTCCGTGGCGTTTTAATGTAGCCATCTTGGAGTTTCGTGAACACCATGGAAGCTCAATGTAGACATTGCGCCATTTCGTATACTCTGTTTAGTATCATTATAGTCATTTTATGGTTGCGTATACTTCGTGAGGTTTGACTGTAGCCATCTCAGGGTTTTGTATTCTCCTAGGAGATTCTATGTAGCCGTCACGGGATTTCGAACACTCCATTGAGTTTGAATGTAGCCATCTTGGGGTCATATATACTTCGTGGTGTTTTAATGTAGACATCTTGGAATTTCGTGAACACCATGGAAGCTCAATGTAGACATTGCGGCATTTCGCATATTCTGTTTAGTATCATTGTAGTCATCTTATGGTTGCGTATATTTCATGAGGTTTGACAGTAGCCATCTTGAAGCTTTGAATTCTCAAAGGAGAATCTAGTATGTAGCCGTCACGGGGTTTCGAATACTCCATTGTGTTTGAATGTAGCCATTTTGGGTTTGCATATACTCCGTGGTGTTTTAATGTAGCCAGATTGGAGTTTTGTGAACACCTTGGAAACTCAATGTAGACATTACAACATTTCGTATACTCTGTTTAGTATGTGTATTATGTATGTGTTTAGTATGTGTATTATGTATGTGTTTAGTATGTGTATTATATATGTGTTTAGTATGTGTATTATGTATGTGTTTAGTATGTGTATTCTCCAAGGAGATTCTATGTAGCCATCACGGAGTTTCAAATACTCCATGGAGTTTGAATCTTGTCATCTTGCAGTTATATAAACTCCGTGGTGTTTTAATGTAGACATATTGGAGTTTCGTTAACTCAATGGGAAGCTGAATGTAGATATTGCGACATTTCGTATACTCTGTTCAGTATCATTGCAGTCATCTTAGGGTTGCGTATACTTCGTAAGGTTTGACTGTAGCTATCTTGGGGTTTTGTTAACATATTCAGTGTAGTTTCAATGTAGCCATCACGGATTTTTGTATATTCCGTGAAGTTTCTTTGTAGCCAATTTGAATTATTATATTCTAAATGAAGTTTGAATGTAGCCAAACTGGAAATTTCGAGCACTCCAAGGTGTTTTAATGTAACCATCTCCGGTTTGCTAACACTCTGTGGAGTTTGAATATAGCCCCCTTGGGGTTTCTTATACTCCAAGGAGTTACAAATTAACCATCTTGGGTTCAGTATATTCCACAAAGTTTCAATGTAGTCATCTTGGGGTTTCGTATATTCCATGAAGTTCTAATATAGTCATCTTTGAACTTTATATACTTTGTAGTCTCAATGTAGTCAGCAAAGTAAAAGTTTCAAAAATGGCTAAATGTGAAAACTCTTCTAAGGTATTTCTGAGTAACATAACTTCCAGTATAATCAAAACCAAAATAAGAAATGCGAGCAAAACTTGATTTTAAATATATAGCATATAAATAATGATCCAATCGCTTACTTTTATAAGCAAATTAGTGAAACCACTAACATTATTTTCTACAACATCCGTTTTGGGATTTCGATTACTCTGTGGACTTTCAATGTAGACAACTTGGGGCTTCGTCAGTAGCCTCAATGTTGTCAACACTATAAACATTTTAAAAAAAATATTAAATATTCTAAAACACATCTGCGAGTATATCTAAGTAACACAACGTCCACTATAATTACGACCAAACTGTACAACAATATGAGGAAAACTGGTGTTTAAATATGTTGCTTCTGAATAATAATGCAGCCACTAGCTATTATAACTATGAGATGCAAAGTCAAATAATCACTAGTGTTATTCACTAGTGTGTCAATTTGAGATTTCGTATACTCCTTAGAGTTTCAATATAATCATCATGGTGTTTCGAGTATTGCCTGGAGTTTGCATACATCTTGGGGTTTTATACACTCATATCAATGTAGCCATACAGATCATTTCGTGTTTGGTGAATCAGAATAGAAATGGGATCGCATAAATGGCGTATTTTCGGACATTTACTTAGAAATATGAGAAGATTTGAGTATAAGCAATCTAAGTGTTGCAATAGCGTTGTTTTGTATACCCCGGGGAATCGCGATGTAGTGAACGTAAGATCCTCAAAAAATGAATAAAGAAGTATATAAAACCAAGATAATAATAATCATACTACTAATAATAATCTCAGATAATTCTTACACATAAAACTGTTACTTTTAGTTTACTTTTATATGATCTCTATGCTCAGATCTTTCCCTTCGAGATTGAAATCAGACCTTCGCTAGTAGCCTGTTGTGTTGCTCCAGTTTAACGTAAATTCGTTCAGTTCTATTTACCATGTGTTTATTTTTAACATGTGAATTTATCATTTTCCTATGATATTCATAACTATACATTGATACAGCGTAGTTTCTATGTGTGTATGTTCATTACGTGATGTTGACTGTCTTGTGTTTGCTATAACATTGCCGATTTATACACTGCGCCACAGAAATCCATTCAAACAATCTCTATAATGAACTGTAAATTATAAAGAACGTTTGTCAATCAAGCTGTTTTGAATATTATGCATTTAGATTGCGATTTTATAAGTATTTATTAGTAACGAACATTTATTATTCTAACAAAACTTCATACAAGTCTTGACACATAAATATTAATCACTTTTTGGATTAATGTTGCACTGATTTTCAATGCATAGTTTATTTAACCAAGCGTTGTAATTGAATAGCTGGACATCTAATATCTAATAAAGTCACTTTGTCTTGACCTTTCATGGGACTTTAACAGGTCCTAGTGAATAAAATACGACTCTTTTGTATTTCAATTTATATAACTGTCTACATAAATTGAAATACAAAAGCATTCTCAGGCATGAAAGAGTGATACATACGGATTTCAATTCAACAAAACAGTTAGTGTCACACTGCATATCCTTTTCACGTCAAATGTTTCAAGCAAATAGGAAACAGTCGCAACCTACAACAATTTATCCTTTTCCTGAGAGAAAAGTTCTTTGACTAACACTTAGATTACAGATCCAAGTGCTTCTCAGTGAAGGATCAGGCAATTACTTCCACTGCCTGATTGACAGCGTGACATGCCTTTTCAATCTAGTTAAATTGCAGCCTAGATTAAAATCCTTCAGTTTCTTAGCAAACGGCGATAGCGACATTCATGTGTTGTTCATCACCGTTTCTGTATTTTGAATTAAAGTAAATTAAAATAAAGTATTCAATGGACAGGTATACTGCATTTCATTTCGTTATACCTAGATGCAGTTCCATCGATAGTTTATCTTTTTCGGTTTTAAGGTAAACGTATATACTAGAAGATTGTTTTTTTTTTACACACATATCTAATTGGTGTAGCATTTTATTTAGTATAAAATTTTATTTAGTACTATTGGTGTAGTATAAAATTTTTGACTGTAAAATTCCAGATTTTTAACACACATAACTGGTGTAGTATTAAATCATTTTAGAGAGAAAAATAAGATTGTACAAATACTTAATAATATAATTAAGATATAATTAGCAAATTAGCATGTTATTTGAAACAGGATACCTCAAATTATAAATTGTTCAGAAATACAATTCCTGCTGAAATGATTTCTAATGTTATTCTCCCTGTTTTGAACCTCCATCAAGTTACTAGAAGAAATACGGTTTTTACACAAATTCTTAATCAAGGAAGCGTTAAAAAGTCAACGTTTTTTCAGGAATTGCAACATTTAAAAATCATTCGAAACTCCATTTCTTGAGTAAATACTCTAATTGAAATTCAAAACATCCACTTAATAATATAGCTCATAATGATGCTAAAATGAAGATAATAGGTGAGTTCATTGTGGAATTCTCATGTTTTGAACAGAGCATTCTATTCCAAAAACGCAGTTATTCAGAAATCGAATTAAAAAGTTTGGAAGCAGTTTTCCATGGTGACAGTCGAAAACCCTTGTAACTAAAAAACTTTCGAATATTTGCAAGATCTTGGCATCGTTTGAAAGTTTAGAAATTGGGAAAAATTTTGAATTAATAAAAAAATTATTGATATTATGGTCGACTGTCGTGATTTCTAATGGATACATACACCTTAATTCCGAAAAATGATGAATGATTTTTTTTATGGAAACTGATTATTAGATCAACTTTATCCCAACAGTATGAACCGTCCATGGGGTTTCAACAATATATATCGCACAAGTTCTGATCAATATTGCTAATGACGAGCTGTATGTTAGAGACAAAACTTCCATTTTACATGAAGGGGAATGAGTCCATGTTAGGAAGAGTCTTGAACGGAATTGTTTGGAATCCGGGAGTCTGTTAAAGGGCAGTTTTGTCGCGAACAGGTATCTCTTCATTGGTAATATTTATCAGGACGTACGAAATATCTCGTTGAAACCTCGTGGTGGACGGTTAATACAGTTCGGTGTAATTTAATATACATAAAGGGGAAAGTGGTCATAGTAGCCGAGTTGGAAGAGTGAAGGATTAGCAACATGAGGGTTGTGAGTTTAAATCCAGCCACCCCATCGTGTACAAGGCGTACTTTTGAATGTAAAAACTGTCGTTACTTCAAATAGTGATTGAATCCATTGAACCACGATTACCACCACCTGCAAGTGCGAAAACTAAACAAATGTTACACAAGAAACTCTAATATCAATTCATTTACAAGCATATAAACGAAGATTCAAATGGCGTGAAACTCCCCTTTAGCAGTTTGAATCCTTTAATGCACGTTTCGCCGACCAACCGGTGTCGTGGTTAAGGTGTTAGCTTTTAGATCGGAAGGTCCCTGGTTTTAATCCGGGTCAGGATATGGGTGTTTGTAAGAAGCAAGAGCAGACAAAAATGTCAAGATCTGGTCAGACAGTCGAGCTGGTATCCTGGCACTTAAAAACCCCAAGACACCTAGTCCACTGGCACGAAAAATACAACACTTATTATACAACAAAAAGGAAATTAGCCTAGGATGGATTAAAGCCCATGCGAGTCACGATGGAAACGAAGAAGCAGATAGATTAGCAAAAGAGGCAACAACAATGGAATGCGTAGATGAAGGGGTGAAATGGCCCAAGAACCATTACAGAAAGGAAATCACTAACTGGCTATTTGATGCATGGCAGAATGAATGGGACGAAGGAGAAACAGGCAGACAAAATTACGACGGTGCACGATGTGTTACCAAAATTGTCACTAAAATCATCAAGTTGGACCAGGGAAGAGACACTTTTCTTCACAGGGCACGGCCCATTTCCATCCTACCTAACGAGGTTTAAGAAAATCAAGTCTGAAAACTGCTCCTGTGGTGAAATTGGCACACCTCTACATTACATCACAGTTTGCCCCCTTACAGCCTCATGGCATATGAGAACACCTGCCGACCACCTTAGAATTGTATGGCTCAGGAACATCGCATGCAACAAGGGCTCGAGGGTTAAAATTATTAACATGGTGAGATTCATTGAAAATCCTCAGGACTTGATTATCCTAAGAGACTACGAAAAACGAACTTTTTCCTCACCTTGCATGATGTATATATATATATATATGTGTATAATGTAATCTAGTATAATGGTTAATTTATTTACTGTATAGATGTAGGGATGTATAAATGTAATGTAATGTGCTCTAACGTTCTGGGTAGACATGTCACCTTGGTGGCATGCTCTACTCATCCAACCACACTTAATTAAACTGGTACAGTGTCTCACGGCACTAGGCACGTGTGTGTTGGTGTTAGTTAGTTAGTTAGCATATGGTTTAGACGCGGCTGTTACACCTTGAATCTGTCGTGGCCGAAAGTACGTTGGGTTGGTGTGGAAATTTGGACAATGGGGTGCCAGTTCAAGTGTTGCCTTGTCATTCGACCATTGTTCAAAATTACGTGGTGTTGTCCACTCATATTTCCATTCGTGTTTGATTCTGTACCTTCAGCAATACCCCATTGTGTTGCTCCAGCGTGGCGTAAATTGAAACACCTACTAACCAAGGGGAAAGAAGACCCGATTAGAAAAATCAAATTGCTCTTTTCCCTAGTACTGTTGACAATTCGAAATATTTTTCTACAAGAGGCTGGGTACTACAGAATGGATATCATCGCCAAGATAAACCACCAGGAGAGTTAAGATCAATCCGATTCAATATGAATTGAGTAGAAAATTATTCCTCTTTCAAGCGTGGATTGGAGTGCAATTAAATTGGAATTCTCCGGATTCATGCAGTGTCAAATAGTCCCCTTTTCCTTCAACAATAACAGTATTCAAGTCAATGTGATTTCAGAACAAAAGGTTTATTTTTTAAACGTATAAAATAGTGCATTTAACGCAATTGTTTGGAATCAGGCAGCTTGTTAACCCTTTAACAATTTCATATTTTTCCCAAATTCGATCCAAAAAATTGCACATTTTTTAAAGGGCATGTTTTGTTCATTTAACATTTGTAAGTAGGAAACTATTATTAAAATTAACATTTCTAATATATTTAAGCATTTATAACAACTTTTTTTTACTGCAAGTAGAATAATAATATTTTTCTGGAAGTTGTCATTTCTTCCTACAGGAGCGCCTTGCAGAGAAGTTGCATTTACCGTTGTGCATATTAAAAAAAGATTTCTTCACAGTCAATTTTCGATTACAATTACATTTATTTTCTCTTCTTATGAATTTCCGAAAACTTTGTTCCGAATCACAGTTCGAAGAAATTAGCTGCATAACATTCTGATTCAGCCACATTTTTATGGTAAAAATAGTTTACACTACTTGTTCATCAATAAAGCTGTCAAATGATCAGTAAAAGTAAAATACAAGCAAAAATTAAGTACTGAATGAGCAAAATTCGCCGAGGCATTAAAACATGTGATAAAAACGCGTGCTTTTGTGACATGTTTTTATTTTACCAATCAGAATAGAACAAAATAGACTTTGCAAACTACAATTTAGTGGGAAAACATCGCCATCTATACGACTAATTTGACATTAAAAATAGAAAAATACAGTAGAACTCCAATTATCCGAATCAATTGAGTCCAGACCTCATTCGGATAATCAAAAATTCGGATAAAAGGATTTTTTCCGAAAAAAAGGGTCTAGTATGGATTTTAATTTAATTATGTATGTATGTATGTATGTTGAAAATTGGATAAAATAACTATTTTTAAAGAAAAAGAGCTTTTAATTAATTAAATGTAACGGCCACAGTTTTACATGTTAATCGTACTTACAAGTGCTATACATCAGTACAGTATGTGCGTACCGTATTGTAAATGAAAGTCATTGCTTGCTGAACATCTTGGTTAAAGTAAGTTGTTTGACTGTCTACTTCCGTTTTCGGGCAGCCAAGTCGCGCATCCGCTTGACAGTGAGAAGTTGCATGTGGTCACACTCGGGCTGTCGCTCCATCCACTTCAACGCAGTTTCAAAGCCGGCAAATGCTTCACTAGCAGATGGTCCCGTGTTAGCTTAGGTCATCTTTTTCCTCGACACTTTCTTCTCTCACACTTTCAATACGTCCATCATCATTTAGAATTTCAAACCCAGAATCATTTTTTTTGCGAATCGCAGTACGTTTCCATCTTAATTTTTTTTTCATAAATCCTGAAAGCGATTCGGATAGTTAGCGATTCGGATAGTCGGAGTTCGGATAATTGGAGTTCTACTGTACGTTCAAAACAGTAAAAAAACGACGGTGTGTTGAGATTGCCCGTACGGCTTACGGACAAATCAGTAAAGGTGAGAAAACTACGCCCGGGCATAACTGGTCAGGGTTTAAAGTGACCAAATATAACATTTTATCCTTTCATGAGAGAAAAGGTCTACGGCTAACATTTAGATAATAGATCCATGTGCTTCTCAGTGGATGATGTGACAGTTACTTTCTCTGGCTGATGTGACAATTACTTCCCCTGGCTGATTTGAAGCGTGACATGACTTTCCAATCTAGTTTAATTGCAGCTGAGATTAAAATTCTAACAGTTTCTATACTTTAAATTAAATCAAATTAAAATTAAGTATCCAATATACAGATATATGTAATACATATTTGATTTGAATAACTTTATTTCCAGATGCAGTTTCTTTGATAGTTTTGAAAATTATTTCGTTTAATTTTAAATCCCCAAACAGATAAATGATTCTGGATAAAAACGGATTCTGAGGATTACTTCACAAAGTATTCGAGTCAAACCGAATCCCATCAGAATCCAGTAGAAATTACTTCCTTCAAAGGTAAATTTTGGTGCATTGAACTTAATTTATTTGGATGCAGGAAGTGTGAAGGTTTCTCTTTCCTCCCCCCCCCCCCAACAATAACAGTATTCCTGTTAAACCAGGCCTCGAAATAGATTTTTTAATACAGGTGCACCTTGTGCACCTAAGTTTTTAAATTAGGTGCATAGGTTATATTTTAGATGCACATTTTAAAAAGAACGTAATATAAGAGCATTAATGCAATATAAACTATTTTATTAGTTAAGTAGGTTTAAATAGGTTAGTAGTAGATGGCAAATAAAAATATTTAAACAGCTAAATTCTCCCTTCTCTCCGGCGCACGGCTGTCGCGACAGTCGCTTCAACAGAGCCATCTGGAATATGTTTCGATCATCGCAAACTTCTGGTGGCAGTGACACAAGTGAACCTTCCTCCTGTATAAACCCATTATGGCCCAGCGATTTTGTTTTCTCATAGTGTGTATTTAGGAATTTTAATTACGTTCCTTTAGAGCAAGAGAGGTCGATACTAATATTTTGTTCAAACATCAAAACAACATAAAACACGTTTCCCCCCTTTTTTTAACGTTAGGTGCATCTAGCGGGAAAAAACTAGGTGCACAGTTTTATTTTCATGTGCACAGTGCACCTGTGCACCCAGGTATTTCGAACCCTGTGTTAAAATGAATCAATCTGAATCCAGTCAATAAATAGTATTCTACTAAACATAAGTACGCGTGTATCGAACCAAAATCCTGCTTTCATGATGTGTTTAAAGTGCGAGAGACGACCCTACTACCTTTTATAAAAATGATCTTACCATAATTTCACTTGTAATTTTCTAATGGGTTCATGTTGACTTGAACATATGACTATATGACGAATATATCATTGCAAATAATAAATTAACCTTTACACTGTGGCAGGTTGAGAATTGTTACCACTTCAATTTCGTTTACACCAGCGGCATGGTATAGATCTGTGTACGTTGGATGATATCCCCCTTTTAAATGACCGCTGGCATCGATCACCATTTACGAGCTGTCTGTGACTGACCTTCTAGAGGGTTTCTCCTTTTGTTCGGTACCTTACTCTGTCGACCGTGAGGTGTGAACGCTTTGGAAGAATGGCAGAAGATCGCCAAACGATACGCAACTCAATACTATGAAAGGAAAGCGTCAGTCGTAAATTCCACTAAAGGCTTAATCGGTCAAGTTAGGTAATTAGGTAAGGGTGTTCGGACATGTAGGTGCAAGAGCCGTTCTGTGAGATGGAAAAATCTAAGCGCCTCAGCGTGACGGTTAATTATGCTTCAGATGATTGCTTTCACGCAATTGCAAGAATGCTATACATTTAAAACTCCGAATTACAATATAAGGAGGATGACGTGCTAAGTGCGATTATTACTTAATTTTCGCACTGCTATAATGTGCTGAATATAAATAATCGCAGCAATAGAGTGCGTGCTAAAAGAATGCGTACAAATGACGTGCTAAAAGTGCCGTCTCTACATATAAAACAACTTTTGGTGATTTGCTTCATGAATTGTCAATGATATTCTTTGATACGAGTGGTTGGCTGGATTTTGTTATGCAAGAACCATATTTGTGCAATCTGTACAGTAAAAAAGACACACAGCGTCAAGGAATGGTAAATACAAACAAGGAAATTTTTATGCTACAAAAGTACGAAATAATCTAAGGGTAAGTTATGGGAATCGACCGGAAAACCATCCTCCACGACTAGATGTCTATCAAGATCTGCCCAATTTCTATAGTAACTAGGGTTGCGACATCGATAGCAAAGCATTGATGTTTTGAAACATCGATGTTCAAAATTAAAACATCGATGTTGATAATACATCGACCCAAAAACATCGATGTTTTTAAAATTCAGTGTATTTAAACTTTTTCCCCCATTTCTTAAAACTGGTTTAGCAACTTGTGATGCTACATCGACAGCAAAGCATCGATGTTTTGAAACTTTGATGTTCAAAATTAAAACATCGATGTTGATAATACATCGCCCCAAAACTATCGATGTTTTTTGAAATGCAGTGTATTTAAACTTTTTTACCCCATTTCTTAAAACTGGTTTAGCAATTATTGATGCGACATCGACAGCAAAACATTGATGTTCAAAATTAAAACATCGATGTTGATAATACATCGCCCCAAAACTATCGATGTTTTTAAAATTCAGTGTATTTAAACTTGTTTCCCCATTTCTTAAAACTGGTTTAGCAACTAGTGATGCGACATCGGCTCCAATACATCGATGTTTTTTTCCAAAACATCAATGTTTAGAAAACATCGACATCGATGTCGCATCCCTACTTTTCCGACCCTTCATTCTTGGTCCCTTTGGTCTAATAGTATGTTCAATTTACTGTTTATGAAAATTATGCACCTTGGTTATTTTTTAAATTTTTATAACGGTACTTTTTTTCATTTAAAAATAAAACACCGACAACGTAAAAACATTGACAAGTATAAACATAGATGTTACAAAAACATCGACCCCAATACATCGATGTTAAATACATCGATGTTTTTTAAAAAAACATCGACCGCAATACATCGATGTTTTTTTTAAAACATCGACAGCAATACATCGATGTTTTTTAAAAAACATCGATGTTTTGAAAACATCGACATCGATGTCGCATCCCTAATAGTAACAAGTCATTTTGTCATCAAGGTTGCCGAATTTTTCACGATGATGAGATAGTTTCAGTTCTTTTTATGATGGCTTGACCAATGGTCAGTTTTTTTCTAATGTCAATATATATAATTTCCCCATATCTCCCCCTCATTATTTCTCATCTAATTATTGATATTATTATTATTCCTCATCTTCATTATGATTATTTCCTCATCTAATATCCCCCATTCCGATTTGCTAATGGCATGGCACCTCGTCGCGACAACCACAAATAGAATATGATTGTGTCCTCAATATGCACAGCAAACTTGCCTTTGGAAACAGCAATGAGCCCTTGTGGTAGTCCAAAGACCGATTTCGTTGGATTTGAAACAAGAGGTAAGCGTGTCTTTACCTACAGTAAAGCATCTCCCTTCGTTCTTTTGACGTTTTCAAAGAAATAAACTTACTTCCAAAATGTCAATGGCACTGCGAAGCATCAACAAGTAAATTGACATTGAACTTCTTGGTTGCTGCCTCATCGATAACTACTGCTTAGTGCTTGTCTTCATTCGCAAAACTGACCGTATATTGATTGACAAAGAGGCTATCACAGGAAGAGTGGCCTAAACCACCTACATACTCTATCGAGATAATTATGATTTTCTTGGAACTATTTATTATATATTTTACTAGCCGCTGCGTATCCAGCACGGCTTTGTCCGTGACAGTTATATTCGTGGGGTCAGGTGTGACCACTGCTCGTTGGCCCTCGCCAACCCCCAATGATTACTACGCATTCCCATTAGGATTGCTTCGCAAACAAACTCCACAGGCACAGCCGTGATGGCTTCAATGTGGCTATTATCAACAACGTAAATCGAAACACGCTAGAATCCTAAAACTTGAAATGGTTCCAAAGGCATTAGGACTAAACACGCTTGTGACATCAGCGGTCGAAAATCGCAAAATCCGCTCGCTTCTTCTTTGACGCCACGTTCCAGAGAAAAGAACGAAAGGTGAAATAAGATAATAAATTAATAAAAAAATATTCTAGATGAAATTTTAAAATTCGGGTGTGACACAAAAAAATCGCAAAAATTTAGGTCTACCTGTGTGTCAAATTTCATTATTGTAAATGCCAAAGATTCGTAAGGACACTGATTACAGACAGAGACAAACAGAAAAACACTTCTGTTATCAGGTAACAGATAGTTCTGAGTTTTGACAGGTTTACACTAAGCCTAACGTTTACATTCACAAAAGTTAAAGCTGAGGCTGAAAAGAAAAGATGAAATAAAAAAAAGGAGATCGTATAGCGGCAGATTTAATTTATTTATTACTCATCTCTTGGAGATGGATCCTGGGTATATATTGATACAAATGCACTTACAATCTTTTCACAATTATCAACACATTGAAGAACTGCACGGAGATACAAAGTGCGGAGTTACTGGAGTTTACCTGGTGGGATTTCATGTAATATATCTTAAAATTTAGGGTCAGGTTATGTGAGAAATTTAGGGAAGGGTAGATTTTGGTTTACTGAAGGCACTCGCCGGAAACAGCCATGGAACCAACAGCGGCGCTGGAGAAAACCACCTACCTACACGCGTGGGAAAAAAAGGTGGAATGTGAATTCTTGGCGTGTTTAATCGCTTATGTTGAGGAAGGAACAAGTTTAGCTGTAGCATGGCTACTGCCGGCCTGCCGTCGTGAGAAATGTATTTGTCCCACGTAACAACTACCTGGTAAAACAGTGGATATTTATCCTCAATATGGATGGCGATTCCAGAAATTTGCTTTTTATTGATCATCGATACATTATATTGTATATTTAAAAGACCTGAAACTGTACATTTCTTTAAAAAAGTAAGTACAAGGTATTTCCTGGCTTTTGAGGCATATGCCACTCGTGTTCTGATAGCCTGTGTGTGATTAGAACAAACAGATGAGATCTAAATTTCATCATAATCTCCATGATGTGCAATTTCGCTATTAGCAAAATGAGTTAGATCAATATGGACAAGATGTGTCAATAGGCAAACACTTGTATGATTATTTACGTATAAATGAAAATCTCCAACTCTTAGTAACTCTCTCGGGCACATATATTAGTATCTGGGACCTTGTGTGCAGTTAAAATAAAATTCAGAAACGTTTAAAAACGTTTCTGTGCACAACGAATATTCACTTTTGTCGTATAAGAAAAACTAAATGCCAGCATATTTGAGAAGCGAAACAAAAAAAAAATCACATACGGGGTATGATTTTGGACAGTGCCTCGATTTGGATATTGCGAATCCTGTTTTAATATCAAATTTCTTTAACTGCTCCTTTCTTCTAAGGAATTTAGCTGACAGATTCATAATAATCCTCGGGGGAAAATGTCCTGTTTGAAAGAAGATTATATCCTTTCAAACACGAAATATTTTCTTGATGCGTTGAGAGATAATTCAATTGAATTTACGTCAGTTAGGAAATCGAAAGTTCACAAAAGCCGTATAATATGTCATCTGGAGTACATTTCAAACACATGTCATTTTTTGGAGCATGAAGCGATAGTTGAAATAATCATAACTTGAAATTGTATGTGAGGATTTTTATCAAGAACTAGTAAAATGATTACCACCTACATTTGGTCTGTCAAACTATGAACACAACCATCCTTTGCTGGAAATGGAAAAACAAGGCAACAGGTTATTTTGCAGATGAAACGAAATGTATATCAATCAGTGAGTTTTGTAGCTTGAAACAAAAATCGTACTCGTATATTTTATGTAAACAGACCAAAAACGGTGTAAACTGACAGAAAAACGTATAAAAAGATGCGAAGTAGAGAACTTAAGAAAATTGTAAAATGGAATTAAGGGAAAGTGATCATTGTATTCATTTTCAAATTATGTCTAAATATTATCTCTTTTAAATCTATCAATATTAAAAAAAAATTATGTAGTTTTTATGACACAAAATATCTGCTTCAGAAAGTTACAAGTTTCAGTCTTATGGAATTATTCATTTCTAAAAATGTAGGTAGGTAATCCTACGTCCTTTGAGGTCGCACTGGAGCAACAAAACGGTCTATTGGCGACGGCACGTGATCAATCCTTAAGACTGTTATAAATGAATAAACACACTCTTCGGTCTCTTATCATTTCTGTGCTGACCAACCGGTATAGTGGTTAAGGTGTTAGCCTCTAGATCGGAAGGTTCCTGGTTCGAATCCGGGTCCGGGCATGGATATTTGTAAGCGCATGATAAAGAGGCGGCTGGTGCACCTTAAATCTGTCTTGGCCGAAAGTCCTCACGTTGGGTTGATGTGGAAGTTTGGAGAGTGGGGTGCCAGCTCAGGTGTTGCTTCGTCATCTGACCGTGGTTCAAAATTACGAAGTGTTGTCCTCGGATCCTTCCCTTAAGGGATTGATCCCGGACCGTCGTCAGTAGCCCGTTGTGTTGCTCTAGTACGACGTTAACTAAAATTACCATTACCATTACCTTATCATTTCTGGAAGAAGAGGTAGGTAGGTAAATTAACGTCGCAATGGGGAGATATGTATTTAAATTAACGTTGCACTGGAAATAGGTATTTAAATAACTGCGCACTGGAGAGAAGTATTTAAATTAACATCGCACTGGATGGAGGTATTTACATTAACGTTTCACAGGAGAGAAATGTTTAAATTAACGTCCCACTGGAAGGAGGTATTTAAATTAACGTCGCACTGGAGAGAAGTATTTAAATTAACGTTGTACTGGAGAGAGGTATTTAAATTAACGTCGTACTGGAGAGAGGTATTTACATTAACGTCTCACTGGAGAGAAATGTTTAAATTAACGTCGCACTGGAGGGAGGTATTTAAATTAACGTCGCACTGGAAATAGGTATTTAAATTAACGTCGCACTGGAAATAGGTATTTAAATTAACTGCGCACTGGAGAGAAGTATTTAAATTAACATAGTACTGGATGGAGGTATTTACATTAACGTCTCACTGGAGAGAAACATTTAAATTAACGTTGCACTGGATAGAGGTATTTAAATTAACGTCGCACTGGAAGGAAGGTATTTAAATGAACGTCGCACTGGAGAGAGGTATTTAAATTAACGTCGCTGGAGAGAGGTATTTACATTAACGTCTCACTGGAGAGAAATGTTTAAATTAACGTCGCACTGGAGAGAGGTATTTAAATTAGCGTCGCACTAGCGTACTCAACTTGGCGTACTAATACGCATGCTATGCTATGTACCTTTACTTTTCTCAAGTAAGCATAATTCTAAAAAAATGATTTCAACAAAATCAAAACATAATAAAAGTACTATTCACAGACAGGAGAACATTTTAAAAGCTATGCCTTTTCATAGATAGTATGAATCCAGTTTTAATTTCCAAACACTTCAATATCATTCTACTGCTGAGGAATCCCACTGACAGATTCGGAACATTCATCGGATTGTGTAATGTCCTTTATGACAGCAGACATTATATGTGCAAACACAGAAACCCGTCCTTATGGAATGAAGAAAAAAGAGCTCGATTATATGTGTTAATTATGAAACCAAACCATCTGAAAGACTTTAAATAGATATACTATGCTGTCAAAAATTAAAAAGGAAGTAAGACATATATGAACCTTGGACGACTTGTAGAGTATACAAAGAATTCACTTCCAAATACACTTCGTGACTTTCCTTCTAAATCGTCGTTTAAGAATCGTGCTAACACTGACTTGATCAATTTAGGAGCAAGTATTAAACGTGATATCTTCCAACAACCTGCTGTTAACATTGCTACTAAAGTACAGATTATTTAAGAAAATTATTTACACTTATTGGATGTCGAAAACGCTTTAAAGCAGCTTCCAAGTACTTTTGACAAGTAAACAGAAAATTCTTAACAAAATTTTTCAACAAAATCAACCGCACGCAAACGTAGTAATCACAGACAGGAAATGATTTACAAAAATATTTTTATATTTTTAATTTCAGAGGTATAATAAATCCAGTTTTGATTCCGAAATTCTTTAGTTGCACTCTTCTGTCAAGGTATTGGTATTTTTAATAAATAACGGACTATTGACGAGGGTATTGGATCAATCTCAAACGGAAAGAACCAAGGAAAACACCATGCAATTTTGAACCACGGTCAGATGACGAGTCAACACATGAGCTGGAACCCCACTCTCCAAATTTTCTTCTGCCGATGACTTTTGCCGACAGATCTGGTAGATTCAATTTTATCACGCCTCCGTTAGGCAATCATAACACAACGAAGAACCAAAATGAAAATAATATATATCAGTAATTAAATACAAAATGAAACATTGATGAACCTTGGATGACTTTTGGACTGTTCAAAGGGTTCTCTTCCAAATAACTTAAACTTTCATACTTGCCTTCTGAGACAATGGTTAACAATTCCGTTAAAACTGACTGAATGCGTTTGGCAATAAGTGTTAAACATGCCATCCTCCACTATCCCGCTTTAATATCGCTTCGAAATATCTGCTTACTTAAGAAAATAATTTGCGCTTATTAAATGTCGAGAAAGGCTTCAAATCAGTTTCCAAAGCACAATACATCTTTGTTTTTCTCGAGTAAACACAATTCTAAACAAAAGGTTCCAACAAAATGAAACCAAAACAAAAGTACTAATCACAGACAGGAGAACATTAAAAAAAATATGCTCTTCCATAGATAGTATGAATCCAGTTTTAATTTCAAAACTCTTTAATTGCACTCCTCAAGCGAGGAATTTCGCTGACACTTTCCGAAGATTCACCGGAGTGTAAAATGTCCTTTTTGAAAGAAGACATTATCTGTGCAAACACGGAAAAGTTTCCTGATGGGATGAGAAAAAAATCAATTGATTATGCGTCAGTCTGGAAAACAAAATCCATTTAAGTTTGATCGATGTGGGCGAGAGAGAAAGAGAGAGACAGGCCGCCATACCTGGAAGCTCCGTCAAATCTGTCTTTAATGAAAAATTCCGCCTATAACACAGACGAACTTCCATTGTTAATCTCAGCAGTTCCTCACAGAGGCGAAATGATAAACATTGATTTTCGTGCTCTTGAAAAGCGGAAAAACATACATTTCGTGTGTTTAATGTGTTTAACAAAAGTCAGCCAATTGAGAGAGATGTTTTGTTTATGTAAGGTAAGCTGACAGCGCTTTGTGTGTGGTTAGAGTAAACATAAATCATTTACTCGAGGATTCTGTTTCGTAAAAATGAGTGGATGTAAAACGGAAATTAAAAGAACCTTGCGTTTGGAAGATAGTTCGGCGTAAGTAAAAATGAGAACATCTTTTTAATTTCGACATAAATAACTCTTATTTCGGTGATTAAAAATTTCAGAACAAGGAAAGGATTGTGTGTGGATCTTTTGATTTCAGAGTTAAACCTAATTTTTTCGTAAAATAGTTAAAAATAATTCTGATCAGTTCAATTCTGTATGAAAACTCAGGAATGACATTGTGTTTCTCGTAAATAATTACCGATTAACGTTTGTGCGAATTTTCTTTTTGATTCTAATGTTTCAACTATTGAATGTCCTTCTAACTAACTGTCCTTTTAAACTAACTTAACATGTTTTTAACCTAACATGTTTTATATTAGATCGTACCACTATTTGGAAACATCCGGGGCAATGGCACCCCCAATTGGGACATATATGGCCCATACGACAACAACAACCACTATTTAGATACATGAATTACAACTTAATATGCGGACAATTTGTGTAGAAATATATAGAAACATAATGATATATACACATTAGGTTCTTCTTTTCGGTTATTTTGAGATGAACTAGATTATAACTCTGTTATTGCACAAGTTTCAGAACGATAATCACCATTCTAATATTGTTCGAATGTATATAAATATACACTCTGTAACAAAACATTCGACGCAACACGAAAGGGGTGTCCAATTGCGATACGAATTGGAGGATATACAGAACATACATAGATAAAAAAACTATTAAAATTTCAGAACAATTGAATGATTTATTTCAGAGTTTGATCGTTACAAAGGGAGCAAGTCAATAAGGCGTTGGACCACCTCTGGCGTGGATGCAAGCTATAGATGTTTTATCAATATATTGGCGATTTTCTGATGACAAGATCAAGATCTGAACAGTTTTGCTAACGACGCAATACCGTGTTGAGCCAACTACCAGGTGAGTTAAGAGTGATACAAAACTTAAACCATCCTGGTGGGTATGATGAGGTATCTCGTCCTTAGCAAAACTGACTATAACTTGATGTACGAGATATCTCGATCTCGAAAATGGACCACATCTTGATCTCGTCGGCTTACAAAAATCAAAAAAAAGATCAAGATCTGAACAGTTTTGCTAACGACGCAATGCCGTGTTGAGCCAACTACCAGGTGAGTTAAGAGTGATACAAAACTTAAACCATCCTGGTGGGTATGATGAGGTATCTCGTCCTTAGCAAAACTGACTATAACTTGATGTACGAGATATCTCGATCTCGAAAACGGACCACATCTTGATCTCGTCGGCTTAAGGGGGTCCGGGACACAAAAATCGTCAAATTTTCGAAATTTTTTTTATTATTTTAAAAAATTATCTGTGTTTTTCTGCTTAAAATGACGTCTAAATCATATTTCTATCTTAATTAGAATTAGAGATATAATAATTTTTGTGGTGCGTTGTTTTGAAAATCTAACACTCTTGACAGTTGTTGTCATGGCAACAACATCTGTCCTTAAAACTTTAAATGCGTTTTTCTCCATGATGCATTTTTTCAAGTTTTCCTGTATTCAAATTGCTATAAGTCGAAAACCGATAAAGTTTAAGGGTTGAAATTTGGAATATATCTTTTTCAAACATTATACTTTAATTCTGATTCAACAAATTTAAAACAAATATTTACTTTTAAAAATATGACTTTTTAAAAAAAAAGTACCTTAAAATTTTCAAAAATTTTCATTCAAACATTTTTCATTTTTTATTAAATTAATATTTTTTAAATTCCTGAATCAAAATTAAAGTTAATAAATTTGTGAATAATTTAATGTAAAAATTTTGAAAATTGATCAAGAATGTTTTGAGCCTTAGCAATTTAAAATGACCCCTCTTTTTTTCAAAAAATTTTAATTTAAAAATTTTAAAGAACTTTTGGAAAACTTTTGTGTTGTGATTTTGATTACTAGTTAGATGGGTAATCAGTACAAAAAATTCAAAATTCTAAATTAATTAATAAAAAATTTTTTTCAATGTGTCCCGGACCCCCTTAAAAAAATTGAAAATATCGTGATGAGAAAATATCTCAAATATTATCAAACTTGGTGAGATTTTGATGAACGAGACGTATTGTTGATACCACTTGGAGGGTTAAAGATTTATGAGGATGGTAGATGGTAAGGGGTTGCTGGAAGCGCATGCTCGATGGAACACTTTCACGGACCAATACAATCTATGCGTGACTCCAAAATGATTGCATACGAAAACAAGTTAGAATAACATCATTTCTTTTAAAAGGTAACGCCGGTATGAGTAAAGTGGATAGTATAAATCAGACTATACTATCGTAAATGGTCTCAAACGAAAGCTTGTCGATTTCGCATATCTGAACTTAAACCACGCATTAGTGATGACTGTGGAACTATCAAATGAGTTTTTATTTTTATTTCAATCTTTGAATACACTTGTTGAAAAGCCAAGCAGAAAAAGCAAGGAACGTTGAAGAGCAATCGACATAATTCGACAAACACAGAATTCATTACTGAATTTAGTAATTCCTAAATAATTACTTCATGCTAACGAGAAGTACTCAAAATCTTGAGACAGTAATCCGACATAGCCTTCGCTCTAAGAGCGTTTGTACACACACCGATAGTTATTGGATGACGGAGACATAATTATCGGAGTGTGTACAAACGTATAATCATTAATTTAAAACGTGTAAAGCCAGTTACAGCAACTAAAATGCAGATGGATATGTAAACTGCAAGTCTAGAATGTTAAGAGCAAGCGCACTGGATATTTACCTTTCGAAATTTAGCAGACCACCCGATTTTTCGTAATGTCGAATAGCATTTTTGGCGGATCCGGTAATATAAAACGGTCGTGTGCGAGATACCAGTATAAAATATTGTAATTTGATAATAATCCTTAGTTATTATTTCTAATCCGATAACTATAGTGATGTGTGCACATACGCTCTAAGGGGCACACGCAGTAAGGTGTGTACAGGCACCACAACCTCAGGGTTTCCGAGTGATCTTTGCTTCATGTTTACCATCTCATCTACACTTAAGCGATTTTATTTTTGTTCCAACCTCATTGCGTTGTGTTCTTTTAGTACGGAACAGCTTTGTCAAATACACTATATGGACAAAAGTATCTGGACGCTGCATGCTTTTCAGAAAAAAAGTGCTTTATTGTTCTATTTAGTAACGGGTAGGCCTTCTTTTAGCTTGTATTACAATGGAACACGTCAAGTAATACTTTCCTCACTTTTTCTATACGTCTTGGCAGGAATAGCTCCCCATGTCTCTTGCAAGTCTGTGGGAAAATATTGTTGTGAAGATGAGAGTACGAGGCGGTGTCGTACTCGTCGCTCAAGTTTGTTCCACAAGAGCTCGATCGGATTGAGATCGGGGCACTGAACAGGCCAGTCAAGCAAATTGACCTCATTTTCAGGAAATCAGTCCAGCACACATTTTGCAGTATCAAATGAAGATTGATCCTGTTGGAAGAAACAGCCATCATGGCCGTTATATTGCCATAGTGTAGGCCCAACCGAATGATCTAGAACGTTGAGGTACACGTCAGCGTTCATGGTACTAGGTATATAGGGCAATAGGACGAGTCTTAACCAGAAAAACAACACACTAAGATGGAATCTACTCGAAATTTCTGCAAGTGTCCATTGCTTTTGTCCATGTAGTGTATATCCTTTGCGCCATTAAACCAAAACAACGACCAAACCGACACAGCCTAATCAAATTTTATAATATAATCTGAATTTTACTAAATGAACTTTCACCAAACGGGAGCATGAACACAAAGCCATTAGCACCTCAACATAAACGGATGGAATATAGCTGATATTGTAAACCTGAAATAATTCCATTTTTACACTCGAAAGTTGCTGAAGGATGCTGCTCTTTTTAAAACTGAAAAAGTAATGCTCTCGATGTATTAATAAGAATTTATGTCACATATATGGCAAAGAAATCTCAAGGAAAATGAAATTCCACTCAGAGAAACAAATCCCTCAAAAACAATAAAGCAATTCCCTTCAACTTTCATACAGTAAATCCCATTTAAAACTTCTCCCTTTGGAAGAAAGATTAAGCATCCATAATCCTTCTGTATTGAAGAAAAATCCTTTTATAAATTCCGTTTAAAATATTTGTCTTGAATCCTCCTCCAGATCCGACATAAGACATTTTCCCTCTCAAAAGGAATCCTTGGGTTTCGAGGGAACCGAAAAATGTTTCTGAGCAATTGAATCCAGAAAGCTAAGTTTAACTTATGAGTGAGTACAATTTACTGAATTGGCTTTCTTTTTCTAAAGTGTCTTCACAACAAGTATAAATTTGTAGCAAGGTTAGCAAGCCAAACGTTTGGTCTATGACAAATTGCCAGCCATTTGGGGTAAATGGTTTTAACCCTATTTAGTTTTTAGTTTCTTTTACTTTCTGTCATTTTCGTTTTGGTTTCGATCATAAAGTTTCCGATATTAAATAATACATTGGGATGAAGGAGGGATTTCCTTGCTACAGGGAATGTTTTTTTGACGTATTGGGTACGTTGGAATGTAACGATTTCGAGACCCTGCGCGATGGTTAAATTGGGCAGTGAAACAAGTGCTTTATCTCGTTTGGTTCCTTTAATTCGGTGTTGTAACGTCGTGCCCTAGAAGAACTATGCCATATGAAGTTAGATAGCATTGTTTTCGTCAGTTTTAAGGATTGATAACTGTAGCTTTGCTTTTAAAGTATGATGGGAATTATAATAATTTGTTATAACTGTTAACCTTCCTGATGGTTAACAGTTATTACAAACGACTATCCTCGAAAACATTTTTCGTCATTATTAGTATAACATACCATATCTTGATAGACGAGATGTATTGTTATTAGAAGACCATATTTTGATAGATGAGATATCGTCATTAGAATACCATATCGTGATGGACGATATATCGTCATTACAAGACGATATCTTGATGGACGGGATATCGTCATTAGAAAACCATATCTTGATGGATGAGATATCGTCATTAGATGACCATATATTGATGGATGATATATCTTGTCAATAGAAGACCATATATTGTTGGACGATATATCTTATCATTGGAAGACCGTATCTTGATGGTCGAGATATCATCATTTGAAAACCATATCTTGATGGGCGAGATATCTTGTGACTAAAAGACCATATCTTGATGAATGAGATATCTTGTCATTAGAAGACCATATCGTTATGGACGAGTTACCGTCATTAGAAGATCATATCTTAAAGAACTAGATATATTGTTATGTATTAGAGGACCAAATCTTTATGGACAAGATATCTTGTCATTAAAAGACGAAATCTTCATGGACGAGATATCTTGTCATTACAAAACCATATCTTAATATCGTACCATCAAAACATCGGGACTATATTGGTGACACATCTGATCAATTTCGCAAATGACAAGATTTCTCATCATTAGCAAAACCGTTAGATCTTGATGAATGAGATATCACCTCGAAACCCCGTAGAGTGTTAGGAAATAAAATTTTGATTCGGAAAGTTGTTCTGAAATGTTCTTTAACACCTCCAAATGGTTTCAACGAGATACCTTGCCCAAAATCCAGTCAAATTTGTTGCTAACGAGAAACATCGATCATCAACATGTGGTCAGTTTTGCTTATGACGAGGTAACTCGACAAGAAAACTGTCGTATTATTTCAGGGATAATAAATATCTAAGTAGAATATACATATTTATCATTTACCCAGCAATGGTAATAGTTCTATAACAGGTTTTTAGAATCATAAGTTGGTCGTTACAGGGCAGTTTTCGACTCAAAGCCAAATCACCAGGATGGTCAATACTTCATACATTGTTCATAGTGAGAAAGCACACGAAATGTTTCTGATGTTAGAAAAGTAAGTGATGAAGTTGGTTTAATCTATGTAAAGTAAAGTTGGTTTAATCTATGTAAAGTAAAGTTGGTTTAATCTATGTAAAGAAAAGTTTTATGAATCCAAAAAGAAAGAAATATGAGTAGAAACGAAAATAGTCAAGTATTAGGGTAGGTGTTCCAAATATCGTCCCTGTGCTTAATATAGCCTACTCGTGTTTGCAAGCTGCTATGCGCGAACATCTATGCGTTTATGTTGCTACCTAAACGGTCTAGGGTTTTGCCACACGTAGTGCCATCGGCACTTTTCCTATGAGTTATATAAACAATACTATCGCATCTGTATTTGAGGTTGTGAACACACACACAACGTATTTTTTGTCGCCAAACAATTGAAAAAATTTCCAGGTTAGTGTTTCCAAATCATAATTTTGTTTATATGACTTGAAAGTACATTAAATACTAAAGGTAGGAATATATGCTCTACTAGCAACTCGTTTTTAATAGTAGCTTGTAATTTCGCTGTTGTGTGGTAATAGGAACAGGGGTAGGCGATCTACTCTTCTACTCTTGGAAATTCTCATGGAAAACGTTTTGAAGTTTTACTACTTAGCAAACTGATGACCGTAAAGAAGGTATATGATCTCTGGAAACCAAAGGATAATAGTTCGTAGAGATATTCCTTTAGTATCTAGTTTTATTTCCCAACACAGACGGCTGATATACAGAGAAATAGTTAGGATAGGCGTTATTTGGAACACCCATCCTATATTTGCAAACGAAATGTTCGTTTAATATTGTAGAAATCTAATCGGGTACTAAATTAGCAGAAAAACATCAAATTGAAAGGTCAGCGATTTTCATCTGTTGCAAGAATGGATGGTACAGGATGGTGAACTGGGCTATCATGTTCTTTTTAAAGTTCCTGGTAGGTAGGTAAATTAAATAGTGTCGCGACTAGCTAACATAGAGGGCTACAGAGGCTGTTCACATATTTCTTAGACAATGTATATTGTATTCACAATACTAAATTACATAAAATTCTTGTGTTTTAAATGTTCTGTTTGATAGCCCTTATTCTGAACTATCTTTCTATACCATAATTTCCAGGATAATAATGCCTTTTGAAGTGTCAGAAGAGGTATTCTATCCAATTCCTCCTGAACAGCTTTCCAGAGTCATGTAAGGGTTGTGGGGCGACTTTTGGATAGTGTAGATTTTAAAAGTTCGAAAGCACAAAAATCCATAGGTGATACATCGGGAGATTTAGTAGGGATGTAAGTGAAGGGTATGGCCTTGATACCGGTTTTTTGTTCCATTTCTTTTAGGAAATTAACAGTGGATTTTGATGTGTGACATAACTTTGTCTTGATGGAGTTCCACAGATTTATGGCACTGTGGGTAAAGCGATGTTATTTCATTCAGAAAAATTGGCTGTTAAAAACATAATACAACTGCAATTTTTTCTTTTGCAGCAAACGATTTTTTATAACCGCTAACCAAAATCGTCTAAAAAATGCGCGAACAGCCTCTGTATTGTCGATGGTTAGGGATCAATACCAAAGGGAGAGATCCGGTACAGCACCTCGTCACTAGAATCATGGTCAGATGACGAGATTAAACGTGAACTGGTGCCCAATTTTGAAACATCCTCACCACGCCACTAAATCATATGAAACAGGTAGTTGAATTTACGTCAGACTATAGCGAAACATGATCGACGGTCCGGGATCAATACAAGGAGGGTTAAATTAAAATGTCATCTGGCGGTTTGTTTCCACCCAACGCCGGTTTTGCGTAAGTAATGAAATAATGTAGACATAACATCAGAATGGATAGATCGTACTTTACTATAACATATTTACAACTCCAGAAATTAGCTTATTTACATCAACAAGAATCTAACGTAATTCTTCAGTCAGCGCGTGCGAAGCCTGTGAGGCGGAAAGTTAGAATGAATCTAAAACTTAACTTTTAACTGCTGTCATAGGTCTCATAGACCCGAGTCATTTTTTACAGGTCATTTCCACCCCTTAAAGTGGATATAAATCCCTATCCTATTCCGTACCTTCATACTACGTCCCACAGAAGCCACATTCCAAGACTGGTTTGGATGCCCCAAATAATACATAATTCACACTATTTGCATTTCCCGTGTAATCTCTTAGACCCCTTTGCGGCATTCGTGTTACCGTTCTTGTTAAATGAAATCGTCTAAGTTGGAGGTAGGAATTTCGGCAGAGAGCACAAAATGGCAAACTTCACTAAAAAAGGACTTGTATATCGTACTCAAAAAGAAATTCAGGATATTGGTACATAGAATACTGGGACAGTGAAATTTCGGATAACATTATTAAAACCGAACACGAAAGGGATTCGGGAATTTAGGCTGATGAAGACATTTCAAGTGCGTCTTCACAAGAAGAATATTTATACGGAAAAAATATTCTCAAATGGGATGCCTGGGGGGAGGGGGAAGACCTAATCGTGCCATTAGAACACCAAAACACAACAGTTTCCAGGGTTGAAACGTCCTGCAAAAATAGGTCCGAAAACTGAGCCTGAAGAGACATGGAATCAACTTATATAGTAATATTTCTTTTCTAATGGCGGGCACATTTTGACCTATGTCATTGGCCACTACAAGGCCGGAAGTGATGGCCACTTGTGAAGGAGCACCCAGTGGGAGGACCATCATTGCCCCTACCAATTAATTCTTCGTAAGTTTGAACCATGTTCAGATGACGAAGTAACATCTGAGCTGGTATACGCTTACAAACATCCATGCCCGAACACGGATTCGAACCGGGGACCTTCCGATCTAGAGGCTAACACCTTAACCACTATACCGGTTGGTCGGCTATATAGTAATATAAAATTTATTTAATGTTATGAATTGAATTATCTAAATTTTAAAAATTTATTAATAATAACTCTCTAAAGAATCTTATTAATACATTATATTAATCAACTTTATACGCACTTTAGTGAGCGAGGTCTGAGAGACCCCTCCACACTAGTTACGAGACGGTTTGTGACACAGCAGTTACGGGTTAAAACGAACATTCCTTCTTTTTATTCTGAATTTTTGCATAAATTCGTATCTCACAAAAACTTTCGAAACTCCGATCGAAACGTCAGAATACAAAGTACAGTTGTCATTGGTGGTCAATTTGGAGGCCATTTCGAGGAATCAAGCATCTGACATCACCGCATGCCTTTCTTACTTTTTAGGTTTTGAGTTGTTACGTGGATGTAGTTTTGTGTCTCGATAGTCTGTTCGGCTAGGTTTTAGTGAAAGTAATATCAGGAAAATTTAATTTAGATGAAACGAACTGCACAACATGACATTAATTAAGTCTATAAAAAATTCGGTTTTCTGTAATTCCCTACCTAGAATAGAAATTTAGAAAAAGTCGCAGGAGTTTCATGCTTACCAACTGAGATATATCCGAAGAAGCCAAAGAATAAAAGTTCTAAGCCACGATATGAAAATATTTTTACACCCGGGACCAGGAAAGAACGATTCCAGAAATGACATGAGAATTTTCACGCCGTATGGAAACTTTTCTTGAAAACTTTCTTTGATATTGGTACGACATTTTTCAAGTCTGCGTGACCAACTGTGGTAACATGGAAAATGCTTCTCGATAAGTGGAAATAAAAATATATTCGTTTCTTTTTATTGATGTTGTAAAGCGTTATATGCAGTGAAAATATCGTTGCACAAAAACGATTTTTGTCCAAAATTCTGAAAGATAAATTTTGAAATTGTAAGTGTAATATAATATTGTACTGCCTGCATTCAACTAAAAAATCATATTTGAACATTTCGCGTGTATTTTATATGATATAATTTACCACATTTCAAGGCTTGCATCTTTTTTTTTCGGGTGGCCTCAATATAATCACAACTATAATATTTATAGAATGAATTATTGGTAAGTAATTGCATAAAGCCATCTAGTTTATTAATAAGCATTGATATTTTTGACGTTTTTAATTTATCTCTTGTAAGCCGTCACAGATGTTCTTTGTTCAAAATAGTATTAACTTCTTTTCTTGATTGTGCTTTTAAATTTCAATCAAAAACTATATTTTGGTTTGTAGGTTCTTAAGTAACAACATAAAATAATTTTAAAAATGTAATCTTGAAAACAAGTCTCTTGCCTGAAGAAATGCATTTAAGTTACTTTCATGTTCGTGGCATTTTAAGATCTTCTATTAAAGATTGACCTTTTACTCAAACACGGTATTCAACGCGTAACATTGGTTTTGTTACCATTTCAATTTCACTGCTTGCATTTTTTGCATATTATCATCACTCCCTGCATGGGCTATTTGTATAGGAAACCACATGGCTATTTTATCCTTTTTTAAATGTAAAAATGTCTACCCTTAATCCGTATATAATACCAGCTTAACGCTGATTAATGTTTACGTTTATTTTGAATAATGCCCTGTACTGAGAATTTTACACTGTACGCATAAACTATTTGTTTTTAGGGTGGTAACTTGAATCTTTATGAGCGTAATTAGACTAACTTGTGTAAGGGAAAAGCAATACTAGGAAATCCAATTAGACAAAAAATGTTAAACCGATACTTAAATGAGGATATTCGAAAGTGGGAGTTAAGACTCCCTTATGACCAAGTCTTAACAGTTTCCATTACTCTTTTAAAACTTAAAATAACTTAAAAGCTTAGATTTATAACTGTATGATATTCAATACAGCATATGGTTAGGTTAGTTCAGATCAGATCCCTTAGCTGTGCCATCTGCTAATTACTTGTCATAATTCCTTCCTTGTTCGAAGGATTCCCTGCAACAATGGGTGGTCAACTAGTGGTTATTTGGTCATTACATGTGTTGGAGGGTAAAAGCAGTACTTTGAAATCGCGTAACACTAAAAAGGTTAAAACAAATGTTTAAATATTGATAATCAAAGGTGAGGGTTAAGCCTCCCCTATGATCAACTCCCTCACTTTGCCTCTCTCTCTTGTATTTCTTCATAATTATTTAAAAACTTAGAAAAACAATTTCTAATTTGTGCATATTTTCTGTCTTGTCCACCAATTCATCAATCATGTCATTGACGACGCACTATCCCCAACATGTCAAGTGTTCTTTCACTTCCATCAGCTTATATATTTACATTATAGTTTGATTGAGACTAGTGGAAAATCTCGTGACAAAACCACATTTAAATATGAATACTCAAGGGTGTTAAGCCTCGGTTTGGACAAGTGTCTTCTTTTTCCCTTACTGCTTTTCTTTTGAATCATTTAAAAATTTAGGAAAGCAACTTCTAATGTATGCCTTTTTCATGGGGTTAGGCCACGAATTCATCAATCATGTCATTGACGACGTACTATCCCCAACATGTCAAGTGTTCTTTCACTCCCATCAGCTTATATATTTACATTATAGTTTGATTGAGACTAGTGGGAAATCTCGTGACAAAACCACATTTAAATATGAATACTCAAGGGTGTTAAGCCTCGGTTTGGACAAGGGTCTTCTTTTTTCCTTACTGCTTTTCTTTTGAATCATTTAGAAATTTAGGAAAACAACTTCTAATGTATGCCTTTTTCGTGGGGTTAGGCCACGAATTCATCAATCATGTCATTGACGACGTACTATCCCCAACATGTCAAGTGTTCTTTCACTCCCATCAGCTTATGTATTTACATTATAGTTTGATTGAGACTAGTGGGAAATCTCGTGACAAAACCACATTTAAATATGAATACTCAAGGAAGTTAAGCCTCGGTTTGGACAAGGGTCTTCTTTTTTCCTTACTGCTTTTCTTTTGAATCATTTAGAAATTTAGGAAAACAACTTCTAATGTATGCCTTTTTCGTGGGGTTAGGCCACGAATTCATCAATCATGTCATTGACGACGTACTATCCCCAACATGTCAAGTGTTCTTTCACTCCCATCAGCTTATATATTTACATTATAGTTTGATTGAGACTAGTGGAAAATCTCGTGACAAAACCACATTTAAATATGAATACTCAAGGGTGTTAAGCCTCGGTTTGGACAAGGGTCTTCTTTTTTCCTTACTGCTTTTCTTTTGAATCATTTAAAAATTTAGGAAAACAACTTCTAATGTATGCCTTTTTCGTGGGGTTAGGCCACGAATTCATCAATCATGTCATTGAATATGCACTGTTCCTTTGAGGTGCACATCGTAAGGTACATTATAAAAGGAAGTGTTTCTCTGTGTTCTGTGAGCAGTGTCCTATCGAATCTATGGCACTCACAATAATGAAATTTGGCACACTGGTAGTCCTAGTTTTTTTTTGTGTTGAACCCGATAAAATTTAATCTGAAATATTTTTTAATTAATTTATTAGTATTTCCACCTTCCTTTCTTCTTTCGGGGAAGGCTATCTTGATTGAAGAAAGGAGAGGATTTGGGGATTTTTGACCACCGATGTCACATTGAAGAAAGGACAGATTCAGCGTTTTTCGTCCCAGTGCCTTAGGAACCATGCCACATTTTTCGATTCTAGCGTGCTTTGATTTACGTTGTTGATCAGTATAATTTTCTTCCTAGTGATTTCAACTTTGTAACGGGTCAATAATGTGTTTTTTTTTTTTTTTTTTTTTTTTTTTAACTGCGCGATCGTTAAAGACAAAGTGAAAATTTCAACGGATTTAATATTAGCGGAACGTTTTTAATATCTGCGAAATATTTTACACCAGATCGATACCTTAAATATGATTTTCTTCTAATAAATAATGTTTCGATTGTAACCAGTGTGATGTGTCATGACGGGTAACAGTGGGCCTCATTCTTAAAATTATTGTTTTTTTTTTCTTTCTTTTTAATGTTTTCAGCTTCAGTAAGATTTAACTTGTCCAGTTTTAAATTTTAATCTAAAATATTTTTTAATTTATTTATTGGCATTTATTTATTAATAGCCACTTTGAGGCCATCATGGCGTTGCCTGTGGTGTTGGTTTGCAAAGCAAAGCAAATGGAAATGCGCAGCAATCAGCGAGGTATTGTTATTATTTATTTCACTCTTGTTTTATCATTCAACCTCATTCACTCCAACACATTCTTTATTATTCACTCTCTCCTTAACTCTGTAATAAAGAAATCCTACCGAATGTTTACATTTGACGCATCTCATCCCGGCAAGAAAAGTAACACAACTCAAAATTGCAGAATTCGAGAAACATAAACTTAAAGGATACTATAAAACAGTGGTCCCCAACCCCCAGGCCGCGGACCGGTACCGGTCCGTGGATCAAATGGTACCGGGCCGCTCAAGGAACATTAAATTATTTCCATTTTATTTACTGTGTTGTGTTTCTTTCGGGTTTGTGCGGTTCTTATCTATGAAATGTCCAGTCAAATTAGGAGGCGGTAAATCAGAACTTGAAATGTGTTCTGTTACTAGAGCTTCAATTATGATTTCTGAATTCTGCATGTCTCTATTTTCCAATTTTTACAAATGTGACAGCTGTTTTCAAGTTGGCAGACAAAGTAACTGCATTTAAAGCCAAACTGAAGTTGTGTGGACGGCACTTGAACAGAGGCATTTTGGACATGTTTCAGACATAGCGGGGATTTTAGGCGAGACTGAGCCTAAACATTCATTCTCCCAGTTGGTGCATGATCAACTGACTTTGCTTTTAAAAGAGTTCGAGCACTACTTCCCAACCACAAAAGACCCACGAACTAGTAAGGAATGGATCCGCAACCCATTTGTCAATAAATCAGGCGTATCTAGCATGTATGTACAAGAAGATAAACTGCTGGAGATTGCAAATGAAGGCGGCCTTTAAACTACTTCAAGACAACAACTCTGCCGGTGTTCTGATTTAAAGTCATGGCGGAATAGCCTGAGATTGCCATCACAGCACTGAAATCCCTATTGCCATTTCCGACAACCTACCTGTGTGAAGTGAGATTTTCTGCAGTGACAGCAACCAAAACAAAACAAAGGAATAAATTGGACATAAGCAACACACTTCGGGTGTCATTGTTTCCTATCACCCCCAGATGGAACCGTTTCGTTGCAAAGAAACAAGCTCAGGGTTCTTATTGACTTAGCGTTCTTGTGAGTTAAAATGTTAAATCACTTTATTTTCATCTTTTGGTGTAACTGTATTTTTTTTAAGGCATGTATAAATACAATTAAATTAAAATTATTAAATCAAAACAATCGAAAATGTAAACAATCAACGTGCCACCCCCCTCCCCAGCGGGCCGCGATAAAATTATCAAACGTTTATCCGGTCCGCTGCGATAAAAAGGTTGTGGAGCACTGCTATAAAACTTCTATTGAAATAGAATGAGCTTCTTTTAAATTTTAGATAAGTATTTATGTAGGGTTAAGCCCCACGGCTATCCTAAGATAAGCACTACAACTTTTACCTGAAAAGAAGTACAACTTTCACTTAAAGAAGCGCGATCTTTTTTGATCGCGCGCGCATCGGATCACGTTAGACGAGACGATTGATGTTATGTTGACGGACGTGATCTCGATGCGCCATTTTTAAACTCTCTGTACATATTATCTATAATAAATCGAATTCAACTAGAAGTATTCACTTAATAAAACCCCAGCACCCTACATTATGGGGGCTCGGTCAAACCTGACGAAGTGACTTTTCAAGACGCTGTTACTGTGAGTAGATGTTCACGGACGCTCTCAAAGTTATTAGCCTTTCAACTGACGCGTAAAGGCTCTGCTGTTGTGAAAACTGGAGTTTTAAACAACTTCTCCGACGGACATTTCGGGTCGCTGGTGGTTAAAAGAATCTCTTTGGTGTTTGCTGTGTGACTGCTTTCGTCTTGTGCTTGGCTCCGTACACAAAATGGCGAAATCGCTTGGCGACATTCCCGCGGTAGCTGCACTACTTCATTCCGGTTCTTCGAAATTGATCAGACTCTTGTACAGTGTGGTTTTCGACGACGAATACGATCGGGACAGCCGACAGAAGTTGCGTGCCTTCTCATCCTTCCCCGAGAACTTCGATCTGGAGAAGAGAAAGAAATCCGTGCAACAGACTTTCAAGCTGCACGACGTTATCTCAGTTTGTTCCATTCTTCATATTGACAGTGCTGGTACGAAAGAAGAACTCTGCGTGTTGATTTTCGATGCCCTTTCGGATCTCACCGCACTACAAAGTACCATCGACGCTTCTTTTTCTGACGACGATGACGAACAATTCAATCAGACATCTGGTGCCTGTGTTGCTTCATATATACCCAGCTCTTCAGAGGAATCTCCTTTTCCCGTTCCGCAGGCCTCACTTCGAAACTCCATTTCCCCGGCTGCAAGTATTCAACAGAAGGATAGCTGGTGGTTTATTCTAAAAGACCTGGCGCAAACTATCAGACACTTTAATGGCCGAGATTCATACTCAATCTCCGCATTCTTTCGTGATGTGGATGAAAATCTTGAACTGTTTCCTGCATTGAGCGATGCTCAGAAAATTATATTTACTAAAAATCTGTTAACTGGACCAGCCAAAACCTTTTTGCAGTCTCAGCGTGGATTAACAACATGGCAAAAATTAAAAACTGCCCTGTTGGAAGAGTTCAGCCAAAAAATTAACAGCATCGACCTGCATAGGCAGTTGGAGCATCGTAGGATGAAGCCTACTGAGACTGTATCGGAATATCTCTTGGCTATACGGGAATTGGCAAGCTGAGGTGCCAATTGCATCGACGAAATTTCTATCATAGATTATTGTATCAGGGGTATACCAGACTCCCTGAGCAATAAGCAAATATTATATGGTGCCACTTCAATATCCCAATTCAAAACAAAATTGATGATTTATGAGAAAATTTATCTGGAACGCACCAAATACAAACAAATAGACGACAATGCGCACTCCTTCAACGATGTGAACCACCGCCGAGGGACAGAAACAAAGCCTCATTTCCAAAAACGCAGTCAGGAAACCCCAAATTTTTCCAGACAGCGCAAGCAACAAATTTGCTACAATTGCAATGAAGTGGGACACATCTCAAAATTTTGCCCTGATCAACATCGTGGCCCAAAGTGCATGTTGTGTGGAATGTTTGGACATAAATCCTCCTCTTGTGTTAACAGAACTAGCAGATTGGAGAATAACAAGGTTACAAGTTTCTGCTGCGCAGCTCCAAACTTAATGTTTCACAGTGTTACAATCAATAGTGTTCCAATTAATGCTCTTATTGATACAGGAAGCCAAGTTACCATTATCCATGAAGATGTATACAGAAAAATTGGCTCTCCAAAATTGCAGAACTATCCTACTTCTCTTACGTCATTTGGTAACTCTAAAGTTTTACCTCTTGGTCGTTTTGAAACCGAAATTCTCATTGATCATGAACTGTTTACTACTAATGTTTGTGTTGTCAAGAACCAAACTATGTCATCAGACGCCATTATTGGTATGGATATCCTCAAACAAGCTGATGTTTCCATTACAAAAGATAACATTTCCATACGCAAACCTGCAACTGAACTTGCTCACAATGATGCAGATGTGCTAATCCATAGTATCTCAGTTGACGACAGTTCCGAGTTGGATATAGGCCCCAATGCAGCGAAAGATGAGAAGGATATCATTAAGCAGTTAGTATCCAACTATGTGCCCAATAAAACAAAAACAACCAATGTCGAAATGAAGATTCAAGTTAAAAGTGATGCATCTATATTTCACAGACCTAGACGTTTACCATTTGCTGAAAGAGATGTTGTTGACAATCAAGTTCAAGTGTGGCTACACGACAAAATTGTGGAACCGTGTTCTTCTGAGTACTCAAGCCAAGTACTTGTTGTGAAAAAAAAAGATGGCAGTCCAAGAGTTTGTGTGGATTACCGCAAGTTAAACAAGAACATAGTGAAGGACAGATATCCGTTACCTCTCATTGAAGACTTGTTGGATAAACTACAGGATGCACGTACATTCACTACCTTAGATCTAAAAAATGGTTTCTTTCATGTTCCTGTTGAAAAGAACAGCCGCCGTTACACCTCATTCGTAACTCACAATGGACAGTACCAATTTTTACGTGTACCTTTTGGTTTATGTACATCACCATCTGTGTTTCAGCGATTCATCAATTCAGTGTTCAAGGATCTGATCCTAAAAGGTCATGTTTTACTGTACATGGATGACCTTATCATCCCTTCCAAGAGTGAGACAGAAGGAATAGAGATGTTGAAGTCAGTCCTCTCAGTCGCCTCTGAACATGGACTGATAATCAATTTTAAAAAGTGCTACTTCCTAACTAGAAGAATTGAATTCCTTGGCCACGTGATAGAAAATGGACAGTTATTCCCATCACCTCTGAAAACTGCAGCTGTTATGAACTATCCCCAACCAACATGTCACAAGGAATTGCAGAGTTTCCTTGGCCTTGCTGGGTACTTTCGTAAGTTTATACCCAACTTTTCTGTTATTGCTTACCCTTTAACAGATCTTTTAAAAAAGAATCAAGAATTTAATTTTGGTGATGAAGAAAACCACGCTTTTACCCTCTTAAAGCAATGTTTATGTGATAAACCTGTGCTTGATATTTATAATCAACACAGCCATACAGAACTCCATACTGATGCAAGTATTCATGGTTATGGTGGTATTTTGATGCAAACCTCCATTTCAGACAATTGCCTTCATCCTGTGTACTACATGAGTAAACGTACATCTGAAGCTGAAAGAAAATACTCTTAAGCAACAATTTTTTATCCCGAAACTCAAAGAAAAGATTGACAAGTGTGTTGCTAATTGTGTCCCATGCATCTTAACTAACCGCAAATGTGGCAAACAAGAAGGTATGCTTCACCCCTTACAGAAGGATGACACTCCACTCCACACGTACCATATTGATCATCTTGGTCCTTTAGCCAGCACACACAAAAATTATAAGCACATATTTGCAGTCATTGATGCTTTTACAAAATTTGTGTGGCTCTACCCAACCAAATCCACCGACTGTGCTGAGGTCATCTCTAAATTAGAAACTCAGAAAACTCTATTTGGAAACCCTACACAAATCATTTCTGACAGAGGCCCTGCATTTTCCTCAAACGACTTTAAAACCTACTGCTCCGAAGAAGGTATTCGCCATCCCCAAATAACTACCGGCTTTCCCAGAGCCAATGGACAAGTTGAACGCTTGAATTCCATCATTATTGCTGTTTTGTCCAAATTATCCATCGACGACCCAACAAAGTGGTACACCCATGTGGTTGATGTCCAACAAGCAATCAACTCCACATTTCAAAGAAGCATTAATACAAGTCCTTTCGAACTACTATTTGGTACAAAAATGAAGTCCAGGAATGACGTGCAGATTACAGACCTACTGAATACTGAAATTCAGTCCGATTTTCTGCAATCCCGTGAAGACCTCAGACGAGCAGCTAAGCGACAAATACTGAAAGTACAGGAAGAAAACCGAAAGACCTACAATCTTCGACGTAGACCACCGCGTAAATTCAAACTTAATGATTTAGTTGCAATCAAACGCACTCAATTTGGACCTGGACTGAAACTTAAGTGCAAATTTCTAGGACCCTATAAAGTAATTAAGCTTAAAAACAATGACACATATGATGTTGAAAAAGTGGTTTCTGTGATGGACCAATAAAAACCACCACCTGCATTGAATATATGAAACCCTGGACTGATAAACTTTCCTAAACTTATTTTTCTAAGGACAATTTGAACCAGGATTATTGATATAGTTTTTGTTTACTGCGCATATTTGATTTCTTTATAATTGTGTCTTATTCATTTCATCTAATTGCTTCTTTTTATTGTATTTACATTTGTATTTCTCAAAATTTTTGTTTATGTGAGTGCTGTCATCTGAGGGCAGATGACCAGGTAGGATGGCCGAATGTAGGGTTAAGCCCCACGGCTATCCTAAGATAAGCACTACAACTTTTACCTGAAAAGAAGTACAACTTTCACTTAAAGAAGCGCGATCTTTTTTGATCGCGCGCGCATCGGATCACGTTAGACGAGACGATTGATGTTATGTTGACGGACGTGATCTCGATGCGCCATTTTTAAACTCTCTGTACATATTATCTATAATAAATCGAATTCAACTAGAAGTATTCACTTAATAAAACCCCAGCACCCTACATTTATGTTGCTAACTTCTATTGCATTCTATAGAATAGTAATATAACACGCTGGGGCACCTCATACATATCTTTTAAATGACATAACTTCAAGCTTTTTATTTTTTGACCTGTGTCACTTTTCTTGCCGGGGTGCGATACATTTACATTGTTTGTCTGTTTCGCTGTACGTAGTGTCCTGATGAATCTATCGCAATTATAACAATGAAATTTGGCACACTGATAACCTTAATGTTTTGCGATTTTTATGTAGCGCCGGAATTTTAAAATTTGATCTAGAACATTCAAAAATTAATTTATTAGTTTTTTTTCAGCTTTCGTCCTTTTTTCCGGAATATAAAGTCACCGCTACCTCGAATGAAGAAGGAGCGGATTTTGCGACCGCTGAGTTCACAAGCGTTTTTTGTCCTTCTGCCTTTTGAACCATGCCAAATTTTCTGATTCTAGCGTGTTTTGATTTACGTCGTTATAATAGCCAGTTCGAGGCCATCACGGCGTTGCCTGTGTGAAGTTCGTTTGCAAAGCAAACCACATGGGATTACTTAGCAATCAAAGGGGGTTAGAGAGCAGTGGTCACACCTGACCCAACGGTAAGAACTGTCACGGGATACGCCGTTCTGGACACGCAGTGGCTATTTAGGTATATACGGGCATCTCAGCCCCGAGGAACCCGAGTGATCTTTTCTCCTCTTTACCACAGCCAACCCTTCTGCTTTTTTCTTTACCCCCTCGTTGCGTTGTCTGTCTGTTGTTTGGCACAGCTTGGCCAAATATGACCCTTGCGTATCTAATTCCTCAAATGGCTATTTCATGGCAAGTGTAGTTTTACTCTATAAGCTCAAACATTTACAACATCCTTCCGATTTGTCTACATTGAATCTACTCGGATATCTCGTAATACTACATACAAGGAGGTTAAAGCCTATTTGTATATGGATATTCTAGGAAGTTAAATCTCCATTTTGTCAAGGATCCACATTTTATCGAACTGTTGGTGCTATGGTATCCAGACACGTCCGAGACCATTTTTTTTAAAATTTGGTATACAAGCATTTTAATGATAGTTTTATGTTTAGTGTTTTTAAACAATAGCATTGGGCTATAAATATTTAAAATCTATATTAATTTTGTAAAAATGATAATTATCTATGCGATTTTTATGAAATTTGTCAAATGTGCAAAATGAATATCTATTTAACACGTTTGAAAAATGATGATACAAAAATAAACTGCATGCATTTTTCTAGGGAATGAACTACAGTCAAAATATATTGAAATAAACAAAAATTTTGCAAGCGATTGAAAGTGAATAAATGTTTTTGTTAGTTCTACAGTCCTTTTTCGTAAATAATGGCCATAATTTACAAACTTTTCAATTCAGAATAACTATTCTAGTTCATTCTCTAGGCAATATTACAAGGAAGCAGTTCTCAAAATTGCACAAGAATCCATCCATACCTTTTTGTGTTATTACGTTTGAAGTGAGGAAATAATGCAAAAATATTAATTTAGAGTAAAAAGTAGTTTAAAGTGTGTATCGTTCGCTCTCTCTTGCTTTTACTGTTTGTATAAACAATTTTGTTCTTCATTTCTCTTTAAAAACGTTCACAATATTTCCTAAAGAGAAAGCATTTAAACATTTGAAAAACCTTTCTAAAATTATGTTTGCAAAAAAAAATGTAAGTTTTAAATTTAAATTTTGACAGGTCCTTTAAGGGGCAAATTCCGGTGTCGTTCACACCTACTTCCAATTTTCTTACCTTGATTAAAATGTTAATATCTCCTTTAAGTAGTAACTTAGATAAAAAATTAAATATATTTTGGAAAGTCAAATAAATATTCGTTCGAATTCGATCACTAAAAGTTTTTTAGAATTTCTGATCACACATGACATTTTCAGCGTGTTTGAATACCTTAAGAATGGATTAAAGGTTTAATAAAAACAATTTATAAATTAGGCATTTTTTTTAAATCTAAAACTCATTTCTACATACTTCCAAGTACATCAATCATATCACCCAAAACTTCCTCTTCCTTTCATGTAGAATTTTCTTTTACGCTGTATGATTATGCAGTATCACCATCCCTTCAATCAGAAAAAGTACGTTCTTAAAGCCATGGATTCATCCCTTGCTTTCTATTAATAGTGGAATAAAAATTGTACAATGAAATGTATTTCAATCCTTTCGCTTCGATCAATTAATCAAAAGTGAGGGAAATTTAAAAATTTCATCAATCTTACATAGTAAATTTTAAGATCATAAATATTTTTAATGGTACCCAGCCTGTTGGAAAGTGTCCAAAGTATCACGAAAAATGATCGCGAACACATTTTTTGGAGTAAAAAGGAAATTTTAAAAAGGATGGTGTATCATTTTTCAAAGATACCACTGGCAATTAGTCAGTTCCCTCATCGAGTTTTTCGCACGTACTTTCAGTCGGAAGGAAACCTGTTCTTCTATAAATGATATGATGTTTGGTATAATCGATCCTGATTAATAATTCAATGTGCTGAACCGTTTAATCACTTTTTACAAATTACGAGTTTGTTATCAGAGACGTTGTTTAACGACCAACCACGGAAAACTTTTGTTTTCTTAGGTTTGGTACTGAGCAACAGATTAATAGCTACCCGTTGTTTTTTTTATCCGGTTCATCAACTTCCAAGAAAGTGCTGGATGAAGTTTTGTTTATGTGTCTACATTTTGCTTAGTTCAGACAACATTGTCCGAAAAATAAAATAATTTGCAAATTGATATGGATAGCGTCTCGGATTGTATTTTGGGATTTATGCAGCACTATTCTAGAAAATACCAGACGTAGAAACGCAATATTTTTGATGAAGTGACATGGTAAGAATCAGTGTAAAGTGAAAGGGCGAAGTCTTATAAAAAATATTAGGATCCAACACAGAAATCACACATTTTCTCGGAAAATGCTTTCTCTGAATGCGAAATTTGGCATTGAATACACAGATGGGGATGATGTTTGTAATGCATCTTAGGCAATTTTACACCAACGGACTCTGGGTCAGTTGAAGTCAACCTGAATTCTCTGACTAACGAAGATTCGGAAATGGCGCTTATACATGAGACTACTTGAATAACACAGCGTTGCTCGGGTTTCAATTATGATCGCGACAGCTAAATTTTAACCGTGGCCATTCCTTGTGTTAGCTGATATACACAAGCTCTGAAGAACGTGTTTCCTTCCGCGACAGCTAAAATATGACAGCGACATTTCCGTGTTAACTGATATTCAAACCCTGTGAAACGTGTTTTCTACCGCGACAGCTAAAATATGACCGCGACATTTCCCCGTTTACTCATATGGAAACCCTGTAGAACGTGTTTCCTACCGTGGCAGCTAAAATATGACCGCGACATTTCCGTGTTAACTCATATGCAAACCCTGTGAAACGTGTTTCCTGCCGTGACAGCTAAAATATGACCGCGACATTGCCGTGTTAACTCATATGCAAATCCCGCAGAACGTGTTTCCCACCGTGACAGCTAAAATATGATCGCGACATTGCCGTGTTAACTCATATGCAAATTCTGTAGAACGTGTTTCCTACCGTGACAGCTAAAATATGACCGCGACAATGCCGTGTTAACTCATATGCAAATTCTATAGAACGTGTTTCCTACCGTGACAGCTAAAACATGACCGCGACATTTCCATGTTACTCATATGCAAACCACTGTACAACGTGTTTCCTTATCCATTTACATTTATTGCAGAAAAACAACCTTTAGATTTTAAAATTGGGGCTTCGAGCGGAAATTTTAGGACTACCTTCGTACCAATTTTCATGGCTTAAGATTGGTCTGAAGACAATAAACATGTAACCTCTATTTTTCACAGTGTTCTAAAGTATAAGTGTACCAACTTTGGTGTAGATTAGTGTAACGGTGTAGATTTGTATAGAGAATATACACACTCACATGCACACATATCCATTTTTATATAAGAGAGGGGATAGAAGATAGTGTGTACATCTTAAAGCTTTTGAGGATTCCTGAATTCCGAATATTCCGCGTTAATTCACACTAATCCACGTTAGTCAGTGTTTAAAAATTTCAGTTGGATTCGGATTGATACGGGAAGTGTCGGATCGACCCCCCCCCTACCATGATGGTGCAGGCCTTTAGAGTATTGGAGGAGCACGATGCCAGGCGCTTACGTCGTTTTGGCATCTACAATGGCCCGAAATGTACCCTGTGATGAACGATGATATGAATTGTGACCACATTTTACAGTGTTCGACAATATTAGGGGAAGAGGTTCACTCAATGTTAAAGCTATATATTGTTTGAAGCAGCTGGACTCTTGTTGATCGTTTCTTATTGCATTTAGTGTTTATGCCTATTGATCCTCCCAAATAACGGATAGCAGTGCCTCTAATATTGGACAGTGTGCCTTAATAGACATATCATTCAAATCAACTCTCGGTGAAAACTAAATCCACTGATGCTTTTCATTCTGATTACTCCCCGTAATCGATTTTTACAAAATCATCCGTTGCATCAAGTGCCCTAGTTTTGATGCACTAACACAGTAGAAACAACCAACACCTTTCACGAGCTTTGTATCGCGTATTGATTCCCATAAACCCAACAACTATACCAAAGCGAACCATAGTCGAAACCGGATACGGTACTGGAGATCTTATTGCATTTGATGTTTGTGCTTATTGGTCATCCGAACTATCGGAGGAAACTACCTGCTCCGCTAAATTACATCATTCCCTGGTTTCCGACACCACTGTGGAATAAACCTCCGTTACCTGAACGATGAAACCCGATATCCGCAAACGATGGGAGGGAGTGCTCCCTCGAGGGAAATTAGTTCCGGCCGTGTTGGCAGCGGTAATCAATATCACCCCAACCGACACCTGTCACTCAAGCGCAACTCTTGCATGTCGAGAAGGTTGTTCATTCTCGTGGACATAGGGATGGTCGGGACGATATGCATGAGTTGGTGCGTTTGGGGTTGTGTTGTTCAAACACTATCTAGGCGTGGAGGCGTAGTGTTCGTCTCAAATTGAATGTTTAAAATATATTGAGAATTACTTGGGTGAAATAAGTTCTATACCGTCGGCTTACATGCGTGAAAGATTTGAAGCTGACGTAATAATTTTTAGATAACGTCCGGGTCACTAGTGAAGTTGACGTAATCAGAAGGTTTTTTATTTTACGAATATCACATCACATACGCGTTACAACGACAGAAATACACACTCTATTAGCATACAAATAAGTAAGCGTTATATACAAAATGCAAACTGAAACTACAAGAGACCGTTATAAGAGACAGTCTCAAGCCCGTTTAATGCATAGAAAACACTAATATAGAGGAATTCGCCAATATAACGACAGTCATATTCAGGCTTAGAAAGGTTAAAAACTCATATCATTAAAATCTGGACTAAGTATGTTTTACTTGTAGGCCGATGTTATGTCGTCATCACTACGAAAAATAAACATTGACTTTGTGGTATCCTGACATATCAAAAGAAACGATGCTAAAATGTTGGTTAGTAACCGGGGGTCTTTCGTTGTGAATTGGACAGACCGGATTAGTAACCACAGCGGTCTTTGGTTGCGGTTCAAAATTATTTTCAGTCCTTTAAAACAGGACCAAGGTATAGACCGTGTGGGACAGTTGCGGATTAGTAACCGGAGGTCTTTCGTTGTGAATGGGACGGTCCGGATTAGTAACCATAGCGGTCTTTGGTTGCATTTCAAAACTATATTCAGTCCTTTAAACAGGACCAAGGTATAGACCTTGTGGGACAGTTGCGGATTAGTAACCGGAGGTATTTCGTTGTGAATTGGACGGTCCGGATTAGTAACCGCAGCGGTCTTTGGTTGCGGTTCAAAATTATTTTCAGTCCTTTAAAACAGGACCAAGGTATAGACCGTGTGGGACAGTTGCGGATTAGTAACCGGAGGTCTTTCGTTGTGAATTGGACAGTCCAGATTAGTAACCACAGCGGTCTTTGGTTGCATTTCAAAACTATATTCAGTCCTTTAAACAGGACCAAGGTATAGACCTTGTGGGACAGTTGCGGAATAGTAACCGGATGTTTTTAGTTGTGAATTGGACAGTCCAGATTAGTAACCACAACGCAGCTATCTTTGATTGCAGTTCAAAACTATATCCAGTCCTTTAAAACAGGACCAAGGTATAGACCGTGTGGGAAAGTTGCGGATTAGTAACCGGAGGTCTTTCGTTGTAAATTTGACAGTCCAGATTAGTAACCACAGCGCTCTTTGGTTGCAGTTCAAAACTCTATCCAGTCCTTTAAAACAGGACCAAGATATAGACCGTGTGAGACAGTTGCGGATTAGTGACCGGAGGTTTTTCGTTGCGAATTAGACAGACCGGATTAGTAACCACAGCGGTCTTTGGTTGCGGTTCAAAATTCTATTCAGTCCTTTAAAACAGGACCAAGGTATAGACCGTGTGGGACAGTTGCGGATTAGTAACCGGAGGTCTTTCGTTGTGAATTGGACAGTCTAGATTAGTAACCACAGCGGTCTTTGGTTGCGGTTCAAAACTCTATCCAACAACAGACCATTGTGTGTGAATGGGGCTAATGCTCGTTAAATCTGTAGTGGCCTGAGATGCTCTCAGGTTGGCGTAGTATGGAGGTTTTGAAATTAGACAGCTAGCCCAGTAGTATGTCAGTAAAGCGCCAGCTTAGTTGAACTCGTCATCTACACGTGATTCAAAATTACGAGGTGTTGTACTCGGATCTCTTTTCTTTGAAATCGATCTCGGACTCTATACCATACCCATTGTGTAACTCCAGAATTTCTAAATTTAAAAATCTCGACGATCTTTGCCTTTGAAATAGTATTCATTTGCAAGATAAAAGTTTTTAAATCCCATATTTTAACATCTCTGTGAGTCGCTTTCCGTATTCTATTTAGTTTTGCTTTCAGTAAAGTAGTATTTATTCCTTTGAAAGGTTTTAATAACGTTCTGTTATTTTTTTGTTAGCGATCATAATGATAAATAACTCGATTTACTCAGAGAGGGTACTAATATCCGTTATGAGACTCAATGTTTTGCAATTAAAACCATGTCTTGTATTACCGGACGCTGTTAAATTCTATTTCTTTTAACCTTCATAGTGATTTTGTCAAGGCATCTCTTGCATCAAGCTTTGTCTAATTTCGATACGGACGATATATCTTGTCAAACAAGATTCGACCCATTTCGCTAATGACGAGATACCTTGTCCATCAACTGATGTAGCCATATTTCCTAATGACGAAATAAATCAATGAAACAGGTAAAATCTTGGTTAAACTATGATAAGCTACTCCCTTAACAATCACAAATTGGTTATATATGTGCTACATCAAGAGATGTGATCATATATCCTAAAGGCGATACAACTCAACGAAGCAAATCAAATGATTATTACACTGAGTTAGCCAATAGGAATGCGACATCGATAGCAAAACATCGATGTTCAAAATTAAAACAACGATGTTGATAATATATCGCCCCCAAACCATTGATGTTTTTAAAATTCAGTGTATTTAAACTAGTTTCCCCATTTCTTAAAACTGGTTTAGCAACTAGTGATGCGACATCGGCTCCAATACATCGATGTTTTTTCTAAAACATCAATGTTTAGAATACATCGACATCGATGTCGCATCCCTACTTTACAGACCCTTCATCCTTGGTCACTTTTGTCTAAAAGTATGTTCAATTTGCTGATTATGAAAATTATGCTACTTGGTTATTTTTAAAAATTTTATAACGGTACTTTTTTAATTTAAAAATAAAACATCGACAAGTATAAACATCGATGTTATCAAAACATCGAACCCAATACATCGATGTTAAATACATCGATGTTTTGAAAACATCGACATCGATGTCGCATCCCTATTAGCCAACTCAAAAAACAATCACATCTTGGCTATATCTCTGCTATGTATCAAGATGTGATTATATTTATTATGACGATATAACTCAACGAGATAAATAAAATTATTATTACACTGATATAAGCAAATCCAATAACAATCACATCTAGGCTATATCAAGATGTGATCATATTTCCTAATGAATATTTAACTCAACGAGATAAATGAAAGGATGTTTCAACTGCGATAAGCCACTCCAAAAAAAATAACTTGAGAAAATTGAAGTTTCCTCTAGTTATATCATAACATCAGTCATACTACAGAGATTGGGCAACTTCTATCACTTTCAGTTTTCGAGAGGAATGCATACATTTTCTTAAAGGTCTTAGAATTATGATCTAACTAATTTGGCATTAACTCGTGTAATACCAGAGCAACAGACGAAATACAACTTTCCCATATAATTTGCTGGGGTGGAATTGAGTACGTTTAGAAACAGGTACAATGTAACTCACTACGATGCTGAAACGTGAGAATTAAAGACATACATGGTGTCCTAAAAGTTCACGTACTGACGATTCGGGAATTTATTATACAAAATCAACAAACTTTAAAACAATTATTTTTATGCTAATGGTAAACAACAATTTTAATATAACGTAGGAAAAAAAATTTGGACATACATTTATAATAATTGTTTAAAATGTCCGCCCTTTTTTTGGAGGCAAAGCTGAAGTCGCTTGCACATATTTTTAGAAACACGTTTCAAGATCCTGGGTGTGACTTCTTGTATCCTTTGAGTAATGGCAATTTTCAGATCACCTATTGTTTGCTGATTATCTTCATAAAATTTGTTCTTCAAATATCCTCACAGAAAAAAGTCAGGGATGCGCAGATCAGGGAAGGAGGTAGCCAAAGGTTTCTTGAGATAATCGCCAAAAAAATCTTGAAGCATGCCCATGGTTTCATAATTTGTATGGCAGGTTGCAACGTCTTGTTGGAACCAATAGTCTTGGTCATTCACTTCTAATAATGCAACAAATTGGTGAATAAGTTGATCTTTACTCGGTATTGCATCATTTGGATATTTATGTCGCCGAAATCTTTACATCTTTCATATGATTTACATTCAAAATAAGTCTTAAAGAGCGCAATTCTCTCAATGCATGATAAATTCTAATTGCAATGCAGAACAAAATGACGTGGATTTTTATTATCCCACGATTTGAGTAAAAGAAAATCAAATGATAAAATTAAAGAGTTGATAAAACTATAAGCAGAGGATAAAATTCAATAATTAACCAAAAATACGGGCAATAAATATTTTTAAAGTTGGAGTACGTGAAATTTTAGGACAGCCTATACTTCTCGCGACTATCTATTATTTCAAAGCTAGAGGGACCTGGATAAATATAGATTTGTATACACTATGATGGACCGGACGCCGGCGTATTTCTATAAAATCCGACTGCTTATTTGGGGTTGGATTTCGTGGTATGGCCTGAGACCTTTAGCCTCAGACTCCGTAGACAGCCTCAGACTCCGTTGTGGACAACGGTCTTTGGTTCCAACCGGGCTACCACGTCCCTCTCCACTGTTTGGAGAACGGAAGTGAACACGGTAATTGTATTAGTAATTTTTAACAAACGTCGTACTAGAGTAACACAGCGGGCTATTGATTCAAAAATTCGACAAATTTTAAACTGGGATTCGTAATACGATTTTGATGATAAGTGTCAAATCACCACCCCTAACTGTAATCGATGGGCTGCAATGTAGTGCACGAAGAACAGTGTGGAGGGAAGGTGAAGACAATGTTAATGCTCGATGCAGGGTTTGTGTCCTATTCTCTGTATTGCCTGTTATCCTTATGTTTTCATTTTATGTAAATACTAAATGTGCTTGTCATATGTGATCTAATCCGGCAGGTTGTATTACAAGCTAGCATGTCCCTTGTAGCAAAACCGTGAAAATTATTTAGCAATCAATCATCAGGGCTGTCAAAGAGAGCGAACGGATGGAATATTTAAAACTGTGCTTATTTTCAAAGATTTAAACTTTTAAAATACAATTTTTTGTTTGGTTAGTGGTATTTTTCAATGATGCTCCTTAGATATGTACTTTAATAATAAAATGAACTCGTCCAATAGTAATGGAGAAAACATGAGCAAACAGACAAAAATTTGACTGCCAACAAGGTACATAAATTCTTAATTGGAAGATTAATGGATGTGTGTCGAGTAGCCTATATGAGAATTAGCGCCATTTTATTCAACCGTTTTATTTTTCGATGCATCATAAACTTTGTTGAACTTTACTTCTAATAATTAAGCATCTTTGAAAAGAAAATATTGATATTTGAAGCTCATCTTGTACTTCAGGATTTTATTTCTAAAAGAAATTATACTTTCTTCTCTAATGCACAATCTATCCAGCTAAAATTGGTGTCGTTCACACATATAAGAAAACAAAATGTCAAAAATACAAAATGTCTCGTATTCTAATAATATATTTTGTTCTTCCAAATAAAAGTTAAAAGAATTTGGACGTAGACATCCAATTCTATTTCTTATCAGTAACAAATGGCTTAATTCGGAAGAAAGCCAAGAAACTGTTCTAACGGATACTTTAAGAGGAAAAATCACTTTGGTTGTTAAATTTTCCAAAAAGCCCTGAGAGGAATTTCAGTAAGTTTCTGATACAAAGACATAATTTGAGACTTGGAATTCACGTGTTGGAGTTCTTACAATCTAGTCTATGGATATTGTTTGGATTTTATCAAACAATTTTCTAAAGAAAATCTGTAAAAGTTAGATTTGCTTGTGGACGCTTTACGAATGTTGTCCATTTTAGCAGTTAGCTGCCTAAAGTTTGGTTGATGACTTGTTTGGGCATGTCAAGATAAATAAATGACTTTCAAATATTCCTTCCTAAAATGAGGCTTCCAAAAGTGGTGTAGCTGGCCATCCCTGCTATACAGTGTGATTTTAAAGAGGATTAAGTCAGAGGTTTCACACCATGTGATGTGATAGCTCGCACTTGACGAGCTATGAGAGTTTGAGAACATAATTTTAATTAATGAATAATAATAATGTAAAACTCGAAGAACCCCAAAAATATTCTGTTCAGATTGCTCACTAAGGAAACCTCCTTCGACCTGTCAAATTTCTCGAAAGGCCGTTTGAGAAATTTTCGGAATAGGGCGAGTCGAAAAAAAATGTTTTTTTTCGGAACGCTTTAAGGCGGAATTTTTTTTTTTTTTATTGTAATAAGAATAAAAATGGCATAAAAAATTTAAATCGGTTTACATCTTCCATTCGCGCATTGTCCTTAAAATGTATAAAAAAATGCAAAAATGACGATATTTTTGAAATTTTTTCTGTTAGTTAAAACTTTTAAAATAAACAATATTTCGTTTTTTATGATTTTTTATGATTTAAATAACCTAAATAAATTAAATTATTCCCAGCGAACGGAAAAAATTAGATTATTGATCAAAATTTAATTTATCTAGGTTATATAAACCAAAAAAACAATCATACAAAACCAAAGCGTGTAAATTTTAAAAGTGTTAACTAACTTAATAAATTTACAAAAAAGGCGCGAATTTTGCAATATTTACATTAGCCGATTTTAAATTTTTTTATGCCCTTTTTCTTCGTATTAGAATATGAAACTTTTCCGCGCTCCGAAAAAAAAAATTTTTTTTTCGACCCAATTTAATCTGGAAGTGTATCTTATAACGACTTCAAATTTAACTTGTAATTCATTTAGTTATTTGGATTTTTTTTTAGATTTTGGTTCACCAAAAGGACGATACTAACCCAGAGAAAAGGATAAGTTGCCAGATAGAATACTTTGTTTAGATTCATAGAATGTTATCCGATTACCAAGCAAATACGTATTTCTTAATAGAACTTTTAGTTATTCAGGAAAGAACAATGTGGCTGACCAAACATCGTTTTTCGAAGATTAGCACCATTTTGTTTATTTACATTATGTTCCTTAATATATTTAAACTGTCTGATGATATTCTACAGGGATATATATTTCTGTGTCGGGAACATAATGATTCTGCAGTCCAAGTTCTATTTCAGTATTCCATTCCCAGAAGAAATTCCACTCTTCCTATCGGAACTCACAATAGTTCCATCAAAAGTCTGCAATACGAATATATACATTACCAGGCGAAGTCTCGTATTTTAACAACGTATTTTGTGATCTCAAATCAAAGTTGAAAGAGATTGGACAAAAGTAGACACATTAAATTCCATTTCTTGTCCAGATGATTTAAAGCTCAGTAGAAACCCAAAAATTCGCTGCACAGATTCTTCTGGAGGAAACATCCTTCGGTTGTCAAATTTCCCGAAATGCCCCGGGAGGAATCCTAGGAAGTTTATCGCATAACGACTTCAAATTTAACTTGTAATTCGCATGCTGGAGTTTTCAGATTCCGGTCTAACAATGCAATGCCTGCCTAGACGGACCCATAGAAAAGGACCGGCTCGTCTAGAACATTCTAGAATTTCGTCACGTGGAAAGCTTTTACGAATCAGAATTCATTCTGCAAATGGTTTCCTTCTTACCAAAATGAAACTCCATTTTTTTCCCCTTCCAGCAGGAATATAAATGCGCTTTATAAATTTCTCTTCTGTACATTCCTTGGGTTTTATTCCCCTTCTTTTTCCTAGGGTGGAAACTGGGATATGGGAATGCAGAAGTTATACACTTTCTTGCGAGTTTTTCTTTTCTCGAAGTGACTTACCTTTTCGATTTCTGAAAGGGGGAAAGTGTATTGATAATGTTACACTGCAGTTTTGAAAGGAATGTGTTTGAATTTTGTGACGGATGCATTGATACCAGGAATCTACTACAAAAGATAGCAAGTTTTTTTTTTCTGTAAATTATTTTATTTCTTTTACGATAGCCAGTTATCAATGCCCATCTCCAGATAAATTTTTATTATTACACCAATCGTTATTAGAATTATTAGAGCAGGAAAATTCCACGGTTGTATCCGAATAATTTTACATATTCCAGTTATGGAATTGTATGTATCGATTATAATTATGCATGACTCATTTCAAATGAACTTTAAGGGAGTTGTAAAGAATAATTGTAAGCGTATCACAAATTTCTGTGTATTTCTTAGGAGTTTTTATTTTCTCGAAGTGACTTACCTTTTTGATTTCTGAAAGGGGGAAAGTGTATTGATAATGTTACACTGCAGTTTTGAAAGGAATGTGTTTGAATTTTGTGACGGATGCATTGATATCAGGAATCTACTAAAAAAGAAATACAAGTTTTTTTTCTGTAAATTATTTTACTTCTTTTACGGGAGCCGGAAATCAGTGGCATCCCTAGATAAACTTTTATTATAATACCGAGCAATATTAAAATTCTTAGAGAAGGACCATTCCGCGAAAATATACGAACAATTTTACATATTCCAGTGATAGGATTGTAAGTATTTATACTAGTTATGCATGACTCATTTCAAATAAACTTCAAGGGATATATTATAACTTCAAGGTAAAGGATAATTGTTAACGTATCCGAAATATCTGTGTATAGCTATCCCTCTGTCAAAAATAGCAAATAGTGTAAAGCCGCCTCGTATATTTTATCACGATATGATCACGACATAACCAAATATTTTGGATTAATTATCGTGAAGAAAATAGTTTTACCTCATAAATGGTCTGCCGGATATCAATAGTATTCAGATAAGCTCTTTTATATCATCAAGCAATATTATAATTCTTATGGGTGGGGGGCATTTATGAGTTATGTATTGGATAATAACACACATATTTTAGTCATCGAAATGTTTGAACCCATTTTTCTTTATTACTCCTTTCAAGTAAACTTATCCCAAATATGAATGTATCTATCCTTTCCAGAACTAATATTAAATCATCGCGAGTGTGAAATCTCAATGGGATTAGATATATTACATACCATTCATAACTAAATATTTTGGCAAGCTAACTTGATGGCAAGATACTTCAAGTTCAAAAATGTCTTCACGTGTACGATATCAATTCTATCCAGATGAACCTTTTTTTTATTCCTAGTATTACTAGAATTTGTTAAGGTCATTCCTTTGTTACATATACAGATTTTAATCTAGTCATGAAAATGGCCCTATCTTTTATTTTCTTTATAACTTTTATTTATTTAAGTTCATTTACCTTTTATAACATTCAAGACAGTTTATCCAATTATTTTGGAAATATGTTTCCATTCTTTTTACATGCAAAAATAGCTATTTTCAAGCCGAAACATAATTTGACTTCTCAGTGCGATCAGATCAGCACTATACTTGACAACATACCTTAGGTTTGGGTTACGGTATCTTAAAGGGATACTAGTTTAAGTTTAAAAAAAGTTTTTATTTAATATGAGCCGAAATGTATACATTTCCGTGGTTTAAATTTGTGTTAGATTGTCCATTTCGCAACATTACAATGCCCATAAACACGTATTTCAGTATAATGTTCTTAATTGCAGATGACGAAAGCGATAATGTTGGCTTTCGTTTTGACTAATGTAGTATTCTGAGAGAGGATGTAGAATAATTCTAACATTTCGTACAGATCGCAATGAGTATATATTGTGCGCATATTGTATGTATATTGTTTGCTTGCAGAAAACCAATTTTCAGTCTAGTGAAAAGTGTTATAATAAATATTTTATCTTTAATATGTTTTCCATATCAAGTACAAGCAAATTATGATGAAATCCACAGGCTAATTAAAGTTCCATTAGAAAAAAAAAACTGACCAACCAAACCAAACTAAACACTTGATTCTTATTTACCACCCCCCTAGGTTTTGACGATTTGCATCGTTCATCGTGATCTTGGCAAGTTTATTAATGACCACATATATCGTCCATCAAGATCTGGTCAGTTTTCATAACGATGAGATACATCGTAAAGCCAAAATTGTCTTATTACTTTAAGGGGATAAGGATCGAAATAGGAAAAGATTTTATGTCAGAGGCTTTCCACTACAAGGCAGTCTTTGAAGTTAGGATGGTTAAATACTTTAATCCACGGCTTCATGCCAAAATAGAAAATAAACGGAACAGCTACAATGTTATCGTCCCATTTGTTCGTGAAAACGGTTTTATGCGTTTACAAGTACATCTGCAGCCTTAAAGAAAAGCGTACTCTTCCACACTATGACCCTTCCTTCTATTTATAGATTTTTAAAACATTTTTGTTTCCTTCATCAGCACCACAAAAAAGGAGGCAGTGGTGGGCAACGCTTAAGAATGGCCCAAAGCCAAGTGGGAAAGAATGAGTTATATGCTTGAGGCGAGATTTTCGGCAGGGTTTGTTTTGACTGATGACGGAATAAGTCTTTAAGCAAGACAATACTTTTTCTTTGGAAATCTGAGGGAAACGATGAATTTTCTGCTCTGGATATTTTTAGCAATTTTCTTTCAGCATGAACCGACAAATTGCGGGAAGTTAAACTGGCTTCAAAGCAAAAGAAGGCTGGTCTCGTAGTTAAGTGACTGACGCTCGATATCTTGGTTCTACATTTCTACAGGCTTTGGATTAGAACCCAGTCCTGTATTGCATGTACGACGTGGTTCGGAATTCACCTATTTTGTGACTGTGAGTTTCAATCCAAATCAAAGTATATGCGAGGACTAAAAGAGAAGTTCCTGACCTTTAATCAGGAAAATAAATAGAAAACTATCCAACCTTTTAATTAGAAAAAAATTAAATAATCGGAACATTGACCTGAAAAAATGCAAGATTATACTACCTTTGATCAGAAAAAAATTAGAAAAACATCAAACTTCTACTAAAAATATAGAAAATTATATGACGTTTGATATCGTATCATTGAAACGAAATAATAGAAAAGCTTCCCGATCTTAGACCAGAAAAATGTAAAAAAAAACAAAAAAAACCCGGATATTTTACTTGAAATAATAGAAAATGATATAACCTTTGACTTGAAATAATAGAAAATGATCTGACCTTTGACTTGAAATAACAGAAAAGGACCTGACCTTTGACTTGAAACAAAAGAAAATGATCTGACCTTCAACTTGAAATAATAGAAAATGATCTGACCTTTGACTTGAAATAATAGAAAATGATCTGACCTTTGACTTGAAATAACAGAAAAGGACCTGACCTTTGACTTGAAACAAAAGAAAATGATCTGACCTTCAACTTGAAATAATAGAAAATGATCTGACCTTTGACTTGAAATAATAAAAAAGGATCTGACCTTTGACTTGAAATAACAGAAAAGGATCTGACCTTTGACTTGAAATAATAGACAATGATCTGACCTTCAACTTGAAATAATATAAAATTATCTGACCTTTGATTTAAAATAATAGAAATGATCTGACCTCTGATTTCAAATAATAGAAAATTATCTGGCCTTTGACCAGTAAATGAAAGGTCTCCGTACTTCGAGCAGACAAAATAGAAAATAATCCGACCTTAGAAATATAATTGAACGTTGACCATAAAAGTAAACTTTTACTTTTTAATTTAAACCTAGTCCTATCGAAATTCGATCCTCTCTGTGTCTACACTTCACCCAGTGGTACTAGAGATATCTTTTATGTCCTTTTTTAGGATAACCAACATGCAATCAGGGCAGCGGTTGACCAGTTTGGAAGAACAACGGATCAGCAACCTGGGTGTTGCATTTTCGATACTTGATTCTGACAAGGACCGTCGTGTACATAGGGGGACGATGTGCGTTTAATTTGTCGTGACTTCATGATTGGGAGGTGTGGAAGTTTGGAGAGTGGGGTGCCAGATCAGGAGTTGCTCTCGTCATCTGACCATGGCACAAACATACGAGGTGTTGTTCCGTGATCTTTCCATTTTGGAAGTGATCTCGGATTGCTACCAATAGCTCTTTGTGTCGCTGCAGTGTGTCGTTAATTAAGTCCACCAATGCACATAAATCTTCCAAAATTTCGAAATTGTTTTAATAAATTTAAACAAATGTTTATACCATTCTGTTTAAAATTATATATTATTTATAGAGATATGTTAAGTAGAAGTATTTGAATACTTTTTTGAAAAATATATCTGTACGTACCTGAAGTAAGGTCAATTTTAAGCTTTAAACTGCAATATCTCAACATGTGTATTTTTTCCATTAAAGGAAAATTTGTTCAGTCTATTCAAACAAATCAAAAAAGTAATTGGATTACCAAGTGGTTATTGGTGTTATTATTAATTAATTGGATTACCCTATAACATATTTAAACGCAAGCATTTGTTTATATCTGCTCAGAAAAGTTCACTTTAATTGTTGAAAAGGATGAAAATTGTTCCTTTTTCAAAAAAGGAATTTATAGCTCTTTGTGTCGCTGCAGTGTGTCGTTATAATTGTATACATTTTAATAATTGTTAAATTGTTGTTTTAATAATTGTTTAAAATAATTGTTAATTGTATAAATTTTATTGAAATGATTACGAACCATGATGCTTCAAACATAGCAAGAAAATTCTTATCAACTACAGAGGTCGAATAAGAAAAATTGCATTTTATAATAAACAAATTTTAATAAATAATAAATATTTACGAACTATGGTGCTTTAGGAATTGCGAGGAAATTCTTATCAACTACAGAGGTTAAAGACGAAAAATTGCATCAATTCTACAAAAATAGTTACGAACCATGATGCTTCAAGCATTGCAAAAAAATTATAATCAACTACAGAGGTCAAATGAAAAAAATGCATAAGTTATAATAAACGAATTCTAATAAATAAAAAATTGTTACGAACTATGATGATTCAAACAATGCGAGGAAAATATAATCACCTTCATAGATTAAATAAGAAAAAGTGCATAAATTTTAGTAAAATCGTTACGAACCATGAGGTTTCAAGCATTGCAAGGAAATTCTAATCAACTGCAGAGATCCAATAAGAAAAATTGCGTAAGTTATAATGAACGAATTCTAATAAATCATAAATGGTTAAGAACTATGATGCTTCAAGCCATGCGAGAAAATTCTAATCAAATCCATATGTTAAAAATGAAAAATTGCATAAATTTTATAAAAATAATTACAAACTATCGCATGCTTCAAGCATTGCACGAAAATTGTAATCAGCTACGTAAGTCAAATCAGAAAAATTGCATAAATTCTACTAAACTATATACGAAACATGATGCTTTGAACCATTGAAAGGATGCAAATTACTATCAAGTATAGAGGTTAAACAAGAAATAACTTACATCGAGTTTTCCACTATAAATTCCTTCCAATCAAGCACTTCATTTGCGATTAAAAGTTTAATGCCACAGCTTGCGAACAATAACGGTTTGATCGTGTCGAACAAACGAGTTCATTTAAGAGAGGGAAAATTAATTTAGTTAAAAGTTATTTAATCAGGTTGCGACGTTTTGTTTGGTGTTGAATTAATTTTGGGATTGAAAAATTAGAAGGATTTATTATGTAAGTTGAACATGTGAAATGACTTCATTTTAACCTAAAGATCGAAAAACAAGTTAATTTATAAGTTACGCAGTATTTTACTTGCTTAAAATAATTACAACGTGAATTGTTAGTTTTACAAGGAAATTAATACTTGCCATGATTCCAAGCGTTTGTTATTATTCAACAATGTTAGTATAAATTGCAATAACACAAAAAGTATTTGGAATTTTTATTAAAAGTTTCTAACCTGTTAAGAAAAAGTGTCATGCGTATAGTTTCTAAAATAACGTGGAGAATAATGTTTATAATATGAAGGAATATACCCTTATGTGAATAGTAAATTTTGCACCTTTGATTGTTATACTGTAAATGGTTTCAAAACCGAATATTGATAGATAATTGTCTTAGAAAACAATATGGTTTACAAAAAAAGATTGTCCCCATTACCAAATATAAGTATAGGTTACCCTCTTATACACGGTACCAATTAACCGTGTTATAAGAAACTGTGCTATACAAAACATGGGGGTCATACAATTTTGTATATTGGGTAACATGTTACATGGAAACCGTGCTATAGGATAGTTTTTGTTGTATAGAAGCATTGTTATAGCGTGTTGTTAAGCGAAACTTAGTAACGATATAAAAGTAGAGATTGCGTTCCGTGCAATGAGGAAACTAAAACCGTGTTATAGGGAGTACTAAAAACATAGAGAAAGTTAACATATTTATTTGTATTTTAAATAAAGTGACATAAGGGATGATTAAATAATGTTAGTAAATTCATATAAATTTTAAAAACATTTTAATTGTATTAAACCGTGTGGACGTGTATAGGGCATATACAATACAGTTGAACAGACAGACCAGACATACAGATAGACCAGACATACAGACAGACCAGACATACAAACAGACCAGACATACAGACTGAACAGACAGACTGAACTGACTGACTGAACTGACAGACTGAACTGACAGACTGAACTGATAGACTGAACTGACAGATTGAACAGACAGACTCAACAAACAGACAGACAGCATGAAAGCATGAAATTACAGACAAGACAGGCAGAACAGAAAGCATGAAAATACAAACAGGACAGACAGATGAACAAAATCTACCAGGGTCTCTACTTAACCTTCAAATTGACCAACAGTAGATAAAAATTAAACAGTGATATACAGAAACTATTATCATGTTATACGACGGACGTCACAATTTTAGTACCGTGTTGTAGGGAACCCTTGTTATAAAAGAACCGTGTTATAAGAGGGTCACCTGTATCAAGGAATAATTAAACACATCATGAAAAAAATTACTTCGCAACAATTAAATATATCATTCAGTATTTCAATTGAGAACCCTTTAAATAGTAATACAAATATTCCGCGCAAAACTTTTACTCGTTAAGGGGGTCCGGGACACATTGAAATTTTTTTTTTATTAATTAATTTAGAATTTTGAATTTTTTTTGTACTGATTACCCATTTAACTAATAAGCGAAATCACAACACAAAGGTTTTCCAAAAATTTTTAAAATTTTTTTAATTAAAATATTAAAAAAAAAAGAAAGGTTATTTTAAATTGCTAAAACACAAAATTTTCTTGATTGATTTTCAAAATTCTTGCAGTAAATTATTCACAAATTTATAAACTTTAATTTCGATTCAGCAATTTAAAAAATATTAATTTAATAAAAAATAAAATATATTTGAATGAAATTTTTTGAAAAATTTAAGGTACTTTTTTTTTTAAAGTCATATTTTTAATAGTAAATATTTGTTTCAAATTTGCTGAATCAAAATTAAAGTATAATGTTTGAAAAAGATATATTCCAAATTCCAACTCTTAAACTTTATCGGTTTTCGACTTATAGCAATTTGAATGCAGGAAATCTTGAAAAAATTATCATGGAGAAAAACGCATGTTAAGTTTTTAAGACAGATGTTGTTGTCACACACACATGACAACAACTGTCAAGAGTGTTAGATTTTCAAAACAACGCACCACAAAAATTATTATGTCTCTAGTTCTAATTAAGATAGAAACATGATTCAAACGTCATTTTAAGCAGAAAAACACAGAGAAATTCTTGAAATATTAAAAAAAATTTCGAAATTTTGACGATTTTTGTGTTCCGGACCCCCTTAAAAGAATAACAAAAGAGCAATTTGACATAAATAAAGAAATAATGTGGATATATTTAAAATGATACAAAGAATTTCCGAAGAGATATTTGTAACAAGGAATAATTCTACAACAATTTTACACCTTATGAAGATAAGTGTGCAAACATTTTAGTTAGCAGTTAGTTGTAACACCAAATACATCAAACCAAATACGTTTTAAAACATGTCAATACACCAATTCAACACAGAATAAAACAATATAACGAAGCTATTAATACATAAGCATGGTGCTTTATATGAAGTCATCATTTTTTTAAAAATATCTTTCAACCTTTCAGGTGGTTTTCTCGTGGAGGTATATCACCCCAAGCAAAACTAACCAGATCTTAATGGATGAGGTATCACGTCATTAGAAGAAAACTGATCCAATCTTGATCTCTTCATAACAGAAAAATCGATGCACCAAGAAGTAGTTGTCCAGGAGTTGTGACGGGCTCGATCCACTTGCAAAGGCGCTGACTGGGGACGTATAGTCTTTTGTGAAGAATCCCGTTTCCAACTGTGTCCTGACGACAACCATAGACTTGTAGGGAGACGTGCGTGTCCTGCTCTTACTATTACAAGCAACACATGCCCACAACAGGGCGTTATGGTTTGGGGTGCCATCGCCTTTGATAGTCGGACTACTTTGGTAGTCATTTCTGGCACACTTACAGCACATCAGTATGTATACGACATTATACGACCGGTTGTGTTACCGTTCTTTTTGCAACACCCCGGACTTACTTTTTCAACAAGATAAATTCCAGGTCGCACACGGCACGTGTGTTTGTGAATTGTCTTCAAGCTTTCCCAGCACTACCTTGGTCATGAAGGTCTTCTTACCTCTCTCCATAGAGCAAATTTGGGATGTTATGGGAAGGCGATTGCAACCATCCCGGGATGTTGACCATTTAGCACGACAGTTGGAGACAATTTGGCAAGTAATTCCGCAGGACACCATCCGGGAATTTTTTCTGTCCATGCCACGCCGGATGACAGTTTGCATCCAGACCAGAGGTGGACCAACGTCTTATTGACTTCCTCCCTTTGTAACGCTCAAAGTTTGAAATAAATCATTCAATTATTCTGTAATTTTAATTCTTTGTTTTCCTAATTGCATGTTCTTCACATCTGTCAATTTTTATCGCCATCGGACAACACCTTCTTCGATTTTTTTTGTTATAGAGTTTAAAAAACCCTAGATATCTTGAAAACGAGATAGCTCGCCATCAGTAAGAATGTTCGGATATTGACTGTCGAGATATATCTTCAAAACCACTTTGAATGTGAAATAAATTATATATTAATACTTATTTTTACATATTGCAATGGTACTTTATTGCCATTGCAATATGTAAAACTTCATTAATGGCAATTTATAGATTAAACCAGACGTTAAATACACGTCTTTGGTTGCATTGCACATACGGGTTCTTTCGGTCAGGATATTTGTATATTTTCTTCGCATTTTATTTTGGCATTAGAGGATAAGCGAACCAACAGCCGGTATATATTCAGGATCTGAAAATCCAAGGTTAATCCATAAACGATCTCTTCCACGTACAGTACCTAACCGTTTATTGTGCAGTTTGGAGCAGACACATTATTGGATCTTTTGTTTTCGTTCACCTAAGGAAAATGCAATTACTGTCAATTGTGAAGTGTAATATCAGTTTGTATTAATTGTTAATCAAATACAAAGTTTATATTCACTTTGGGATTAATATGAGAGGAGTCACCAATAGTACGTCATGTTTCACTAGTGCGACGTTAATAAACTACCTACTTTTCTAACTAGCTAAATAATATCTAAATATGATTATTTCGATTGGTTCCATAGATCTGATTTCAACGCGTCGCATATATTTCTATTGAGCTAACTAGAAACGCTGCCTATTCGATAACGATTAAACAGATTTAGCAAACAATTCGAACAAATCACTCCCGAAATATGCTCAAACGTAATAGTAAATATGGAAGAAAAAGCTCATTCTTGTAGCAAAGTCAGAGGCTGCCATTTTGATGAAGTCATACACCATAAAATTTCACTAACTGAAAAAACAAATATCCTTGAAAACTAAAACGTGTTTTATTTCAAAGTTGTTCGAAAGCAAAATTGCGTCCTTACTTAAAAAACACATTGTATTAGTCGTTTTTTTTTTTTAATATATGATAATTTTTGTTCCGCAAGAATACACTATAGCTCTAGACATAAAAGAACTTTTTCGACTAAAAAACCTTTTATGAAAGAATAAACACCTTTATATAAAAAGAGTGATTATGTTTGTATGATTGAACATAATAACGTTTTTATGTAACGACCCTTTTTGTGAAAAAGTAATTTTTGGTAAACTATATAAGCAATAGAATACTAGATAAAAACCCATACGCATTTTGAATACTTAAAGATTAAAATAAATGAAAACATATTAACAAGACAAGAAACAGAAGCTGAAAGCCCAGAATTGAAAAAAATATTTTCCCTTTTCACAGGAGTTGTTAAAAGTGGATACCAAATTATAGAGTTGATGTATTTCGCTATAACTTCCTACGATAAACATTTAATGCTCCAAATGGTTTCGACGAGTTATATCGTCCACGAAGACCTGATTCATTTTGATAATGATGCGATAACTTGTCATCAATGTACTACCAATTTTCTTATGATAAAGAAATCAAGATATTATGAGTTCTACTATTCGACGATATATCGCGTCCATTAATACATTGCTGGATGAGATCATTACGAGTGGCGAGGGGTAAACGAGATAACTAGACATGATAACAAGATCCAGATTGCATCAGTTCTACTAGTTGACGAGATACATTGACCATCAGTACATTCTCAAAATTTTGATAGTAAAAAGATCAAGATCGCATCAGGTTTCTACTAGGGATGCGACATCGATGTCGATGTTTTCAAAACATCGATGACTTAAAAAAAACATCGAAGTATTGGAGTCGATGTTTTTGTAACATCGATGTTTATACTTGTCGATGTTTTTACGTTGTCGATGTTTTATTTTTAAATAAAAAAGTACAGTTATAAAATTTTTTTAAATAACCAAGTAGCATAATTTTTATAATCAGCAAATTGAACATACTTTTAAAACATAGTGGCCAAGGGTGAAGGGTCTGAAAAGTAGGGATGCGACATCGATGTCGATGTTTTCACAACACTGATGTTTTATAAAAAAAACATCGATGTATTGGAGCCGATGTCGCATCACTAGTTAATAAACCAGTTTTAAGAAATGTGGGAAAACATTTAAATACACTGAATTTTAAAAACATCGATGTTTACAAACATCGATGTTTTTTGGGCGATGTATTATCAACATCGATGTTTTAATTTTGAACATCGATGTTTTGCTGTCGATGTCGCATTCCTAGTTTCTACTAGTTGACGGAATATCTCGTTTGTATTTATATTCTCGATTTTTTTATCATATCGAGATTATGATTGCATCTACTTTCTACAAGTTGACGAGAAATATCGTCCATCCATACATTACCGAGGCTTCGATGATAACGAGGTCATCTTCGCATGAGTTTTTATTTAATTGACAAGACATATCAGTCATGAATATATTGCACTGTTTTTCATGGTATTAAGATAAATATCGTAACAATTCTCTACTATTTGAAGATATATCTCGTTCATCAGATCTTATCATTTTTTGAAATACACATGATACTTCCCCCGTCATGACAACCCTACCAGGGTGGTTTAAAAATGAACTCAACACTCTTTGATGTTTTAACATTGAGCTGATTGGCACACCTATACCTGAAACAACTCTGCTATCCCACTTTTTGTAATGAATCCAACATTCTGAAGCACTAACTACTAGTACAAAATATATTTCTCTGACATATATTAAACGAATCACCAGCAAAACACGAAACAAATCTAGATCTTAATCTCCAACACACGTTGTCATAAACTTCACACTTTAACAGATATCTCCAACTCTCTCAGAAGTAATTGCAAATACAGCATTGCACGCGATGAGCAAATATTTCCGGAAATCTCACGATTTTCCTCAAACCAGAACGTGTCACTTATATTAAACGCTCCAAAAGAAGATATCTCGGGTGTTACGACACCACGTTCCTTACCACCATCAAAAAATATGGGCTCCCCATTCGGTTTAGCGTTGTTGGGGGCAGAGAATATGAGTACACCACGAAATAAATTGAAACCTTCCATCTTCGTCAAGCCTCCTTCATGGTTTCAAATAAATTGCCACCTCATTTCGAAAACACAACTGCACCCGGGGAAAAAGAGCCTCGGAATTCTTGTTTCCAAATTTAGGCGGGTGATCTATCATCTTTTCGGGGTGGTTTTTAGAGTTAGACGAGTGCTCTTCACTTCACTTCGGAAGCACGCTTGAAGGGTTTGTGCGGATTCCTGTTTTTGTTTCGGGTTGAGTTGGTGAGGTGTTGCTCTGGGAGTCTTCGCGAAACTGATTTTATCTGGTTTGGTGTTGCTATTAACTGTGGAGGCGTAGATGTCTTTGTGAAGCGGTCGTATTTTTGAAGACGTGAAGTATACCGCGAAACACGCACTACTGCTATAATCGTACTAGTTTGGCATTTGACAAAACGTTTACTGTTGAGAATGCGATTATACCACGTGGGTGCTGGTGGGTGGAGCTTCTTGCTGTCACTCTCGACAAGACACTGTGATCATTCGAAAAGGAATGTGATTGTTGTTGCTTCTCATGCCTACACTGGCAGACCACAGGAGAGCCAGGCCCGTCGAAGACGTCAAGAGGCGAGGGGGTGCGCCTTCCATGCTATTGAGCCCAATTGGGAAAAAAGTCCGACTTTGCTTGACATACATGGCACATCCGTTTTACAGGAAGGCCCCTTTCATACATCCATTCACACATATCGTAATTTAGATCCCGGTCAGAGGCCGATAACCCGCTGATCAGGTACCCCCAGAGGTATTGATTTGGTATGGGAACATGGGTGACTTTGTGACCACGACCTATTTAACGTGCCCCAGTCACCATTAGTGAACACGACGGTCTTTAGCCAGGTCGAATCCATTCACACATATCGTAATTTAGATCCTAATCAGAGGCCGATAACCCCTGATCAGGTATCCCCAGAGGTATTGATTTGGTATGAGAACATGGATGACTTTGTGACAACGACCTATTTAACGTGCCCCAGTCACCATTAGTGAACACGACGGTCTTTAGCCAGGTCGAAGTGCTGATCTCCCAATCATCATAATTGCAGGCTCCGCCGAGGACAGAACCCACAACCCTTCTTATGCGAGCCCGACGTTCTACTGACTGAGCTACCGCTGCTCCAGGAATGTGATTAGATATAATAATCAGACTTCCTCAATGGCACGGCTTCGGGTGTGAGCTTTCTTGATGAGCTCCCTCCTTATTCTAGAAACTCAAATTTATGTATTTCAGCGTAATATTCTATTTGTTGTGTTGTTGTACTGTTTGTTCGATGTCCCAAAATAAATCACAAAAAGACATTCTTGGACTCGATGATTCTTTTCATTTACCTCGGTCTCTGGTAGTAAGTTATATACAATTGTGAGAAAAATAACTAATTGTACACTATATGGACAGAGGCATTTGGACACTGCAGAAATTCGGAAGCGGATGCATCTTAGTGTGGGGTTGTCTTCCTGGTTAGGAGTCGGCCCATTGATTTATGTACCAAGTACCACAAACGCTGACTTGTACCACGACGTTCTGGGTCACTCGGCCTAACTTGTGCTGGACTGGTTTCCTGAAAATCAGGTCAATTTGCTCGACTGGCCTGTTTAGTTCCCCGATCTCAATCCGATCGAACTCTTGTGGTACAAACTTGTGCGACGAATACGACCATGCCTCGTACTCTCATCTTTACAACAATCTCTTCCCACAGCCTTGTAAGAGACATGGGGAGCCATTCCTGCCAAGACGTACAGAAAACGTGAGGAAAGTGTTACTTGACGTGTTGCATTGTAATACAAGCTAAAGGAAGGCCTACCCGTTACTAAATAGAACAATAAAGCGCTTTTTTCTGAAAAGCATGCAGCGTATAGATACTTTTGTCCATATAGTGTATTTGACAAAGCTGTTCCGTACGTAAAGAACACAACGCAATGAGGTTGGAACAAAAATCAAAACGCATAAGTGTAGGTGAGATGGTAAAAAAGGAAGCAAAGCTCACTCGGATACCTTGAGGTTGTGGTGCCTGTACACACCTTACAGAGTGTACCCCTTAGAGCGTATGTGCACACATCACTATAATTATCGGATTAGAAATAATAATTATGGATAATTATCAAATTACAATATTTGATAATTTGACACCACGCACTCTCATCTTCACAACAATCTCTTCTCACAGCCTTACAAAAGGTATATCAAGCTATTCCTGCCCAGTCTTATAGAGATGGTGTAGAAACTATGCATCGACTTGTTGGAACTTTAAAACGAAAAAATGAGGGTCTCCCCATTACTAGATAGTGTAATAAAGCACTTTTCTGAAAACATTCCAAGTATCAAAATACATTTGTCCATATAGTGTACTAGTGAATTGGAATTGAAGGATTTCACATAAAACGCAATAAGTACCAGATTCGCGAGTGTTTCTTTTAACAATAACTTTGTTTACGACTGTCGCAGGACGAAAAATTGTCAAAGAAATTGCTTTTCGAGGGAGTGAAGCACTTCAGAGTACACGCAATAGCTACTAGGGTAATGATTTTTTTTTAATTTAACGGCGACTTTAATGTTTATTTTTTATTTCCAATGGCAAGGCTGGGTACAGATTGCAAAGACAAATACAAATACACATAATATACAATACAGTACAGAATTGACCAAAGTCATTGTAGCCTTATACAAGACCAGAAGTGATGGTTACTTGTGAAGGGGCACCCAGTGGGTGGACCATCATTGTCCCTAACAAAGGACAGCACAATTTACATCCATGCCCTGATCCGGATTCGAACAAGGAACCTTCCGATCCAGAGGCCAACACCTTGACCACTAGACCGGTTGGTCGGCGTGACTTTAATGTAAATCGGTAAAATGTAAATCAGATATGTGTTAAAACATCAAAGAATTTGAATCCAATAGTTATGCAGTAATGGGTTTCTAATCACATTAACGATTGTACTACTGACTGGCTTCTAAATCTAGGCAATGTATGTAAGGTTCGTGTTGTTCTGTTTGGTGTGGTCTATATTAAAGACTTCGAATCTCACAGTACATCGACATTTAATGAATTGATATGTACAGCTACTATATACAGTTGAGGTATTTTAAGAGTTCAGTCATTATCTGCAGCAGTCGTCTCTGCTCGGAAAAAATGCGTCAGCTCTCAATGGCGTCCAGGGGATAAGGTGGCTGTTCCCTTAGCGTTCTGAGGGGTCTTTAACCTTTGACGCTCTGAGAGGGCGCTTCTGGCGAGGTTCCATACATGCCAAATATATGTATTTGGCATGTATGGTGACTTTGGATAGCGTGAAATTAAGATCGCTTAAGATATGTCATTCGAAAGCTACCGAAATACGCTTCAGTTAATATTAGACAACAAAAATCACGCACGAGGCGAAGTTGGCGATAATTTATCATAATTTACGTAATTAATTAACCACCTTATGATTTCAGAAACAGAAGAAACATTCAGAAGATAAATGTAGGGGAAATATCTAGTATACGGGGCATGTTTATCACCAAGCAATTTTTCTCGCCAAACCAAGATGGCGGCCGAAGTCAATATTATAGCCATCTTGGCGATTCGATTAGCTACATATGGAAGTGAATAGGTTGCCTTATATCTAGACGTAGTATCAAGGTTACCATGTTTGGCGAAAAATCATTGCACCGTATACTAATATAGACAGAAAAATATCTTTAATTAATAAAATCAAATCCTTCGGCATTTCTATCATACTTCACTTTAATCGTTCAAACTCTAAATTAATTATTCAATATCCACAACAAACAATAGTACAATATTCCTATGCCTGTCTCATTTTTTTCCACAATCCAACAATAAGACCGAGTATTCAATTCAAAATGCAGGTTTGTGTCCTTTCCACAGTCTACCAATTAAAAAATACGGTAAGAACCACAATATAAGATCAAATTCAGACCAGGAACCTATTCCACTATGAGAGAGCTAACATCTGACACGAGATAGGCATACTAGAAGACAATTTTCAAAGTGAAATCCAATTATACAGCCCCATTTCAATCTAGTTATATTGCCCATTGTGTCTCATGTAATATTAAGAATTAATATGCATGCATAATCCATTCTGACACACTTTTTACAACGACGAAAACTTCGCGTGTTAATCAACAAGGGAGTTCATGAAAGTGCGCACTACGAGTCAATGTCCTCTACTTGTATGATTAATTGAATGCATAGCAAGCTCATCCAACATTCATAAAACCCAATGAGAATCTTTGGACAACCTAAAGGGAATCGAATATGACCACTTTGAGTAAATGGACTGGAGTGACGAAGTGAAAAATTGCATTAACTAAAGTGAGCAAAAGGCACCCCTACTGAATGAACAAATATTAATTTTATAAGTCCTACCATTTATAATGTGTTTACAACGCAAACCGATACCTAGTTCACTCATGGAAATATCAGTAAAAACAGCAATTTCAAACCACCATATCGTCTACGTAAATGCAGTTTTCATAGTAAAATCAAAGATCCCAGAACAAATTTAATTTGAATTATACTGTCCAACGGATGTCTCGTGAAACAATAAGAATTAATATGCATGCATAAACTAGTTTGACACGCGTTTCACGAGGTCAAAAATCTAGAATGCTAATCAATAGAGAGTTTAACGTCTGGCGAAATTGTACTCATAACAATGAAGAATGTCTTACATATACATATGTATTCTCATCTCCCATTCATGAACAATATGACACTGCTGACAAAGTCAGTAATACTGAGTATCACCACTACGAGCTAATAAGCACATGGGCAATGATGAAAGTGAAAAAAGTGTAGTAATGAAAGTGTCAAAAAGTTATGTTAAAAAACATACCATTTTTATTAGATAGAGGTTTAATATCCTGATCCTACAATTTGAAATATGTTCTGAACATTTGCATACTGGGAACGATCAAGAGCGCTAACCAGTCAAAAGCTCGGTCAAACGAACATGGTTGTCAAAGTGAAATTCAAGACCTTGGTTCGCATTTCGCTCTACATAAACTGTCCGAAGCAATTATAAAAAAAATGTTTAGAATTGACAAGTATGGATATAAAAAACCCAGATTGGCACACTGTTACAGTGGAAAAAAGTTAGTGTTAATCATCAGTTAGTTCATCCTCTAGCCAAAGTACACAAGTGAAGATGAAAGACACATACGCATGCAATCTCAGCTACCATTCATGAAACACAATGTGACACTGTTCACAAAGTCGGTGAAAGCAAACATCACCACTAGAAATAAACGAGAACAAGAGCAGTGACAAAAGGAAACTTAATTATTAATTCAAGTGTCGAAATAATACATTACATTACCTACCATTTTTAATATTTAAAGACTAAAGATATTTATCTCACGAATAGAAATGTAATCCGTATTACGGTTTAATTAACGTCACGATCAACATAACGGGATATTGGCGAATGAAATGGAAGGTCCGAAGAAACTCTAGCCATTTTAAACGATGGTCAGACAAATTTATTAAATGACATACCATTTTTAACAAAGAAAGGTTGAATATACTTATCATACGATTAAAAATGTGTTCAGAACAATTAAGAAAGGTGTAGCTTTGATGTACGCATATTTTGGTAGCAACGCTTTTGGCACACTTTTTGTATCGAGTTATGGCAGGAAATGCTACCTAACTTTACAAGGATTATTTCCGCGTTTATGGCAACCTCGCAAGTAGAAAGTTTAAATTTTCGTTTCGAATGTTCTAGAATGTTAGTCTCATATCCGTTGAATTTTTATTTTATTTCATACTTATTTTTTTTTTCAAATTTCCCTTTGAAATTTGAAGTCATATTTGTCTGGCAAGTTTAGGAAGTGAGTGTGTGGTTAATCATTTATTTCGTATGAATTTCTGTTTGGATAATCAGCTTTTTCGTATTTCCTTAAGGAATCGAGATTAATTAAATCGGATTTTTCGTGCAACAAATTTAAAATTCCGTTGATGTTTTCTGCACATAATTCACTTTCAGGTAGTTACTTCGCAGAAGTGTTCGTTATAATAAAGCTCAGCATTTTCCGTTACGAAAAACAATAGTTTTATGTTTTCGTTAATTGTTTTTCGCTAAAGCTTGTTATGCTCCATTATAAAAACAATATTCAAAAAGAACGTCTTCCTTTGCGAATTACAACATGCTCCAAAAATCACACCAAAAGCGTTGCTACCAAAGTATGCGTATATCAAAGATGCACCAAACCTAATTCCAAACAGAATCGAGCTGTATATACAGAGCTCTAACCACAGGCTGGTTAAAGAAAGTCTTCAATCCTATACTAGGTAATACAGCCTCATTTCACTCTAATTATATTGCCCAAGCGTTGCCACTAAAGTATGCGTCTATCAAAGATGTATCAAACCTCATTTCAACCAGAAACGAGCTATATATACAGAGCTTGAACCACAGATTGCTTAAAGATAGTCTCTTCAATCTAAAACAGAGAATACAGCCTCATTTCACTCTAATTGTATTGGCCAAGCGTTGCCACTAAAGTATGCGTATATCAAAGATGCACCAAACTTAATTTCAACCAGAAATGAGCTGCATATACAGAGCTCTAACCACAAGCTGCTTAAAGACAGTCGTAACAAAGAATACTGCCTCATTTCACTCTAATTGCATTGCCCAATGCTAATTTCAGGAAACATAAAAAATTTGATATCCATGCACAAGCCTGTCCGACACACATCTTGCAACTCCAAAAACTTCGCGTGTTCTCTACAGGGAGTCAGATCATCCTCTGTCCAAAACGAACACACAGCGATGATGAATGTCGTCCACATACATGATTAATTGAATGCCTTCTCATCTCCCATTCATGAAACCCAATTCGACACTCACCGGACAAAGTCAGTGGAACCGAATATCACCGCCTGGGTAAATGGACACAGGAGTGGCGATGAAGGAAAAAATAAGTGTATTAATTAAAGTGTCGAAAAAATATTTTAAATAAGTGACATGCAGGGAATGGCAGCGAGTTTTGTTCCCAGTTAATTGAGTTGGGGGATATTGCGTGAAGGATGGGAAAATAATTATTCCTGCTACTGAAATTTACACACGCGATGTCTCTAAAGACAGGACCACTCCATGGTCTCCATTTTTGGTCAATGTGATCATAGGAAATTGGCATGCAACGGGAGTTAAATTAAATCCACCTCAATCATTGGCTGTAATTATCATATAGTTTTACATCCTCAATGGAGGCATTTATGTGCACCTTCGAAAACAACTTTAGATTCATTATAAGAGACAAATTAACACTTGAAAAACGTCGATAGTGAACAAATGTTTATCTCAATTACTAGGTTTTGAAAATTGCGTTATACTTTTAATCCTCCAGGTGGTTGTTTTGCCGAGGCATGTCATAATTAGCAAAACTGGCCATTTCTTGATGGACGAGGTATTTTGTCATTGGAAGAAACCTAACCCGATCTTTTCCTCCTCATCAGCAAATCAGCAATATCCTGATGACAAGACATCTGGCCAATTAGTCAATTTTTTTTTTAATTATTATTATTTTTTTTACTTATTCCACTTGTTTGCCTGATTTAGCCGCAGGGTAGATCAGGTCCAAAAGACCGAAGACTACAGTAAAGTCATAGACCAGCACCGGGTTTACAAAAATGTCCTCTATGTCAAGCCCAGACACTTCAATAGGTGATGGGGAGAGGCCTCGGCAGACCCGCATTTAGAGCAATAAAGACAAGATTTTTGCCCCTAGCAAAAAATGAGACTCTTTAAGTGTCGACTAGCAAGTCGGAAAATGGTGGTCTGCATCCTTCTGTCTTTCTTTAAGTAAGAGCACCACCGGGAGAAGATCCTGTCATACCAATCATGTGGCGGAGTGTCCATGTCCTTCTGATAAACTCATTGTGGGGGGGGGGGGGTTGACCCTGGGCGGAATGTGCGAAGTACGTCGGGAGTGTATACTCCTGGTTGGGCCACTCAAGGCTTGAAGGGCATTCCGTTATGCCCAGCTATTATCAGCTGGCGAATGGAGCAAAGTCAGTATTCTTCCTTCGGGTGCTTCAGGTTCCGACCCTCAGAAGCTGTCCTCCTTCTCCTTTTCCATGAACCTAACTAGTAGTCATATATAGGTGGACGAGATACCTTGCAATTTGCAAAATTATCCAGATCTTGCCAGATAGGAACGTTCCTGGTTCGAATATGGTTCCGGGAATGAATGGTGTAGAGACGTCTGGTGCACCTTAAAATCTGTCGAGGCTGAAAGTCCAAACGTTGTGTTGGTGTGGAAGTTTGGAGAGTGGGGTGCTAGCTCAGGTGTTGCCTCGTCATCTGACCGTTGTTCAAAATTACAACGTGTTGTCCTTGGATCTTTCCCTCAAGGGATTGATCCCAAACCGTTGTCAATAGCTCGTTCTGTCGCTCTAGTACGGCGTTAAATAAAAATTACCAATTACCATAAATAATAAATTATCACATATGTAATAAATAAATAATTTCATAAAAATAGATAATTTAATAAGTTATAAATAAAATCCAATGAATAATAAATAGTTGAATAAACAGTTACATAAAAACAAAAAATAAATAATTTCATAGATAATATATAAATAACATATGATTCCATAAATAATATATAAATAATCAATAATTTCATAAATAATATATTTATAATAAGTAATTCCATAAATAATATATAAATGATAGATAATTTCAAAAATAATATATAAATAATAAATAACTCCATAAATAATAAATAAATAATTCCATAAATAATAAACAAATAATTCCATAAATAATAAATAAATAATTCCATAAATAATAAATAAATAATTCCATAAATAATAAATAAATAATTCCATAAATTATCAACAAAAAATTCCATACATTGAACTATTTTATCAAGCGTATAAAAATACGTAGAATCTATATAATTTCCAATAAGCTATGTAATGAAATTTCGTAGTGTATCACTAAGTTAAAATTCTTCAATATTTTGTAGTATTAAAGGTATATGGATGATACCCAAGTGGCTCCATTAAAATTTAACTGGAATTAGTTTATGTAAATTACGTTTATTAATAAGAGTACAATAGAAATTAATATCGTAACCACTGTGGCTCATTGGGTTTATCCACTGAGCTAGCAACCTATGATTTGTTGGGGGCGCAGGTATAATTTCTCCGTGGGTGTAGTTCCTATTTTAGTGAAACTTTCATTGTGTGCGTGTGTCCATTACGTACATTGTCTGTCTTGTGTAAGAAGATCGTGGCCAAATTTGACCTTTGCATCATAAAACTCAATACAACCAACCAGAAATTTATACAACAGTCAGATGCTTTTGATGTCCTTTATTTAGGGAACACCAGGCAGTTTTCAATAGAGCCAGCTAATTTATTTTGAAACCTTATAGTTAGTTCCTAGTTAATTGTACAACAAAGAAGGAAAAATTTGGGATAGGGAATCACAGCACCTTTGATCTAGTGGACAGAGACCTGTAGACCAACTCCACGTTATAGGGGGAAATATTAGACATCCTAATCATTATATAGAGCTTGCCATAAAAAAACTATGAAATATGTAACAGCATAAGATTCAATATGACTGACACAGCTGCTTTGGTAATAGAAAGTCTAGTCTACACATGTCTGGGTATCATGGAAATACATTCATGATGATATAAGGCTTTTCATAGGGGAAAAGTACCATGTAACATCAAATTTTGATCGAGTGATGAAAATAATTTGTATATATGTATTTCCTGGTTACTTAATATACTTTTACCCTAGATTGGGAACTTTATGAGATAAAACATGAATTTTAAACTTCATAAATTCGTGTAATCCATATACATTTTATGTATCTTATCAATCTAGGTACAATTTATCAAATAATATGAGAAATACATTTGATTCACTTTATCCATTGTATTTTGAAGCAAAGATCCAATTCAAAACCAATTATAAAAACAGATAGTAAGGCATATATTCGCTCTATAATCTGCAGTCTTTTCTGTACGGATTCTTGCCAGTTTTGATCTTGGTCATTACAATATTTCATTACTTTTTTCAACCAATGCATGTGGTATTTAGTCATTATGTTTGTGTGAGATAAGATCAATACTAATTTATTCGGACGCTGAAGTGGTTAAAGGATTACGAATGGTATATAATTTTACTATATATAATGAAAAATTTACGCATTAAAATTTTTTTACATAAAAATTATACACCAATATTAATCCACAAAGTGATTTTGACAAAATATCTCGTCTAAGATCTGGTGATAATGACGATATATTTCGTTCATCAAGATCTAGGTAGTGTTCCTAATGACCAGATATTTCGTTCATCAAGATCTATACTCTGTTTCACCTTAACTTGTCAGTATTGGGAAAGGCAGAAATGATGTTCATCCGCATGAAAAATAATTCCAACTTGATTTGGAATTTAAAATAAAGAAAATGCATATAAACGTGTAAAAATTGTCCTACAATGAAGGAGTGATTTTTGAACCTTTATAATCGGTTATTTATTTGTAAAAAGCATTTTTTTTTGACCGAAGCGAATGAATATATCCGAAACGGAATTCTAAACCGGTTTCCATGGTAACATTTCTGGCGAGCTAAATACGCTTTCCGGCCAAGTCTGCGCCATTTCGCTCTGCGTCTTTGCTAGCGTGTGTATTTACGTTCATATCTCTCTTGTGCTATTTTATTGGAGTGTGTTTGATACTCTGAACATGGCTGGAAAAGGAACGTCACCATCCAAGCTGTATACGCCATCAAAGCAAGGAAAATCAATTGGTAGTGGAGCTCGCAGGAACATATTGAATGTTTATTCTAGACTTCGAGAAGAAAACCATAGTGATTCCATTAACCAAATCGTCGGAAAGGTGTCTCAACTAACTGGTGTTTCCAAAAGAACTGTTTTTCGTTTGAAAAAAGAAAAGAAGACGACAAGTCCTTTGAGTACTCCAGGAAAAAAACGACCTTATGCCGTTGGAAAAAGAACAAGAATGATGAAATATGACAACTTTACTTTATCGTGCATCCGACGAAAAATTCATGATTGTTTTCGTCGAAATGAAATTCCTACATTGGACAAAGTTCTAAATGAAATTAACAATGATAAGGATATTTTTTCGACAAACATTAGCCGAAGTACACTGTACAGGATACTGAAAGATTTGGGATTTTCCTTTGAAAAGCGAAAAAGGCAGGCTATGCTTTTAGAAAGACACGACATAATTTTATGGCGAAGAAATTATTTACGAAAAATTAGAGAACTGAAGAATGAAAATGCTTCAATCTATTATTTAGATGAAACATGGGTGAATGAAGGACACTCACAAAGTCGAGTATGGCAAGACAAAAACATCAAAAGCACCAATGAAGCTTCCTCTTCAAGTTTGACAACAGGCTTGGCTGCACCAAAAGGAAAAGGAAGAAGACTCATCATTACCCATATCGGAAGTGATGAAGGATTTGTACCTGATGCGGCTGACATTTTTGTAGGAAAAAAATCCGGTGACTACCACGAAGAAATGGATGGTAACCATTTTGAGAAGTGGTTTGAAGATATCATGCCTAAATTGAAACGAAACAGCTTTGTAGTGATGGACAATGCCCCCTATCACTCGGTGAAGAAAGAAAAAATTCCGACGACATCTTGGAAAAAAAGTGCAATTCAAGAATGGCTATCGTTGAAAAACATTACGTGGAACCAGGACATGATCAAGATTGAACTGTTGAAAAAAGTTAGCGAAATCAAACATATGTTTGATAAATACAGAGTTGAAGAAATTGCCGAAAAATTTGGACATAAGGTTTTGAGACTTCCCCCGTATCACTGTGAGCTTAATCCCATTGAAATGATATGGAGTCAAGTAAAAGGACACGTTGCCAGGGAAAACAAGACTTTTAAACTGAACGATGTGAAGGATTTAGTCATCCAAGGGATTGAAAAGGTCTCTGTACAAAATTGGAAAAACTGCATAAACCATGTTACTGAAAAAGAGAAATACATGTGGGAAGTAGATGGACTTGTGGATGATATTTGGGAAAGTAAGAACTTGGTAATTTCTTTTAATAGTGAGTCTGATAGCGATTCGGAAATGTTAAGTGATGATGATGTGTAAATTCATGTGATGAATAAGTATATTATAATGTAAATAGATTTGTTATGATGTTTGCTATGTTTTACATATATTGATGATGTATAAATGCATGTGATGAATAAGTAAAACGTAAATATAGTTTTCTCATTGTAACTACTATTCATGAAAGAGATTGGTTTCTTCTGTACACTTTCTTGTAAACTATTTTAAATTATTCATAAAATTAATAATTTACTACTAATCAACCCGACACCGTTCCGCGAGTTTCAGAATATGTTTCACACATATAAGGTTTATTTTTTTTAACTCTAATTTTTAAAATGGTTTCATTTTTTTTATTATTGTATGTGTATTCACTATATTTGTATTTTTTATATTCTATTTATTTATTGTGAATGTATTTTATATCCTCTATGTTATATGTATTTTTATTTGTTATTTACTTTCTTTAATATCAGAATAAATTTGATTTAATTTGGAGACTATATTTTGCTGTTAAGAAAAACACATATTTTAGCAGACGACGCACTCTCCCCTACCTTGTCCAACCAAATGTAAGACCAAAGGAGTAATTAAATTGGATTAATTTCCTTTAATAAAATTATTAAAATTGAAAAAAGAAGTATTAATCAAGGTGTTTAGCTTTCAGGTAAGTAAATTCAAAAAATGAATTTTATGGTTCATCACATCTTTAAATACTGTTTTTTTAAACAACATTTATTGTAAAAAAATTTTAAATATATATATTTTTAAATAACTAAAAATAATACTCATTTAGAAAAATCAAAACGCATTTATATTAACATAGAGTAGCTTTTTGTTTAATTAACAAATGTAATGCAAGAGCCATTAGAAATTAAAGATCTGTGAAACGTATAGAATTTCCACGTGCATTTTATCTCTCCTTGCCAAAAAGGGCGAATTTCCTCGCTTATAGCTGACTTCTTCTGACATTGTAACCCTAGTTTCTACGACAACGGCTGTGATGCGGTCAACGTAGCCTTTACTCTACTGACAAGTTAAGGTGAAACAGAGTATAATGACCAGATATTTTGTTCATCGCGATCGAGATAGGTTTCCTAATGACCAGATATTTATTCATCGAGATCAATATAGTTTTTCTAATGACTAGGTATTTCGTTCATCGAGATCTAGATTGTTTTCCTAGTGACCAGATATTCCGTTCATCGAGATCTAGATAGTTTTCCTAGTAAACAGATACCTCAAGACAAAACTGCTCCAATGGGAATGGAAATCCAAATAGAAAAAATTAATTATGCCTTGCATAGAATTGGTGTCAGACAGGTTTTGTATTAGATGATGTCCATTAATAAGTGAATTTCGACGAGAAGATAATACACCAGAACGTTTAGAAACGAAACACTTTTAAATTTAATTTTAATAAAAAAAACATAAAATCTATCTAATAACAATATCTAGAAAGAGTTGCAAAATCTCACTCGGATTAGATATACTTTCACCATTTTTTTAACTCTTCAAAACAGTAAAACTTAAAAACTATTTCCTATGTATGGTAATCCCTTGGTATAACTTGCTTTTGGGGGACAATAATACCCAATGTACAAAAGATTGAGAAAAATTATTTTTTAGAAATAAAAATGCTCGTTCTTCATTTAAAAAAATATTTTTATTGTTAAATTTGCTTAAAATCTCAAGTTGAACGTAAAATTGATGCAACATCCTTTTACTTATAAGTATACGTAAAAAATAGGTTTATTCTTAAATTTGCTTAAAATCTCAAGTTAAACGTAAAATTAATGCAACATCCTTTTACTTATAAGTATTAAGTACAGCCTGGTGTGTTGCTCCAGTGAGACCTAAATTAAATACCACCTACCTTTTAATAACCATCTGAATACATCAGAGCAATTTTGGAAAGAAATTTCTTCTCATCTACTTTTGAAATGGTACAAAATTCAATTTACGTTTCACTGGCGATACACAAGGGGCCATTGGTGGCAGTCCGCGATCAATCCTGGAGGAAAATAGTCCAGGACAGCACTGGCCTAATCTGACACTCAAGTCACGGAACATTTAACAACACTCTAGCGTTGACGTCCATTTGACAAACATTCTACAAGCCCGTGTTTAACCGTAGAAGGTAGGTTATTAAATTTACGTCACTCTGGAAAAACACATTGAGCGACGGTTCGGGATAAATCCCATACGGAAAGATTTTTGAGGAACAAGTCTCGTAATTTTTAAGTACGATCAGGTAATGAAGTCAACAACTGAACTCGAATAACCCCACCACAATATCTTCCTCAACCAGGACATTTAAAAATAAAACACTTTTAAATTTAAATTTAGTAAAATAAACATAAGATCTATCTGATAACAATATCTAGATAAAATGTTGCAAAAACTCACTCGGACAAGATATATTTCCAGGATATTTTTTCTATTTATGAGATACTCTTGATCATCACGATCCCATTAAGTTTCCTAATTACGAGATAATTAATCATTAAAATCTAATCAAATTTGCTAATGATGATATACTTCTCATTAAGATCTGATATCAAGTTTGTGAATAACGATATACTTGATCATCAAGATCTGATCAAGTTTGCTAATTACGAGATACTTCGTCATCAAGACCTGAACAAGTTTTCTAATTATGAGATACTTGATCATCAAGATCTGATCAAGTTTGTTAATTTCGAGTTACTTTGTCATCAAGATCTGACTCAAGTTTGCTAATTACGAGATACTTAATCATTAAAACCTAATCGAATTTGCTAATGATGAGATACTTTGTCATTAAGATTTGATTTCAAGTTTGTTAATTACGAGATACTTCGTCATCAAGACCTGAACAAGTTTTCTAATTACGAGATACTTCGTCATCAAGACCTGAACAAGTTTTCTAATTACGAGATACTTCGTCATCAAGACCTGAACAAGTTTGCTAATTACGAGATACTTCGTCATCAAGACCTGAACAAGTTTTCTAATTACGAGATACTTCGTCATCAAGAACTGAACAAGTTTTCTAATTATGAGATACTTGATCATCACGATCCCATCAAGTTTCCTAATTACGAGGTACTTCATCATCAAGATCTGATCAAGTTTGCTAAATTACGAGATACTTAATCATTAAAATCTAATCAAATTTGCTAATGATGATATACTTCTCATTAAGATCTGATATCAAGTTTGTGAATAACGATATACTTGATCATCAAGATCTGATCAAGTTTGCTAATTACGAGATACTTCGTCATCAAGACCTGAACAAGTTTTCTAATTATGAGATACTTGATCATCAAGATCTGATCAAGTTTGTTAATTTCGAGTAACTTTGTCATCAAGATCTGACTCAAGTTTGCTAATTACGAGATACTTAATCATTAAAACCTAATCGAATTTGCTAATGATGAGATACTTTGTCATTAAGATTTGATATCAAGTTTGTTAATTACGATATACTTGATCATCAAGATCTGATCAAATTTGCTAATTATGAGATACTTCGTCATCAAAACCTGATCAAATTTTCTAATTACGAGATCCTTGATCAGCAAGATCTGATCAATATTGTTAATTACGAGATACTTGATCAGTAAGATCTCATCAAGTTTGCTAATTACGATATAATTCGTCATCAAGATCTGATCAAGTTTCATAATCACGAGATACTTAGTCATTAAGATGGGATCAAGTTTTCTACACACAAGTTACCTCGTCATCAAGATTTTTTTTTATATCTGTGTGTGACACGGTCGATATTTTCTTAAATATCATATAATGGTAATTTTAGTTAACGTCGTACTTAAGGAACACAACGGGCTATTGACGACGGTCCAGGATCAATCCCTTAAGGGAAAGATACGAGAACAACACCTTGTAATTTTGAACCACGGTCAGATGACGAAGCAACACCTGAGCTGGCACCCCACTCTCCAAATTTCCACACCAACCCAACGTGAGGACTTTCGGACACGACAGATTTAAGGTGCACCAGCCGCCTCTACACCATACGCTTCCAAACATCCGTACACGGACCCGGATTCGAACCAGGAACCTTCCGGACTAGAGGTTAACACCTTAACCACTATACCGGTTGGTCGGCTAACTATCATATAATGACGAAAGTCGACTCGGTCTTGTATTATAACGAATCTCCACAAAGCAAATTTCATCAATGAATGAAATCAGTTAGCCCTCCAAGTGGTTTCGACGAGATATCTCGTCAAACAAAATCTCAACAACTTTCCTAATGACGGTGTATCTGATAATTAAGATACACTACCGTACAATAATGGATTGGACGCCAGCGGATTTGCATAAAATCCGACTAATTTTGGGGGGTGTTTTCGTGGTATGGCTTGGAACGTTTGCATGTTGTTCCTAGTCAATTGAACGCCGACGCCTGCAGGAACATTTTGGACAGTCATGATCTTCCTACGTTCTGGCAATTTTATGGAATGGACGAATGTTACTTCCAGGACGACACAGCTCCATGTCATGTTGCAGCCTCTGTCAAGCAGTGGTAACGAGGTATGGATGTAAAACGTCTTCCTTGACCTGCTCAGAGTCTCAACCTAAGCCCCATAACACATTTGTGGGACTAGTTATAACGACGCTTACGGACCAGGGAACCACGTCCGAAATCTACAGCTGAGCTGGAGACATTCTTGCAGCAGGAATGGACACAAATACACATAACTGTGTATCAAAACCCTGTTGGAAGTATGCCCAGAAGGGTTGCTAGTGTAATTGCAGTTCATGGGGGACCTTCTACTCCTATTAAAGAATGCATTATTACCCTTATACCATCACATTTTACTGTCCCGTCCATTGTAATATGGTTGTGTATCGCCGATTGTTTTCATGATGACGAAATCAAGATGTATTCAATGTGTTTCTAATGATACCTTGTTGACCAAGGTATGGTCAGTTTTGCTAAGTACAGAGTGGAAGTAAGCAACAGGAGGGAAAAGTACAAAGCTTGTTACTGTTAAGTACAGTGAGTACTTTCTGTTGAGTACTGTGTGTCTAGTTGTATTTAGCTGCACTGACTGTTTGTCCGGATACCAAAGCCTCGTCTCAATTGTAGCATTTCCAACCACTCAACTACTTCCCTTCCAGACAAAGATGGCAGAGTCCCGGACGACTAGTATCCAAGAGACCTTTGATTCCGTGCCACAGACAGATCATTAAACCAGTCCCGAGTCTGTATTAAGTTTCGGTCTAATAAATGATTAAAAGCTATAGAGAAATTTATATTGAATGCCGAGATCACACATCTGGATTTCGGCAGTTCGTTGAATATGAATGAACGATATTTGAATGGCCGCTTTTGATTTATGGATTCTCGTTTAGCAGCCACCTGATTCAGACGTTATGGCGGCGAAAATCACAACGGGGCTCCCATTGTCTTCAACTATTCTCATGCATTTCAACTTAAGATTTGATAGTAATTACACTTTCAGGAATTTCATGGAGTTGGACTATTAAAAATTCTTGGTGTGGGAATGAATACATGAATAGTTGAAAGTTGCAGAGTGCGTGGGATTTCCAAGTACGACTTGGAGTCCGATTGTTTGATACTTAATGGAATATAATGGAGTGGAGAATAGTTAAAAGCGATTGGCTATGTGTATATAAAAGTGTGCCAAGCAGCCCGGATGGAGGAGTAACTTATTTGCAAAGGAGTGTTGCAAGTTAAAGCTCAAACCCAAAGACAGGAGTATACAAAGAGGGCTGGTGCCCTAAAATGTCCTCACGTTGGCGTGGTGATTTTTGGAGATTCGGGTGCCAACTCAGGCATGACCTCGTCATCTGACCGTGGTTTGAAATTTCGTGGTGTGGTCGGATTTTTTCCCCTTCCGGTTTGACACCGGACCTTCACCAATAGCCAATCATGTTATTCAAGTGAGACGTTAATAAAATTACATATCTACCTCCTTTTGCTTACTCTATTAATTTATTTGCTGATGTAAGTGTTAAAAGTGTTTATTTCTGAAACACTGATTTCAATCAGGTATCCTAAACGCAAACATGGTTGCCCTGGGATAGTGTTTTTTTATGATCTGATAGATAGTGAGTAGTTAATTAACGCCGAACTGGAGCAACACAACGGTGTGTTGTGAAGGTCTGGTATCGATTATTATATGAGCCTATAACAGGCCTCGAAATAGATTTTTTAATACAGGTGCACCTTGTGCACCCAAGTTTTTAAATTAGGTGCACATATTATATTTTAGGTACACATTTAAAAAAACGTATTGTAAGAGCATTAATGTAATGTAAACTTCTTTATTAGTTGGGTATGTTTAGATATGTTATAGTAGTAGAGAGTAAATAAAAATATTTAAACAATTTTTTTAACTGCGAAATTATTACTTACAAACATTCAGTCATCATCAGACATTGGTGGGCAAAAAACATAAAAAATAAACTAGTACACGTTATTTTAAACAGATAAAATCTGATTTTAAAGATAAATAATGAAAATATATGTTTACGATACGCAGTGGCCAGACAATTCTAATGAATTCCTTCGGCTTTACGCTTCATTGAAACACGAGGTGTTTACAGAAATGCAGGATAACATCGTTCTTCGGTGGACAAGTGATCTAAATTATGCCTTCTGCAACAGTCGCTTTAACAGAGACATCTGGAAAATGTTTCGATCATCGGAAAGTTCTGGTGGCAGTAGCACAAATAAACCTTCCTCCTGTATAAACCCGTTACGACCCAGCGATTTTGTTTTTGCATAGTGTGTATTTAGGAATTTTAATTTCCTTCCTTTAGATCGAGAGAGGTCGTTACTAATATTTTGTTCAAACATAAAAATAACATAAAACACGTCAACCTTTTTTTTTAACGTTAGGTACACTAAGCGTTTAACGTTAGGTACACTAAGCGTACCTGGTGGGATAAAATTAATTCCACAATTGTATTTTCATGTGCACAGTGCACCTGGGCGCCCGGGTATTTCGAGTCCTGGCCTATAAAACCCAATTGGTGAAGTGCACTTTCTGAAAAATCTAAGAGAATGCTGGTAACAAATTGTGAATATGGAAAACTACTTATAGGAAAGGTGGTGTAACTCATAATTCCCAAAATAACCACATAGATGACAGCACAAGATTCTGCATACAAGGAAGCTCTGAGGCTACTTACCAAATAAAAGTCTACATTTCTCGCAACAATGTTTAATGGACTTACACCACTTTGGCTTTAACGCTTAACTGCTATGTCTCGTAACTAGTGTGGAGGGGTCTCTCAGACCTCGATCAATAAAGTGCGTATAAAGTTGATTAATATAACATATTAATGAAAGATTCTTTAGATAATTTTTTCATACATTTTAAATTTAGATAATTCAATTCTTAAAATGACATATGTTTTATAATTCTATATAAGATAAGTAGATCCCATGTCTCTTCAGGCTCAACTTTAGGACCTAAATTTGCAGGGCGTATCAACACTGGAAACTGTAAAATTATGTTGTGTTTTGGTGTTCTAACGGCACGATTAAGTCCCCCCCCCAGACATCCAATTTGAAGTTATTTTTTCCGTACAATTCTTCTTCTTGTGAAGACGCACTTGAAATGTCTTCATCTTCATCTCTATAAATTTCCGAATCCGTTTCGTATTCGCTTTCAATAATATTATCCGAAATTTCACTGCCCCAGCACTCTATTTCCGACCAATTATCAACAATATCCTGAATTTCTTGTTGTGAAAGATACACAGGTCGTTTCTTAGTAAAGTTTGTTACCATTTTCGGCTCTCTTCCGAAATTCCCTACTCAAAATGAGACGATTTCATTCAACGAGAACGGTAACGCAAATGCCGTGAAGGGGTCGAAGAGAGCTCGCGGGAAATGCAAATAGTGTGAAATACGAAAGAGTTGGGGCAGGCAAACCAGTCTTGGAATGTGGCTTCTGTTGGACGTAGTAGGAAGGTACTGAATAGGACAGGGACCAATATTCACTTGAAGGGGTGGAAACGATCTGTAAAAAATGACTCGGGGGTCTGTGAGACCCATGACAGTAGTTAAAGGTTAAACGACTCATATTATCTCGTCATCTGACTGTGGTTCATATTTACGTGGTGCCGCCCGGGGATTTTTCCTTTGGTGATTGATCCCGGAATGTCGCCGTAAAACCGTTGTGCTTCTCCATTGCGACGTTAATTTAAATACCCTCTTTCGTGTGCGTATAATAATGCTATGGAGTGATCATCTTAAGATTTATATGGTGCCTCAAGATTCTTCAAAAACATGGAGTGTCCATGGCATTCATAGCTGCTAATCTGCTTCTGATATATATATGTATATATGTATATATATATATATATATATATATATATATATATATATATATATATATATATATATATATATATATATATATATATATATATATATATATATATATATATATATATATATATATATATATATATATATATATATATTATATATATATTATATATTATATATATTATATATATATATATATATATATATATATATATATATATATGAGGACACTTAATTACACAACTCTTCAAGGCGAATGTGTGCGAACTCGCTTACATTTTGAGCCATCCACAACATAAATTCAGCAAAGAGTACCGAATACTATCGTTATGAGGTAGATATTTAATTAACGTCGTACTAGAGAAAGACACCGGGCTATTGACAACTGTCCGGCATCAGTCCCCGAAAACAGAGATCGATCACATCTCGAAATATTTGAGCAATAGTGAGATAGGAGGTCACACCTGAGCTGGCACCCCACACTCCAAACTTCCATACCACGGGGAAAAGTGAGGACATTTGAGGCTACAAAAGATTTATCGGGCACCAGCCCCTTTTTTACACGGTGGTCTTCAGTTACTTTTGAAATCGCCATCCTCCGGATACTAATATGTTGCTCTTCGAACAGTTCGACTGTGATTCACATATAACGGCAACATATTAGATCGGAAATAATTTATTACAAAAGCAGTTGGACAAGTGCTTCTATCACACAAAATGCAGTGTAATAATCGACAACATTACAGCTGCTTCAAAAGCTCTTTCCGGTGAACATAAAAATTTAACCAGCGTATATGTACCTTGCACATTTGAGTCACAGATGAGGATATTTGTGGTCATGAGATTTAACGTACTTCAGTCCTCTTTGTACTTGACCGATTTTGGTTGTCCGAATGAATAAGTTTCGAAATAATACAAAGATACGGGTCTTATTATAAGATAATTACTTCCATATAGCAGAATGGTTAGCTCGCCCCGATTCTTCAAAGTTCTTCGAATTGCTTTGTATATCTACAATGGTATTGGCGGTGGAATTCACCATGGTGTACAGAAATACAATGGTACAGAATATGGGAGAACATGCGAAGAATTTAGAGTTCTGATTCTTAACAAATCATAAACTGCCTGCTTGCATATAATGGTGAAATAGTTATAATAGAAAGTGGAATAACTATTTGGAATGGCTCTGTTTAGATTTTAATATATTTTAGCGTCATCGCCATAGCAACGTGTAACGAATTGCCTGCAAATGGTTGAATTGATTCTATGGACATCGATGCGTTCCAAGATAATTCGCACTGGAAGTAATATGAGTTGTAAGACTTCAGATTCTTTGGGTATCATCGATTTGTGTGGCTCAAAGAGATTGTCAAGTACGCTAAAGTTTATGCGCTGTAGAAGGTGAAAGTTGCTTGTTAGTAAACTAGAGTAATATTCAATAGCTTTACATGCAATTAGAGCAAATGGGTGAATCCAAACACGAAAGAGAGGGTAGGGGTAGTTAATTAAAGTCACACTGGTATAACACAGCTGTCGATTTACCGACCGTAAAGGATCAATCCCGAATAAAGAGATGACATCAACAGGTACAGTTCTAAAACTCTCTGTCTCGTATATAATAAAAAAAAAATACTACGCCATTCTCAAGCTCACTTAACCTAAACAATTGAGGGATGTATTTTTATTTAACGTTGCACTGGAGTAATACAACGAGCCATCGGCGACTCTCCGGTATCAAACACGAAGGACAACACCACGTAATTTTGAACTACAATAAAATGACGAGGTCGTACCTGAGCTGGCACATCAATCTTCAAATTTCCACAGCATGAGAACTTGAGGACATTTGAGACAGTTTCAGATTTATTTGTTTTTGCATAAAGTAGACCTTGCTACAGCGACTCTATTCACATGCTCTGTCTATTTCATTAAGAGGTCCATGCAAGACCTCTTTATGTAATAGACCTGTCAATGAAATGGACGGATTATGTTCACGCAATTTCATATTATCTCTCCTATTTTTGGTTTGAAGATCTTCGGGTGTTCATGTGGAATTGTTTTAAGATACAATTTCTAGTAAGGGATTAATTGACGAGCATGAATAAATACACTAGTTTTAGCTTTGATTACCAGACAGTTCACGTCGATTATGAAACGGACGTGTACTACACTATATAACGAGTAGGCATACATTAGAACATTTTTTTTTTAAGTTTTAACTTTAAAAATTTATGTTTTGGATTGTTTTTAAACTCTTTTCAGTGTGAAAAATACATATAAATATAACTATATATTTATATGTATTTTTTAAATAACATAATAATTATATTATAATAAATATTTAAATGTCAACTTTTTATCTAATCAGCCATTTAGCTTGTTTTTTGAAAATATATATCGACATCTATTTCGTTTAGAATGACCAATTCCAGTAGTAAATTATTCCATATGTTATTCTTTATGTTTTGACGCTTCAACAAGCTGATAGAGAGAATGAGTTTTTCTAACAATTTTTGTCACCTACGACGTCTAAAAAATCACGTTTGTTTCACAAATTTCAGTATTTAAAAATCCACAAAAATTCATTTCTTTACTAAAACTTTTTACTGATAGTCAAAACATCTGTATTATATACATTATAATGACCCAAAAATAATTACAATGGGTCATTTCACTGTCTTTTTATCAATGTTCCAACAAAGCATCTTATTGAAAAAACACAGCTCCCCAGAGTCTAAAAAATTGGAAATATGTAGCGTATTTGATGACAGTAACTAACCAAAACCCTTGAAAAATACTTCTAATATTTACAAGTTCTTTGTATCGTTCCAAAGCTCAGGTGTTTGACAATATTTTAAATTAATAAAACAATTATTGATGTTATGATCAATTTTCGCGATTTTTAGTTTATAGATACACTTTAATTAAAACGAGAACGATTCCGCTCAAATTCTCAATCTGTATCATGCGAAAGTCGATGCAAAAGAGTAATTTCAGTATCCAGTAGTTGACCGGTTGAAGACCAATAGATTGATCTTTTACAAAACTATCCTATTCAGAACGAATATTTTAAAAGTACAGGGTGTGTCCGTAAAGTAATGAGACTGGCCACCACGCGGCGCTCCAGTCGCCAGCAGCGCGCTCCCTGTGGGTGGGATTTGTGGTAGGGGGTCTAAGCTAAGCAACGCACCGGGCGACCGTCGCTTCCGAGGTCTGATGGTGTGAGGATCACACGTGACGCAAAAATTATTTTTAAGTTTTTTGTCACGGAAGAAAACAGCAAAAATGGAACATTCGCTGGAGCAGCGCTATACAATTAAATTTTGTTTTTGCCTGGGCAAAGCCGCTTCCGAGAGGCTTCCCTTTGGAAAGGAGGCTTACAAAGACGACGCCTTGTCAAGGGCTCAGTTCAGTGAGATCAAGAACGGACGGGAGACCCTTGAAGACAAGGAGCGATCTGGACGCTGTTCAACGAGTGGTTTGGACGAAAATGTGGTCAAAGTGGGTGGTCCATAAAGAATGTGTACTTCCAGGACGAGCCATCAACGCCGTTTTCTACAAAGAAGTCCTTGCGGGCCTGCACAGAGTCGTCAAACGGAAACGACCGGAGATTGTCGATAGCTGGAAGCTACAGCCCACACCGCCTTCGTTATGATTGCCTACGTGGCCCCCGGATAGGGTTTGCAACCTCGCCGCAGCCACCGTACAGCTCCGATGTGAGCCCGGAAGACCTTTTCCTGTTCCCAAAGCTCAAGAGAAGCCTAGAAAAGTCACCGTTTCGAAGATGTTCCAGCCATCCAGCGAGCTGTCTCAGAATCTCTGAAAGAGATTGCGCCAGCTGACTTCCAGGGAGCCTTTGCAGCGTGGGACCTGCGTTGGCAGTGTTGTATAGACGCCCAAGGAGACTATTTTGAAGACTTTTAACAATAGGAACCGATCGGATCAATAAATTATTTTCACCAGACCCAGTCTCATTACTTTACGGACAAACCCTGTAAATGGCTAGATCAAGACTTAATGTGGCGTAAAGACGTAATAATGAAAACCAATTACAAAATAATCTTTTTCTTACACAAAATCATATCAAATTGCATTAGAGAGCACGGGTAAATATATATAATTAAAGGATTATTTAATCAAACTGGTGATTTATTCGACGAAATATCTAGTCAGGTATTAGATTGTGTAAACACTGACCATAAATTGGTGAACGAGATATATCGTGATTAGTAGAAAACTGACGAGATCGTGTTGATATTGTAATAAAAAATTCGCAATATATCGATGACGATATATATATTGTCAATATCAAAAATTGGTCATCTATTGGACGAAATATATAGTCTGTATATTGATTACGAAATACATCGGATACATATTGATAACGAAATATATCGGTTATATGTTATAAAAAATCGGCAATATATTGATGACGAGATTCTAGTCAATATCAAAAATGGGTCAGTTGTTGGACGAAATATATAGTTAAAACTGCTTTTAAGGATAAAATGAGGAGAAAAACACAATCATAGTGTATGTTAATGCGAGATTATGATCCCGTAACAATATACAACTAACGTATTCCAACTCGCACATGTATAATTAATAAATCTATTTCCTAAATCGACCCTCAAAGGGTTTCAACAAAATTCCTCGTCCATCAATGTTTGACCATTTTTTTCTAATGACGAGTTACCTCGTCATCTAGGTATTCAAGTTTTTTTGATGACGACAAGATTATGATCTCGTCAGTTTCTTTTCATGACAGCAAATATCGTCCTTCAAGATAAGACCAGTTTTACTTCAGACAAGATCCCTCTTCAAGAAAACCACATTGAGCTTTAATATGCTATTTGTAAATAATAAATCAACTTACTACGCTTTTCAAGAAATCCATAAGTTCCGAATCCTTATATATATATATAACTTTCGAAAAACCAACTTCCACTTCTACAACGGTTCTACAGTATTCAGTCATTAAGGGCAAATAGGAACCTAGAAATAGAATAATAGATGTTAAAACTATGAGTTTAAAAATAAATTTAACCATAGTAGAATGAACAATATAGCACGCAGACAGAAACTTATGCTGAACACATAAATATTAAATTGTGTGGACATTTTCAATAACTCGGTTGTTTTACCTTGAGCTAAAAATATTTTCGATAAAATTCGTTTTCCCGCATCACTATTTTAATATTGCAGAAAAGCTCACAATATTGTAAGAGAACTATGTTTTCTCTAAGAAATATTGCGGAAACAATACTTTATTCAATTTCATATTTATATGAATCTTAAGTAGTGTGAAATATAAACTTTTTTATGCCCACAAAGATATGATATAAACATTCATATAAAAATTTGAGGAATTTAAATTGTTTAAAGTATATTGTACGTCTATAATTAACCAGTAATTTGTTAATTTACTGTAATATTTTTTCAATACAAACTAACAGTAACCGAAAAAAACTAATTTCATCATAAAAACAATTTTTCTGCAAACTAATCTACTATCTATGAACCCCATAACTTATTTCATTTTTAAAATATTTACTCCAAACGGAAATCCAATTAGAATTTACCAGCCGAATTTAAGAATCAGAGATTGAAATGTTTCGAGTTATTTCCTTCATAATTCTTAACCCTCTGACTGCTCAATTTGTGGACAGAAATCGCTACCAAAATCGTGTATTTTTTTTTTTTTTTGCATATTAAAAATTTATATATATTGGAGAATTGAAATATGCATTTTTTCTTTCTAGAAAAGACTTTTTATATAGATTTTTATCATGAGAAACTAAACTGTCAGAAGATATTGTTAGCTATATGCACAGTAATTCCCAGATTTCCACGAAAAGGAACTGGAGGAGGAGGAATATTCTTCATATCAATTTTGCACCACTACCTAACGCTATGCAAGTTTATTGAATCATGATCAGATTCATCGCTATCTGAGGAGCAGTCCGAAAAATCTATATCACTATCACTATCAAAACTAAAATCACTTTCAGAATCTGATAAATCATCAGGAATATATACTCTGTCAATCGCTGAACGTTTTCTAGCAGCCATTTCTGAATAGAAAAAGGCGCCAAGCAAAGGCGCGAAGTCAGAGCGGTAAATACAAAGTACCTTTAAATGCCGCAATTTAATGGACGACTAGCGACAACTGTTGACCAAAATCTAAATTTAACGTCTAACACTGTATGTAATTTATTTCATTGGTTAAACGGTGAAAAAGCGGGATGCGCTCCTCAATAAAGATAGAAAAACACCCGCCCGCGAAAATCGCGGGATGAGCAAATTTTGCTACATTTGAGTTGTCCGTTGAAATCGTGGGATAATCAGCCAGTGGGTTAATTCGAAGTTCATTTCTCATTGAAATCAACCTTTAACATGATACTTCCTTAATGTTTCTTTTAAGGGGTTAGGTACCTTTTAAATGACAAAATATGCAAAAAAACACTACATTTAAACTACTACATACATACTTAAAAATATATAGTATAATTACAATGGCAAACTCTTGTAATAAAAAAAAATTCTTACAAAAATTTTTTAAACACAAAATTAACTTTTTTTCAAAATTTTTTAATAGGATAGACAAAAATGTTGGTCATTTTAAACATATATATGATTTACATAATCAATTTAAATTTGATGTAATTCTAACCAACCATTCCAGAGAAATCTTGCGCGTAAGTGGTAAAATCACAGGTTATCGTCGTTTAGAAACAATTCGCTTGTGAAATTCTTTCGCAGTAAAGGAAGGAAACAAATGAAACTAAAAGTAGAAGTAAAAGTACCTTGTTCCCAGATAAAAAAATACAATTAATAAAACAATGTACATGGAGATGGCTTTAGCAATATGGAGCGTAGTAAAATACATTTTTCTCATCGCTCATATATCGACAGAGAACAAAATGTAAACGAACCATCTGGCTTTAAATGTTTGATTAAGGGCTTCACTCTTTTAACCATAACTTCCGTTCTATAGTGAAATTTTACACCAGGTTTGTTTTAAAACGTTGCTAAGAAACAGAGCATTAAAATTATATCATAATAATTGTTTTGATTTTTTTGAAAATTTAAAAGGTTCCTAACCCCTTAACCAAGCCATGAAACTCTACATCGAAAAGTGGGATGTGATTTGAAGCAAACAATCTGACCTATTGAATCTATCGTTACTGTATCCGAAACTCAATAAATTCTTTTAATATTGCATACGAACCCCTGACATTTTCCTAACACCCTGGTGGTTGTTTCGTCGAGGTATCTCGACATTAACGAAACTGACCATATCCTTTTGGAACAGGTATTTGATCATTAAGAGGAAACTGAGTAGATATTGTTACCTTCATCGTAAAAAAATGGAAATACCTTGATAACTAGATATCTTGTCACTTTCAAAATTAGTTAGATATCGACGGGAGAGATATTTCGTTCAAATCACTTAGGGGTTAAAAGATCAACTTTAACAATATCGGTTTTGAAATCGAAGTGGTCGTAAAATTTTATTTGGTCTTAAAGCGTGGTGTAGTGGGATGTATCCGAACACACTCTAGACCATTTTTTTAAATGTAATATAGAAACATCTTAATGATATTTTTATGTTTGATATTATTAAACACTATGATTCGGCTACAAATATTTAAAATGCCTATTAATAAATTTGTAAAAATCATAGTTATGTATCAAGTTTTAAAGAAATTTGTCAAAAACTTCTCAAATGTGCAACATGAAAATCTTTTTAATCAATTTTAAAAATGACGCAACCAAAATAAAATAAATGCAATTTTCTTGGGAATGAACAAGAGTCAAAAGAATATTTAAATACACAAAAATTTTACAAGCGATCGAAGAATGAATACAAGATTTTTGATAGTTTATAGTCCTATTTCTTAAATAAATGGCCATTATTTAACAACTTTCTAACTCAGCATAATTATTCAAGTGCATTCCTTAGACAACAATATAAAAATCAAGTTCTCAAAGATGTACCAGAATACATCAATAACTTTTTGTATTTCTCTGGAATTGGTGGTCAAAAATGACACTTTCAACGTGTTCGGATACCGCAATGGTTAGTTATCTTTTCGTTGAGATCGCCAATAGATATAGAGATGGTTGGTTGTTTTTAGGTTTTACGGCGTAAGGACCATATTTGGCCAACCTCCGCCACAAACAAGACAATGACAAGTAATTAAAAAAAAAAAAACAGTCAGAAATTGAGGAAGATATCTATTGAACATCCTGTGGTCACGAACCCCTTTTTACCAGAAACCCGGGGCCAAAAAATAAATCACTAGAATACCTCTGGTTCTTAAAGTCCATGCACACTTGAAAAATATATGCCCGAGGGATAAAGATCTAGAGCAATGAGCTTTGTTGGATCTGAAGTGTAGTTGTGGTTACTGCATCTCAGTTCTTCAAATCCTAATGTTATTATAATGGAAGATTCTTATAACCAGAAACTCTGTGTTGCGTGTTACAAAGAAACCACAACGCGAAGAATCCATAAGCATTTTTTACTTTAGGAGAATAAATTTTTTCAATGTAGGAAGCAAAGTTAACGTTGCACAGAAAAACTTCATTTTCATTTTCAAAACAGTATCTTTCTTACATAAAGTTTATTTTACTTAACCCTCAATAAATGATATATATATATATATACTAGCAAAATACCCGACCTTACTCGGTTTGAATTCGTTTACTCTAGATTGAAGAGATAATCAAAATATATAATGACTTACGTTTTTTGTAGAGTAAAAATTTATTTTAACACCTTTCGCCATCTTTATATTTTCTACAACTTACTTTGGACACAAATCCTACACATGCATATCCATTCATGTAATACATTTCACATACATCGCACAATTGCTGTATGACAAAGCTCAAAAAGACGAAAGGTGATACTAAGGTTACTACTATAAAAGACGATTTATAGGAAGATTTGGAATTCCCTTTCTTAAGTTGTTTTCATGTGCAACTCAATTAATTAAAATTACGATTTACGGCGAGTGCTCTCGCACTCATAGTCAACAAAACAATATTTTTTTACTTGTGGCACTCTTGCCTCCGGTATGCGACATTGTGAAATTTTGCAATCTTCTCCTGTCATTACTACAACGAATTTTTTAATGTTGGAAAAAGTTCTAGTTTGGATTTTTAAACATTATTTTTATTTCAATAACGACATTATTCTTTAAATAACGGCATTATTCTTTAAATAACGGCATTATTCTTTAAATAACGGCATTATTCTTTAAATAACGGCATAACTACACTTTAAATTTACTGAAAATTTATACTGACTTACCTAAAATTTTCAAGTCTAATACTTTGTGGTGCTGTTGGGTGTGATGAGAAGGAAAACACATTTATTAAAATAATAAATATTTAAAACAGGAAACAGCGAAGTAAAACAAAATAAAAGATGTCGTAAAAAATTGTTCCAAAGATATTAATTTGTGATTCAATTTTATCTCTTGATCTCGCACAGTTGCCACAACTTACAACTAAAAGTGTACAAAATTTAGAAATGTAAAATTAATTCAGAGCGAAAGAACCAGAAAAAATATCACTGCTCGCGCGATCGTGTTCATTCTCGTTTCATTGAAAAATATCGTCTGTCCCAAATTTTCGGAAATAGTTTCCATTGCGCAAAGAATAAAAATAAGACTCGAAATAAATGACGTATCAGAAATGAAATTCCATAAAAAAATTATTTTTTGAAGAATAATTACTTTTTCAGCAGTACTGGTAAAGCAATCGAAGTAATCGTAATATTCAATAGACATTCCAATTTTTCCAAAACTACCAAATTATGGTTGATTTAAGTATACTTACTCAGGTGTTTTAGCATGAAACTCGTCTAAATATAACAATAAAGAAATGTTTAATATTGCATTCACTAAATTATTAGATAATGTATAAAATAAAATACAATGCAATCAAATATCTGGAATACAATTCATGTGATGCCTACACAAACACACAAACACAAAATCGAGCATAGAACAGAAAGACGGACAGACAGACTTTCGCAACCAATTCCACTCACTAAATCAAGATAAGTACTCTCTGTATGCAAATTTCCATGAAAATATCTTAAACCGCGTGGACGTGTATAGGGCACAACATACAGACAGACAGACAGACAGACAGACAGACAGACAGACACCAAACGAGAAAAAGGCGGATTCGGCATCAGAAGGGTCCAAAACGGATAGAAAACTTGAAATGCGTCGAAAATATTGAATGTACAAACAAACACTCCATTCTTATTTATATAGATATATATGAAAGAATATCAACAGACTTTGATGACAACAAACTGTCAAATTAACATAAATCAAAATATGAAAAATTATTATTTTTTACATATGGGAACATATATTGGTAGTCAGGGTAATATTACACTAATCGAAAGTCACTCTTTTTGCCATAAAAACAGATTCTTCCTCAAACAAAGTTAATTTCACTTAGCTATCAATCAATAACTACGTAAATATTTACTCCAAACGGCAGTCTCCAGTGAAGTACCAACCCGCACCAAGACCGAGTTTCATAATTAGCGACTCAAATGTTTCGAGTTTTTTGCTTTTGAAGTCTTAATTTGAAGTTGGAGTGCAAGCAGCTGACGCTAGCTCCCGAACACGGAATGGTTGGGGAAGCAAGTTTGCTCACTATGCAAATGCGTGCCAGCTGTTGCAATGATTTGAATAAGTTAATTAAATGATCGAGCTCCCGCGAGATGTTTCGGAAGAACAAAAAATGTTTTATTAACTTTTTTTCTTCTTTGGTTAACTTGAAAAAATAGAGGCGCAAAAAGGAAAAATTGCGTTTGATATTTTTTAGGTAATCAGTTGTGACAACTGGTGCAGTATTAGATGTGTAATATTTCTTTCTTGAGTTATCGGATGTTCAACGAATTTTCTTCTAATTCGCTGATGTTATTAATGAATTTATTAGTTCTCTTTTTTGTGTAATGTAGTGTCCAGTGAATTGCCGCTTTTTGTGTTTTCTTTTTCTTGATGGAACATTTAAGTAGTGTGAATGATTGATCACATTAGTTTTGAATTAAATTTTCTTTGTTTACATACCATTAATAGTTAATTAAATAAAATCGAAGAAATTTTTTCGTTAGTAGAAATATTTATGTTTGTATTTTATAACTTTAATATTAAGCGTCACGGGTTTTCCGTTTTAATTTATACCGAGTTTATTGATGTATACATACAAATATAAATTTGCTTTAGAGCAAAAACTAGGTTATCTCAAAACTATGTTGCTGGTCTAAGTTAATTGTAATTAGCTTCGCATTTAAAAGACAGTTAATTTTCCCGGTATAGTTAAATGAAAAAGAATCACGTATCAGGACTGGAAAGTTTCCAATTTTTCCTACGATTCCTTACAATTATAAACTAAAAACATTCTCGCGAGTAATTATTTTCTTTTGGGCAGCTTAAGAGTGTCTTTAAAACGTTGAAGCTCGAGTCCCTAATAGAGATGCGACATCAATGTCGATGTTTTTGAAACATCGATGTTTTTTTAAAAAACCTCGATGTATTTAACATCGATGTATTGGGATCGATGTATTTAACAACGATGTATTGGGATCGATGTTTTTGTAACATCGATGTTTTTACGTAGCCGATGTTTTATTTTTAAATAAAAAAAAATACCGTTATAAAAATTAAAAAAAATACCGTTATAAAAATTAAAAAAAAAAAACAAGTAGCATAATTTTTATAATCAGCAAATTGAAGATACTTTTAGATCAAAGTGACCAAAAGTGAAGGGTCTGAAAAGTAGGGATACAACATCGATGTCGATGTTTTCAAAACATTGATGTTTTATAAAAAACATCGATTTATTGGAGCTGATGTCACATCACTAGTTGCTAAACCAGTAATAAGAAATGGGGTAAAACGTTTAAATGCACTGAATTTTAAAAACATCGAAAGTTTGGGGCGATGTATTATCAACACCGATGTTTCAAATTTGAACATCGATGTTTTGCTGTCGATGCAACATCATTAGGTGCTAAACCAGTTTTAAGAAATGGGGGAAAAAGATTGAATTCACTGAAATTCAAAAACATCGATAGTTTTGGGGCGATGCATTATCAACATCGATGTTTTGCTGTCGATGTTGCATCCTTAGTTGCTAAACCAGTTTTAAGAAATGGGGAAAAAAGTTTAAACACACTGAATTTTAAAAACATCGATGTTTTTGGAACGATGTTTTATAAACATCGATGTTTTAATTTTGAACATCGATGTTTCATAACATCGATGTTTTTCTGTCGATGTCGCATCCCTAGTCTCTAATACCTTAACGAGCAGAGTGTTGTGAATAGGTAGTTTAGTTTAGTATAGCAATGCATAGTGCGGATACAATAGCTGCTAAGGGTAGGTAGATAATTAATTAACATCGTGCTGGAATCACACAATGGGCTACTGTCGACGGACTGGGAACAGTCCCAGAGGGAAAGATGCAAGGACAACGCCTTAGTAATATTTTCCCGATTCTTTACAATTTTCCAGTGAAAAAAAATAACAAAAAAAATTATTTTATTTTAGGTAGCTCAACCGTCACTATAATTGTTTATTTAGAGACAATAATAAGGTAATGAGGCGTTAGGATTTCGTTGAACAGTTTAGTAAGGCAGTATATAGTTAAGCCTCATTAATAGCTGTATAAAGAAATAAATTCTTGAATATGATCAAATACAAATTTTGGAAATCTTTGTTACTAAACCTAATACCTTAATTTACAATTAAGAGTTAAATTTAATTTTAATTATGTTCTCATTTTCGGAAACATCCAAATTTGCTGTTGAATTTAAGTAAGAAAACAAGTAGGACTTTAAACTTAAAAATTGGAAAGCTTTTAATTTCCCACCGATTACTTAGATTCATAAACTTAAAATTTAATCATGATCTTCTTCAAGTACTTTAATAATTTCTGTATTATATTTCAAATATTGATACCACTAATTTAATGGGCGAAATGGTGTGATACCTTTAATGCATAATGATTGAAGGAAAGCATTATTTCGTCTGTACAATAGCAATAGATTAATATTATTATTGATGGATTTTAAGTTTGTAATAAAATAGTGTTAACTTTTTTATTTCAAACTGAGCAAAATAGCATATAACTATTAGGATAATTTAATTTTAATTAAGTCACTATTTTTAAAAACACTTAAATTCTCTGGGAAACATGTGAAAAAAGACCCATCAGTTTCAGAACTGGAAACTTGGAAAGTTTCCAATTTTTTTCAACGATTCCTTACAATTATCAACGGGAAAAAAATTACCACAAGCAATTACTTTCTTTTTTTCGCGTATTTTATAACCACCTCTCTACAAAGGAAGTTAAAACTCCCCCTAAAACCATCTCATCCTATTAGTCTATATTAAACTTCATTAGGAATTCAAGCCAAGAGGAACGGTTCAAATTAACACTTTCATTGCAAGAAAGACTTGCTCTTTTTTCATCACTATTCAGGCCGAACTAAAAGTTCATATACTAACAACCAGGACGGGCTCATTACTTACAGCAGACAGACGAAATCATTCTAATTAAGGATTTAGATTAATACTTTTATCCAATTTGTAAGGCCTTAAATAGGGGTGGTGGGTAGTGTCGAGAGGGGAAGGGAGTGTGTTTCGAGAAGAATTGGAATAAGTCACTTGTTCCTTTGTTTGAATCATTAAATACGAGGGTTTTGCTGTTGTGGTCTTTACTTTTAATACTATTTACGGATCAGAATTTTCATTGCGGCGTTTAGTGTTGACAAAGTGTGAGAAGCTGTTATTTATTTAAGACTAGCCATTTCATGGCTCTCCCGGCGTTGCCCGTGCCAGTTGCTTTTGTGGGGTTAGTGGTTTGATTAGCAAAAAAACGAAATGGGTATTTGTAGCCTAACGGTCATAACGGAGTTGCCCAATGTGGTTTGGATCGCAAACCATATGGGAATTTTTAGCCTACTGGCTAACAGTCATAACGGAGTTGCCCATGGTGTTGATTTGGTTCGCAAACCAAATGGGAATTCGTAGCCTATAGGATAAAATCCCGAGTTGCCCGGTGTTGGTTGCTTCGCAAACCAAATGGTAATTTGTAGCCTATAGGATAATAGCCGGTGTTGCCCGTGGTGTTGGTTGCTTCGCAAACCAAATGGGAATTTGTAGCCTATAGGATAAAAGCCGGAGTTGCCCGTGGTGTTGGTTGCTTCGCAAACCAAATGGGAATTTGTAGCCTATAGGATAAAAGCCGGAGTTGCCCGTGGTGTTGGTTGCTTCGCAAACCAAATGGGGATTCTGTGTAACGTCACGATCTCTTGCGAAAGTATAAATATTTAATAGAAAAAATTATTTATTAAAGAAAATCAAATATATAAGGTATAAAGGAATAATTTGGTGTCAAATTTTCCACAGATTTCAAATCCATTGAAATTTTCAATCTATCTTTAACGATCCCGATTTTACAAAAAGTAACTAAGTAATACCAGCCAAAATGTTTAATACTTTGTTTGCTTTCCTTCGGTAAAATCATAAGAGAGCAATTTTTAAATTTTAAAATTTTATTTATTTAAAGAAAATTATCATTTTAGGTATCGATTTAATATGAAATTTCCCCCATATTTTAAATACATTGACATTTTTACTCTATATTTAACGGTCTAGTCGATAGAGAAATTAACTACATAACTCTACTTAAGAGTTTATTTGTTTTTTATCCTCTGCTGGAAAATCATTCCACCGCGCAAAATCAAAACGGAAAAGATAAATTTAGTATCTGCAATCTGTAATGATGTTGCCATTCCAAAGAAAAAATAAGAATTAAATTTCCATTAAATTCATTAAAAATGTTCTAGACTGAATTTTTAAATTCGCCACGACCCAAAAATTGCAAAATATTTGGTTTACCTGTGTGTCAAACCCCATTATTGTGAGTGCCATAGATTCGTCGAGACTGTAATAACGAAAAACAGACAGACAAACACATTCTTTTATAATAGTTTAAGATAAGTCTGAAAAGTCAAAATCCAAATCTCCAAAGTTAATATTGAACCATTTAAGGCCCGGTATACACATCCGGTTTTTCAAAATGTCATCCTGTTTTCAAAGTGCGGTCTGAGATACATTAGATCCAATGAAGTAGTGCACACATGCCTCCGGCGCCGCTGCGGTGACGCACGTCCAATTTGCGTGCAATATTACCGCTGTTCTTCACGGCACCGCACACTCTTCTCCGGTCTCAAGTACTTTGTTTTCATAAATAAATTTGGAGTATAAAATGGTTGCATCCAGTAACGTCTATTTTATTCAAAATATACTTTTTTGTACACCAAGTAAACGAAATAAACACGTTTTCTTCGATAGAATATTTGTCGCAAATGGCGCGAAATGAGTATTTGCTTCATTTCACGGTTATGAGTGCATAGTTGAGCACCGGTACCGCAGCGGCGCCGCACGTTGAAAATTCGGATGAGTGCACAGGGCCTAATAATCTGTCCTAATATAACGCTACACAACTCACAATTTTTACCACATTACCCTTTATTAATATGTGTTTTAACTTTATTTGAAGCCCCGTCGGAAGAGTATCGGCTTAGCAATCGAAGAGTTATGACTAATAAATTGTTTTGTTAATTCATACTTTTGCAAAATGTCACGATCGTAATAAGGTTCTAATTCAGATTCAAATGCACAAAGAATTTGTTTTGGAGCATTCAATACAGCTACGCATCAACCATTGCAGACGATTTCGATTCCAAAAAAGTGATATGAATCGATCCAACCTAATGCATTCCATTAACTTCGTTCTTTTGCTGCAATGGGAGTATGTTGCAAGGGGCAAGGGAATATCATTTCTTTTATGACCTACTTTGATCCGAAAATTCCCTGCAGAAATTTGGAGCTCTTCAGCGGTGAAACTAATGTAAACCTTCACGAATTTCCACTAAGTGTTAGCCTCTACTTTCTTCGCAGACACGTTTTATATTCAGTGGGCTCACTTTACTCACTAAAGGCGCGTTTTCACGAATCAAGTTGAATTGTCCTATTATAGTTGATCAATAAATGTTTAATGAAAGCTAGAGTGAGAAATTTTATTTTAATAGAGTTGATTAACTTTTTAGTGGATCAAGACAGGTTCGATCTCACGAATCAAGTTTATTTGACTGATTACAGTTGATCAACAGAAGTTGAATGAAACTTTTAGTGATAACCTTTGTTTCAAACCTTTAGATTAGTGAGAAACTTTGATTCAATGGAATATATCAAAGTTTTAGTGAATCAAGAAAGTTTGACCCATTCAAACTTTATCGTTCAAATGATGAGTCTTCCGCCATCTGCTTTCGAGTTATTCCCACACAAACGATCTGTCGTGGTTTATTTTATTCGAGAAACAAAACAAAAGCGCTTTTTTATTCTCTAGGCCAAGTTTGTATCTTTGCGATTGTTAAAAATAGAGTAAAAGTTTCAGCGGATTTGAAATCTACGGAAAATTGTACACCAGTTCAATAACTTAAATGTGAATTTCTATAAATAAATATTTTTTCAATTGTAACTTTTTTATATTTTCACATGTTAAAATGTGGATCAGTTTCTATTGATATGAGTGAACAAAAACTGATTCAATCATATTCAACTTTTATCGATCCACTATAATCGGGTCAGTTCAACTTTATTCTTGAGAACGCGTCTTGACCAAACTTTATCGCCCAAGTGATGAGTCATCCACTGTTTTTTTTCAAGTTGAAACATGTCTTGGAACTTGTGAGCTTCTATTGACTGCCATGGTCGTTTTTAACTTGTCACGCTACGCGTATGTGTGTTTTATTTTGAGAGTTAAAAAAGCATGATTGCTTTTGGAACCACCGACTGGATAAATATAAGAATAAAGATCCAAAAGAAAATGCTTTTCATTTGACTGTCCAAAAAATGTAAATTGGCAGTGTTACTATTGCTGATCTTAAGAACAAAATTATGTTACGATTTTTGCTTGTGTTGTTGTCGTGCCGGCCATATATGGCCCAATTGGGGGTGCCATTGCCCCGGAGGGTTGGACTTCTTCATACATGACACATCCGTTTTACAGAAAGGTCCCTTTCACACATGCATTCACTCAAACCTATCGTAATTTAGATCCCAATCAGAGGCCGATACCCCCAGAGGTATTAATTTGATATGGGAACATGGGGGACTTTGTGACCACGACCTATTTAATGTGCCCCAGCCACCATTAGCGAACACGACGGTCTTTAGCCAGGTCAAAGCGCCGATCTCGCAACCATCAGAATTCCAGGCTCCGCTGAGGACAGAACCCACAACCCTTTCGTTGCGAACCCGACGCTCTACTGACTGAGCTACCGCGACTCAGTCAGTAGATTCATTTGTACTTGTATTAAGATTAATTGCTTTTAATTCTTTTAAACAAAACTGTTACAATATGTACTACTTCACGCACAGCTGACTTCAACGTCATTTAAAAACTTAAACTGTCGATCAGTTTCTATTGAAATGATGAGAACAAATACTGATTCGAGTCATATTCAACTTTTGAGGATTAACTTTAATCGGTCATTTAAACTTGATTCATGAGAATGTGTCTTAATGCCCTTCCCGTGTGACAGGGGCTCCCGGACTGCTCTTTCTAGAATTGCTAGCGGTCACGCCAAGTGCCTCTTATTCATCGAGGGCAGGAGGGTTTTCGTCACCTGCAACAAGTGTCTCAACCGCCAGGCTTCTACAGAGCATCTAAAGGCTCGTTCTCACGAATCAAGTTTAATTGACCGATTATAGTTCATCGATAAAAGCTGAAATTGACTTGAATCAGTTTTGTGCACACATTTCAATAGAAACTGATCAACAGTTTAATAAGCGAAAATATAAAAGTCACAATTGAAAAATTATTTATTCGTAGAAAATCACGTTTAAGGTATCGAACTGGTGTAAAATTTTCCGCACATTTCAAATCCGTTGAAATTTTCACTCTTATCTTTAACAATCGCAAAGATACAACTTGGCCTAGAAAATAAAAAAGCATTTTTGTTTTGTTTCTCGAATAAAATAAACCACGACGGATTGTTTGCGCTGAAATAACTCGAAGGAAGATGGCGGACGACACATCACTTGAACGATAATGTTTGAATGAGTCAAACTATTCTTGATCCAGTAATAAGTTGTTCAACTCTATTGAAACAAAGGTTCTCACTATAGTTTTCATTCAACTTTTGTTGATTAACTATAATCGGTCAATTAAACTTAATTAGTGACAATTTGCCTTAATGGATTGCATGAGCCTCTCCAAGGAGGACATCTATTCCGATCTATATCTCGTGCTCGACATCTTGCGAGTCAACGGTCTTATGGATCTTGTCTTATTTCGTCAGACACTGGAGGATAAGCAACAACAAAACTCTCATTGTATTTATAGCCATTTGAATATTATTTTTTAGATTAATTTCTTTAAAATGTACTGCCTAACTTTAAAAATGGGATATATTCTCTAAACGTATCTACATATCATATGCATTACTCATTAACATACAGTGTCTCATGAAATTGAATATTAATTAAACGTCTGTAGTGCTCAAATTAAATCGCCTATAAATTATATGCGACGTGAGTTCAACCTGAACTACATTTCTACATCTATCACAACCCTGGTATATGTCTTTCTAAATACAACCCATCCCATTTTTTCATAGTACTATGAACTTGTAGATGATAGTACTTTCATCATGTACTCTGGTAAGAAGACAGTTGACCTTGGGTCAGTCGATTTTTAAATATGCGTGAAAGTGCGTTAGGTGATGGCTGGGGAACACTTGTGTCTCAATACAACCCATCCTACTTTTTTACAGTACTATGAACTTGTAGATGATAGTACTTCCATGATGAAATCTGGTAACAAGGCAGCCAACCTTGTGTCAGTCGATTTTTAAATATGCGTAAACGTGCGTTAGGTGAAGGCTGGAGTAAGCGAAAGGTTGAATGGTGATCATGTTTCTTCCTCTGTTAAGTTGTTGTCGCTGCATAGAACTATAGAATAAGAACTTGTATCCACGCTATATATGCTAGTTATTGAAGCGTTTTGTTTGTTTTCCCACCAGTTCCTTAATGTAAGTACCTTTTTCCACCGCAGTCGGCTGTCTTATCATGCAATCCACTCTACACAAAGTCGATTTCAATTTAAGGGTAAAAGTAGAAGATATTCAGTTAATATAAGTATTATTATGAGTGTTGCATGGCACTTTACACAAGTATTACGCTATCAATAAACCAATTAATTCGTACTAACTACGCTTCCAAAATTTGCATTTAAGGGTAGCTAGTATATCATACAGAGGCTGTTCACATATTTTTTAGACAATGTATATTGTATTCACAAAAATAAATTATATAAAATTAAATTGGCGATAAAATATGTTCCTGATAGAATTGGGAGTTAATTTATACATTTTCCCCACTCTCTTTATTTTTAACTTACCATTATATGAAAAACCAGCAACAATCATGAATCCCTTAGAAAAACTTTCTTTCGATTCTGTGAACCATGAACTTAATTTTTTTTCTCCGCTTTTATGATAATGAATGGCTCTTTTTTTTGCTGCAATCATTGAAATACACCCATCATTCATCTATTGTGACAAATTTTTTTCCATTTTTCTTTGGATAAGTGTTTCTCATATGGAATTCGGCAGCGTGTCCTGCGTTCAACGATATGTTTTGGAGAAACACGATGCACATTGCGTTTTTTCGCTTTCTTAAGATTTAAATCAACGTTTATCATTTTGTTTGCAGTGGACACCGAACATTTTAATGATTTTGCAACTGTCCTTTGACTGGGGGGATTTTTTTAAACATTAAACAACGTACCTTTGCAATAGTCGAAGATGTCGTTTCTTCTTCCTTGGATACTTGTTTGGAATATGTGTCCCACTTGAGGCTCCAATTTGACTTTCTTTTCCTTTCTTGTTGACGATATTACCTATCCACGCTTTAGATATCACAAAACCATCACTCTCACATCATTTTTGGGTAACGGAATTTGAATATTTCTCTTCGGAAAGAGCATAAATATAGCCTTCGAACCACTGCTTCTTTAAAAACGCCATTTTGAATAAAAACAAACCTCTCACGCCGCAGACGATTATTTTGACTTTTAAAAACATAGTACAACTGCAATTTTTTCTTTAGCAGCAAACGATTTTTTATTACCGCTAACCAAAATCGTCTAAAAAATGTGCGAACAGCCTCTGTACCTCACTGCTTCTAGTAACTATCACAATATAAATATTTTTTACATTTTGTATAAAAACATTATTTAAAAATCATATTTGTTGACTTCTTTATGTTAAAACGCCACTTTAAACAACGATAACCAATCGGTTCCAATCAATATCCAAGCCCACGTGACCATCATGTCTAAGATCTATAAATAGATTGCGCCCACATGCTACGTCTATTTCATTAGAGGGTTGATGTAACAATCAACAACTTGTTGACCAAACTCGGAAGTCTTATATTTGCCTTTCACGGGAATTTATAATCTATCTCCCTACGTTTAACGTCTAAACTTTAAATTTACTAATACTATGAATTCCTACGAATTTAACCCCCAGCACATGTCCCTTACTTTATCATGACTAAATGCAACTATTCAAAATTTCTTTGCAAAAAAAATCCTGTTCCGAAATTCTGATTCATTTAAAGGGAACAATTTAATTCCATCTTATTTCTTGCGTGCAGTTTTGGTACTTAGTCCCTTTTCACTCGAAACACCGAGATGCTCCAATTTCATCCTTTTAATAATTGATCTCTTCCTAAACGCCCTTTTTCTCGTAACTGTATCCGTAATTTTATGTAGTAAGGGATGTGAGAGGGAATAGGTACACAATCGAAATGCTAATCGTTTTCCCTAATAATCTGGTTCTTTTAGTTGGGTGATTATGAGTAGACACTTGGTATATACCATTGAATTAAAATATATCGAGAACCGACGAAACACGGCGTAAAAGTAAAATATTTGGGTAATGGTAATGGAATTTTTAATTAACGTCGTTCTAGAGCAACACAACGGACTTCGAAGGTCCGTGATCAATTACTTAAAGGAAAGATCTGAGGACAGTACCACGTAATTTTTAACCATGGTTTGGTGAGGAAACACTTGATCTGACACACCACTCTGCAAACTGCAGCCCCAATCCAACGTGAGGACTTTTGGCCACGACATATTTAAGGTGCACTAGCCGCCCCTACAACATACCCTTACAAATATGCATGTTCGACGTCGATTCTAAATTTGTTTAGTTTCTCATGAGTTAAAATGGATTATCTAAATTCACATTATGTAGTCATAAAATTGTTTATTACCAGCTATGTAAGATGGCGTACATTGTTACAGAATGAAATAGGGCAAGCTGTTACATACATAATTTGACAAATTAACACATTACAAACAAGGATATGTTTCACTGTGTAAATTTTAGAACTCTTTTGCTCCACATTTTTCATTTTGAGATTTTTAATTATAAATTTGAATGCTAACATAAATGAATTGGTTATTTTTTCCTTATGTCCTACCCCGAAAAACTGCACACAATAGTTGACGGTTGAAATGCCGGATCTTGACTGATGTTCCAGTTAAAAATATAATTACAGAGGAAATATTGAAGAGGTATAAAGCACTACACCCCAAAAAGAACGAAATTCCCAAGAAACGATCCAAAATGAACCTGAGGCATTAGCCTACCGAGTTATCATCAACACAGTATGAAGATTCACCATCTCATGCTGATAGTAAGAACTTTTTTTTTTCAAAATTTGAATCAAACATCGTTACATATGACTACAATTAACAATTGTGATTGTGTTATAGTTGAAAAGGACCCCTTGAAGAACATAAAATTCACTCTATTATTGAAATTCTGAATCAGATCAATGTGGTTTTTGAAATGTTATACGTCGAAAGAATTTTCCATCTTATAAATTTTCACAAACAAATGAAGTTTATTTACACTGCTAGCCACCGTAAATACAACACCCTGAAGGAAGCGTGCAAATAATATGCAATTTACAACATGCATTAGCGGAGGTGAGGTATGCAAATGATTAGAATTTCAGCGCAGACGCACATCACGCGGGATTGTGGCGCCACTTCAAAGCGCTATTTAAGGCTTGGAGATTTCGACGATTTCATATACGGCAATTGTATTTTTATCGTGGTTTAAAAAAAAAAACGATCAATTATGCCTCGTAGAAAACATCGATCTACCGAGATTATGGATTATCTTTCATGGAAATCGGTAGTCGTGTTGGACGAAACCAAACAACTGTAATGCGGATATGTGATCGTTGGATGCAGGAGGGTACGACGGACCGACGTGTAGGATCGCATCCACCTCAGTGCACAGGTTCGATCGCATCCACCTCACGTTATGACAGGCATATTGTGCGTATGGCAGTGAAGGATCGCTCAGCCACATCACGAACCATAGCACAGCACATTCAGTCTGTAACGCATCATCCAGTGTCTGCGCGTACCATTCGATTTCGTTTACAGCAGAGTGGTCTGTCCGCAAGACGTCCATTGCTTCGTCTACCTTTGACTTAGAACCACAGACGTCTCCGCCGCCAATGGTGCGATGAAAGAAGGATGTGGACGGCAGAATGGAATGAAATTGTCTTTACTGACGAGTCACGCTTCTCTGTCTGCAACACCACGATGTTCGGATTCGAGTCTGGAGACACCGTGGAGAGAGGATGCTGAACAGCTGCATTATGCACCGCCACACTGGTCCTGTACCGGGTATATGGTATGGGGCGGTATTGGATATCACTCTCGCACGCCTCTAGCACGCCCATTCTTTATATTTACTATTGCTACCATAACGTAACACTGTATCCCACAGTCTTACCATGTACATCACTACCAAAAACATTAAATACTGAAAATAAATGTTGCTATTTTTAATTTTAATGATATCTAAGATATATGTAAGAGATCAAAGATCATTTTAAGGGCTTTGTTTGCTTCATATAGATGCATATCTTGATACCACAGCTGAAAATTAAAAAAAATATTAGTCTGTGCCCCACCTTCCCCTACAAGAAACAAGCGCCTCGTGGCATTCCCTGTATTTGTTAGAATTGATGATCACCGTTAAAGATTAAGTTATTGAGAACACAAAGCCTAATTAAGTTATTGATTCACGTTTCAACCGATTCACAATAGCCTCAAAAATCCAAGTCCTATAGAATATTTATTTATTTAATTCTAGTGTGTCATCTACGTACATAGTCCACTTTCACTCCAATCTATAATAAAAGGAACCAATTCCATCCTTTTAATAATTGATTCATTCCTAAACAAGTCTTTTATTCTCTTTATTACCTATCCACGTTTTACGATGATTTGGTGTATATAATAATGTTATTCAATCGAAATAATAGTCTGGCTCCGTTAAGTCGGGCAATCACATTTGGCCCCCTAAAATAAAGGCCGTTTTGAAAATTAACTGTCCTAAATACAACAATACCTTGATTTCCCATTTCTTTATTATTTTAACCCTCTAAGTGGCTTTGTGGAGATATCTCGTCCAGCAAGGTAGATCTCACCATTTTTTCTAACGATATATCGTAATCAAGATATTGTTGATTTATTTATGATTAGGAGATATATCACGCCATACGACGATGCACAACAAATTTATTATATATATATATATATATATATATATATATATATATATATATATATATATATATATATATATATATATATATATTTTGGTCAAACTTCATTTATATTTTTTTTAAACATTACGGTGCTGGATCACTGGCTATGTATAACCTTTTTTCACCCCTATCTTTCAACTTCGTTGATCACTAGCTAATAAACCAGTTCCCACTATTATCTGTCAACTTGCCTTGCTTTCGCATGGTATTGTTTTTTGAGCAATATACTGGTAAAACAATATTACTAAAAACAATTGTTTATCAACACTGGTGAAAGTAGGAGTTGCGTACGGTAATCGTTTCATACTCGATGTTATTTCCATGGCGATTTCCAACGTAATTGTATTTGTTTTTTTGTATCTCGTTTCGCTCGTGTCATCACGCAAATAATGAAAACAATTTGAAACTTCGCTTACTCGTGACGTCATACAACCAATCAAAACAGTTTGAAACACTGCTTACTCGTGACACCATACATCCAATTAAAACAATTTGAAATTGCGCCTACTCGTAACGTCACACAAGCAATGGAAAAATTTGAAACTCCAACAACTCGTGACGTCTTCAACCAATCAAAACAATTTGAAACCCCGCCTACTCGTGACTTCATAAAACCAATCAAAACTATTTGTAACACTGCCTACTCGTGACATCATACAACCAATCAAAACAATTTGAAGCTACCCTACTCGTAACGTCACACAACCAATCAAAACAATTTGAAAATCCAACTACGCGTAACGTCACACAACCAATCAAAACAATTTGAAACTCCGCCTACTCGTGACGTCATACAACCAATCAAAACAATGTGTAACACTGCCTACTCGGGACATCATACAATAAATCAAAACTATTTGAAACTCCACCTACTCGTAACGTCACACAACCAATCAAAACAATTTGAAACTCCGATTACTCGTGATGTCACACAACCAATTAAATCAATTTGAAACGCCAACTACTCGTGACGTCATACAACCAATCAAAACAATTTGTAACACTGCCTACTCATGACATCATACAATCAATCAAAACTATTTAAAACTTCACCTATTCGTAACGTCACACAACCAATCAAAACAATTTGAAACTCCGACTACTCGTGATGTCACACAACCAATCAAATCAATTTGAAACGCCAACTACTCGTGACGTCATACAACCAATCAAAACAATTTGGAACACTGCCTACTCCTGACATCATACAACCAATCAAAACAATTTGTAACACTGCCTACTCATGACATCATACAATCAATCAAAACTATTTAAAACTTCACCTATTCGTAACGTCACACAACCAATCAAAACAATTTGAAACTCCGACTACTCGTGACTTCATACAACCAATCAAAACAATTTGTAACACTGCCTACTCCTGACATCATACAACCAATCAAAACAATTTGTAACACTGCCTACTCATGACATCATACAATCAATCAAAACTATTTGAAACTCCACCTACTCGTAACGTCACACCACCAATCAAAACTTTAATAGCCACGGAAACGCAACTGAATCTAACATTTTATGTAATAAGATAGCGAGACCAAGATCTGGCCAGTTTCCTTCTAATACTGGAGACGAAGAGGGATAGTCCGATACGATATATCGTCCTTCAGGATCTGGTAAGTTTTGCTAATGATGAGATACGTCGCTGAGATAAACATCAGAAGGGTTGAAAAGGGTAGTTATATGAAAAAGCAAAGGTGGTTCCTGGAATCTATACATAAAATCTTACATTTATCTACAATGTATATAGTATTTAGACGCTGGAACTGTTTTTTATTTTTCTTATACACTGACGTTTCTAAATAAGTGTTCTAATATTTCCCAAAACCAATCATCCAAACGTTGCATTTGATAAGCACTACTGAGGGATTGGAATATATCTGGATTATTAGCGGACTCGTATTTCGTCATCATTCGTTATAAATAGATTCAAAGAAATTCAAATCCTCTAGAATCTTATGTATTTACATGAAATAATGTAATTATAATTGGTTCTGTGCACAGATCGTGCACATAGTACACTCTTAACCCAAACACTGGAAATAGTTCCAATTCCATCCTTTTAATAATTGATCCTTTCCTAAACAATTATATTCCCACATTACATTTTCCCCTTTTACGATGGTTAGGGAGGATGTAACCCCGAAATATTGTTTGATTTTCTTGAGTCGGTCAATTACATTTTGCCCCTTAACCTTTACGCTGCGACAGGTAGACAATTGTTATGGTATTGATTTCTGTACGGTGGATGTTATCCCCCTTTTAAGTGACCGCTGGCATCGATCACCATTTACGAGCTGTCAGCGACTGACCTTCTAGAGGATCCCTCCTTTTGTGCGGTACCCTACCATGGCGATCGTGAGGTTTGAATGCTTTGGAAGAAATGCAGAAGGTCGCCCTGGTGATATACTCCACACAATACTATGAAAGCAAAGCGTCAGTCATAAATGACACTCAAGCTTTATCACTCAAGTTAGGGTAATTGCATAAGTAGGATTGGAGATGCAGGCGAAAGGGCCGTTCCTGGAGACGATTGAAAAAATATAAGCGTTAAGTTAAAAAATGTTGAAAAATTCGATGTTTTCAATGCAAGTACGATGTTATTTTATAAAAGATAGTGATATGAAAAGGCAAATTTGGTTCCTTTTATTCTGATGCAAAATATCATATCTTTATACTAAGCACATAATTATTATATGCTATAGCGCGATTATTTTTCTTTTCCATTAATGTATCTGTAAGTATTTCGGCAAAACCCAGCACCAATTATCCAAACTTTGTACGAGATCAGCACCCTCAGGGATTTAAACATCTCGGAATTATTAATAGCTTCCATACCTCCTCGTCATTAGTTACAACCGATTTCGAATAAGCTCAAAGAAATCCAACTCCTTCACAATCTCATTTATTTACACGGACGAATTTAATTCTGGTCTGTTCCGTGCCCAGACCTCGCACATAGTCCACTCTTAACCCAAACGCTGGAAATCGTTCCAATTCCATCCTTTTAATAATTGATCCCCTTCCTAAACAAGTCTTTTTTCTCCTTACTGATTCCCCCTCTTACCATGGTTAGGGGTGTGTATAATACTGTAACTCGATCGAATTACTAATTGCCGTTTCGAGCGAAAGTCTGGCTCTTTTCAGTCGGTTGATCATTTATAATGATCGCTGTTGGACCGACAATGCTTCAATGCCATTGGCGTTCTTTTAACTGCCGGTGTAATAAAGACACGCCATGTCCTCTTCGAATCGTAATGAATTTAGAACTGAAAAGTTTCGGGCTTCTTGGAGATCCGATTTCAAAGTTGAAGGAGCCGGACTGTTTGGAAGTGGTTTCCAATACTGGGGTGCTTTTAGCGTTTGGAGTTCGATGGTTGCCAATTATGGGAGTGGTTAATGGATTAATGCCCAATGTTTCACTTCGATTGGGTTTAATTGGAGTGGAAATGGATGGTGTGATGGAAGCTGTTGTCCGAACGTGTTTCTTGATCATCTTTGAACGCCTCCCTCCGTCATCAGAGTTCAAAGAATCTTTGGAACGGTTTGTATTTTGTAATTGTTTGATCATACGTGAGAGTTCAATGAGAAAATATGTACGACGGAAAATTTAAAGTATCTCGATTGTCTTAGAAGAGTGTGCTGGCGTTGTGAAGATTTATAGTTTAATTTTATTTATTGCTAATTTATGAACACGTTATTAAATTTGTGAACAATATGTATTATCTTGGTTTACCTTTGCGTCGATAGATCAGTTAAGTGGCCAGCCAATGATGCAAAATCATGCTACAAAGTGTCACGTATTCTATAGAAGGTTTAAGTTTTTATTATACTTTAATATTCATTCCCGTTGGATTAATATGGAAGTTTTCTCTCAACGAAGTATCTCAACATTGGCAAAACAGATCAGATCTCAATGGAGGAGAGGTATGTCGTTATTGGCAAAAGTGACCAGAACTCAATGGAGGAGAGGTATGTCGTTATTGGCAAAAGTGACCAGAACTCAATGGAGGAGAGGTATGTCGTTATTGGCAAAAATGACCAGAACTCAATGGAGGAGAGGTATGTCGTTATTGGCAAAAGTGACCAGAACTCAATGGAGGAGAGGCATGTCGTTATTGGCAAAAGTGACCAGAACTCAATGGACAAGCGATATCTCATCATTGGTAAAATAACCAGCTCTCAAAGAACGACAGACATCTCGTCGTTGATAGAACCAACCATATCTCAATTTACGAGATTACCTCGTCATTGGCAAAACTGACTAGATTTCAATGAACGAGCGATATCTCGTCATTGGAAAAGCTGAACAGATCTCAATGGACTAGATATATCTCGGCAATGGCTAAACTGATGAGTTCTTAATGGATGAGAGATATCTCGTCATTGGTAAAACTGAACAGATCTCAATGGACTAGATATATCTCAGCAATGGCTAAACTGCCCAGATTTTAATGGATGAGATATCTCGTCATTGTCAAAACTGTCCAATTCTTAATGAACAAGACATCTCATCACTGACCAGACCCTAGACGATAGACCTGTAGGTTATTGTATATCGTCGAGGCAAACTGTCATATTACTTCAAAGTAAATAAAGATTCTAGTAGAAAAACAAATTGTCCTTTACTGGTGACAATTTGAGACACTTTTTTGGCATTAAACACTTGTTACTGTTGGGGGGGGGGTGATTTCGACGTGAAAATAAATCAACACGAGTATTAAAAGAAGTTTGAATACAGGATCACAACGTACCATGCTGCTAGACTGCCAATGCTATCTCCAAACCATGACCAGATTACTCTCGTTTGCCATGAACGACTTGCCTCATTTGCCTCAAGGACTTCTTGTGTTCCATTTTGTCCAACCTTGCACATTTCACCCAAACCCACACATTCCGAAACACTTCTTCACGCAATTATCCCACAGATTTACTGGTCCTTTATTTCAACTATACGTTACACATTCACCGCTCAACAACCATACTTCAATTCCCATCCCACTAAATCGATAACCACAGACTGCATCACGTCCAAAATCGTCTCAAACCGAACCCAACAGCAAAGCCACGAATTAACATCTCCACATCGCACCAACACCCCCACCGAGATAAAAAAAAAAAAAAAAAACTTAAAAGCCCCCATCCGATTTTATTTTAACACCACCGCATGGAATATTCATCAGACGATAAATCCGCAGTCCAACCCCCTAACATCTGCGGCCCTACCCCCATCTCAGAACACGCGCCATCAATTGCTTATCCGGATTTTCACGGAAGCGGGAGAAAAAAGCAATATTTCTCCCATTCGAAAGATCTAAAATCGGGATCGGGACTGCCGGTCACGTGCGATCATTGCATCACCCCTAGAGGGAGGGAAGAGGACTGTACGTGATCCTCCATCCTCGCAGAGGACTTCTTAATTCGAGGACACTTCACGCTGGCTCCGGGAGAGGTAGGTCCTCCGTATAAATCCTCAGGCGTGATTCTGGGGAGGATTGCTGTGAGTGATCGTGGGAGATTGTTTATATCTTCCTAAACGCTTTCCTTTATTATTGTTATTGTTATTATATCCGGTTTGGGATGGAGGGAGAGAGGTGTTGCCAGATATTTTTCAGGAAATGGAATTCTTGAGTAATTGGATTGCGAGATGCGTGAGTTTTATTGAATTGCTGATTGATGGGTTTCTTTTGAGCGAAATTTTTACTGAGGTAAGTAACGTTTAGCTTTGTGATCCGAAGTTCCCAGTGGCAGCGTCATTGCGAATGGTGTAGATAAAATTTTTGTAGCTAATAAATAGACTGAAAAATGTCATAACTTATAAAGTGGTTTCAACGAGCTATGTCTTCCATAAATATAGGATTACTTACTGCTTCGAATGAAGAGATGCATCTTCAGGTATTGCGGATGTTTTAGGATTATGATATCAAGATCTCGTTAGTCTATTTAATGGCTAGATATCTCGTCCATCAAGATTTGATTAGCGTTGGCACATGTGCATAATTATATTAAGTGTTCTGCAGCATAATTTCAAGCAATTGCAATTGTTCAGCAGGCATTTTGTCTGAATTTTGAAAACTGCAGTAAAATCAAAAACAGACGCAAAACACAATTTTTGACTAAATATGTGTTACATATTTATAATAAAACATCAAACTTAATTTACTAACTTGATTTAAAACCAAGGTATACTTTCAGAATTTGCAATTCTGTCGATAACTTTTGAAGTTAAATATCTTGTCATTGACATAAGAGGGCTGTTAAATAAATAATGATCATAATTTTTTTAAATGTGATTATAAAAATCAAGAAAAATATAATTTATATTGAATTTGTAGCAGGATAAGTGGAGAAGAGATAACTCTAGTTTCACGGTCATGACGTCATTACTGATGTCTTGGCAGCCGGCCCAAGAAGGCCTAGTTTTATTTTCGCCTACTGCAAAAATGACACGCGTAGTCCAATATACTAGTAGTAGTGACCATACACCTAGTAGTATTTAGTAGTATCTAGACTCATCCTGCCAAATCCCATAAAAAAGTACAAAGCAATTCCCACCTGCATTGAAATTTTGTTTTCACCTGAAAATATCGTCAGATCTTTCAAAAACCAATGTTTTGTGTGTTCTCCATCCTCCATATAGTCCAAATGAAGCCAATACGATTTTTTTCTGTTCCCGAATTTGAAGAAACACCTCCGGGAAAAGCGGCTTTCTTCATCACAGGCAGTGGTAAAAGTTGCGTAGGCAATTTTGAAAAATCTTTCAAAAAATGACTTACACCATGTGTTTGAAGACTGGAAAATAGGTGGCATAAATGCATTGCATGTAATAGAGAGTATTTTGAGAAAGACCATCGAAATTTGGAAGATTAGTACAGAAAATTATTTTTTATTAATTTATGATCATTCTTTATAGAACAGTCCTCGCAGAAGATGTGTTATTTATAAAGTGTTTGTGGTAATTTGGGGTGGTGTAAGAAGGTTATTGCGTAGCTTGAGGGAAAAAAAAGGTGTGGCAAGGAACGCGCTTTGCACTGCTGAACATCGTAACTTATGATTGAAAAAAAATTGTCCAAAATTTTGATAAAATTAAGGAAACATTGTTCTGCAACGTACGTCGCAATTTTAGGCACTTTCTGCTCCCAGAAGCTTTGGCAATGACAATATATCTCGTTCAGGAAAATCAAATTAACTTTGTTAATAACAAGATACTTCATCGACAAAATCAGGCAGATGATTAACAAAACTATTTCACCCTGATGGATTGATGTAAAACATGGAGCATATGAGGGTTTGATCAAATATCTTTTCTTTAAGTTCATCACATTTGTCTTCAATGGTCATTACTAGAGCTCGGATCGATATGCACAAATGTGACATGAAATATGCATTACAATATCCCAAAAAATATGCACTAAACCCCAAAAATATGCAAGTTGGCGAAATTGCGAAAAAATAATTAATTCTTATAAAAAGGGAAGTGAGGAGGATAAAGTGAAAATGAGCCACATTTTCATTGAATTAATTCACAATTTTATTTTAATCGCGCAGATAAATATAAGTTAAAAATATACATAGCAACAAAAAACAAAATAACAAATATAGAAATGTCACACAATTGAAAAATGTAGATTAAAACGAAAGCACTTCAGAAGTCTTCAGGGACGCAACAAGTGGGGAGGGGTGGTAGACCTGTGACCTGGCGCCGAACTGGGAAAGGGCGCTAAACAAGCCGCTTATTTTTTTACTACACAAGGGGGCTCCGGCCCCTGTTCGCTTACGCTCGCTAAAAAAAGTTGAATTAAAAAAATTTGGAACAGTGGAATTAATATGTGGTGGCAATAACAGGTGTTGTCGGGAAGGGTTTTGGTCTTACTTGGTAAAGGTCAGGTCAACCAAACCAAATACGTTTTGCTATTGAAAATCCTCCTTCCAAATGCACTAAGCAAAATTTTCTGAGAAAAATGGATTTTTTATTTTTGTAATGTTATTTAAAAATAGAGAAATAGAGTAAAATCATCCAAATATGCACAAAACATGAAAAAAAAAACCAAACATGCAAAATTGTCCTAAATATACAAAAAAAAATACGCAAAAACATGTAAAATATTTTTTTTTGTAGTTTTTTGGTTGCCAAATTGCTAAAAAACACTCAAAACGGATTTCTATTAACACTAGGAACTTAAAAAAATATCTGCAAAATATGTAAAATCCGATCACTAGCCATTACATACCACATATTTAAAAGTAACGGATTAGCAACTGCACTTGCCATGCGGTTAATTATCCGTTACTTCTTCCAACCTGTCTAACACGGCGTTTGCATTTGTCACAAGATACTAATGCAACTTAATCAGTAAATCGTATAAATAATCAAATGGTTTGGACTAAATATCTCATCCATCAAGTTCTTACTAATTTTGTTAACCTTTTCGCTGTGCGTTTAGATTTTTTCAATCGTCTCACAGCACGGTTTTTTCTTCTGCATATCCGACCCACCCTTACCTAACTTACCAACTTGAGCGGTTGAGTCGTGAGTGACACTGACGACTGACGCTTTCCTTTCATAGTATGGTGTGGCGTATCGTTTGGCGTGAGATCGATATCACCAGAGCGAACTTCTGCCTTTCCCTCAAAGAGTTCACATCTCAGGGTCGACAGGGTAGGGTACCAAACGAAATGAGGAACCCTCCATAAGGTCAGCCTCTGAGAGCTCGTTAATGGTGATTGATGCCAGCGTTCACTTAAAAGGGGGATACCATCCACAGTACACAGATTTATACCATTCACAAAAGTATTCGTCTCTCTCCTCTTCACAAGAATAAAAATTCTTTAAAGTAACGAAGTAAGTCATTGTTTTTTTTGCATATAGCTACGTTGTCTGAGAGATACAGAATACGACCTAATCAGAGAAACATAAACCATCATAAAAGCGACCGTCCAATGAAGTGGCTAAAAATATAAAACATTCTTTAAACTGACGGATAAAACATTAAAGTGTGTTGTTATTTGTTCGCAAATAGATAAGGTTGAAATTGTTGTATTGGCGGAAGGTAATTGGTAAATGTTAGTTAACGTCGTACAAGAGCAACACAACGGGCTATTGACGACGGTCCGGGATGATAAGGGAAGTATCCGAGGACAACAACTCGTAATTAGGCGGAAGGATGTAGATCTAACTCAACTGACAAAACCTATTTTTATCTATACTAGTTGGTCACAAAAGTATTCGTTTTATGTTTCTTCATATAAAAACAAAAACACTCTTTAAAGTAAAGTTTAAATTTTGTATTGCTATATTTTCGCAAATGGAAAGTTGAAGTTTTTGTTTGGATAAAAATTTATATGCGACAGGTTGTGATATAATATTAATTTTGTATACATCAAAAGCTGTTATTATTTATCGTCTATATTCTCTAACGCACTTCATTTTAGCATGGATAATATACCTCCCAACGGTATCTAAGCAATATATAATTACTACACACTTCACTACCACCTGCGACAGTCTCAAAGCCCACCCCAAAGAATGTAAATGAAGACCACCCTCATTTTCTAATCAGTTCACTTATTTCTAGTTTTACTGCCACTATAAACTGCGCCACAAAAACAGAGGCGCAGTCAAAAGGCGGACAAAAATAGTTGAAGTTTATTATGTCATTAAAACGTCGTTATCAGATAGAAAAGGAAAGGCTATTCGTGGAAGAACGGATGGAGTTTAAGAGAGAGATGGTAAGAATGTATTTTTTTATTCGTTAATAAAATTAAAGTTTTATTTGATAAGCGCGGTTTAGTTGAGAAGTGTATTTACTTTTAGAGATATAAAGGGAAGTTAATTTTTTTAGGATGTCAGTAAGGGAGCAGGATGTGAAACGAAGGTGGGGAGGGTTGACGTGAAAACATGTTTAGGATTATTCACGAACAAGTAAATTAATTGTTGGACTGCTGAGGATGTATGGCGACCTGCTAACCGGCATGTTTGCACTCTGGTCCTTGGTTTTAAGCTCCAAATGGTTTCGACTAAATATCTCGTCCATCAAGTTCGTGCTAAATTTGTTAACATTTTCGCTGCGCGTTTAGATTTTTTCGATCGTCTCACAGCACGGATCTTTCTTCTGCATGTCCGACCCACCCTTACCTACTTTACCAACTTGAGCGGTTGAGTCATGAGTGACACTGACGACTGACGCTTTCCTTTCATAGTATTGTGTGACGTATCGTTTGGCGTGAGATCGATATCACCGGAGCGACCTTCTGCCTCTCCCTAGAAGAGTTCACATCTCACGGTCGACAGGGCAGGGTACCGAACAAAATGAGGAACCCTCCATAAGGTCAGACTCTGAGAGCTCGTTAATGGTGATCGCTGCCAGCGTTCACTTAAAAGGGGGATAACATCCACAGTACACAGATTAATACCATACCGCTGTTGTAAACGAAATTTTAGTGGTTCCAATTGTCTATCTGCCGCATCCTAAAGATTAATGAAGATATACTTTCAACATCAAGACATTGCCGTTTTCTGATGATGGTTGTACCAAGATCTAGTCTAGTTATTAAACGCTTTTAAGCATTTGTAACACTTAGGCACGTTTTGTATTCCATGGACGAGATTATACTCCGGATGCCTTATTATTTCTTTATTCTTAATGTCCCTTCACTGGATATAAAATTTTATACATAATATTAACCCAATTTGCAGTGGAAAGTATTATTTTTAAGAATCCAATTGATTTCGGCAAGTTATCGCTTCCATCAAGTTTTGATCGATTTTGATAATGGTGAGATTGAGATTGATTGAAGATATATTCACCTTCATCAAGAAATTGCCGAATTTGTGATGATGACTACATCAATACCTGATTAGTTATCATCTCTTAAAGAAGTAACTCTTCCATCAAGATCGGGATAGTTTTTAAGTCTGTCTTTTTATCACTTTCAGACACAACTCAATACGGGTTAAGAAGTAGTCTATATCTAAACACACCAGAACTTCTGAATCTAATTAATTGAACTCCTGTAGTGAAGTCTCTGTATGAAGTTTCTGTGGTGAAATCTCTGCTGTGAAGTCTCTGCTGTGAAGTGATACTTAATATGTAAAAACGCAACTGCGAACTGAACTGAAGTAGTGGTTCACCGAAATGAATATAAAACCAACTGTGACAAGAACAGGTATTATTTTTTATTTGCTTGTTATTTTTTTTATTTGCTTGTGCACCTTAAATCTGTAGCGGCCGAAACTTCTAACGTTGGGTTGGTGTGGACATTTGGAGAGTGAGGTGCCAGCTCAGGAGTTGGCCATTTATTTAAGAAATGGGACTGTAAAACAATCAAAACTCTTGTATTCATTTTTCGATCGCTTGTAAAATTTTTGGTTACTTAAATATTATTTTGATTCTAGTTCATTCCCTAGCGAAATTCATGTTGTTGTTTTGGTAGCATCATTTTGCAAATAGGTTGAATATATTTCCATGTAGCACATTTGATATTTTTGACATATTTCTTCAAGGTTTTATCCATAATTATCATTTTTGCGCGATTATAAATATTTATTTTAAGTATTTATAGCCCAATGATGCTATTGTTTAATAACACTAAACATAAAAATATCATTAAAATGTTTCAAAACCACATTTTGAAAAAAGTGTCTTGAACGTGTTTGGATACTTTAACTACTGTCATTTAACGAAAACCTAAATGCATTCGATTCACATTGATAATTGTCGGACTGCGCTTTATTTGAATTAAATACCTCAGTTTATTTACCAAATCACTCCTAGAAATAAACCCGATCATGATCCCCATCACGAGATATCGGACTAATATATGAGCACAAACTAACCGTATCCATGCAAAAGAAATCTTCTTTGGGGTAAGTCTTTCTTTATTTTCGCGATGCTCCTATTGTAATTCTCCTACAGTAACCCGATAAGGAAGAGAAGGCGTCGCCAATAAACCTAAAGGATTTCTTTATCGCCCAAATTTATAGCCAAGGATAAAGCAAGGCGCCTCGGCTTAATTTGACGCTAGGATTTTAACCGAGTAGGAACGCTTGTGGACCAGTTTTTTAGGCCTTTTTATTGCATCCGGAATGGCAACGGGAAAGAAAGGATCACATAAAGCTTTGATTCAGTTTACGCTTTTTATCCCTTACATTGGTGATACATGACTCGTATCAATTCAGTACTGTTTTGTTATCTTAATGCGTAAAGCCTATTTATTCTGGACTGCCTGTTACATTCTATTGCCAGGTTTCTTAATTGGGGAGGGTTGCGTTTAAAGTTTATGTTTTTAAACATATAAATGTTGTCATCAGTGTAAGCTGGCATTTAGCTGATATACTAACTTCAATTGAATCGTTCTTTATGAAAACGGAAAGTGTGTTGGTGTTTTCAGTGCTGTATGATTGCTTGTTGACATTCTTTGATTATTGTTTGAACTGTTTTCTAAAATTGTGGGAACATTTGAGTGGGAGAAGCAGTAGTTATTTTCGCCTCATGTACTGAAATTTTGGGGGCTCAAATTTCTTTAATTTATGTAGCGCTTTTCAAATATCCATTGAAATTTTGGGTGGACAGTTTTTTTTCGGTTTATTATAGCCCGTTTTACATAAGCTACTAGAATTTAAGAGGGTTATTTTTTTATTTATATAGATCTTACACATCATCAACTCAAATTTTGGCCGTGCATTTTTAAAATTTACCCAACTCTTTTTACACTATCTGCCAAAAGTTTAAATTGACGTAAGATGAAATGTATGCACTTTTTTCGCTACAGCTGCCAAGAGCTTAGGTTGGCATAGTTCGTAATTTGCGCAATTCTTTTCACACAACTGTTGAATAATCGGTGGACAGTTGTTAAACACAAATAGCTCTTTTCACATAATCTGCCGAGATTTCCAATGTGCCTTTTTTTAAAGTTTATTTGTTTTCATACCATAGGAGGAAATTTATGGTTTGTGTCATTAATACTTTATACAGCTTTTATTGCATCATCTGGGGACTTTTAAATTTAAAATTTTCGTTAGTTCATCCAGCTTTTTTTCCCCACGTACAGTAATTTTAGATGGACAATTGCCATTAATTTATACAGCTCTCTTGGATTATTAATAGCACTCATTATAAGAAGAATCATGTTTCTTTCTACTACGAATATAATACATATCATTTCCTTCTATTTGTAAGCAATTTTAAAGTTCATCTATTTACTCAAACCGTAAGCCAATCAATGAGAGTGTACAATTTTCTCTGTGCACCTTTTGGATTTTCCAATCAATTTGAGCACCGATACATAAAAGAGTAACTGTAACTGTTTCCAAAAATCCATTTATCGATAAAAGCAACATCAAAGGCTACACTGTACAGCAAATACGTTGCTTAAAGAGTCATCTATAGAAGTTATGTGTCCAATTACTAGACACTTGGCATACGACCAATAATGTCAGGCCGATTCGGAAAACACGTAAATTCATTCATTAAAGAGAGAATGACACACATATCAATAAAAGCAACTTCTTAAGCGATTCAATGCTTTACTATCAATTACGTAAAAGCTTTCATAAGTAATTGAAATATTTCACATAAAATGATCCAGTATTGAAGCTTAAGGCAACAATGATTTTAAGTGAAAACTGTAACACTCTTGGTTTTTGACATGGGTAATCAACATCGGTTGTTAATGTCTTTTCAAATATATGTTACCTATATTAATTTACTGTAAATCCTATATATTTTTTATCAATTTCACATATATCTTAAATTCAAGCATTTATATTTCAGAAAGGGAGATATCAAAATAAGTTCATAATAACAACATATTATGATAAAAATCCTCAAACACACAAAAATGAATTGATTTGCATTTAAATTATGGAAAAATAAACTTTGAGACAATATTCAAGAGATATAGTGGTTAAAATACCCCTTATAGACAATCTGGTGATAAATATTAAAATTAAATATGTGATAATGCAAGATTAAACATTTGGAAATTTGTCTTGATATATTTTTTAAAACTTTCTCTACAAATTTTCTTAAGAGGTAGACCTTTTAGAAAGTTTGGAATTTTAAAAATTGATATTCAAATAATACAACAAAATCAATTTAGCAATTATCATTTAACTAAAGAATGCGTAAATAATGCGTCAAGGTACTCAGGGTGATTACAAATGAATATCCCAACCTTGAAGGGCTATATTTACAAAACTACAGAAGATACATGCATTTTGAAAAAAAGGAAATAAAAACAACATTGTAAAGTTACTAATAAGCATACAGTTATAAATGCTCAATGTGACCACCACCAGAAACATGAACGATATCCATTCTGTAGCAGAATTCATCCCACACTTTTTTCAGCATATCTGGTGTTACAGTTTTGATGGCTGCAGTTATCCTCGTTTTCAGTTCAACAATGTCAGCTGGCAGAGGTGGAAAAAACACTTTATCTTTCATGTAGCCCCAAGGAAAATAACCGCAGGAAGTTAAGTCAGGGCTTCTTGAGGTGCAATGATGAAGAGCATGGTCTTAATCTGTTCTGCGACCAATCCACCGTTGCGGCAGTTGCTTGTTCAAAAATTCGCGTACAGAAAGGTGTCAATAGGGGGGTGCACCATGCTGTTGGAAGATGAAGTCCCCATTTCTTTTTTTAGCTGAGGACACAACCAAATATGCCGCATATCAAGGTAAGAAATACCATTAACAGTGTTCTCTTTCCAATAGCCGCTCGTTGCTTCATCTCTCGCCAAAAAATGAAACTTAAAATTAATGAAACTTCAAAACTTTTCACTCAATGCGATGTGTGGAATAGAACTCTACCTTGTATTGTTTAGAATATATAGTCTTTCAAAGTTGGGATATTCATTTGTAATCACCCTGTATTTCGGTTGGGCTTCGATGTTCACAACAAGGTACATCTAAGAATCAAGACGCAGTTATGCGTAAACTGAAAAACCCATTTGCAATACAGAGAAAGTAACACCCCACTGTGTGTTCCCCAAATTTATCATTTCTCGACGCCAAATATTAATCTCTAGAGAGCATCCTGTCCTTCCCCATGCCAAAAAAATCCAATCTGTTTGGAACTCAACACTCCCATTCAAGTTTGTCATAACACTGTCGAATTTCCTCCACGGAATAAGTGTAGAAATCGAAAATACCAACTCTATTTTATTCCTAACACCGGATTTCCACCGGAACACTAAAATCCAACGGCTCATATTTCAAGGGTCAAAATACGATATTACATAGACCCTATAGAATAACGAGGAAAGCAAAAAGATATGAGTACCATTCTGGGAAAGATAAAGACGATGGTGACAAAATCCCAGATCAGATGGGAAATCGTTAAGTTTATCCATGCGATTGTACAATAAATATATCCTTTTGGGCAGTATAAAGTCGTGGGGTTTGAGGTTAACCAAAGTCACATGACCGTGGTAATTTATTTGGCGGTCTCGCATTGGATTGCGTGTTAAATATGCTCTCATCTACGTTTAAATTATACCACAATCACCTATGCATTGTCATTTTTATTGACATGATTTCCGGAGGAATACGTTTACTTTATACATCAATGTCATTAATACAAGTCTACCTCAAGCCTAGCGCATCAATTAACACCTGGTGGTTGTGTCGATGGCGTATCACGATGTTGGAAGAAAACTCATCAGATCATGATATCGTGTTATCACATTAAATTAAAATTATCTTAATGACGAGATATCTCGTCTTTGGCAAAATTGGTCAGCTCTTTATGAACAAGATATCTCGTCGAAACCACTTGAAAGGTTATTGAGAGTTATCTTATTTTATATCTTCAGTAGGTAAGTGTGGTATGCATTTTAATTAACGTCACCCTAATGCAGCACAACGGGCTACTGGTAACTGTCCGAGATCAAACCCGAAGAGGAAGATCCAGAGGACAACACCTCGTCATTTGAACCACGGACAGGTGACGAGGTCACACCTGAGCTGGCACCCTACTATACAAACTTCAGCTCCACTCTACAATAGGTCAACGTGCACCAGCTCCCTTTGTACACAACGGTCGACGTTTGGATTCAAATTCAAAACCCTCTAATTGCTCAACTATTACTCTTCTAACCGAGCTACCGTGGCACACGTCGAGAGATCGCAAGAAATAGCATGAAGCTGAGAATACGAACCCATTATATGTCATTGGAAAGTGTACGTCCATTTTGCAATGAAAAGCTTTGCCAAAACTTTATCCATCATCCTCAAAAGCCCAAAAGGTAATTGGTAACAAGTAATTTTAAATTAACCTCGTACTAGAGCAACACAACACGCTATTGACGACGGTCCGGGATCAATCCCCTATGGGAATGTTCCGAGGACACCACCATGTAAATTTGAACCTCGGTCAGATGACGAGGCAACACCTGAGCTGGCACTCAACTCTCCAAATTTCCATACCAGTCTGACATGAGGACTTGTGGCTACGATAGATTTAAGGTGCACCAACCGCCTCTACACCATACGTTTACAAACATTCATTTACTGACCCGGATTCGAACCATGGACCGTCCGATATTGTTGTTGTTGCACATCCCCCTGGCGTAGGAAAGCCTACACCAGATCCAGAAGGCCCCGTCGTGCCAGATCCCCATATACTTGCAAAAAGTCCTGATCAACAAACAGCTGCTTATACGACTCTACACCATACGTTTACAAACATCCATTTACTGACCCGGATTCGAGCCATGGACCATCCGATCCCCATGAGTTCAGGTACTTAAATACAAAGGTACATATCTCGAGGGAAAGCTATTGTGTTATAAGAACTTTTAAAAAATTATAAGAGAAACATAAGAAATTGAGCACAATTTTGTAAAACTTTCAAAAGATAGTTTCAATTTTTTTGGTGTGACTTTTGGAAGATCACACAGTGGAATAGTTCGCTGTATTTCCAATTCCGAAAAAGTCACATCCATTACTACAAAACACATCACTGGAGCAGCCGCCATTTTTCTGCTAAAGCAAGAATAGAACACAATAACTCAAGCCTATTTGAATGTTTTCATCAGGCTGACTCCATTAAACGCCTTATTAGCCTTGATGAGGAAGATACTTTAGAGTATATCAATAAACTATAACTTTTTTAGAATTTTGTTGAAGAAAATGTGATTATTCTTCGATTGTTACTCTTTTTTCAAATGTTTATCTGATGTATATTTCTTCTATGGTTAATAGAAGTCATCGTGGCATGGGAATTAATAGGCTGTCATCACATCACTATGTAATGTAAGTATAGAAACTTGTGACAGAATATCACATTAGAAAGAAATTTAAAAGTTTTAATAAGAAAGCGCATAACAAAAAAATATACTATAATTTTTTGAAAATAATAGAAGATTTTTTTTTCTAATGGCGGGCACATTTGACCTAAGTCATTGGCCACTACAAGACCGGAAGTGATGGCCACTTGTGAAGGAGCACCCAGTGGGAGGACCATCATTGCCCCTAACAATTTATACTTCGTAATTTTGAACCATGTTCAGATGACGAAGTAACACCTGAGCTTGTATACGCTTACAAACATCCATGCCCGAACCCAGATTCTAACAGGGGACCTTCCGATCTAGTGGCTAACACCTTAACCACTATACCGGTTGGTCGGCATAATAGAAGATAGATACAATAATATACTCAAAACGCCTAGTTTTAAGTTAACAGTTGATCCATATACTACCAAAAACCTGACCAGTATTTTATAATTTAAGTATGCGTTTTCTGCAACGATGAACTTCAAAAAAATGTGTATTTCAAATCTACTTTCAAGAAATTGATAGTTGAATTTATTTCCTACTGGAGCAACACGACGGATGACCGTCCGGAAACGGTCCACGTTTAACGTCTCGTAATTTTGATCCACGGACAGATGAAGGTGTCAGCATCTGGGATGGCACTCCACTATCCAAGCTTTCAATAATAGATTAGACTAGACTATAATTCAATAAGAGAACTGCTACAAGTAATGTAACCCAAATCTAATCATTATTTGTTGAAGTATGCGTTTATTGGAAAAGATTGACTTGCGAAAAGTATGTACTACTACCCTATTACCAGTTTATTTTTAAGAGCTTGATAGTTGAATATACTTCGCACTATAGCAACACGACAGGCGATTGCTGATGATCCCTGAAAGTTACAAGAACAACTCGTAATTTTGGATCCACGGACAGAATAGATGTCCGCGTCTGAAATTGCACTCCACTATTCAAACTTTCAATAACAGATTGGTGCAAGTATTATAACCCAAATCCAACCATTCTTTTTTAAATGAAGTATGCCTTTATTTCAAAAGATGTATTTGCGAAAAGAATATTCAGCCGTATTACCAGTTTACTTTCAAGAGGTTGACTGTTGAATTTACTTCGCACTGTAGCAACACGACGTGATATTAGTGGCGATCCGGGAAAGTTACAACCACACAGATGACAACAGCAACAGTCAGATGACGAGGTCAACATCTGAGATGACATTCCACTCCAAGGTTTTAAAGCGAGATTGGTATCCCAAAATGATGCAATAAAAATCTAACCATGATTTCCCAACTGAAGTATGTGTTAGAGGTGAAAAAAATGTAAGAAAAATAAATATTGCCAGTCCAGTTTCAAAAGATTAATCCAGACAATTCCAGCACAAAATAATCTAGTAATGGTTATTCAACTCAAGAATATGCCATTTAAAATAGACGCACTTCAAGACCATGACCAAAAAATCATCAATATCTGATTTGATATCAAAAGTATTGTGAGCTAATATTTTAAGGGTATTAAAGACAAGTATAAAGAAGAAAGCAGAAACACTTCGCTCCACTGACACACCGTCTGTATTTACTCGAGTATTAAATTCTAGAGAGCATCTTTTCACCCCCCCCATGCCAACAACCCCCCTCCCCATATATGAAACCCAACACACCCGTTTTTGCCAATACAGCACTTTTTCACAACACTGTCGAATTCCCCTTTGTAATAACAATACAAAAACGAAAATATCGGCGTTTTTTCATTCTTGATGTCTACTTTCTCAGTAGTCCATATACTTAAATCCAGAGGTCCGTATTTCAATGGGCGAAATACGATCATGCAGCCTCTCTTATGCAGAAGGGAAACAAATGAAAAACATATTTTGTTGGAAGTGTTGATATTCCTGATATACGCGTATGTATATGCACACACTCAATACCTGGTGACATTTTCTGAGACATAACTTTTTCAAACAATGGACGTGGAAAAATGCAGTGTTCTGCTTTCGTTATGCCCAGACTGTTCTTCGTAAGAGTATACTTATTGAAATGTATACTATATGTTATAGATATGTGGAATTTTGTTATGGACTTCTATGATTGATACGAGACTGGACTGCTCTTGGATCGAGATGTCACATATATTTTTGACTGTATATTTTCTTAGATGATATTTTGAATTTATTTTGACTCTTGACTTTAGGTGTGTTGGGATTTTCTGAGAAAGACCGTTGATACAGGAATGTATGCTCCCTCAATCTAAATTGCATTGTAAAACATAGATCTACTAAGTTTTAGTAAAGTGCATTACATACAAATATCTAAAGAGTTCAATAATTTTGAGACTTGATGCAAAACTGGTGAAACTTCGATAAAATATGGACAGGTAGTCAAGCTTGGAAACAAATTCGAAATTATGAAAACTAAAAGCATGTGTACTGGTTGTTGTACCCAAATTTGATATGGATACCAATATCCAGTTTTGATCACAGGCTCAATCGGAAGTAAGTGGAGTTCTAAATTGGTATCGGATAGAAATACGGACATACCTTTATATATGGTGACCGCCAGATTAAAGTAAGGCATCGGGATATACTGATTCCTTCTTTTGGAATCAGGTGGTTCCTTTCCTTCTGGAATCTAGAGATTTCTATTATTGGTGATGACACAGGAAGAGCAGCCGTATTCTGTTTGGTAACTTAGTTTATTTATTTATTCCTTCAATTCGTCAATGGTACATCGTTTTAATGTAGAGTTACCATATTTTTGGAAAATGGCTGGCCACAACCGAAAAAGCCTCCGTCTCTTTTTTTAGCGTTGGCGTTTTTCTGTCGTTCTCCCCGTCTGACCTTCCCTCAATATTCAGGGTGCTAAGCCCTGCCCTTGCCAGAGGGTCAATCCTTCTATTGGCCGAGTGACATTGCGCCATTTCAGATATCAACCCATTGCGTGAAGGATGAAAGCGCACCCGTTCCATTTGCTCGGAATCGAGGGGTGATGAACTTGGTTTCTTTAGGGATTCGTTAGGGGTTACTGGACATTGAAACAAATAGCTTGCAGGTTGTGTTTCCCTGCTTTTAGGGCACAACAATATTTGATGTGAATGTCATATCACAGCATGAAGGGTGCAAAAAGGATGAGGCATTTTCATCTTACATAACTACTGAAAAGTAAATTATGAAACCGGAGAAGATGTACTTTATATGCCTGAAAAAGCCAGTGATGTAAAAAAAAGGATGACTGTGGACTCAACAAAACAACTGATGGAATTGGTGATCATGTGTCAATCGTCCAAGTGGTTCTATGAGGTAACTCCGTCCATCAATATCTGACCAACCAAAATTTACTGAATTTTAGCTAATGAATAGATATAGGGTGCATTATGAAAGTAATGCGCATTTTCTGGGAAAAATAGATTTTTTGATCCATTTGGTTCAAATGGTTAAAATTCTTCAAAATAGTCCCCTTGTGCATCAATACACTTGCGGAGACGATTCTGCCACGCCAAGAAGGCACCCTGGAACTCCTCGATTGGAATGCCTCTCAGGAACCTTGTAACATGATGTTGGATGTTCTCCACCTACTACCAGTGCTTTCCCTTCAGCTCTCTCTTCAGTCGGGGGGGGGGGAGTCACACGGAGCCAAGTCAGGGCTGTCAGGAGGCTGGGGCACCAATGGGGTCTTGCTCTGGGTCGGGTAGTTTGTGACGACGTAGACCGTGTGGCTGCTGCATTGTCGTGGTGGAGCTTGAAGACGTCTTTGATGTCAAGCCTGACTCGCGCGACCCGTAGTAACAGTCTCTTGAGCACCTCCAGGTAAAAAACTGCCTTGACAAATTGTCCTTGCGGTACTAACTCAAAATGGACGATTCCTCGGATGTCAACGAAGACAATCAGCATTGTTTTGATGCGACTTGCTCATGCGCGCTTTTTTGGTTTGGGAGAAGATTGTGTGTGCCTCCTTAAGGCTACAGTGGACACTTAAAATGTCAAAAATTTACGAAATTGCAGAATTTTTTTTTTTAGTTTATTTTGTTATTTTATATACTCTTCCATCAAACACAAAAAAAAAATTCCGATTTTATGCTTTTTTTGCTGAGTTATGGGGTAGTTTCGTTTTCCTCCGCCATGGCTACGCCCCTTTGTTTACGTTTTGCAGCCACATAAACACAGCTGTCAAGTCAGCGAAAATATGGATTATTTTCTTTTCTCTTCTCAAAGCCTCACAATTATTCAGAACAGTTTATAATTTATCAAATTTGAAATGGCAACAGTAAATTTTAACTGTATCTGTGACTGAAACCGCATATCATTATTTGTATACAAACTTACAAAGCGTTTTTTTCCCATGTGCATATAAGCAGTAGCAATCATTTTCAAAAGCTGTTGTTATCATTTTGTTGCTATGGATCTTGTTTCAAAGAGATGGAGGAAGCCAAAAGGCCGACCCAGCAAGAGAAGGAAAGCAAATGCAGAAAATAGCCAGAAACGCTATGCAAAATCAGAATGTTCTGCTAGCATTGTTGAAAGGCAGGAACCAGCTCCCCAGTCTGAAGCCAACTACATAATCACTCACAAAACTGTGTTTGAGGAATTGTTGGAGAAAGTTCCCTGCAAAAGCTGTAAACAATGTTCACTTGTTGTGCATCAACACCATTCTTTGGGATATTCGGTCAAGCTGGAGCTCTTGTGTGGTACATGCGATGAGAGCTATGGTACTGTGTTTTCAAGTCCTCAAGAAGAACCAAAAAGCTCTCATGACATCAATGGCAAGTTGGTGAGTGCCTTCTTGTCCATAGGAAGAGGCCATGCTGCCTTAGAAACTTTTTCTTCTATATTAAATATGCCTGTTATGGACAAAAAAACCTTTTCTAAATGTATGCTGAACTTGTCTATTAAAAATCAAGACGTCAAACGACGAATGCTGCAAGTGTCCCGTGAAGCTGCTAGAGCAGCTCATATCAAAATGGATGGCGCACTTAGTACTAGTGTCGTAATAGATGTCAGTGTTTCTTACGACGGTACGTGGCAGAAGCGAGGGCATACTTCAAAGCTTGGATTAGGTATTGTCATTGACATAATAAGTGGCCTTGTCCTCGACTTTGAAGTACTATCCAAGTACTGTCACAATTGTGTGATGACTGCCAAGGAACTGGGAATGGGTACTCCTGAATTTTGCATTTGGAAAGAAGGGCATGTTGAAGAATGCGAAAAGAACTTCGATGGATCAAGCGGAGCTATGGAAATGCATGCTGCCCTAAATATGTGGAGGAGGTCTGTGAGCGATTGCAGTATGCGATACGTGTCGGTATTGAGTGATGGGGACTCGAAGACTTTTCAGTTCTTGAATCAGAATCAAGTCTATGGGCCTGATCTTGAAATTCAAAAGGAAGAGTGCCTGAACCATGTAGCAAAAAGGTTGGGCACATCCTTAAGAAATAAAGTCAAAGAATGGCGCATGAAAAAAGTGACGCTCGGTGGTAAAAAGAAAGGCAGCTTGACTGAAAAAAATATAGTTAAGCTGCAAAACTTTTATCGCAAAGCAATAAGAGACAATGTGCCTGACACACAAAAAATGAAGTCTGCTATATATGCTAGTTTGTTGCATTGCTCATCTAATGACAGAAAGCCACAGCATACCAAGTGTCCTGATGGGGAAACATCATGGTGTTTCTACCGAAGGGCGATTGCCAAAGGGGAAATGCCAGAATCTCACGCTGCAATGAAGACCCACCTGACGCCACAGGTAGTGGAAAAGATTATGCCAGTTTATCAGCGACTAGCATCTGATGCTATTTTAGACAGATGTGTTGCTGGTAAGACGCAGAACATCAACGAAAACATTCATAGCTGCATTTGGAGGAAATGTCCCAAGGAAGTGTTCGTTTCACGAAGAAGGCTGGAGTTAGCAGTAACTGATGCTATTCAAAAACATAACTTGGGATATGTGAAAGCTCTTGAATCGGAGGATAATCCCTCTTTAGATTCAAGTTTTTCTCTGATTATTGCCAAAAGACGGGACCACAGGCGTAAAACGCAGAAAAATGCTGTGGTAAAAAAAAAAAAACCAAAAAGAAAATCGGTGAAACCGGATGCAGCATATTGTGCTGGAGCATTTTAATTTTGGTTACATCAATCAAATTATATTAATTTTTTTGAGAATTACTTTTGTTTTACTTTTTATACATTTTTTATCGTGTATTATAACATACATACATCTTGTATTACAACATACGCACATCTTGTATTACAACACTACTCTACAATTATGACATACATGTTTTTCAATTCAATAGCAGTACTGTAAAATTTTATCATCTTCTTCTATCCTATATTAGTGTTTAATTAAATTTAATTTGTGTTCTTGGTTTCTTGTAGTTATTTACTAAGAAAGTTAAAGACTTTCAATTTACGTAAAGTTTTTTACCATCCATATGCGTTATGTGAATTACAATTATGTGCTTAAAAACTGCATTATAAAGAATGCATGAACTATATTTGTGTTATGCTAGAGTTCTAGAGCTAAATATATTCCTAAAAATTATTTATACTCTTTTGAAATGAAAAAAGTTGTTTTTCTTCAAATCAAAAAATTGCTTCGAACTAAAATTTCAAAATGCTCCGGACGTCTCAATTTTCATCCTATAACTACAAGACTCTCCATATTTTCTCCTGTTATAAGTATTAAAAGATTTTGGGATGCACATATATAATAATAATTGTGTGAAGAGAAAAATTTAACTTTTTAACTAAAAATGTCATTTTTTTTCTTAAAAATTCCTTTTAAGAGCACATTTTAATTTATTACTAATAAACTATCATATTAAACATGACATTGCTTCCCAAAATTTTTTAAATAGTGTCTTAAGATAAGAAATCAAAAAAAAATCAAAGATATTGAAAAAATTGGAACGCCTGGAGCATTTTGAACTTTTGTTAAATTGTTTTTTAAATTTCAAATATTTTAAAAATTAATAAATTTTTTTACACCAAATTTTTTTTTCAGGTTTAGTTTGACAATATATATTATCAGACAAAATTTTGAGCTTTTTTATTTAAAATTAAGAAAAAATATTTTTAGTGTCCACTGTAGCCTTAAAGGCCTCTTGAACCATTTGATAAGTTTCCGTTGCATTCTTCCCAAGCCGCTCACAAAACGTTATCGCGTACCGCTGTTCCAGCGAACACTCCATCGTGCCGTGACACAATCGAAAAAAAGTCTTAGCGCGAATACACGTCCTACCGATCCTACTACTCGGAGCGAACTGAGACCGAACGCGTTTGGAAGGGCAGATCCTTCACCACATTTTGCGACCAAACCGAGCGCGCTGCGATGGATAGTCGCGTCACAACAAAATCATGCGCATTACTTTCATAATGCACCCTGTATATAGACAGTGGTGACTACCTGGTTATGACGATATCAAAATCTGGTCAGTTTACTTCCAATGACTTTATATCTTCCAAATGTGTGTGTGTGGTGGGGGGGGGGTTTACTAGGTAACTCATCCATCAAGATTTGATCAACCAACATATTACTGAGTTTTAGCTCATGACTAGGTATAGAGACATAGGCAAATAGTTGGTTGTGACGACAAGTTCTAGTCACTTTTTCTTCTAATGACTTATCTAATTGTGTGACAGCTTTCTAATTTTATGATATTATTTATCTAAAAACTATCTAAACAAGTACATAAATCGATTAAATAACTGAATTATGAACTTGAACTCGGGATACAGATTATAAAAACTACTTTTTCCATTAAAACGCTTTGAAGAAACGTAGTTACAATAGCCGCTGAGTGAAAGGAGTGACGAGTACACAACAATTGAATGTATTTCTATTCATGACACCTTTTTTGGAGTAATTAATGAATAAGTGTATGTAAATCTAAAACTTCCAATGGGAAGAAAAGTAGATCTTAATTATCTTTAACTATATGATTAATTATCATATTTTGTTTTGAAATACTTTTGTGAATGTTGATATCGTGGTGTTAAGCCCGGAAGCAGAAAGTTCTTAAAACTGCAACGTTCGTCGCAGAACAGAGTTTTTGCAGAACAATTTTTCCTTAATTTTATCGAAATTTTGGCCGATTGTGTTTTCAAACATAAGTTGCGATGTTCTGTAGTGCATATAGCGAGCTCCGTGCCACATCTTTTTCGTTTCTAACTACGGAACAACCTCCTTAAACCACCCAGTTTTCCCAAAACACTTTATAAATAACACATATTTTATATCAATGACAAAATATTTAACTTCAAATGTTATCGACAGAATTGCAAATTATGAAAGTATGCCTTGTATTTAAATCAAGTAAGTAAATTAATTTTTATGTTTTGGTACAAATATGTAACACATATTTAGCCGATAATTGTGTTTTACGTCTGTTTTTGATTTTACTACAGTTTTCTAAATTCGGACAAAATGCCTGCAGAGCAATTACAATTGCTTGGAATTATGCTGCAGAACACTGAATATAATTCTGCATCTGGGGTGTTAAGTACTACATACAACTTATTAAAACTTTCATAAGTTACATATAAACATTACTACTTGCTCTAAATCTGCTGATTATATCATTTTTGCGCCAAATAAAAACCACTTAATCATATTTTAAAAAAAAGAGCATCTGGATGTTATTCATTAAAACAGATGAGTTGAACATTTCTCAAATCTTGGGATCGATCGTAATTATATGAATTTTGTTCACATTCTGATAGTTTAACTCGTATAAACAGCTTATGGAAACAAACAATAATCTTCACTTTTTGCCAATTACAATGCATATTGTTTTATTTATTTATACATATTTATTTTTTCATCCGGTCTGCTGAGAGTTTTTTCTTGTTATTTCCTTGATGCTTATTATTTCAGACGATATTAATGAGTTTATAAAAAGCCATTTTCATTCAAAGGATTATTTTTGGGTCAACCCGTCTTAAGAGTCTAGTAATACAATTTGGTTATCTTAATCCCAGAAATAGTTTTTCTTGAAGACTCGTGTCTTCTTTAATCATAATCTTTTTATTCAGTCTGTCATTAAATCAGTTTAACTATGTTTTTTAATTTGGATAATTGTGTCCAAAAAGTAAAGAGTGGCTTATTTAATACGTTTAAAGTGAAAAATTTTCTTACCGGAGTCTTAAGCAGGCAAATTCAAGGTTTGTTTTATACAAAAATTCCTAAAAGGTGATAATTAAATAAAAATGTGGTATACAAAAAGTAGATGTTTTATTTGATGCTTAAATCGCATTAGAAAATTTATTTCTATTTAACTGCACTTGCATTGCAATAAGAATTTCTTGTGGCTTCTACATTACTTAGTCATCAAGTAACATAAAATGACAGTAGATAGATAAACTAAAACTGGAACTTCATCGTTCCTATCATATGAAGGTTTTATAGATGGGATATCCCTCGTTCCAATCCTAAAAATGGTCTGTATTTCGAACTGCATCGTTCCAATCCTGCGAAGGTTTTATTGGTAGTACCTCCCTCGTTTCTATCCTACTGAGGTTTTAAAGGTAGGAATTTCGCCATTCCTATCATACCGAAGCTTTATATATGTGAACTCCCTTAACACGTAGAATTCTAAATAACTTAAGGGCTATTTGAGACATTAACAAAGAGAAAGTACTCATTTGTGTGTGAAAAGAACAAAACGAAAGGAGCTAAATTCAACTATTTAGACTTTTTACAACACCAAGATAACCTAAACTAATAATTTTTTTTTACATTTCTAAGTAAGGCTGACGAATTTGGGAAAAATATTTATGTCTGAATGTGGTTAATCCAGCCAGGAGAAAGCGCCACTTTTAATGCTCCACAAAATTTAAAAAACACAACCCAAATAACAATTCTTTTTTCCAAATCTTCCCTGAAATTCCTCTTTTTAAACAACATCAAAACTTTACACGTGTTATTTCGATTTTCAATTCAAAGCAATGTTGCCCCCAAAAACGGGACGAAATTTTGCAACAACCCAATGACAATATTCTCACTGCGTGAAAATGAGAAATTCTTCCACTTCTCAGAACTTATTTCGATATTTTTGTCACAGGTGAGCCGATGATACAAGACTACGATGAAATTCGAACTGTAAACACGAATAGTACTCATCAGCCTTTGATTAAAATTTTATTAAACCCAAAAAAGTCTTACGACGATTCTAAACTTACATTTAACATGCATCATTTAGCGATCGTTACTCCAAAGTCCTTAAAAACTTATCCTTAGATCGCATAAGTTTATTATAAAGTTTTTACACTTTTTTATTGCATTCCTTTCAAATTCGTTCTATAGATTCAGTACCGTAAAGTTACATATTTACTCTACCGGTTAATGAGAAAAGTACATTAGGTACAGAGCTGCATTCCCCTGTAGGATCGTAAAATCGCTTAAAAACTCGGCGAAAGGGCAAGACACTGGCAATTCTTTATGCGATGGAAATGATGAAATTTCATTTCTTTTCCACATGCGGAGTTTAATTACTGAAAAATAACACTTAGGAGATTGAGGCCCCGATCAGTAATCACCCTGGTTTTTTTTTTGGAAGGAAATGACTTTATATGTCTTAATTGAAGAGTGCAGTAATGAAAATATTTTATGGTTTCACAGAAGCTTAGTTAATTACTAGTGAAATAGTTGACTATTTTAAAATTACATCGATCCATTACTCTTTCTTTGAAACAATCTATTTTGATCATGTTTTTGCTGAAGGCAATGTAATTGCTATCTTTTGAAAATACGATCTCTATTTTTAGACTGTTGCTGGCATGAAAACTTAGGTATTGCATGAGAAATAACTTATACTTTAGAAGAGGTTATTCACGTTGATCATGGAATGATTCCTTGACTATTATGTTAGTCTTAGCTTTATATTCATATTTATATGTACCTCTACTTAGCATTGCAGCCTGGGGCTCCATTGGAGGAAGCACAAATTAGAATTTAACTGTTACAAAATATTTACATCTACAGAATAATAACATTTAAAAATATTTTTAAATAAGTTTTTATCTCATTTAGTCATTAAATAAGAAAAGGTATAAGTGACGTCACCTCCGTCAATCCGAACGTAGTTTTCATTTAAAATACTTTTTTTATTTTTAAAATGACTAATTTTTGCTATTTGTCACTTGAAAATTCGATTAGTAAATATCGTTGTGTTAGAGCATAAACCCATAAACACTTTAGTAGTAATTGTTCATTTTCATGAATAATAAAAATTATAGTTACATTTTTACATTAATACATTTTTACCTCATTTAATCACTGAGTAAGAAATTGAACTAATGTAAGCAAAGAGAGTGACGTTATTTTCGTTAATCCAAACGTAAATTTTAATTAAAAACAATTTTTATTTAAAAATGAATAATTTTACACTTTTATGATGATGAGAAATCACTGTGTAAACATTCTATAATTAGAAATGCATTTAATATATCTGAAAGATAATTAGCAGTATCTTTCTTCTAATATTTCCATTCTTAATACCTAAAAACTAAGAGTTATTCTTTAACAATTGTTAAGTAAAAATGAACTGTTTTGCTCAGTTCATGTGTTACTGTGGCGATATATAAAGTGGTTAGGTCAGTGAAACAAAGAAATTTGTAAGATTCAAACTCTCTACATCATAAAAAATTACTTGAACAAAAAAAATTCAAAATTGTTACTTTTTAAAATAATCTTACGAAATTATTTATACATATAGCTCACTTCTTTCAACAACGTGATATCTCAAGAAACATAGGATATTTCAGGAGAGTGATTTTAAAGATTAAAAGTAGAATAAAATGTATTAAAATAAATTTTATTTCTACTCTCAAGTGGCTAAATATTGAGCGGTGAGGTATTACGATTTTGCAGGGATATACTACTCTTTCAGGACATTCTGAAAACAGGCATAGTTAAAAATCGCCTATTTTTGAGATATGGCATTGTTGAAAGGAGTGAGATATATTTATTTACTAGTATTGAATTGATGAAATCCCAAGACACCAAAGAAACAGTCATTTGAGGACAAACCTCCCACATATCCTTTATCGCTTGGCTATACGACTGCCACAATCCAGATTCACTTTTCATTTAAAACACGATACATTACAAAGCTAGGAAGTAATTAAAATTTTATAATTATATATTATTTCATTTATTTGGAGAGTATGATATCATATCTGTGTTAGCATGTTCATCTGATTGTGGTTAAAAATTACGAGGTTTATCCTCGGTTCTTTACTTTTATGGATTGAATCTGGAAGGCCGCTAAATGATCATTGTGTTGCACCAGTGTGAAGTAAATTCAACGTCCTATCTATCTTCACGTCAAGATCCAATTTTGTTGTGAGTAAATTGTCTAAAATTGAATTTCTTAAATCGTCGGTTTAGTTAAGGTAATGCAATTTTAATTTAAGTCGTACATATTACAACGGTCAATTGACGATGGTTCCAGATCAGTCCCTTAAAGTAAAGATCCGAGGACAACAACTTGTAATTTTGAACCATGGTCAGATGAAGACGCAACACCTAAGCTGGCACCACACTCTCCAAACGTCCACACGAACCCAACGTGAGGACTTTTCGGCCGCGACAGATTTAAGGTGCACTAGTCCCCTCTACACCATACGCTTACAAACATCCATTCCCGGACCAGGAAATTTCCGATCTAGAGGCTAACACCTTAACAATTATACCGGGACGACGGTCCGGGATCAATCCCCTAAGGGAAAGTTCCGAGGATAACACAACGTTACTTTGAACTACGGTCAGATGACGAGGCAACACCTAAACTAGCACCCTACTTCCACACCAACCTAACATGAGGACTTTCGGTCACGACAGATATAAGGTGCACCAGCCGCCTTTAAACCATACGCTTAAAAATACCCATGCACTGACCCGGATTCGAACTAGGGATGCGACATCGATGTCGATGTTTTCAAAACATCGATGTTTTTTTTTTAAAACATCGATGTGTTTAACATCGATGTATTGGAGTCGATGTTTTTGTAACATCGATATTTATGCGTTTCGATGTTTTTACGTCGTCGATGTTTTATTTTTCAAAGAAAAAAGTACCATTATGAAAATTAAAAAAAAATAACCAGGTAGCATAATTTTTATAATCAGCAAATTCAACATAATTTTAGACCCAAGTGGTCAAGGGTGAAGGGTCTGAAAAATAGAAATGCGACATTGATGTCGATGTTTTATAAAAATACATCGATGTATTGGAGCCGATGTCGCATCACTAGTTGCTAAACCAATTTTAAGAAATGGGGGAAAAAGTTTAAATACACTGATTTTTAAAAACATCGATGGCATGGGAGCGATTTATTATCAACATCGATGTTTTAATTTTGAACATCGATGTAAGAAGGTTGGTAGGTATTTAATTAACGTCGCCATGGAGCAACACAACTGACTATTGGCGCCGGTCACTATCAATCCGAGGACAATACATAACTTAGAAACACAGTCAGGTGACAGACATTTTTAGGATTTTTATTTTTAGGATGATAAATAAAATTCATATTGTAATGAGTTTAAAAGATTTAACTCTATCACAATTTATTTAATATTTGTGTTTTGTCTAAACGCTAAGAGCTACTCTTTAAAAAACGGTAAATTTAAAAAAAATGACAAGTATTGAGTTTTAGTTTAATACCGATGTCCTAGTCAAAATATTTTATCCCAACATCAATTTATTGAGATCTTAAAATGAAATATATGTTCACACCATAAAAACGATTGCATTTAAGGCTAACAAAATACAATTCCAGCCCTCTATCTCATGTTTATCTGATTTCAAAGTTTTATAGAAATTGCGTAGTTGCATCTAAAGTTGTACTTGTTTCTTGTGACTTTAAGTAGATTATTTATTATTTCAGGGCTCGAAATAAATTATGCACTCTCTTAAAACTTTTAGTAGAGATTATTTGTAACTTTTTAAACATTAAAACCTAATTGAAAATAAAGAGTAAGTTCTGTCTTACGCCTTAAGTACTTTATGTACTTAAGCATGTCTGGAATTAACGGAGTCTTAGGAACTTAAAATTACTTATTGATTATTTTAAAGTATTCGAGTAAATTGTGTTTTTGTAAAATGTTTGTAACTTGCATCTTTAGTTTAGTATATGTTGGAAACAAACTGTTTCCTGAACAGATAATCTTATTTTGAATTGTTTAGTACTAGTAAATCATGATTCTCTTAAGAGCAAACACACAAGCCAGTTCAAAAACGAATATTGTACTTCCTTTTCTGATGCTCTAGCATATTACAAATATAGGTTATCGCGGGGCTCGAAATACCCAGGTGCACTGTGCACATAAAAATAAAAATGTGCACCTAATTTTTTCCAGCTAGGTGCATAAACGTATGGTGTAGAGGCGACTGGTGCACCTTAAATCGGTCGTGGCCGAAAATCCTACCGTTGAGTTCGTGTGTAAGTTTGGAGAGTGGAGTGCGAGCTCAGGTGTTGCCTCATCTGACAGTGGATCACAATTAGATTGTGTCCTCGGAAATCTCCCTTAGGTGATATATCACGGACCGTTAAGGTGATCAATTTAGACCAACTTTCCTTTGAGCCTTTGCGACCAACCAGTCTGGTGGTTAAGGTCACCCCTTAGATAGGAAGGTTCATTTCTCGAATCTGGGTCAGTAAATGGATGTTCATAAACGTATGGTATAGAGGCGACTGGTGCACCTTAAATCGGTCGTGGCCAAAAATCCTACCGTTGAGTTGGTGTGTAAGTTTGGAGGGTGGGGTGCCAGCTCAGGTGTTGCCTCGTCATCTGACAGTGTATCACAATTAGATTGTGTTGTCCTGGGATATCTCCCTTAGGTGATAGATCACGGACCGTTAAGGTGATCAATTTATACCAACTTTCCTTTGAGCCTTTGCGACAAACCAGTCTGGTGGTTAAGGTCACCCCTTAGATAGGAAGGTTCATTTCTCGAATCCGGGTCAGTAAATGGATGTTCGTAAACGTATGGGGTAAAGGCGACTGGGGCACCTTAAATCGGTCGTGGCCGAAAATCCTACCGTTGAGTTCGTGTGTAAGTTTGGAGAGTGGAGTGCGAGCTCAGGTGTTGCCTCATCTGACAGTGGATCACAATTAGATTGTGTTGTCCTCGGATATCTCCCTTAGGCGATATATCACGGACCGTTAAGGTGATCAATTTAGACCAACTTTCCTTTGAGCCTTTGCGACCAACCAGTCTGGTGGTTAAGGTCACCCCTTAGATAGGAAGGTTCATTTCTCGAATCTGGGTCTGTAAATGGATGTTCATAAACGTATGGTATAGAGGCGACTGGTGCACCTTAAATAGGTCGTGGCCAAAAATCCTACCGTTGAGTTCGTGTGTAAGTTTGGAGAATGGAGTGCGAGCTCAGGTGTTGCCTCATCTGACAGTGGATCACAATTAGATTGTGTCCTCGGATATCTACCTTAGGTGATATATCACGGACCGTTAAGGTGATCAATTTAGACCAACTTTCCTTTGAGCCTTTGCGACCAACCAGTCTGGTGGTTAAGGTCACCCCTTAGATAGGAAGGTTCATTTCTCGAATCTGGGTCAGTAAATGGATGTTCATAAACGTATGGTATAGAGGCGACTGGTGCACCTTAAATCGGTCGTGGCCAAAAATCCTACCGTTGAGTTGGTGTGTAAGTTTGGAGGGTGGGGTGCCAGCTCAGGTGTTGCCTCGTCATCTGACAGTGTATCACAATTAGATTGTGTTGTCCTGGGATATCTCCCTTAGGTGATAGATCACGGACCGTTAAGGTGATCAATTTATATCAACTTTCCTTTGAGCCTTTGCGACAAACCAGTCTGGTGGTTAAGGTCACCCCTTAGATAGGAAGGTTCATTTCTCGAATCCGGGTCAGTAAATGGATGTTCGTAAACGTATGGGGTAAAGGCGACTGGGGCACCTTAAATCGGTCGTGGCCGAAAATCCTACCGTTGAGTTCGTGTGTAAGTTTGGAGAGTGGAGTGCGAGCTCAGGTGTTGCCTCATCTGACAGTGGATCACAATTAGATTGTGTCCTCGGATATCTCCCTTAGGTGATATATCACGGACCGTTAAGGTGATCAATTTAGACCAACTTTCCTTTGAGCCTTTGCGACCAACCAGTCTGGTGGTTAAGGTCACCCCTTAGATAGGAAGGTTCATTTCTCGAATCTGGGTCAGTAAATAGATGTTCCTAAACGTATGGTTTAGAGGCGACTGGTGCACCTTTAATCGGTCGTGGCCAAAAATCCTACCGTTGAGTTGGTGTGTAAGTTTGGAGGGTGGGGTGCCAGCTCAGGTGTTGTCTCGTCCTCTGACAGTGGATCACAATTAGATTGTGTTGTCCTCGGATATCTCCCTTAGGTGATATATCACGGACCGTTGTCAATAGCCCGTTGTGCGGCTGAGTACGACGTTAATTAAAAGAACTACCAAAATAACCAATTGGGTACTAAAATACTGTTTTACGGAATACATCTCTCCATGTCCTCTAAAGTCTCAATACCAAATTTGCCTCCATTACATTTATACGATTAAGGGACAGATTTTTCAAAAATGTATAAGTTATTTAGTGGTAACCCTATACTTCCGTCGATTGCCAGGAATTAATATAATGCAAACAACTAAAAAATATTGCTTAGTAAAGAAGAAAGAGATCAAATTCTATTGCAGTTCTAGAAAATACTTTTCTGTGATTGAATAATTTGGACAAGGAGTCAACAGTAAGACCATCTAACTCAACTTCTCTCTATACAGGGTGGTCCCGAATTCATGGTACAAACTTTAATGGTAGGTACAGGACATTGTAACAATGATTTATTGTATAGGAATGTATAGTCGCAAGTGACGCGGTGAGGCGAAAACAGGGGAAATAACGGCCGAAAGGAAAAACAAAGATTTTATTGAAAGCGTTGTTGACAAGTGTCATGTTTACAGTAATTGTTCAAAATTGCGTCCACCAGTATCGATACATGCTTGACAGCGTCGGTGGAGCGATTGGCGTACACGTTCAAAGATGCCTGGTATTTCACGCACACCTGCAGCAGCTACAGATAAGCGAGCGACGAGATCCTCATCTGAGTCAACTGGAGTCTCATAAACAAGATGCTTTAGATGTCCCCATAAAAAGTAATCGAGGCTCGATAAATCGGGAGATCGGGGTGGCCAAGGGACTGGTCCACCACGCCCAATCCATCGAGTACCAAACGTGGCATTCAGGTAATTCCGTACATCAATGCTGAAGTGTGCTGGCGCCCCATCGTGCTGAAACCACATGCGGTTACGAATGGCGATCGGAACGAACATCATGCAGCAGTTGTGGTAACACTTCTTTCAGAAAAATAAGATAGCTTCCGCCAGTGAGCCGCGTGGGTAGTAAGTATGGGCCAATCAAAAAGTCGTTCACAATACCAGCCCATACATTAATACTGAAACGTTGTTGAAACGCATGTCGACGCGTTGCATGTGGATTATCGGTTGCCCACACATGGGAATTGTGCGCATTAAAGACACCCTCGCGTGAAAATGTCGCTTCATCTGTAAATAGCACATAATCTACGAAACCCGGCTGCAACGCACATTGCTGCATCACCCACAGGCAGAAGTTCACGCGGCGAGGATAATCTGCCGGATTCAATGCTTGTACTTTCTGAAAATGGAAGGGGTGTAAGCGATTTTCGTTTAACACTCTGCATACAGTCTGATGACTCACACCTACGTCACGCGCAACAGTTCTTGTGCTTGACTCGGGTCTATCAGCCACAATGTTCAAGATGCTTTCTTCCAGCCTTGGAGTGCGTACAGCTCTTACTCGACCAGCGCCATGTCTGTTGACGTCGAACGCACCTGTTTCACAAAGTTGACGATGTAACCGTTGAAAAATTCTATGATCCGGCATTCGTCGATCAGGTTACTCCGCGCGATACATTCGTAACGCAGCTCTGCCGTTACCATTTTCACGGCCGTACATGTAATGCATGTCTGCTTTTTCTGCATACGTAAAGTCACCCATCGTCTACGGCAGCACAATTGTGAATGGCGCTTTTCCCTACTGCGATGCATCATGTTCAACAGCGGCTAGACATCTACTGCCCTCTACCGGCAATGATACCAACCGATCACTCCATTTCTCTTTCCTTTTATTTCCCCTGTTTACGCCTCACCGCGTCACTTGCGACTATACATTCCTATACAATAAATCATTGTTACAATGTCCTGTACCTACCATTAAAGTCTGTACCATGAATTCGGGACCACCCTGTATAAAGTTATTTGCAAAATAGATTTGAGTTGCTAGCCTCAATGTTTGCATTGTATGCTGTATTTCAAGTGTTTATAATGTATTTAATATGTTCCCAGATTGTTATTTCTAATACAACTTATTTGATAAACTTCCAGATTTTCAGACCCACACAAAGCACAGACACGTATGCCCCTCATATACTCTTTTGTACTAATACTTATTTTAAAAGAAAAAGCTTATTTTTTTTGGGGGGGGGGGTTTGAATTAAATTGAAACGATTAGCAAAGTACATTTAATTAAATTCCATCGTGCATAAATTAAATTTTCATTTTTCTTTACTTAATGGAACTGTCGGGCTGTTTTCCGAATCGTCAGGTATTTTTGTTTGCAGTGAATACAAGAGTGGAACTGTTTTAGTATCTTTCAGATTTCCAGTCGTTATTTCCAACGCAATTAGGTTGATATTATCACCAGAACGTGGTAAATGGCACATATCTCAATCTTAAACACGTAGCGACACATATTTACCCAAATAGTTCTCTACTTATTTGTATTTTGTAATAAATTTCTTTCATTTGTTAAATCCTTTTAAGATAAATTAGCAGTGTCCATCTAATAAAATTCCACCTTACTTAAAACAATTATTCGCCTTTTGAATTAAATGAAAAAGTTCTGTGCCGTGCTTTCCGAATCGCTTCACATATTTATTTACGCTGAATATGACATTAGAACTGCTTTGACGTCTTTTTCACATTTCCAGTCGTTATTCCATCAACGTAGTTTCTAAATCACCTAAACTTGGAAAAATGGCGTATGACTCAATTCCAAACACATTAACCGACTCATATATCCTCACATTTCTCTCTACTTATACATATTTTGTAAAAAATAGTACTCTTTAGATGAATCATTTGGACATGAGCAGTATATTCCATACAATTAAATTCCATCCTAAACAAATAAAACTATTTCCCCGTTGTATTTAGTGCAAAAAATCTGCTCTGATTTCCAAATCGCTTTACTTATTTGTTTCTACTGAATTTCCACAATGGCACTGTTTTGATGTCTTCCAGATTTCCATGTCGTTATTTTCAACAAAACCAATTCGCTAAGTCTCCAAGACTTTGGAAAGTGACGCATGATTCAATTCGAAACACATTAATCGCTACCATATTATCCTTATATACTTTTGTACTAATACATATTTTGAAAAAATAATACTATTTGGATGAATCACACATTTGGACATGAACAGTAGATTCCATAAATTAAATTGCATCCTAAATAAATAATCGTATTTGCCTTTTGTTTTTAGTGGAAAAGTTCTGTTCTGATTTCCAAATCGCTTCACATATTTGTTTCCACTGAACACCACACTGGAACTGCTTTGATGTCTTTCAGATTTCCAGGTCGTTATTTCCAACGCAACGCAGTCGCTAAATCTCCAGAACTTGGAAAAGTGGCTCATGCCTCGATGCCAAACACATCACCGACACATATTTTCCTCAAATACTTCTCTCGACTTCGTGGCACCCCATAAAAAAGGATTCTTCCGACGTTCCAGAAAAACATTCCACATTGACAGAGGGGGTCGATGCCAAAGCCTTCAAACGAATCGCAATTTGGATACCGAGAAAACGCATCAAATATGCATCTGAATGCTGGAATGAGATGGTGTCCCCCTTCTTCATTTCAGTTCCCCACCCCCTCATATCTCCCCCAGGGGTCGACAAAAAAATTTTATGAGTCATTCGCTCGCATACCCTCTTCCATGATCTGGCTCAACGATATGTGTAGATACGAAGTTTTGGAAATAGTGGAGATACCCGTTATGATGGGTGGACGGAGAGATCTTTTGCATATTACGGCTTTCAGTGGGGGCTTTAAATAAAGGGATCTTTACGTGGCTAATGGTGCAAGAAAGACTGTGTATGGCAAAGCGAAGCGAAGAAGCAGGGTGTTGTGGAAGCGGTATATTGTACCGCTTAAAATTGTTTCGTATCAAAATGGTGCTTTCTTTCGGTTGTATTCTTGAATTACCCTCAGCAGGATGGTGAGATTTATTTCATTTTTTTTTTACATTAATGAAAAGATTTTGAATGCATTGGGCATTTTATTTATTGTTTTTAAAACTTATTTTTTGTCTATCGCCGAAATTATTTTCTTACTGTCGATTATTTAAGATATGTCTTTGGTTTTAGGTTGGTCACAAAAATTAAGACTATTTTCTAGGGGCAAATGTTGCAAGACTGGAAAACGTGATGTGAAATGATGAAAATGGTATTAGGAGATTGGTCTATTTTCGTGTTATATGTTGGACTATAGGGGTTTTGATGAACACAGACGAGAATAAACTGGCAGCACCTAGGTACAACGAAATAAAACAAATAGATTTTTTTAGGTTTTTTTCATTGTTTTTCTTCTCTACTATCTACAGGCTTCCTGCATTACAATTACCATTAGCAGGATGGCAAGATTTAATTCAAGATATTTTTCAACATCGTAAAATGATTAATTATATACACTGGACATTTTATTTGGTTCGAGTTTCCAAACCAGAGATCACACACTATTTCATAGGCACAGTCCTTTCTGGAAATATATATTTCGGAGGAGTATTCATAACAGTACTACTGCATAGGTAAAAAAATAACAGAAGTGGATCACTATATTGCTACTACGAATATCCCATCTACACATGAACGAACCAGCACCATAACGCATGGCGTAAACGTATATTAGGGTTCATCACTTACTGGAAAAAAAGGCATACAAATCGTATATTTTATACATTTGTTGACAGAATGTTTGAAGTGAAGTAACTGGCTTTATTCCATACATTTATAAATGTGAAAAAAATATCATAAATAATTGCTTTCAAAAAAGCTTATAAAAAATGCATTTTCTTGCAACTTTAATCATTGTTCATATTAACAAAAAAATTATTGTCAACTCCCATGTTTTGCTGCAATCTTTAATGAAAATTCTAAAGGGGTGATATTTTTTCGCCACATTATAGCTCTTTCAATATTATCTTAAGCTGTGTAAAACCTTTTGCATGCTGTTTGGTGTGGATATGCAATGCAACTATAAACTGCGGACCAGATATCGTGTTGGTGTTCGAACAACGTCCGGGTCACCACTTATTTTGGATTAAATGGATGAAACGAGCTAAAGAAGTCCTCCTGATACACACTGCATACCTTTTGCAGCGTTTATGCAACTCAATTCCCGTCAACGAATCAGAAATCTCGCTCGTGTTCTATTGAAATTTAAAAATAATATAATTTGGTGGATGTTTTGCTCCATGGCCTGGAGTACCTTTCATATATTGTGATGTCAGCGTTCTTAATGCACTGTGCATGGAAATAAATACACTACCCTACAGTAATGGACCGGACAGTAAAGTTTCAATACATAGCTATGACTATTTGTGCCCATTCCTGTGGCACGGATGTCGATAGCTCAGCTGTAGGTTTCGGACGTGGATTTCCGGTCCGAAAATGTCGCTCTAATTCGTCTCACAAATGTTCTATGAGGTTTAGGCCGGGGCTCTGAGCAGGCCAGGGTAGACGTTTTACATCCATATCTTGATACCACTGCTTGACAGAGGCTGCAACATGACATTGAGCGTTGTAGTTCTTGAAGTAACCATTCGATAGAATTGCCAGAGCGTAGGAAGAACCTGATTGTCCAAAATATTCATGTAGACGTCGGCGTTCAACTGACCAGGAACAACATGCAAAGGTCCCATGCTGTGCAACGAAAAACACCCCCAAACAAGTAGTCAAATTTTATGCAAATCTGCTGGCGTCCGGTACGTTAGTCTAGGGTAGTGTATGTCTAGTATATTCTAAAATAAATCTTGGATTTGAAGGATTTATAGCGTCGTGCTTCATCGATTTAGTCCCCAATATGTTTAATGTATGATGTAAGAGTTTTTATTTAACACATAAGTCGATATTGAAGTATCCATTTTAACAAAGTATTTAATCCACAACAAATGCGATTTTTTAACTAGCTATATTCCATATATATGAAACATATTGACAACAAGAAAGAAATGGCAACTTTATCGACGATTGGCAGATTACCGGTACTATGGCTAATATACACATTTCCTTCATCTATGAAAGCATTATATAAACTATGAATTTTGCTTTGTGCGTTAATATATTACTCTTAACTAAATATCCAACCTCTATTCAAGTTATTCATATATAATATGTGTATTCAATCAGAGTTAACGCATATTTCAAGTAAATACAAAGGTATAAAACAACAACTTTAAACCCCATTTAAGACAATTATAGAGAATATTGTCTATCTAAAAAAAAATCATCGACTACATTAAAGCAGTTTCAGTCTGGACTAAAATACATCATTTAAGATAATTTAATTTCACAGCTTATGCAACTTTCACAGAACAACGATGTTGTCATCAAACGTACACAAGTATATGGGTTATATCACGTCATGCACGATTTATGGATTATATGTTTTAACTCTGATGTTTGGGTCGGTGTTAAAAAACCGCTTAAAAGACTTTATAACTGCAACACACGACTAAATTTACTGACCAAATACCAAATCTATCCGTTAGGACATTCCGTAGTTTCGTTCCTATTACGTGACTAGATCGGGAAATAGTTCGAAAACTACTCTTGAAGAATTGGACATCAAATGTCTGATTTTAGTCAAGACAAGCGAATTTAGGCGAGAGTGCTTTGAATAAGAAATAGTCATTATTTGTTTTTAGATCTCAATGCTAGGAAAGCCTGAGGAGAATTAACTCCTTTAGCAAAGGAATATTTTTAAATTTTTATTTGTGCCACGGTAGCTCGGGTGATGGGGTTTACAATTGATCGTGAGTTCAAATTCAACCAATGACCGTTGTGACATCGTGAGAACTCCGTTGTTCTTGACCTCTTGAAAGTTTCGATTGCAGGGTAGGTTACTCTACCCCATTGTGTCATCGGAATACCGTATGTATTCCTATTGGTTATTGCTTGGCACACATGCTGTTGTTATTGCGTGGCGCACTTTACAATGACTTGAGAAGAACAGGTGAAATAGAACATCCTCTGCAGGTGGTATTCGTCCAGATGAACTCTGGTTGGTTTTAATGTTTAACCTTGGATTATTTTTAGACTGAGGTAGAGCAAGTTGGCGACGACGGTTAGAGAGCAAGAAGCAGCGGATGAGGCTTGTTCACCGTACTGGACTGTGGTACACATACTTTGATGTATTGGAGTAATGATGTTAATGTGATAATGTTAATACTGGATATTTTTCTTAATGTTCTCGGAATAATAAGAACTTAAATATATTAGATGTTGGATGTCTTCTCATTGTGAAGACTAGTACTAATTCCATGATAACGCTTTGTAGCAATGACAACTCACCGTCGTGTTGGGGGATGGTGCACGTTAAATCCATCGTGGCCTCAAATATCCTAACGTTGGCGTTTTGGGGAAGGTTGGAGAGTGGGGTACCATCTCTGGTTTGACCTTATTATCTGATCATGAATCAAATTTACGTGGTGTTTTCCTCGGATTTTTTCCTGCGGGGGTTGATCCCAGACCGTGGCCAATAGCTTTTGTCTTTCTCCGTTGTCACTTTACTTGAAAAGTATCTAAATATTTCTTTGTAAAATTATAAATTCGTTTGATTGAAACTTGTACGCAGAATTTCAATGGTGATTTTAAATATAATAATGGAAAATATGGTTAAAAACATGTTTTATAATTTTAATAAGATGTAATTTAAATCGATTAAATTTCACTCATTTGGAGGTCAGCTATTTTTATTTTATTTGTACCCCACATTTTATATTGACTCATAGGAGAGAATTACACCTATGGTTGGAGATAATTACACGGGAATCGAATCTGTTCTGTACCCTCTATTTCAGGCAATTTACAGTACAATCCACTTTGCACTGGAGAAATTCAACGGGCTATTGGCGATAGTCTAGGATCGATCTCGAAGTGAAATATCAGAGGACAACACCTCATAGTTTTGTACCAAGGTCAAAGGACGACGTTAACATCTGTACTGACTCCAAAGTTTCCATACTTTCAAACACGGCCAACATGAGGGCTTTTGAGGCCACGGCAGATGATCTCTGGTGGGATCGAGTTTCAAATTTGTAACCCTCTGGTCCGTAATCTGCGTCTGTACCACCTGTGCTACAGTAACCTTCGTACCCGCTTCTTAAGGATATTTAACTATTGTTAAGGTAAACAACCACGAAGAATGCGGATTAAATTGAAATTTTTTTTTCAATTTTATAAATATATATTAGCACATTCCAACATTAAATACATCAGTTCTAAAATAATTTTTGACATTAAATTTCAACGTGAATTAAATAAAAGCAATAGGTTTTATTTAACCTTCCGGCGGTAGTGCGTATGCGGGATATACACTAGAGTTGATTTTAGTTATACATGCGTTATTTATATTAAATTTTAAATACAAAAATAATATATAAATTTGAATAGCACTTCTTTAAATAAACTGTATTGATTTATATTTATTATTTTTTTTAATTTGTATTTTTTTAAATTTTAATTATTATTTTAAATTTATTATTTAAAGCATAAGTTAAATAAATACACCATTTACATTTTAAATTTTAACACCCTTTACATTTTAAATTTTAACACCCTTTACATTTAATTTTAGATTTAAAAAAATGTATCTAAGAAATACTTGCGACCCTTTAAGTTGGTGTGGAAGGGGCGACCGCTGGAAAGTTAAATGCATCCAAATATGCCTATCACATGTATTGCTTTTAAGCATTTTAATGATCCTGGGATTTGTATTATGAGGTATTACAAATTTAACAAACCATTTGGTGATTTATCCTTTCATCGAAAACTGCCACGTAAAGGTAAGCTTCTGATACAAAATCATGTTCCAAATTCTCACAAGTTCTGAGAAGGGTACGTTTTTTTTCTACTTGGAACTTTTTACTCCTTCTCCATAGGGCAGTCCAATCGACATTGACCAAATCAACATAGACAAAATGACTAAAACTCCAAGGACAATATATCTCGTCGAAACAACTTGGATGGTCAAATAAGCTATGTAGTGCTGAATACTGGGTTGATAAAACTGACTTGAAGACATTAATCTTTTATGCATCGTAACTAAAAAAGAGGACTTACGAACAAGATATTTTTACTTACCGAAAAAACAAAAGCAATTATGATGAAAATGCAAGAAATGAAAACGTGCACCTAAATTTCAATGCAAACCTCTTTAATATGTAATGAAATGCCAATGTAAAGGCCAATCGTATTTTATCCAATTCTAAAATACTACAAATTTGTGACGAAACTGGCATAATAAGTTAGAGTTCTACTCACGTTAGGCGTTATAGCCGACGAAAGATACGCTGTGAGGAACGTAAATCGCTTCAACAATAAATATGCTGGCATCAAAGCACAACCTTTATTTTCAATCCCAGATAATTTAAGACGCGTTTAAGCTGACGAAACAGAATGATATTGTCCCCAATCACTCAGTATTCAGGGAGTTAATCCATGCTGCTTATATACAAAAATCAACAACTTAATCTGAGATTATTGCTAAATTATGCCAATGTATCACTGAATTGCTCCAAATAACGTTGTTCATTTCGTTTTGCTATATTCATTAGTCAACTTAGCCTTCTGGAAACTTCACAAATGATAGCAGAGACTAATCAAAATATTCCGTTTAGTTGCAATGACCCTGCGTCAAAAAGCAAATCAGAACACATAAAATGGCTTATTCTATTACATATACTACAAAGCATATGACGCAACTAGCTTGATAAATTCACATTTTATTGACATTAAATATTAAAACCCACCAAAGATACGCTTCCCGAAACGTAAATCGCTTCAACAATAAATATGCTGGCATCAAATCACGCACCTTTATTTTCAATCCCAGCTCATTTAAGACACGATTAAGCTGACGAAACACATTGGCATTGTCCCGAATCATTCAGTATTCCGGGAGTTAGAGCCCATGCAGCTGATTGTGCACAAAAAGCAACAACTTAATCCTATTTGGAAGGGCCGATCCGTTGTGCTGAGAAGGATTCATCTGAATGAAGACATTGAACAATGGCGCGGAGGCACCTTTACCCCTACTTCTGCCAGTAATTAATCAGATTAGGGGATTTGAGTCTGACAGTGCGTTAATGTTGTCTGGATTAAGAATGACCGGGAGCCATTCATGGATGAAATATGTGATCGAAAGCGCTGGAAGAGAATTGCTGGTTGGGGCATTATACTGTCGTTGAATGTCTGATCCTGTAAGGGAGTATGTTGTGTTGGGCACGGTATTTCGGTGACTATGCCCCTTAGGAGTAGGATTTGTTTAATTGGTGTATGCGTTTTGACCGTTTCTAAGCTTAGTTGACTGTTGTTCCTAAGTTATTAGGCTGAAATTCGGAAAAAAATACTATTTGGAGTGATGTAAGGTCTCATTTTTCGTTACATATATATATATATATATATATATATATATATATATATATATATATATATATATATATATTATTAAAGTTGTATACGTCGTGGATTTTTGTCAAAAGCGTAAAATGTCATATCTCACAGACTTTCATAGAGGCCAAATTGTGGGATCCCGATTGGTTGGAGGAACTGTGACCGAAACATCACTTCTTTTAGGCGTTTCTAGAGGTACGGTGTCTAAAGTCATGGCAGCGTACACACAGCGCGTCAAGAGAAGCTCGGCAAAGCAAAATAGTGGACGGAAGGAGAAGCTGAGTGAAAGAGACCGACGGGTATTGAAGCGGATTGTAATGTCTAAAAAGAAAACAACTGCAGTCAAAGTGACGGCAGAGCTCAATCAGCATCTGGATTCTGCAGTGTCAGTAATTACAGTTAGGAAGCACTTTCAACAACAGCCATATTAGTAATGGTTTCCTATAACTACAGTTTGTTTCCAGTATTTTGTTAACACCCTGCATATAGGGTGTGCGTAATAACATCCGGGCACAGTTCAAAATCAGATGTGTAGTAGGACGCAGAAAGCAGGAATGTTAAAACAAAAGTTCTTTATTACGGCATAGTCGTGGCAGTTTCCCCAGCGGAATGGAAACTAGGCCTGTTTACATAATTTATCAATGGACATATTAATGGACATAATTTATCAATAAGACAGAGTAGGTTTACAGACGTTTAAATCAGATATTTAAATGGGGATTTACAGACGAGTTTATAAAACGGTTATTCCCTTATTTGTCAGGTTATTAAGTCATGTTACATCATGTATTAGGATGTGACAAATGACTCTTATTGACTCAATGTCCCTTGACAGACGACGTTCAAATTCTGACAGGGAATTAGACCTATGTACAGTGGACAGAAGGGATTAAGCAATACCACATATTTGAAAACAGAATATATCTATCATAATCATTATGAGTTGAAACATAAAAAAAAACGAAATATATATACCAAAAAAATACATCATTCTTATTCAAAATACCTTCCCTCATATGATATACAACGGTCCCGTCGTTTAACCTACTTTTCAAAACAAGTAGAGAAGCCTTTTTCTAGAAGCTGCTACAAAGAACCCTGCACTGCTAAAATAACTTCAGAATCTGTATTCAATTTTCTACCACGTAGCTTCTCCTTCAACGTCGGAAACAGCCAGAAATCGCATGGTGCGAGATCTGGACTGTAAGGGGGATGTGGCGTGATTTTAATATTGCATTTACAAGTTATATTTTTTTTTCGGAGGCGGAGAATTAGTGTGTTTCCATACACTTGTTTCGGACTTGGTAAGGAAATCAAATTATGCACTCAAGTTTCATCACCTGTTGTTACAGTCTTTAGGAAATTTTGATCAGTTTGAAGCTTCTGTTTCCACTGACAACATTGGTGAATTCTTGTTTGCATTTGTTCTCTAGTAAGGTGATGAGGGACCCATCTGGAACAAACATGGAATACGAAAAATAGACATTTTCGAAATATTAGTTGATGCCGTTAACTCCTCACATATCATTCGCCGATTTTCACGTAAGATTGCCCACACAGTGTTAACAGTTCGATCATTCACAACTCTTTGTGGTCGGTCAGGCTTAGGAGCCAGTTCTGCAGACAAATGTAATTTTTTGAAATCACCATGCCATCTAAAAATCGTAGACTCATCAAAACATTTGTCTTTGTAAGCTTCTTTCATTAACTTAACTGTTTCTGGAGCTCTTTTGCCCAAACGATAGCAAAATTTTATAGCAGAACGCATTTCGTTTTTTAACTTTGAATCACTCAACTCCATTTCTGTAGGGCAAATAAAAAGAGTTCTTTAAACAAGCACGAAACTAGGAAAATAAAATCGTCTGCTTCGTTTAGAATATTTATAATTGTACAGTTAACAGTATGAAAAAATCGTCTGAACTTTTATTTATTAGTTTCGCGGTGTTGCCACTGCGTAAAAAATTCACGCTCAGTTCTCATGGTCCCTCTCTCTCTCTCTCTCTGTATATATATATATATATATATATATATATATATATATATATATATATATATATATATATATATATATATATATATATATATATTCCGTATCTTATGCCAATACGTTAGGGCATATTTTCGAACATTAAAATCACTTCGAAATTCTCTTTTAATTTACCCCTTCAAACTTCCAAATGCGTTCTAATAAGGGATTTAAAAAAAAAACACAATCAAGGATATTGAATTATTTTATACTCGTACGAGTCATAAACATTTCCAGTTGTTATGAGATTTGAATCTGACAGGGCGTAAATATTGTCTAGATTAAGAATGTCTGAGAGACACTCATTCATGGGTGAAATATGCAATCGGAGAGCATTACTGGCTGGAGCATTATACTGTCATTGAATGTCTGATCCCATAGGGGATTAATTTGTTTTGCCCATACTATTTCAGCAGCTCTGGGATACTTCTTAGATGGGATGTGAAGGAATGCATCGTTTCTTTTATGCCGTTTTGTGCTTTGTGTGTTGTTGTCGCTAATATTGGCAGGCGTAGTCGATATATGAAGGCAACTGGATACTAAACAATTGAGAAATTGAACAAGAATATTAAATATTGCTGGCAATTATGATTACATGCCATTACTTCAAATAAATCCTTTTGTATAGAAAGCAAATTAACGATACAGGTGGAAAGCTTATTTGACCCTCTTATGGGTTAATCTTTATGTCGAAAAAAGTTGACTTGTAGTGGACAGCCTCTGGTTCCAAAAACTATTAAACTCTTAGCAGTTCTGGTAAAGACACAAGTTGTACTTCCTTTTTGTTTCTCCATTCTTCTTGGAGTAATCGGGCAGTTTATTCTCTATGAGATATGGCCCCATTAGCAAAATTGACCAGTTCTGGAATGAGATATATCTTCGAAACAGATAGAGATTTACATCAATTCACAATACTACATACACAATTTTTTGCATGAATTGCATGTGGTACATCTGTATAACTTTTGTATTTATAAAAATATTCACTTAAACATACACAATTTTTGTTTTAACCGAGTTTTTCGGTTATCATAGTTAGTCTTGGTCCACATGAACTCAGATAATCGGGATTGTACTGTACACCCAAGGTAAGTTAGATTAACTGTCCAAACCGTGCCCATATGCGCGCGACAAGTCGTGGTATATTTATTTTAATTTCCTTCGAACCAATGTTCGTACTTTGCAATACCCATATGATACTTTTAATTTTAATCAAATGATAAAGTAATAAAATAATGAATTGACAAAACGTTTTCTATGATCTAAAATTTGAATTATCCTCCTCAAACTTTCAAATGTAATTTATGAAATGATTTTAAGGAAATTAAACAAGTATTCGGTGTATTTCGATAAGCAGACAAACCTAAATGAGTATCCAGCATTTGAAAAACTTCACTGATCAGAAACATAGGAAGTTACTTTTATTCTTCTTGAAATCCTACTAGAATGAAACCTCTGAGGTTTGGGGAAATAATTCGGCCTTCTGACGAAAGAGAGGTGGTTATTTTTTTCAAAAATAGAATTATGGTCTACAAAGACCAAAAACTAAAATAATCTAAATTGTATTCACATCACTATGCCATCCATTCGTGAAATCCATAAGGGCTTAGTAGAGTACATAAATCGAATGGTTTTAGTGATAGATCTTAATATGCGAGTACACGTAAAAGTTTGAAGAAATAGAAAGTATACTTTTGTATAATTATAGTGCGCGAAAACGTATTTACTCAGCATATTCATTTCCCGAAAGTAAGCTGTATCATAATACCTATTCCGTTCATACAGGTGTGTTAATGTTGAAGTAAAAATGTACAGTAGCTATTTATCTTATTGAATGAAATAAGCTCCTTGTGTACCATATAAGAACAACGCGGGCTTACGGAAGTAAGTTTTTTTATCAACGAAAAACAGTGGCAAATAAAATTTAACTTAATTGGAAGATTAAACGAACTTAACAAAACACCTGCGTTAAATTTCATAGCGTCACAAGATTTCCATGTTGAGTTGAATTGTTTTTACCTTACAGCACATTTAATGACTGAACATTCGCATGGAATCCTATAAAATATTATATTTTTTGAAATAATACTACGAAAAGTTGTATTGATGAAACGAATCCCAGGAAAGTTTATATCGATTGAATGAATCCTTGGAAAGAGTCTTCCACGAAGGTCAAAACTGCGTCATGCGTAGGTTAAGCTAGTATAAAATCTTTGAGAAGGTAAACAAAATAAAACTATTTCTATTGATTGCCACATGTTTAAAGTTATAATGACCTAGCCTTTGAAAAATTAAAACTTTTTCATTCTGAAAGCCAAATTTTAGCACTTGCACATCTATTATTGAAAACCCTACATGCTCACTAGAATATAAATAAAAGACGTCTGCGAATATACCCTTACGTGAGATTGCACCAAAAAAATCTTTGTGATGGCCTCAGACATTTTAGATATTAACGTCAATCTGTATCCCCAAAAATAAGCAAACAGTGTCAGGGCACCTAACGCGTCGCCATTTTTCTTGTTTTAATTTCCACGGGGCAGCAAAATAAGCTGGTTTTTATCTCCCCGGCCAGACAGGCAATGATGACGTATCGACCGTTCCTGCAACAGAATAGCCAGTTTGTCACTTTCAGCTCCACATTAAGCCGTTACTCACTCACTCACACTCCTTCCATTAAGCCGAAGCGTTAAGCTCCTTAAAGGATGTCTTGACTGTCAGAATTAGTCTCTCCGCCATTGGATAGTTTTCCCCTGCTTTTCCGAGGCAATGGCTTGGCTATTTGAAGGGAAACGGAGGACTATAAAGTGATTCGATTTTTGGGAGTTACTGCCGAAATGGGTTTTGTGGTATCACGCGTCACGATTTAAAGTGATCGTTGCTGTTAAGTGCAGTTGGAAAGTACGATACCGTAAATGTTAATTTACTTAATTTCTATTTGATTTGATATTGCACGTATTGACACGTATTGAATAAAAATCATCTTAATTATTACACATAATAAAACAAACATATTAACCATCTGAGGTGTTCACACGCATGTATCCTACAATCCGTTTTGCAACAAAGGTCTTTCCTGCATGATTTCAAACCACTTTCGACCTTTTTCTTCCTAGATTTATGAACTTTTAACGATTCGAGATTTGGACTATGAGCGATTCGATTTTTAGACTATATAGCAATAGTATTTTTGAACTATAAAGCGATTAAATTTTTAGACTACAAAGCAAATCGATTTTTGTGTGTTTCTGTTTACGTATGAGGGTTGGAATAATTCGTAAATCTATTGCTAGTTGCTAAATGTATACTTCGCCATCTGACCGTGGTACAAATTTACCAGTCGTCAATTGCTATCTTTGGGACTGATTCCGGACTGCATCTACCAGACTCACTAAGCTAGAATAAACTACCATTTCATCAGAGGATAGGTTGTGTTTCTGCGTACGTATGAGTGAAGGAATAATTCGTAAATCTATTGGTAGTTGCTAAATTTATACTTCGCCATCTGACCGTGGTACAAATTTACCAGTTGTAAATTGCTATCTTTAGGACTGATTCCGGACTGTATCTACCAGACTCACTAAGCTAGAATAAACTACCACTTCAACAGAAGATAGGTCGTGTTTCTGCGTACGTATGGGTGAAGGAATAATTCGTAAATCTATTGCTAGTTGCTACATTTATACTTCGCTATCTGACCTTGGTTCAAATTTACAAGGTGTCAATTGTTCACTTTGGGACTGTTTCCGGACTGTATCTACCATACTGACTAAGCTAGAATCAACTACCACTTCAACACAAGATAAGTTTTGTTTCTGTGTACGTATGAGTGGAGGAATAATTAGTAAATACTAGGGGGCCCGCCCCTGCTCGCTAACGCTTGCCAACCCCCGGAGGATTGATTCGCAATCCTCATTGGTTCGCTGCACGAACCTATACTCACTTTGCTCGCCTCAATGAAGACATGTGTCCTAGCAGAAGGGATTGTTTACAAAATATGATATTCCAAAAAAAAATGTTTTTCTAACCTAAATTTGCAGAATTACAGAAAATATATATACAGTACCTCTGAAATCAAAATTCAAATGAAAACTTTGAGCAAATTTTTACTCGAAATGTGAGCGCTGCTTTGGAAATTGAATACCCAGCATGTTTGCGTGTCCATTCCCCAGCTCCCGAACGACTCACACTTTTTCATTGAGTTTATTGTCGAAAGTTGTTGTGCAAGCGTCTTGTTCAACTATAATTGTTGGCCCTGAAAAGGATCGTTTTTAAAATGGCCGTGAAAAGATCCTCCGCTTTCTTTTATTTCTATTATAAACTGCAACAGCTCAACTAAAATTCTTTTTTTTTTCAATAAAATTTCATCCGATAACGCTGTAAATTCAATTGATGCGCGAGACTTCGTGATAAGCAAACAATAGTACAGTGTTGCCAAAACGCGATAACAAATAACGTCTTTTTTGCGTGCCACGTAAGAGAATTATATATATAGATATTGCTAATTGCTAAATTTATACTTCGTCATCTGACCGTGGTACACATTCACCAGGTTTTACTTGTTCCCTTTGGGACTGATTCCGGACTGTCTCTACCAGACTGACTAAGCTAGACCAAACTACCACTTCAACAGAAGATATGTTGTGTTAATGTTTTCGTATGAGGGTTCGAATAATTCGTAAATCTATTGCTAGTTGCTAAATGCATGCTTCGTCATCTCACCGTGATTCAGATTTACTCGGTGTTAATTGCTCACTTTGGGACTGTTTCCGGACTGTCTCTGCCAGACTGACTAAGCTAAAATCAACTACCACTTCAACAGAAGATAGGTCGTGTATCAGTTTAAGTATAACGGAAGGAATAATTCGTAAACCTATGGCTAGTAGCTAAATCTATACGTCGTCATCTGACCGTGGTTCAAATTTATTAGTCATGAAACTTTAAGCTGCGGCGATTAAATTTTTTCAATCGTCTCCAGGAACGGTTCTTTCGCCTGCATGTCCATTTCCCCCTCACCTAATTACCTAACATGAAAGATAGAACCTTGAGTGGCATTTACGACAGTCGCTTTCCTTTCATGGCATTGTGTGGCTTCGGGTATAGACTTCACCGGAGCGACCTTATACCTTTCCCCCAAAGCGTTCACACCTCACGGTCGACAGTATAGGGTACCGAACAGAAGGATAAACACTCCAGAAGGTCAGTCGCTGACAGATCGAAATGTTGATTGATACCAGCGGTCACTTAAAAAGCGATAAAAATCCACCGTCGACCGATCAATACCATGCCGCTGGTGTAAACGAAATTGAAGTGGTAACAATTTTCTACTTGCCGAAGCTTAGGGTGAATTGTCTTCTTTGTCACTAATTCGAGACTGTCTCTAATAACCCATTGTGTTGCTCCATAGCGAAGAAAATTCAATAACAACTACTATCATAAATCTATGCAATATGTAAACATATTATAACTTGTGACTATAACCTAGTCAATGGTATCCCACAATACAAACTCCGTCAACCTAGCAATCCGTTTAAGTTCCATTAGGTTTGGTTTGCATATGACATACGTACGTCACGCTCCAAATTAATTGTCGCAACGATTAACGACTCCAACATTGTTTTTGACACGCCGAATGCGAAAACAAGCCTCTTAATATTTCCAAAACAATCGCCGATAATTTTCCCCAGGACGTGCTTTGTTGAAACTTCTCGGGAACTCGCAATCGATAGTTATCGGAATCGAATAAAATAGAGGGAAAAACGTTCGGTGTGTCAGATAAAATTACTCCTTTGTTCTGTCGTCGGATTCCCAACTAGATTACGACGTCTCTGCGACCAAGTGGGTATTAACGAAGACAAGCGGCCGAGAAAAAACGACAACAGCGTTAAACACAAGAAAGATGCGTTGTTCATCGCGAGAATTGTATCGAGGAGGCCGTCCATCGATTATTTGTCTTCTTCTCGGTGGAATTTACGCAGAATGGCAATAAATCGATGTTGCCAATAAGGCGTCGAGAATTTTCTCGTCCATTTGTCGAATAAATAAAGCTATGTTAAGGGCACAGTTAAATAAAAAAAAAACTGCAAAAAAAGAAAGTTGGAAAGTGTGAAAAAATCTGTATCGAAAGTGTGTTTTGAAAAAAAATCGGATTATTTAAGTTGGAAACATTTTTCAAGATTTATCCCGTCAAGCCTTCAGGCATGTGTTAATCCGTGCACTTTGAAAAAATGAGATTTTCTCGTACGTTAAATAAAAAAAAAACTGGTCGCGTATTAAATCAATTTTCGTAGATTGCTCCTTTTTCTTGTGCATTTTTTTTATTTAAAACTAATTTTAAAAAAAATCAGTGAGAAAGTATAAATGAAAAAATATGGTGTTAATTGCAATTTAGCTATTTAAACTTCGGGAAATTGATTTTTCTCGTCAGAGTTTTTAATGCGAGTTTAGATGTTTTTTCTTCTTGTGCAACTTTTTTGTTTGGATTTATTTTTAATACTCTGTACTATTTTATTAACGGTTTTTCACCCTTTTGAAGTTTTACAGCGCGTTAAATTTGATTTTCTTAATTTAGTTTCTCATATTAAAATTTACTGAAACATAGAATGTCACGGAGCAGTGAAGCTTTATGTGTAAAAGTTATAGAGGTGGTGATAGTGGTTTATACGGTGATATAAAAGGCTTCCTTTACGCGTTCGTATTGTATTAAATATTAATTTAATTTACCTGAAAAAAATTCTTAATGGAACCACCCATAGTAATTTAAGATATCCATAGATACCAATGATACCCATAGTAAATTAAGCAAAAACTGTTTACGAATTAAGAATAAGGGTTTGACAAGTTGGAATTTGAATCACGAGGTTTTAAACGAAGCTACTAATTTAATTGTAGACAAAGCGTTTTAATATTTCACGTCTTCAACGTTGTTTCTTGCTCTGAGATTTTTAATGCCTCAGCGCCATAACCAACCACATACATTTATTAAGGGGGTCCGGGACACATTGAAATTTTTTTTTTATTAATTAATTTAGAATTTTGAAATTTTTTGTACTGATTACCCATCTAACTAATAAGCAAAATCACAGCACAAAAGTTTTCCAAAAGTTCTTTAAAAATTTTAAATTAAAATTTTTTGAAAAAAAGAGGGGTCATTTCAAATTGCTAAGGTTCAAAACATTCTTGATAAATTTTCAAAATTCTTGCATTAAATTATTCACAAATTTATGAACTTTAATTTCGATTCAGGAATTTAAAAAATATTAATTTAATAAAAAATGAAAAATATTTTAATGAAAATTTTTGAAAATTTTAAGGAACCTTTTTTTTAAAAAGTCATATTTTTAAAAGTAAATATTTGTTTTAAATTTGCTGAATCAAAATTAAAGTATAATGTTTGAAAAAGATATATTCCAAATTTCAACCCTTAAACTTTATCGGTTTTCGACTTATTGCAATTTGAATATAGGAAATCTTGAAAAAATGTATCACGGAGAAAAACGCGTTTAAAGTTTTAAAGACAGATGTTGTTGCCATGACAACAACTGTCAAGAGTGTTAGATTTTCAAAACAACGCACCACAAAAATTATTATAACTCTAGTTCTAATTAAGATAGAAACATGATTTAAACGTCATTTTAAGCAGAAAAACACAGAGAATTTCTTAAAATAATAAAAAAAAATTCGAAAATTTCAAGATTTTTGTGTCCCGGACCCCCTTAAAATTAAAAGAAAACCCTTTCGGGGTAAAGAGTGACAAACCGTTGCGTAATTGAATTTTCCCCAAGGAATTCCATTTAGACAAAGTATCTGTCAATAATTAACTTAAACGACTAAATAACACACTCGGTAACAATCATTTTGTAGCATGCGTGAATTCGTCCCACTGACTTCCGCATTAACCGACGTGGTTGACGTAATTACTCATTAAAGAGTACATAAACAGTAGAAATCTCGAAAATTGATCAAATCATGAACACCAAAAACGATATGTTCTTGAATATATTTGAAATAGTTTTCTGGTTAACACGGTTTGCAATAGATATTGTCACCATGTACAACTTTAAACTTAACAATTTCGTCTCTGGAGAACTGTGATATTGCAATATGCTGTGTTCAAACAGTAATCCGTCAGTAATTAATCTATCTATCATAATTACTTTTGTGTCATTCTAACTAACTTATGAAATGCAATAAATGATTTGACAAAATTATTAGCTAAAAAAATTATATATAGATAGATAGATAGATACCTAAAAATAATCCTATAATACATTTCTCAATTCTCACCAGAGATCATCCCTTAATAACCCCACTTCCCTTTCAGTCTTTCGTCTTGTTTGTCTAATAGGTCATAAATCTTGCCATCCCCTTTCACCTTTGACTTCCGGACCTCCCAGTATGATTGGACCTCCCAAGACCACTTTTCCTCTCAAATCGCCTATCGAATAAAATTACCTCTTCGCTTAACTCCCGACTTCTACCAATGAAATGTCTTGCTAGATTCCCTGTCCAATAGTCTTTCTTTTAATTCTCATCCCTCTGGCGAATTCATTGTGTACTATACGCTTTTTTCCATGAGCCCCTTAGAATAGGAAGCTACAGATCCGTTCAAGTCTCAGTCCCCGTAACAACCTCTACGCCTGATTATGTTACTAATATGATATTGAAGAAATACAGAACCGTTCAGGGCTCCGTTCCCTCAATAGCCTTCACGCCTGTTATGATCGTTATTGAATAAAGATTTTGTTAGAGAATTTATGCCTCTTTTTATGGAACCAGCACTACACTCCCCTCCAATGGACCATCATCATCCAGTTGCCTAGACCACTCTTGCCACTCCGTGTCACGACTGCAGGCTTATAATTACGACACACACACACATATATATATATATATATATATATATATATATAATACCTCACGTTGCTTGTATTACAGCTGCTACACGTCGAGGCATACTTTCCACAAGTTCTCTTTAAGTCTCAGCAGGAATAGCTCGCCATGCCATCATCATCCAGTTGCCTAGACCACTCTTGCCACTCCGTGTCACGACTGCAGGCTTATAATTACGACACACACACACACACACATATATATATATATATATATATATATATATATATATATATATATATATATATATATATATATATATATATATATATAATTTCAAGAACACAAGAATTTCTAAAAAAATGTAACAAAAGTCTTAAAAAATAATAAAAAATGAAGAAATGTTGGTGGATCAGGTATCAGGTTATTTTGTATATTTTATGTTGTTATTATATATATATATATATATATATATAATCCCTCACGTTGCTTGTATTACAGCTGCTACACGTCGAGGCATACTTTCCACAAGTTCTCTTTAAGTCTCAGCAGGAATAGCTCGCCATGCCTCTTGGAAGGCTGTGAGACGAGATTGTTTTGAAAATGAACGTACATGGCGGTGTCGTGATCGTCGCTCCGGTTTGTCCTACAAGTGCTCGATCGGATTGAGATCGGGGCACTGAACAGGCCAGTCAAGCAAGTTCTCCTCATTTTCAGGAAAGCAGTCCACCTTTTGCAATAAGACATGGAGATCGATCCTTTTGGATGACACAACCATCACTGCCGTAGTATTTCCATAGTGTAGAAAAGGCCGAATTATCCAGAACGTCGAGGTACACGTCAGCGTTCATTTTACCAGTAACATAAAGCAATGGGTCGAGACCTTACCAGGAGAAACAAACCCACATTAAGAAGGATTCTCCTCCGAATTCCTGCAGTGTCCAAATACTTTTGTCCATATAGTGTGTATCTAATAATGATCCTGAAAAATCTTCTAATTAACTCTCGTAGTCCTCCCAACCCTCCAATTATTTCGACGATATCGTTAAAGGTAAGTTATTGTAAGGGCGAAACGTCTCATCGAGTCGAATCTGATCTGTTACTCGTAGAGTAATAAAGATCCAAAAAAAATAAAACAAATTGCCTTTTGTCCAAAAGCGGTGACAGTTTGGCTCAGTTTTTCGAATGAGAGGCTGGTCACTTTTGAACATTTTGTGAAGAGAAGATAAGCCATCTGGAGTGTTAAATTGCATGTTCAGATTCTGGGACCATCCATCTAACATATCCTTTTTTGGTTTCGTCTGATTGCCTGTTTTTCTACGGTTTAATATATTGCATTAATCTTATCTGGAACTTCTTGCGGACTGCTTCATCGATCACATTCAGGCTATTTTTGTCTTGGATCGAGGGTAGGTCAAACAACTCAACAACATTTTTTTGTGTAATATTTTTTGTATATTTGATTTTTTTAACATGTTTCTGTGGTTTTTATTGTTATTTATTTTTATTTTCCAAAGACATTTTCTGTATTTAAATTGTCATTTTGGTTCTGCTATTGCAAGGAGTTCACAAGAATATTTTCACTTTGCAAACTGCTGTATCCCCTTTATTACTTGTAGCCAGTTGCGACATTTGTGTTTCTAAATTATCCTTTCGTTTCTGCTGTTGCAAGATGTATGCAATTTATTTAATATTGTATTTATTTTTCAACTCAGAGGGGTTTCCAGGAATAGTTCCACCTTGCAGCCTGTATCCCCCTGCATTACTTGTAGGCAATTGCTATACTACGATAAATAACTTAAACAATATAATATTCCCAACTGGTTATACTATAAGAAAATGAGATCAATTGAATTGTTCAAACGAATTATAATATATTTCCAGATTATTCTATTTCAAAGAAAGGACCAATATAATCTTACTAAAAAATAGTTTCTTGAGAAAGAACCAATAGAGAGTAATTTAAGGATTATAGACCAATGACAATGCCAAAACAATCTTTAAAAATGATACTACTTAAGTAAATGACCAATATAAATTCCAAAATTATACTACTTATGGATGCGATCATTAAAATATTTCAAAATGATATAACTTAAGGAAATGACCATTATAATATTTCAAAATGATACAACTTAAGTAAAGTATCATTATAATATCTCCAAAGGCTTCAAATCTAAGAGAAACAACAAATACAATATGTCCGGAGAGTACCCTATTTAAGTAAATGACCAATATAAATTCCAAAATTATACTACTTATGGATGCGATCATTATAATATTTCAAAATTATATAACTTAAGGAAATGACCATTATAATATTTCAAAATGATACAACTTAAGGAAAGTATCATTATAATATCTCCAAAGGCTTCAAATCTAAGAGAAACAACCAATATAATATGTCCGGAGAGTACCCTATTTAAAGGAAGGAACCAATGAAATCCTACCAAAGGATCGTAATCTAAAAAAGACTGATAAAATATTTCCAAAGGCTTTGAATCTGTGATAAACAAACAATAAAATCCAATTGAATCACCCCCCCCCCCGCCCCCAAATTATCCTAATCTTAAAAAAAACATACTATTTCCAAAGTATTCAAATTTCAACAAAGGACCGATGGAAAGAGTTTCCGAAGGATTTAATCTAGGATAGATAGGTAGTTAATACCCATCGCACTAGAGCAAAACAACAAGCTATTGGCGACGATCTTTGATCAATATAGAAAGACAACAACGTCTCATAATTTTAAACTTTTTATTACTATTTAATTTTTAAATTTTATTAATTAAATTAATTTTTTATATAGTTTTTGTTACATGACGAGAACAACACATTAGCTGGCACCCCACTCTTCAAATTTCCACACCCCGCCAACGTGATGTGAATTGAGGACAAGGCATATTTAACGTTCAACAGCCCCCGTGTAGAGGACGGTCTTCCACTGGACCAAGTTTCGAACTTACAATCCTCAGATTGCTAACCCATTTCACTTCCAACTGGGCCCTTTTATTCTGAGAAAAAAACCAACGGAATCCTTTAAAATTATACTTTTTAAGATATTAACAATTAGAATATTCCCAAAGGATTCCAAACTAAGAAATTTCCCATAAGACCTTTCCAGTGGTTAAATCTATGGAAATTACAATCGAATCTCTCTCATTTCAAAGGATTTCAATCAAAGGAAAAAAATACTAGAATATTTCCAAGGGGTTGTAATCTCTAAGTATAAGATCAATTAGGGATTGCAATCCGGCGCGATTTTCAGTCCGGCCGGATTGACACTAATCCGGCTGGATCCGAGCGGATTGCTACTTTGCTAATATGCCTTTCGAACCAGTATGTATTTTTCCAAAATCGGCTGAGTGATAATAGGTAAAAAGGATATTATTCCAAATAGACGAACAAAAAACGTTTATTTTAGCATTAGAAAATCATCTTTATTGATAACTAGCAAAATACCCGACTTTACTCGGTTTGAATTCGTTTACTCTAGATTGAAGAGATAATCAAAATATATAATGACTTACGTTTTTTGTAGAATAAAAATTTATTTTAACACCTTTCGCCATCTTTATATTTTCTACAACTTACTTTGGACACAAATCCTACACATGCATATCCATTCATGTAATACATTTCACATACATCGCACAATTGCTATCTGACAAAGCTACAAAAATACGAAAGGTGATACTAAGGTTACTACTATAAAAGACGATTTATAGGAAAATTTGGAATTCCCTTTCTTAAGTTCTTTTCATGTTCAACTCAATTAATTAAAATTACGATTTACGGCGAGTGCTCTCGCACTCATTGTCAACAAAACAATATTTTTTTACTTGTGGCACTCTTGCCTCCGGTATGCGACATTGTGAAATTTTGCAATCTTCTCCTGTCATTACTACAACGAATTTTTTAATGTTGGAAAAAGTTCTAGTTTGGATTTTTAAACATTATTATTCTTTCAATAACGACATTATTCTTTAAATAACGGCATTATTCTTTAAATAACGGCATTATTCTTTAAATAACGGCATTATTCTTTAAATAACGGCATTATTCTTTCAATAATAGCATAACTACACTTAAAATTTACTGAAAATTTATACTGACTTACCTAACATTTTCAAGTCTAATACTTTGTGGTGCTGTTGGGTGTGATGATAAGGAAAACACAATTATTACAAATAATAAATATTTAAAACAGAAAACAGTAAAATAGAACAAAATAAAAGATGTCGGAAAAATTGTTCTAAAGATATTAATTTGTGATTCATTTTTATCTCTTGATCTCGCACAGTTGCCACAATTTACAACTAAAAGTGCACAAAATTTAGAAATGTGAAATTAATTCAGAGCGAAAGAAACAGAAAATATCACTGCTCACGCGATCTTGTTCATTCTCGTTTCCTTGAAAAATATCGTCTGTCTCAAATATTCCGAAATCGTTTTCATTGCGCTAAGAACAAAAATAAGACTCGAAATAAATGAAGTATCAGATCTGAAATTTCATTAAAAAATATAATTTTTTGAAGAATGATTACTTTTTCAGCAGTACTGGTAAAACAATCGAAGTAATCCTAAAATTCAATAGACATTCCAATTTTTCCAAAACTACCAAATTATGGTTGATTTAAGTATACTTACTCAGGTGTTTTAGCATGAAACCCATCTAAATATAACAATAAAGATATGTTTAATATTGCATTCACTATATTAATAGATAATGTATAAAATAAAATACACTGCAATCAAATATCTGGAATATAATTCATGTGATGCGTACACAAACACACAAACACAAAATCGAACATAGAACAAAAAGACGGACAGACAGACTTTCGCAACCAATTCCACTCACTAAATCAAGATAAGTACTCACTGTATGCAAATTTCCATGAAAATATCTTAAACCGCGTGGACGTGTATAGGGCACAACATACAGACAGACAGACACCAAACGAGAAAAAGGCGGATTCGGTATCAGAAGGGTCCAAAACGGATAGAAAACTTGAAATGGGTCGAAAATATTGAATGTACAAACAAACACTCCATTCTTATTTATATAGATTATATATAGGTAGAGGAAATCAATCGCCAATAATTAATTATAGTAACTACTTGTGCTATTAGTAGTAAGTATTAAACGATTCATGATAAATAGTCTTACTAATTTCCACACCAAAAAAATTAGTTTATTTTATACTAAGAACTTTTCTATTTATCTAAAATTAAGTAGTTGCTCTCTCTAATGTCGTTTAGCAAATGACATATAATTGTACCTAACTTTGTTTCACACTAACATAAATATTTGGCAGTTTTTGGTCGACATAACAAAAAAAAACTATTAATTCTTCTTAATTGCTTAAATCAAAATGAAAAAGTAATGAAAAACGCTTTAGAGTTTGAAAAAACGATTTAAGGACACAAATTGTATTAACAGTGTCATCCCCCAACTAACTTCTCAATGAACTGCAAATATAACCAGTGGTCGAGGAAGGCCCTCTCAGCTTCGACACTAGTTGGTTTAACCGTCACTAAGTATTTATTCTTACGAGACTACTTAATGACGGTTAAACCAACTAGTGTCGAAGCTGAGAGGGCCTTCTCGGCCACTGGTTATATTTGCAGTTCATTGAGAAGTTAGTTGGGGGATGACACTGTTAGAGCGACGGGCTCGCATCAGAAGGGTTGTGGGTTCTGTCCTCGGCGGAGCCTGCAATTCTGATGATTGCGAGATCGGCGCTTCGACCTGACTAAACACCGTCGTGTTCACTAATGGTGACTGGGGCACGTTAAATAGGTTGTGGTCACAATGTCCCCCATGTTCCCATACCAAATCAATACCTCTGGGGGTACCTGATCAGGGGGTTATCGGCCTCTGATTGGGATCTTAATTACGATATGCGTGAATGGATGTATGAAAGGAGCCTTCCAGTAAAACGGATGTGCCATGTATGTCGAGCAAAGTCGGACTTCTTCCCAATGGGGCTCAGTAACATGGAAGGAGCACCCCCGCGCCTCTTGCAGTCTTCGACGGGCCTGGCACTCCTCCGGTCTGCCAGTGTACGTATAAGAAACAACAACAACATACGAGACGAATATTTTCCTTTGACTCCATTTCCTATGAAGTCATTTTATTCTTCAGTATTTTCTCAAAATCCGTTTATTTTCTTAAGTTTGTCTTTTTGCAATAATCTTAATTTCTTGTAGAATTTCCTCTTCTAATTCCTCTTTATTAAAAAAATATTATTGATAATTTAATTTATCATTTTTTCTACAATTCTCCAAACTGATGATTGAAAAATATAAAACCGATTAATTCACAATCGATTGCTTAATAAACGATATTGCAACTTTGAGTTTGAATAATCGATTATTAAATTTTTTAAAAAATTCGGGTTTATCGGATCCGATAGATGTTTCTGGATCCGGTAGGCAGCCAAATGATGTTGGATCCGCCGGATTGGATTGCAATCCCTAAGACTAATGTATTTTTTAAAGTTGAAAGAATCGATGAATTCTTTCAATCAATAGATGTGGATATTTAATTATTATGTGATATATTGCACTACTAGGACATCTCATGACGTTCGTATAGTGTTAATAAATGCAACCCGGCCGTCCCATGTTCGTCCTTAAGCCCCTTGTTGACAACAAGGGGCTAAGGGACAACCAAAAAGCTAACCGGAACCACCCTATGGCTGTCGCTTCTGTTTGATTACGTAACCACACACGCCTTCTAATCAACCCCAGCGACCTTATATATGTCAACGCTATTTGATACTGGACTGGCCGAGTTGGTGACTGCATATTAAATCAATCCAGCAACGGCAATTTATGCTAAATAGGACATTCGCATTAGATGCATTCGCCGGTTTTTCTGCATGACAAACAAAATCCGCAACATAATTATTTTTCTCTTAAAACTATGAAATAAAACTAGAAATACAAAAGCAGCATGTAAATGAGTAGTGTCTGTCACCATTTGTGTGAAAAAACTGGCTTCGGGCCAGAAGTCTTTTAATTAGGTTAGAAAAATTCAGAAAAACAAACCTATCAGTGTCATCGAAACAGATCCTCATTAGCATAAAATTGTTAAACGGCAGCTTATTACACTCGCCACAACAGCCATGAAACGGGCAATCTGTCATTCTCTTAGATTAACAAAGAACTATTGAAGTTAGAATGCAATAACATGTTATCAGTAAAGAGTTATAAAAAAGGAGGAAACACTTATGGGTATTAGTTTTATTAATGGTTGGTGGTTCCGTTATAACATGACATCTGAACGTGGATTGCATATGTTTGAATTGCAAATAGGAATATGGACACTTAAAATTGAGGTCAATTTTTTAATATTTCACTAACGTGAGTGTCACAGAAATCGACATGATTTGCATATGGACGAATGGTGACAAAGTATGAGTGTATCTCTAATACTATAAAAAGAAAAGTATGTCTGTTTGTTTTCTTGCACTCAAAGTCCTGACGAGTCTACTGCACTTACAGTAATGAGACCTTGCACACAGGTACTCCGAATTATATGCAATTTTAGGGTCGAGGCGAATTTTGAAATTCAATCTAACATTAAAAATGAATTTAATAGTTTTTTCACCATTCTTCTTTCTTTCGCGGAATGAAGAAACTTCGAAATGTATACTTTTCGCTCTCACGTCACCTTGACGTCAGCCTTTGAAAAAAATGACAATTTTTTTTCATCCTCCATCTGGAATGGGAGAAAACAGTTTGGAATGTCCTTCGTTTGTTTCGAGATTCATTCATTTTGATTTCCTGCGAAACGGATTCCAGTGAATGAAAATATATTACTAAAGTTATCACTGGCGTTCTTCAGTGCTTTTTTTCTATCTCAGCGATCGTTAAAGGTAGAACAAAAATATTAACGTATTTGAAATCTACGGAACACTTTACACCAGATAGATACCTTATACGTATGATTTGATTTTAATTTTTAATATTTTCGCAAGACATTGTGACGTCACGTGAACTTTCGCTTTCGAAAAATAAACAGATTGCATTTTCTGCCACTCGCGTTAAAATAAAAATAAAAACAGAATACATTTCCTGCCCTATTCTATTGAGATACGGCACCTGCATGTGGCTTGCTTGCTTTGAATTGCATATAAGAACACGGACACTTAAAACTGTGGCCAATTTTTTGGTATTCCACTAATGTAAGTGGAATAGAAATCGACAGGATTCGCATATTGTCAAATGGTTAGAAATATGTATAAACAATATTAAATCGGTCGAAAAGGGTAGGTGGATAGGATATCGCACTGGAGGAACACAATCGGCTATTGGCGATGGTCCGGGAACAAACCCGAAGGGAAATAATCCATAAAATATTCATGCTGAGACTTGTAACTATTGTTTGTAAAATATGTGAAATTGATTATGGACTCATTTAAAAAGGAAAAACATTTCTAAGCTAAACATAATTTTAATCCAAATCTTTTAAAAAATAGATAGGATATTCTTCAAGCATGTTGAAAACAAAAACGACTTAGAAAACTATACAATAACGATTTAAAATTGATCAAACTTTTATTATTGTTTTGAGTAATTCCGTTATGGGTCACGACATCATACGTTCTGGAGAATTGAGCCAACTTACTGAATCCGTAAAATAAAGTCGTACACTATAAAAAGTTATTTGTATAAGTTGTATTATAAACAGTATATATAAGTACCTTTCTATAATATGTATATTTGCTTTTGTATTCATATTATATATATTATAAATAATTCATGTTTCTAATCTTCCATGATAATCAATCACTCACCCCTGTTACTTTTTGACTTTAGAAAAACATTGACATGGAAATAAAATGAGTGAATTATCGTATAATACAAAATGCAACAAAACTCTGTAGGAAGTGGATGAATGGAAATATTGTAGAATGATTTAAAAGTTATATTTTATGAATGCTAAAAAATACTTTTTTGTAAAATAATGAAAATAAAATAATTTTATAAATTCGTTATGCGTGGCAACTTTATAAATGCTATCAAAATTGAGTACCACTTACTTTAAGATTAAATATTTCGTAAAACTATGATCGAAAAATCGATATTCCAATATTATCGTTCAGGAAATTCAAAAATATATTCCAATAAATCTGACGTTAAAGTAAAAATAAATTTATCGATAGTACTCTTTAGTTAGCTTTCACTTATTTTCTTTTCTAGACAAAACATTTTATTAATTAAATAAATTATTTATGATTGACTAAAATATGTTGAAATAAACAGTGCACAGGTTTCTATATAAAACATTTAAAAAACATACTGACCTAGACGATTGAATAAACCATTCACTAAGTAAATCAAACAAAAACTACACGTTTAACTGCTTAACATACTGGTGAAGTATAATATTGATGTTGAGTAATATAAATAAACTATCGACTATAATATACTCGTAAATAAAAAATAACAGTGCATATTGAAAAGACTAGTGTATGTGGTTTGAAATACTGACTAAATTATTGACTAATTATTAAAACCAATACCATATATTAGATTATTGAAAAACTGATGTATTATAATAGATAGCAGAAAAAGAATTATAAATATTGACTTATAAATAAGACAATTACTTATACATCGAAATATAGAAAAGACAGATGTACGATAAGAGATTGGAGTAAAGAAATTACGACAAATAAAGTTAAACAGAACGGCAAATTTTACAAAAAGAAAATGATTGTTTAATGATAAGAGATTAATGTGAAATAATGAATACATAATTTACTAATATAAATGAAAACAGCAGTATCAACTTAATCAAGGAAAGTACTTGTACAAGATAAGATTAACCCTTCTTTGCATAATGGTGGAAATTTCCATCATAACATTGAATGACCAAAAATCATATAAAAGAACAAGTTCACTTTAAGTTGATCGTGTCTGGATACTTTTTTAATGTCCACTGCATAAAAAAAACAAAGCCGTCAAAAATAAGCAAGTGACACTATCAGTAAAACGAGCTTGAAGTTGTCATTCCGCTGTTTGGTGTAGTTGCAATAAACGTATGATTTCGTTTTTCATTTTGTTTTATTATATTTGAGTTTCTATTGCTAAAAAAGTGAAAATGAGTGGAAGAAAGGTTTGTAACGTGTGTTTCTGTTATTTTTAGAGCAATTTCTGAAAAAGTTTGCGTTTAATTTAAAAAATACCACATGATACCATCCTATTGTATTTTGCTAAATTTATACTATAAATATATACTAAGATTTTTTTAGCCATTTTTCCTTTAATTTTGAACATGAATTATATCACCTTGATTTATTTCACCAATAAAAAAAATATGCTAAGAAGGGTTAATCACGGAAAGGACTTGTACAAGATAAGATTAATGAGAGAAAATAAATCAATTATTGATTTATAAGTTGTACAAACACTATAGTATGCACATTCCAATGTGACAAATAGTGATGATGGCTAAGAAATTCAAGTAATAACCACCAGTAAATGCATGTATATAAAGTATTGACTAATGAAGTGGAACACTGTGCATTTAACTATGGAAAATAATGCTGTAGGGCATTATTGATGTGAAAGAATAAATAGAGTATTGACTAATATAAATGAAACATTTAGGTAAGGAAAATTCAGGAGTAGGATACGAGATACACATACCGCACCCCGGCAAGAAAAGTGACACAACTCAAAATTGCAGAATTTGAGAAACATCAACTTTAAAGGTGCTATAAAACTTATATTGAAATAGTATAAGCTATTTTTAAATTTTAGTTAAGTATTTATGTTGGTAACTTCTACTACATTCTATAGAATATCAATATACCACGCTGGGGCACATCATACATATTTTTTAATGACGTAGCATCAAAATTTTTATTTGTGGCTTGTGTCACTTTTCTTGCCCGAGTGCGATATGTGGAATAAAAATACCATTGATTAGGGTAATGAGGCAAACACTGTACACCACTATGGAAAGGATTTCTGTAAAATAAGAGATGGATGAAAAATATTGAATGGATTATTGATGGAATTAAAATCTACACATTTAACAGTTCAAATAACTGTTGTAAAAAAAACATATGCATGAAATTACAAATCAAATTTTGCTTATCTAAATGAACCAAGAACTATATATTTTAATTAGTATGTGACAAACGTTTATATTCGTATATCCTGGATTCGTTGAGAGTGTCAAAATTTTTGTCGCATACTTTTAAAATTTTTTTAATGTTGGCAAACAGATCAATACCACCACATAATCGATCACGAAATCCAGAAAAAGAAAGAACGCACACGTAAAGAAACGTAATAGTATACCATTCGAATAAAATGACCCACCCCTATTTAAAGAGTCAATTCTGCCATTTTTGAACGGGTCTCTCAATAAAACCCATACATAAAACAGTCGAATGAGTTATATTCTGCTCCAGATTTAATGGCAATATTAAAAAAAAGAAACCCCGAAAAAAGGAGGTCATAAAACATTTCTCAAAACTTCCAAACTTTCTTTCCTTCAAAAAACCGGATAGGAATGGCTTTTAAAACTCCCCCCTCCTTCTTTTCGCACTGACGTAAATTTCCAGTGCCGGATCAGTCCAGCTTGACTCCGTAGTTCCCCTCACGTTTTACGGCTGAGTGCTTCTTTACCAAGCAATTAATTGTGGCCGTATCAGCAGAGCGAGCGGCCGTTAGAAGCAGGAGGTGTCCCTTTCAACTCCACTCGCTCGTTTCAAAATGGCATCCTTTAAAATTTCGCCCGTTGGATTCTTGGGAGCGAACGGGGGGGGAAATAGATTTCTTTGGCGTCCGCGAGATTTATAATTCCGTTTCCTTTTCATGGTGAGTTGGTATTCGGGAATTTTAATTCCCGGATTAGAGTATATGCCAAACAAACTATAGAATATCTAAGTATTCGTTTGAGGAAAATATAATGCGATCCGTAAAGTTGTAAGGAAATTCTCGATAAGTTTGAAAAAAAAATTAATGTTCTCTCAAGCAAAAGGGACGCAGCAAAATGTCGCGATCTTTTTTTCTGGCAACAGATAACGGATTGGTAACCTGAGAGTTGCGTGTTTGAAACTCGGTCCAATTAAAGACCGTCGTATACTGGATGCTGGTGCATGTTAAACCTGTCGTGGCCTCAAATGCCATCGCATTGGCGTGGTGGGGAAGTTTTGAGAGTGGGGTGCCAGCTCAGGTCTTACCTCGTCATCTGACCATGGTTTAATATTATGTCCCCAAAGTGATGTCTTCGAATATTTCCCTTTGGGATTCATCCCAAACCGTTTCCTGTAGAAAGCTGTGTCGCTGCAGTGTGATGATAATTGACTACGTACCACAAGTTAAAGCAAGATTTAGAAAGAGCAATCACATTACATGATATACTGTTTCAAACAATTTTTCAGAATAGTAAAGCATATCGAACAAATATCAATACAAAATACAACATGTTACCCTATACCGCCTCTACAACATACGCGCACAAACATCCATGCACTGACCCTAATTCGAAACAGGAACCTTCCGATTCTAGAGACTAGGGAAACGACATCGATGTCAATGTTTTCAGAACATCGATGTTTTTTGAAAAACAACGATGCTTTTAACATCTATGTATTGGAGTCAATGTTTTTGTAACATCGATGTTTATACTTGTCGATGTTTTTTCGTTGTGGATGTTTTATTTTTAAATAAAAAAAGTATCGTTATAAAAATTTTAAAATTAACAAAGTAGCATAATTTTCATAATCAGCAAATTGAACATACTTATAGACCAAAATGGCCAAGAGTGAAGGGCCTGAAAAGTAGGGAAGCGACATCGATGGAGATATTTTCAAAACATTGATGTTTTACAAAAACATTAATGCACTGGAGCCGATGTCGCATCTTTAGTTGCTAAACCAATTTTAAGAAATGAGGAAAAAAGTTTAAATACACTGAATTTTAAAAACATCGATGATTTATGTATTACCAACATCGATGTTTTAAATTTGAACATTGTTCAGCTATGTTTAGCTGTCGACGTCGCATCACTAGGTGTTAAACCAGTTTTAAGAAATGGGGAAAAAAGTTTAAATACACTTAATTTTAAAAACATCGATGTTTTTGGGTCGATGTATTATCAACATCGATGTTTTAATTTTGAACATCAATGTTTCAAAACATCGATTTTTTGCTGTCGATGTCGCATCCCTACTAGAGACTAACACCTTAAGCACTAGACCTCCTGGATTAGAGTCGATGCTATGCAATTTGTATGTTATTCAATGGTTCTACGGTAGAACCTCCAAGTATTAGTTTGAGGTAGGTAAGTAGGTATTTTAATTAACGTCGCAATGCAGCATCATAACGGACCATTGGCGACGATCAGGGATCAAACCCGAAGATCCAAGAACAACAACACGAAATTTTATACCCCGGTCAGATGACGAGGTCGCACCTGAGTTCATTTTAGGCCATAGCAGATTTAAAGTGATACAGCCCCCTTTTTTACACGACGGTCTTGGGTTGGATTCAAACTCGCATCCCTTCGGTTGGTAATCCGTCACCTTTCCAATCGGGCGAACGCAACCCATGATTTGTTATATACAAATCGTAATGTATTCTATAGGAATTCAAGTTGATGTTGTTGTCTTGTCCATGGATAGAACACTTCAAATAGGGCCATGCACGGCCCACACAATCTCAGCTATTTTAAGGCAATTGTCCGAGTACAGGTCCTCCAAGGGAGAGTCACTAATTTGTTGAATGCTCGCCAAGATGGCCGGGCAAGAGAGGACGTGTTCGGGACTTAATTCTGTATCCCAGTTTTTACAGCTGGGATATGTTCTTGTTCCATCCGGCTGAATTTTCATTCCCCTAAGGTGTCCAGTTCTCAGTCTTACAAGTGATGTCTCGATATACAGTATTTGTGAAATTTACCCCTTCAAAGGGTTTCGATGAGATACCTTGACCATCATCATATGATCAATTTTGGTAATGACGAGATATATCGTTATCAGATCATTGCCGTTTTTTTAATGATGCCGAAATCAAGATCTGGTCAGTTTTCTTCTAATGGAGTTAAACGACGGGATCTTAGTGGAAGAGTGGAAGAGATATCTTCCACATCAAGGTCTGGTCAGTTTTGCTAATGGCGAGATATCTCGCCATGTCAACGACTAGGAGGGTTAAGTTTTCCATCAAGCAAAATGGGAAGCAATACTTTTACCATTTCGTTCTCTGGTAACAGGTAAACATAATGCATTCACAATAAGGTAGGCCTCGAAATAGATTTTTTTATACAGGTACACAAGGTGCATCTAAGTTTTTAAATTAGGTGCATAGGTTATATTTTAGGTGCACATTTAAAAAAACGTTATATAAGAGCATTGATACAATGTACACTACTTTATTTTAGTTGGGTACGTTTAGATAGGTTCGTAGTAGATATTAAATAAAAATATTTAAGCATCTAAATTCTCCCTTCTTCGGCGCACGGCTGTCGCTTCAACAGAGTCATCTGGAATATGTTTCGATCATAGGAAAGTTCTGGTGGCATGGCACAAGTAACCCTTACTCCTGTATAAACCCGTTACGACCCAGCGATTTTGTTTTCTCATAGTGTGTATTTATGAATTTTAATAACGTTCATTTAGAGCGAGAGAGTTCGATACTACTAGTTTGTTAATGCATCAAAATAAAATAAAACGTTCCCTCCCCTTTTTTAACGTTAGGTGCACGGCATGCACCATAGCTGGAAAAAATTAGGTGCACAATTTTAATTTCATGTGCACAGTGCACCTGTGCACCCGGGTATTTCGAGCCCTGCAATAAGGTATACCTTTTCTATGATTTTTCATGAAATTAAAGCAGGACAATCTGTAATGCACATAACGGTAAAACATGCACTACACACCTAATCCGTAACATGAGGTATAATATATGTTTTCACAAATGCAACGGGATGGGTTCCTTCAACTTCCTTCGTATAATCCTGGTAGTTGTCTCGAAGATGTATCTATTCTTGAACAAAAATTATCACACCTTGATGAACAAGATATCTCGTCGCTAAAAGGAAACTGATCAGGCTTTGATCTAATCATCATCAAAAACTCGACACTATTTTGATGACGAATTATCTTGGCACTATAAAAATTGGTCAGAATTTGATGGACAATATTATATCTAGTCGATGAAGCGTTATTGAATGTTCCAAACGTAGTTTCTCCCAAATATTTGCATACATTACAACTTTACGTTTTCAAAAGATGATAACATAGGGAATATAAAGAGTATGGACGACACAATAGTTGTCTTTTCACGTTTTATAGTTGATCGATTTTTAGTGAGTAATTAAACGTTACTGTATTGGCAGTGCTAGTGGCCGTTAGGAGCAAGAGGTACCCCTAAACTCCACTCGCTGGTTTCAAAATGGCATCCCTTATAAATATCCAGTTGAAATGTAATCAGAAGAGAGGCGAACTATATTTATTTGGCTTCGTCGAGTTTTAAAATTCCATTCTCCGTAAAATTTCGAGTCTCCAAATTGTTTTGACGAGATATCTTGTCCATCAATATTTGACCAGATTTGCTAATGATACCTTGTCTATCAAGGTATCATGATACCTTGTCTATCTATATGATACTTTGTCTATCAAGTTTTGACCAATTTTACTAATAACGAGATACCCCACCATCCATATATTCTCAATGCTTTTATCATAAGATACTTGGTCAGCTTTCTTCTAAGGTCGAGAAAGTTCGTCCATCAAAATGTGAGTTTTATTTCAATGACGCGATGCCTTGTCGAGACAACCACTAATAGCTTAATATAGAATTAGAGGCAATGCGATGAAACTGTGTATCTTGTACACTTTTCTGACCGCCGTGTGTTTTAATTTTCAGAACAGACGCTATAAAAGCACTACTCCATTGATTTTGGAATGTTTTATGGTTTTATGTACTGTGATATTATTTTAAAATCACGTTTTAACCAAACCACACCAAACAATTTCAATACGCCTTTTAGAATATAAATAAATCAACCATGTAGTAAACTCGTCCATACAAATTTTTAAGAATTGAATGAAATATATTCGGTTTGCTATCAAAAGGTTCATTCGTAATCATGCTATCGTATTAATTAAATTTTCAGAATTCTATTTCTGAGTGCTTATGCTAAATAAATTGTATGGTATTCGTAAATTTCAACCACGTCTTCTTCATTGTACTATTTTACAGAACATAACATGCTCAATGAATTCTAAAGTTTGAGTTGAGTTTGGGATACTGTACCTAATAAAATAACTTCAAAATGTATCGACAGAATAGCAAATTATGAAAGTATGTCTTTGTTTTAAATAAATATAATTTTTATGTTTATAATAAATATGCAGTACACACCTTTAGACGATAATTATGTTTTACGTCTGTTTTTGATTTTACTGAGTTTCAAAATGCAGACAAAATGTCTACAGAACAATTGCAATTGCTTGGAGTTGTGTTGCAGAACACTGATTATAATTCTGCGCCTAGGGTAAGACGCTTCAGAAAAACGTTTGTAAATGTCTAAAACATATATTGCATACGTAAATAAAATATCTGAAATGCAAACCTGAGACGACAGCACTGTACCGTGACATTAATTAAAATTAAATAAAACTCCACAAATGGCGAAAAACCATTAAAATGATCAATGAAATTAAAGAATATTTTAAAATTAAAATAACCAATTGAAAATCAAAGAAATTTCAAACGAACCAATGAAATCAAACGACAGTTTAACGGATTTTAAAAGAACTTCGTAGAACATTCAAAATGAAAATTAACTTTTCCACTTGCCGAGGTTACCTAAAAAACTAAATACCCATAATACAGATGGGTTGCCATAACTCGCTACTAAATGTACGTCAAAAAAGCGCAAAGGATGTTACTACCGCTATCAACGTTAATTGAAACTGTACCATTTTTTATTAGAGTTGGTGATGGTATTTGTGTGCACTTTTATGTTTATTTTAATTGTTTGAGTTTATTTTGTTAGTGAACAAAGTGCTTACTGTTTTTCTCTCTCCCTATCTTAAAGTTCAATTAATGAAATTTCCAGAACACCAATTTATACAGTAAAATGTGTACTAAATTCACATTTTATTAAAGTTTCAGAAAAAAAAATTTTTTTCATTAGTTTTGCATTTGGTTTTTAAAGGAACTCATAATAAGCACAGAATACAGAAATTCAAACTTCACATTCGGATGTTTCAGGAATAAAATAAAATACGAAAAATATTCTGTTCATTTTTATAAAGTTGCAACAAATAAGCTTTCACTTTTTATAACTACCCTATCAAAGGAATTTTCAAAATGTTTGAAGAAATAATGAAAAGTTCTATCAATAATATCAATCAGTAACTAAATATTTCGAAATATTTTCAACATTCTAATAAAATCCAAAACTTTTTAACTTTATAATTACATCGTCTCTGTTCCCATGAGAGTTCTTATAGTAATGTTACTTTGAAAAATGTAGTCATTAGTCTATTTAAAGATTGAATTTCTAATTTAACAACTTAATTGGGTACTGAAATATATTTATTAAAATTATACGTTATTTTATGTTTGAAGTAGTAGTGAAATTCATTAAATTTCACAGAACATATACTTATATGTACAGACATATTTCATTATCATAAAATATTGATTTAAAGTATTAAACAACATTAAATTAATTTTTATAAAATAAAAATTAGTGGAAATGCACTACTTCGATCATCTGATGCAACAGTGGAAGTCAGCACATCAAAAATCATATTTTAATTTTTAACTAGCTGAAGTTTTCGGTTGTAATAAAAGTACATAACATGGCTGCAAAACAATTCTGCCATCTAGTGATCTAATGTGGAAATAGGTTATTCATTTGTATGTATGCTGCTGGAAAGAATAAAGATTTCCGCACTTAGATAAGTGCTTTCTGATCCTAAAAATAATTTTTTACTGTCTTTACAAACGCTTAGAACTAGTTCTAGTCAGTGAGGAAAATGCTCTCAAGGAGCAGCATGGGTATTAGTAACACTTTTTGAAGGTTAAACTAGTCTATAATATGAACAAACATATGAAATTTTCATTATGGAGAAACTAGACTATATGGGAATATTTTACCTTCCGTATCCAAATACTCTCGTAATACCGTATCAGGGTTATCTTAAAATTTACCTTATCACCTTTTCGGCTACTTTGACAGTCAGTCAACTAAATGCCGAGCAATGAATCATCATATTTAAATTTCGAATTCATTCTTTATAATCTTTACAGTCGAAAAGTTGAAATTTTATTTAAAAAAAAAGCCAAATCACTTGTCTTTTATAAAATTTTAGGAAAACACGATTCACTGAACAAACAATTTACAAATACCTTTAGTTTAATACACAGTTCCTCCCATATGAAGTGATAAGAAATCGCTCGAATTTTCTAAAAGGTCCGTTAGAACTCTGCTCTACCCCGTATAGAGATTTAAACAACTTACGCTCACTTCATGCAAATGCTTTGACAATTTTTATGTATTGCCAAAATTCCTTTTAAGTTCATTTATGATCCATCATTCAGATACAATAGTATAAAGATGATTTTTACGGACATTATGACCTACATAATAATATGTATCTAGCCATATAATGCATGCAAATTCAAAAATGCTTACCAGTGTAGAAATTTCAAATTTTTTTGAAGAATCTTTATAATTATTATATTTATAAGTGCTATGCAACGACTTTTAAGACACCATTATAAGTGACAATAACCTCTACAAAGAGAATATGTAGCCACATGATATGCTACACGCATATGTAATCTGACTATAGGCATGCATGTAAATTGAAAAATACTTGCCAATGTACAAATGTTAAATTAGTAAAGCATATTTGGAGTTGTATTCAAACACTGTACACACACAATGATCTAATAATAAATTTGTGTGAATGATCTCATGATCTACGCACAATGATATTTGCAATAAGTTTGTGAGTGAGTACAATAATAGTCTCTACAAAGAGAATTTGAACACACACACACACAAAATTATCTATATCATCATTTGCAAATAACCATTATGCATGCAAAATGTTTACCTATGTAGAAATGCTAAAATATTAAATTATGCTAATTATCATCATTTCGCGCTCTACAATGACTTTTACAATATATTTCAGTTTTAACATTGTTGTTTTAGTTATGTTCAGTAAGGTGAAAGTTTATCTAAAATATACTAATGGTAATAATTTAATTTGTCTCTCTCTCTCTCTCTATATATATATATATATAAACAGAGAGAGAGAAAGAGAGAGAGAGAAACCGAAACTCAAAACTAGCCATGCAAGCGCGCTGAAGCTGCAGACATAGCATGGTAAGCAATATAATTTCAAGAGCACAGGAATTTAAAACAAATACGACAAAAGTCTTAAAAAATGATAGATTTTATGTTGTCTGGGTCAGGCTCCTCCTTGATGACGCCCTGATCCACCAACATTTCTTCTTTTTTTATCATTTCTTAAGACTTTTGTCGTAATTTTTTTGAAAATTCCTGTACACATTGTAGTTATATATATATATATATATATATATATATATATATATATATATATATATATATATACAGAGGCTTTTCGCACATTTTTTAGACGATTTTGGTTAGCGCTAATAAAAAATCGATTGCTGAAAAAGAAATAATTGCAGTTGTACTATGTTTTTAAAAGTCAAAATTATCGTCTGCGGCTTGAGAGGTTTGTTTTTATTCAAAATGTCGTTTTTAACGAAGCAGTGGTTCGAATGCTATATTTATGCTCTTTCCGATGAGAAATATTCATATTCCGTTACGCAAAAATGATGTGAGGGTCATGGTTTTGTGATACCTAAGGCGTCGATAGGTAATATCGTCAACAAGAAAGGAAAAAAACGTCAAATTGGAGCCTCAAGTGGGACAAAAATTCCAAACAAGTATCCAAGGAAGAAACGGACATCTTCGATTATTGCAAAGGTACGTTGTTTAATGTTAATTTTCCTGAATGAAATACCATCACTTTACCCACAGTGCCATCAAATATGTGGAACTCCATCAATACAAAGCTAGCAGTCACACATCGAGATCCACTGTAAATTTCCTAAAAGAAATGGAACAAAAAACCGGTATCAAAGCCATACCCTTCACGGATATCCCTACTAAATCTCCCGATGTATCACCTATGGATTTTTGTGCTTTCGGACTTTTAAAATCTGCATTATCCAAACGTCGTCCCACAACCCTTACAGGACTCTGGAAAGCTGTTCAGGAGGAATGGGATAGAATACCTCTTCTGACACTTCAAAAGGCATTATTATCCTGGAAATTACGGTGTCGAAAGATAGTTCATAATAAGGGCTATCAAATATAACATTTAAAACACAAGAATTTTATGTAATTTAGTTTTGTCAATACAATATACACTGTCTAAAAATGTGTGTACAGCGGAATTTATATATATATATATATAACAACGTTATACGACATGTAATCATCTCTTTGATTATACATTTACGTACACACAAATGAAGAAAGGTCTTAACTTGATTCCCCGACATCATCTAATTTTAATTAGCTGTAATGAATGAATGAATGAAGTAGCTCCCAAACTGAAACGCCTCCGACGCGAAACTTTTAAACAGACTCACTCTCTCGAAACGAATTTAACGTTTTGTTCCAAACGAGTCGCAAGGCTTAAAACGTCACAGGGGACACGTGGGACCGACGACATCGAAGTGTTCCTTTCATTACGTCGGGGGAGCTGGGCGTAATAAACTCCGCGCGCTAGCAACAGTGAAGCGAAGTGAGTTGAGTAAAGAAAACTTCTGTTGCCGCTTGGCCGCGTTGACTGGAACAACAACAAGCAAAATGGTCGCCGTTTACCTCCGATCTCCAGGGAAATAATGCTTTAAATCTGAGTCGTAATTGCCCGGGCTAACTGCTCTTGCTTTATAGCTCTGTTGCCTGCCTCTTTGTTTGCCCTGCACTGGTGTAGATAGAAGTGGTCTTAATCGATACTTTGGGCTAGTTTATTCGAGGTTTTTGCGGGTTTAATGATGTATATTCCTAACTATGCTGAGATTAAAAAGTAGGCTTAAGAATATTCCAGGGCAACCTTACTTGATAATTTCAAAGTGGATACTTACGGGAAAAAATAGTTATTAACCTTTTGTTAGATTTGATGATATACCTAGTTAAAGATCTGATCAATTTTGATAAGGAAAAGATGTATTCTCAAGACAAAACAGACTTCAAGAGGAAATGAAGATGCACAAGTAAGAAAAACATATTATACCTTCCCAGAAATGATGACATTTTGGTACATACCTATGCCGAGATTAAAAAGTAGGCTTAAGAATATTCGAGGGCAACTTAACTTGATAGTTTCAAAGTGGATACTTACGGGGAAAAATAGTTCTTAACCTTTTGTTAGATTTGATGATATACCTAGTCAAAGATCTGATCAATTTTGATAAGGAAAATATGTCTTCTCAAGACAAAACAGACTTCAAGAGGAAATGAAGATGCACACAAGTAAGAAAAACATATTATACCTTCCCAGAAATGGTGACATTTTGGTACATGCCTTTGCCCCAGAATCTGGCTACTACAGGGCAATTTTAGATGCGAAGATAAACCAACACGACAGTTGATTTATGGAAGTCCTTCTGCCAGGTCTTCAGTCTTATTCCAGTGCAATTTAACTTGATAATTTCAAAGTGGATACTTAAGGGAAAAAATAGTTCTTAACCTTTTGTTAGATTTGATGATATACCTAGTCAAAGATCTGATCAATTTTGCTAAGGACAAGATGTCTTCTCAAGACAAAACAGCCCTAACTTCAAGAGGAAATGAAGATGCAAATAAGAAAAACATATAATACCTTCCCAGAACTGGTGACATTTTGGTACATGCCTTTGCGCCAGAATCTGGCTACTACAGGGCAATTTTAGATGCGAAGATAAACCAACACGACAGTTGATTTATGGAAGTCCTTCTGCCACCTAACTGTTAAATTGCATTAAATAAGTGATTTCAGGTGGTTTTTTTAAAAATATTTTATTGTTCCATAGCTTATAAACCAAGTGACATTTAAAACAGGTACACGGCTGATATTAAATCTCGTAGCGTCGGACTATTCGTTTATAAATGTTTGTTACCAGTATACAAATAATGCAGATGATTTCTATGCCATATACGTTGCAAAAAAATGCATGCATAGAAGACGATATTTTGTCAACACATAATGTACTTCACTAGCAGTTTCCGATGCAAAAATCTAGCACCACGAGGTTAACAACATTGCAAATTTATGTGGGAATAAATTATTTCTGAATAAAAAATCGAGCATATACACTTTGAATTTGTTCAATACTCATTTTTAAATTAGCGCTTTGTCTATTATATTTTGTTTAATAGACTTCACATCTCATATCATCATTAACCCTCCAATTCGTTTTGATGATGTATCTCGTCTATCAAGATCTAGCAAATTTTGCTAATGCTGTGGTATCTCGTCAAGATATTTCGTGATGACGAGATCAAGGTCTGGTAAGTTTTCCTTTTCCTATGAGATATCTCGTCCAACAAGATCTGGTTGTTATTGTTAATGACGTGATACCACGTCGAGCTAACCACTAAGATGGTCAATGAGTAAATTTCAGCAGATCGAAACACCCTCAAAAAAGGATGCTATACATTTATTAACCCTAAATACCAAGTGGAACAACAGAAAAAATATTAAAAAATAATAATAATAAAATTAAAATTAAAAATAAATTTTATAATTATACTCAATTTGTTCGATACATTTTTTACCTTATTATTTACAGGAAAATAATTACTAGTAACCTTTACGCTACGGTAGGTAGAGAATTGTTGCCACTACAATTTCATTGACACCAGTGGCATGGTATAGATATGTGTACTGTGGATGTTATCCCCCTTTTACGTGATCGCTGGCATCGATCAGCATTTATGAGCTGTCAGCGAATGACTTTCTAGAGGGTTCCTGTTTTTGTTCGGAACCCTACCCTGTTAACCGTGAGATGTGAACTCTTTGAGGGAAAGGCAGAAGGTCGCTCCGGTGATATCGATCTCACGCCAAACGATACGCCACACCATACTATGAAAGGAAAGCGTCAGTCGTCAGTGTCACTCACGACTCAACCGCTCAAGTTGCTAAATTAGGTAAGGGTGGGTCGGACATGCAGAAGAAAGAGCCGTGCTGTGAGACGATTGAAAATATCTAAACGCGCAGCAAAAGGGTTAACAAAATTAGTAAGAACTTGATGGACGAGATATTTAGTCGAAACCATTTGGAGCTTAAAACCAAGCACCAGAGTGCAAACATGTCGTTAGCAGGCCGCCATACTTCCTCAGCAGTCCAACCATTAATTTACCTGTTCGTGATTAAACCTAAACATGTTTTAACGTCAACCCTCCCCACCTTCGTTTCACATCAAGCTCCCTTACTGACATCCTAAAAAAATTAACTTCCCTTTATATCTCTAAATGTAAATACACTTCTGAACTAAACCGCGCTTATCAAGTTGAGGTGCGAACGCTTTGGGAGAACCACAGAAGATCTCGCTTCGGTGATATCTATCTCACGCTGAACGATACGCCACAGAATACTATGAAAGGAAAGCGTCAGTCGTAAATTCCCCTCAAGGTTCTGTCGCTCAAGTTAGGCAATTAGGTAAGGGGGGTTGGACATGCAGGCTAAAGAGCCGTTCTGTGAGACGATTGAAACAAATCTAAGCGCTTCAGCGTAGAGGTTATAAAAGTCCTCGCTGAATAAATTTATCCCATTCCCACGTACGGGGTGGGGTCACTTATGCTATTAAAAGTTTCCCCACACTATGTGGACCAACTGTACTTTATTACGTGCCAATGGGCCGCATTAATAATTTTTTAACAATAATCAATTTAATAAATATTAATAAAATTAATTAAATTAAAATTAATAATAAATCTTATAATTATAATAAAATTGTTCAATACATTTTATCCCCTTATTACTAACGGTTAAAGAATTAATATTAAAACCGACCTCACTATAAATTTAACCATTCAAACTTATGGGTTCATTTATGCTATTCAAAGTTTTCACACTGAGAATTAGCTCTACTGTGTTACTACATGCAAATGAGGGGCGCGAAATAAATTGAACCCCTTTAACACTTAGAGTCTAATCGAACGTAACGGTATAATCTAAATATAAGAGTACAGATTGTTCTACACACTAGTTTGACTACAATAATGGAAATATATTCACTCATGGATGAATCTCAAACAAGTATAATTCGACAACTCTGGTATTATCTGTCTAACCTCATTAAATGTGAATTGTTTGAGACGTTATTAATTGAACATAGCAACTTAACAGAATTCATACAAATCTAACACATAACTTGGGCCGTGTTAGTAGGGTATAAGTGTTGAGTTTAAATTACACTTGTACTGTGTAGGTTAATTTCGTTAGCTAATATGACGAGATGCGTTGTACTATATATAGTATGTGATAAAATTAAATAATTAGCTTAAAATGTTTACCGGTATACGTCGGGAATTACAGACCAGTTGCTTGAATTTCCATAAATGAGTTCCAAAATCGGAATTTATGGTAGCCATTTTAACGGGATAGTAGAGAATAATTTATTTAAAAGTTCAAACTTTATACGGAAACAATATTATTTTTTAAATTCAAATAAAAATATAAGTAAAAAATATGAAACTCTAAACGAACTTCTATGATGTATATTTCAGAATTTACTTGAATGAATAAATTTTTGATCGTAGAAAATGGCATTGATGGGAATGGGAAGCGATAAGTAAGACTGGCTGAAAAATGGAATTTTTAATGGGGATTGTGTGTGTATGTGTACCGACAAAGTACCTATAGCCCATATTCTAGCTCCAGTTTGACGTTAATTAAAATACCTACATAGCTACAAAGTACCTCATCATTACAGAACTGACAACATCTTGTTGCGCGAGATATCTCGTAATTAAGAGAAAGATCTCGCTATCATAAAAAAGTAAGCACTCTCGCGAGAACGAGATACACTACATGGACAAAAGTATTTACACACTGCATGTTTTTAAGAAAAGGTGCTCTATTATTCCATTTAGCCAACCAACCGGTATAGTGGTCAAGGCGTTGGCCACTGGATCGGAAGGTTCCTAGTTCGAATCCGGGTTTAGGGAATGGATGTAATTGTGCTGTCCTTAGTTAGGGGTAGTGATGGTCGCCCATTGGGTGCCCCTTCACAAATGACCATCGCTTCTCGGCCATGCAGTGGACTATGATTAGCAATCGAGCGCCCGCCGTAATTTAAAAAAATTATTCTATTTAGTAACTGATAAACTCTCCATTACCTTGTATTAAAGTTGTAGCACTTCGATCCATACTTTCCACATGTTATCTGCACGTCTGGGGAGGAATAGCTCGACATGCCTCGAATACGTCTGTGAGATATATGGGAAGATGGGCGGGTGTATCGGTGTCGCATTCGTCGCTCAGGTTCGTTCCACAAGTTCTTGATCGGATTGAGATCAGGGGACTGAGAAGTCCAATCAAACAAATTCACCGCGTTTTCGGGAAATCAGTCCTACTCACGTTTTGAAAGTATGACATGAAACTCAATCCTGTTAGAAAAAACAACCATCATCGCCGTAGTATTGCCATACTGTAGGCACGGCTGAACTATTTAAAATGTCGAGTTACACGTCAGCGTTCATGGTACCAGGTACATTAAGTAATATGCCGAGTCCTAACTAGGAAAAGAACCCCACCCTAATATGGATCCTCCTCCGAATTTCTGTAGTGTCCAAATACATTTTCCCACATAGTGTCTATCGACATTAACAAAATTGTTCTGATCTTGATGAACGAAATAGCCAGTTGAAATATCTTGGAGTGTTCAATGAATGCTTTAGATACTAAATATTACTGATGTGTTACTTATAGAATCCTTAAATTGTTTCTTTATTCATTTATTATTTCTTCCCCCATGCTGCCCAACTCAACAATAGGGGTTTAAGGGGTTCCGGGACACATCATAATTTTTTTTTATAAACTGATTTAGAATTTAGAATTTTTTGTACTGATTACGCATCTAACTAATAAGCAAAATCACAACACAAAAATTTTCCAAAATGTTAAAAACATTTTAAATTAAAATTTTTTTGAAAAAAGAGGCGTTTTTTTTAAATTGCTAAAACACAAAATATTTGAGGTCAATTTTCAAAATTCTTGCAGTAAATTATTCACAAATTTATAAACTTCAATTCTGATTCAGCAAATTTAAAAATATTAATTCAGTAAAAAATAAAAAAAAATATTTGAATGGAAACTTCTAAAAATTGTAAGGTACTTTTTTTTTAAAGTTATATTTTTAAAAGTAAATATTTGTTTCAAATTTGCTGAATCGTAATAAAAGTATAATGTTGGAAAAAGATGCATTCCAAATTTCAACCCTTAAACTTTATCGGTTATAACAATTTGAATACAGGAAATCTTGAAAAAATGCATCATGGAAAAAAACGCATTTAAAGTTTAAAAGGCAGATTTACAGTTAATAAAATAATTAAATACCATTTAAGAGCATCCAGATGAGTATCTAACTCCTTCTGTCCTCTTAAATCTTCGCTTTAGTTTGATTTTTGCAAGTTCTACCTTTTTCTGCATAGTTGAGAGAAAGGTCTCCGTAGACTTAAATAACGTCTTTTACAGATGTAGTTCCATGACAACTGCTGTCTGAGTGTTAGATTTTCAAAACAACGAACCACAAAATTAATTCTATCTCTCGTTCTAATTAAGATAGAAACATGATTCAAACTTCATTTTAAGCAGAAAGACACAGATAATTTTGTAATATAAACATTTTTTTTCGAAAATTTGACGATTTTTGTGTTCCGGACCCCTTTAATCCTTACCAATGGTAAAAATTGAGTAGGTAAATAAGTTAATCAACGTCCACTTTAGCAATATAAAGGACTATTGGTGACGGTCCTGGACCAATCCCGAAGGGAAAATCCAAGGACAAGTCTCACGTTTGCTTAGCCGTCATTTAACCGTGGTTCAAGATTATGTGGTATTTTCCTCGAATCTTTCCCATCTAGTTGATCCCGGACTCTCACCAATAGACCGTTGATATACTGAAGTGTGACATAAAAACTACTTAAAAGATTACAGTTGAAACGTAGTAATTTAATTTCATAATTTTTTTTAGCTGAAAACGTTTAATTACTACTGCCATATATTTAAAAATTTACATCTCTATTTATTTTGAAATACTCTTTATTATCAAGGGCCGCGATAGTCCTGTTGGAAAAGAAACGGTAGGTATTTTAATTAACGTCGCACATGGGATCAACACAACGTGCTATTAATAACGGTCCAGAATCAATCACCATTGTAAAGATCCGAGGACAACTTCACGAAATTTTGAACAAGGTCAGATAACGAAGCAACATCTGAGCGGGCATCCCACTTTCCAAACTTCCACACAACGCCAAGGAAAGGGCTTTCGAGGACATGACAGATTTAACTTAAACCAGTCGGCTTTGTACACGACGTTGTTTGTTAGATACGAACGAAATGAAACGGATTGGCATGCGGAGGATTGCTATTTTGAACCCAACAAAAACACGTCCTGTATATGGGGAAGCTGGTGGTCGTTAAATCATATGTGGCCTCAAATGTCCTCAAGTTGCTGTCATGTCGGAGTTTGGAGAGTGGTGTGCCAGTTCATGTCGGAGTTTGGAGAGTGGTGTGCCAGTTCATGTGGGAACTTCGTCATTCGATCTTTGTTCAAAACTACGTGGTATTTTTCACGAATATATCCCTTGATCCAAAACCGAAACCAATAGCTCGTTGTATTGCTTCAGTACGACGTTCATTAAAATACCTACCTACAACGTTAACGTGGTGTGGAAGGATAATGGATTGCCAGCTCAGGTGTGACCTCGTCATCTGACCGTGGTTCAAAATTACGTGATGATGTCCTAGGATCTTTCCTTACCTGTTTGATCTCAGACCATCGCCAACAGCCCACTGTGTTGTGAACTGCGACGTTAATTTAAAATACCAAGGAGAACGCTTAGTATTTTTTAACAACGGACAGATGACAAGGTTAACTCCTGAGCTTGCAGGTCAATGAATATGTACAGACATCATTTGCAAACACAATATCATGAATAAATCTAGGAAGTCAAATTTAATTGCCAAGCTTGAAGCATTGTATGTCTAGCTAAACCAATTTTAAAATTTTCAGATTTGAAATGTATACCGTGCCTTTGATAAGTTATGGAAACATCCTACATTTTATAGCTGAAATCGAAACACTCAGTTGAACATCAAAGAATGAAAAACGGGTCTAGACGCCTGAAATCGATATCCAGGGAACGCATTTTTATCTCCCATCGAATGAAACCTGTTAACAATTTTTTTTTCTTTCTGTGTCATGCTGTATGGGTACGAGATACATGGTACGTTATCTTTACAATGTAATGCTTCGAGACTTGAGACCGTTTCAAGATTTAAAAAAAATATTTCTTATTACACTAGCATCATTGAAAACTGTTACATTTTGGTTGTAAGTGTCATTTAAATTACTTTGTTAGACTCTTCTGAAACAGTCTTAGGCATAGTTATTGATACATGGTTTCCCTTTCTGAGACATAATCCTTCTAGTGGTTGTTCTGACGAGAGATATCGTCATTAGCAAAACTGACCAGATCTTGATCTGAAGAGGTTTTTTTTTTTTCATTTGAAGAAAACTGATCATCTCTTGATCTCGTCAATGTAAAAATCTGCATTATCGTTATGATGAAATATCTCGTCATTAGGAAAGACAATAATGAACGAGATATCTCGTCGAGACCATTTAGAGGATTAAATTTAAAGCTTCGTAATTTAACTTCAGAACAGGTTTACGCTGTAAATGTTCATTTACTATGCCATTTATTTAATAAACTCCATCTCTAACGTTTATTATTGAATACTCTTTATTATAAGCCGACCAAATGGTCTAGCGATTAAGATGTTAGCCTCTGGACCGGAAAGTAGGCATGGAAATAAAATTGTGCTGTCTAAGTTAGTAGCAATGATGGTCGCCCATTGGGTACTCCTTCACAAATGGCCATCGCTTCCGACCATTGCAGTGTATATGGATTGAATTACAATAGGTCATATGTTTAAAAATAAACCTCTTTATTATAAGGTGCCGCGGTAGCCATGTTGGAAAAGTAACGGATTAGCAACTGGAGGGTTGCTAGTTCGAACTCGACGAATGACCTCCTGTGCACCAGGAGCTGGTGGTCGTTAAATCATTCATAGCCTCAAATATCGTCAAATTGTTGCGGTGTTGCAGTTTGGAGAGTGTAGTGCAAGTTTTCGTTTGACATCGTCATTCGACTGTGGTTCAAAATTGTGCGGTGTGTTCCTCGAATCTTTCTTTCTCTTCGAGTTGATCCCGGACCGTCACCAATAGCCCGATATATTGTTCCAGTGTGATGTCAATTAAATACCTACCTACCTTTATTATAGAAGTAAAGCTGTATATTTTGCTGTATTGAAGTCAAATATTAAATCGGTGAGCATTCAAGTGTCCTGTTTTCAAATTTCTGTTTAAATTTAAATTTTATTCACTCTGAATGATTATAAAACACTATTGTGTATGTATTGGATTTTGAAATGAATTAGAATGTTATGATAAAAACTTTAGTGTAAATGCAATGTAATTTACAGTTAATATCAAATATTATTTGAAAGAATAAAATACAAACCATATTCTGTATTCATGATAATTTTTAATAAAATACTATTAAAATCGATATAATGAGCTGTTGAAGACATGTTACCATTGATAAGATTTCAATCAAATGTAAGCTATGTGTGTTGCGATTCAAGTATAATACTTTGAAATATATTCTGTTTTAATTACATTGTGATTTACTTAAAAAACAATTATGAAATAATATTATATTAAAATTTTACATTAAATAAATCTGATAAATTTCTGTGGTGTTTGATAGAGTTTGGTGTGTAATGCCATACTTGGCTATGTTGCGCCATACACAAGCCATACGCTATCAAGTAATACACCACACTCACAATGAAAGTTTTTACAAACACAAAATATGTTTCGTTGAAATATAATGTAATCAAAGTTGTCTATTTTTATGTTAAGGTCTAACAAAATTTTGAAAAATTAAATACAAACCATATTTTATGTATTCATTATAATTACAAATATTTTAATATAAACCAATATAATCAATTGTTAAGGAATTTTTATTGGTGATCGGTTTGTAATACAATGTAGCACTGGAACATTAAAATATCTTTGAAACTTCTGCTATTGCAATTATTTTCCTGGTTTGTTAATATTTTTCTGGATATATTACTCAAATAAAATCTAAATGCCCACTCATATAAACGTAAACCTCCAAACAGTTTCGATGAGGTGTCTCGCACATTAAGATAAAGCAAGTAGATAGTGCATGTTAAATCCTTCATTCATTTGTTATCATCAATTACAAGACCAAAAACACGACATATCTCGTACATCAAATCAATAAAGTAGACAGGGAATGTTAAATCCTTCATTCATTTGTAATCATCAATTACTGAACCTAAAAGACGAAATATTTCGTTCATCAAGATCAAGAAAGTAGAGACAGAGAAGGTTAATAATGCCTTTATTCATTTTAAGTTATTAATTACTGGTCCTAAATGACAAGATATCTCGTACATCAATATCAAAAAAGCAGACAGGGAAGGTTAAATCCTTCATTCATTTGAAATCATTAATTACTGAACCTAAAAGACGATATATCTCGTACATCAATATCAAGGAAATAGACAGGGAAGGTTAAGGGGGCTTACGACCTTTAAACCTTCCAAAAATTCGATTTTTCAAAAAAATATATGTATTAAAGTACATACATTTCTGATCATTTTGACACCAACCGCATGACAAAATTCAAAAAAATACCAGAGATATGAAAGAAAATCGAAAGGTACACTGAGCAAAACAATGGGCTTCTGTAACCAAAATTTTATCTTTACGGCTGTTTTTCTCAGCTTTTTTTTTTAGAAAAATCTCAGATTGTGCGCATGATATCTGAAGTACTATTTGAGAAACTTGTTCAAAAATTGGTATACATATTCGTTAAACCTACATGCTAGTTTTAAAACCACAATATTGAAAAAAATAATTATTATTTTGGAATTTTGGGGAAGACATTGTTGTTGACGTATCAGAATATTTACTGCTTCCATGAAACATAATTGATAAAAAATGTTAATTTTTATTTATTTTTTATTTTTTGCTTTTATTTTAATCTGTTATATATATAGAATAACATACAATAAAATTTATTTGTATACATCTATTTGTTTATATGCAATCTTGCGCGCAGCACTGTTCCTCAAATCTTTACTCACAATGAAGTTATACCTTAACGAGCCCGACACAAAAACTCCTGCTAATATTTAAATTAGGTTTGTACAATGTATTTTATACCTTAAAAATGCAGGAGCATAATGGAAAAAAAGTATTCCATTTTATGCAATACTTAAAAAATGACATAGCTTCGAAACTGACCTTATTCCTACTCCATCAAGAGTGGTTTAAAGGTCGTAAGCCCCCTTATATTCTGCATTCAATTGGAATCATTAATTGCTGGCCCTAAAAGACGAGATATCTCGTACATCAAGATAAAAAAAAAGTAGACAGGGAAGGTTAAATCATTCATTTGGAATCATCAGTTACTAGACCTAAAAGACAAGCTATCTCGTACATCAATATCAAGAAAGTACAAAATGAAGGTTAGTAATGCCTTCATTCATTTGGAATCATTAATTACTGGACCTACATATTTGTGCTCTCTTTAAATGATAATATATGGATATATCTCTCCTCCTCTCATTCGATCAAACTGAAAACAAATAACTTGGAATCAGTTTTTAGTAGAAAATTATTATAATTACCAATTTCATCATCTAAAGTGAGCATAATTGATATAAGTTTGCAAAATATTCTAAACAAACGAGTAAGTGGGATGCCAGCTCAGATGTTACCTCGTCATCTAACTTTGGTTCAAAATTACGTGGAGTTGACCTCGGTCCTTTCCCTTACGGGATTGATCCCGGACCATCGTCAACAACCCGTTGGCGACGGTCGGCTCTAGTACGAAGTTAATAAAGCAATTACCAAACAAGTAAGTGTGAAATGTATCTTGTACTACATAAATGAGGAAAAAAATGTTTTTACTCTTGTTAATAGACTCAAAACTCCAACTGTGGAAGTAGACATTTTTTTAAGTTTCATCTACTAAAAAAGGAGCATGAAATTAAGTTAAATAAAAAAAAAGTCTTCTAGAATGACTGTCATTAAAGATGTTAGATATAATCTTAAAGTAAAGATAAACACGACATAATCTTTTGCATTAAAGAGAAGTTATCTTCGGAGATCTGAATTGATAGTGTATCAGTTCCCGAAATCATAATGAGAAATTATATCCAGCGCCGGTTAAATTATCTCACACAATAAGATTCTCAGTTCTCGCATCTTGCAGATGTCTCAAGACGGTCCAAGCATTATCTTGACTACTGATATGAGAGCTATTCAAATAACCATTTTCCTTATCGCATGATAAAGTTCGTAATTTGCACAGCATGGTATTCTCCATTGTGAAATAGGGTTACGCAGTTATGAAGTAGTTTCTTGAGCAGACAGTTTTAATGAACGAAAGTGTCTATGGACGTCAACTAGAGACAATCAGTTCTGGAGAAAGCATTTTTTTAAAACTGAGTACAGAATAAAAAATTAAACTCTGACTGAAAAATTATCCGAATTAATATTATTTACTGGAAAAAACAAAACTTAAATTGAAATTACTGTTATTATAGGGGAAATAGGATATTTATAAATTTCATCTTTTGAATAAATCAAATGAAACTAGCAGAGTATACTTATGGAACAATTAAATACATACGATCATGCAGTATATTTTTATCACGAATACATATTTAAAGTACTCAAAATAGATATATTTAAATCTAAACATAAAGTCTCTGATTTTTTCTGTATGGGAAGATAATGTGGGAAATAAATTTCCATCTTTGAAAACGGGTGATGAAATTTTAAATTAGAAAAATCCATTAATGAAGATAGTAAATACGTGATATGATCGTGAAGTATATAAGGCACCCATCAGTATCTAATGTAATTTTACATAAAACAAATATATTTAAACTTGACATAGAATGTGATTTTTCTATATGGGGCATTTTGTGAGAACTAAACCTTTCATATTCGAAAACATTTTATGAAATTTTGAATTTTTAAAATTCACTTATGAATCGAAAAGAGATATTTTATAATCATTTAGTCCGAATTAAATTTTTATGTAGTTTTGCATTACTAAAACCAAATATAACCAAAAATAATTTTAGAGTTTGATTTTTCGATGCAGGAGCATTTGCTAAAACTGCCAATTTCGCAATCAGAAACGTACAAAGGAATTTTGAATTTGCAAAGTACTCTTAATAACGAACGAATATACGTGTCTAATACTATATAAAATGCAAAGCCATATTTAACGATTTTTTTTTTACAATACGAAAAGTATATGTAATAATAAATTATCACATTGAAAGTACATTTTATATAAATTTAAAAAAATGCTCTTATAATTACAAATTAACGGTATTAAGCACGTAAATAAAGAAACATACCAATTTTATTAATTCTAAGCTGGTAGCATCACATCAGTTGAAACAAAGTCAAAGGATAATTTCTCATAAGTTATGTTGGAAATGGATAATCCAAAACCATATCCAGCTCCTTCACACAATAAAATGCTAACCAAACAAAACAAATGCAGTAAACTTCAAAATGTAAGTGTTTTTTGAAATAATCATATTTGAGCATATAATACGCAGAACAATATTCGAAGTTATTTTGTTGTCTAAAAGTATGGATAAAAATTAAATATAAAATTAAGAGTACAATTTATAGTTTATTATAGTTATTTAAGTTTAAAAACAATACTCTTAAAATAAGAAATCATAGTATATACCTTGTGCACGTGAATAAACAATTCATTTAAATCCGAGCTAGTTGCATATGCGTTTCTTTTTAAGAAATGATAACACACATCAGTAAAGTATTCTCGAATGTCTTTAGACTGTCCGATCATTGTCAAGTTTTCTGTGCACTTTCACAAAAAATTACTATTTACTATATAATTTAAGAAACAATACTTAACGTTGTTTACATTCACTAAAACGTATAGATAACAATCTAATAGCGAACTAAAAGAGCAATCACTATACTTAAAAACGACGCTTTTGGAAATTAGAAATAATATGACACATAATCATGAGCACGAAAATAAAGAAACATCACAATTCCATTAATTCCGAGCTAGTTGCGTATCAGTTTATTAATGAGAAATGATAAACACATCAGTAAAGTATTCTTAAACGTCTCTAGACTGCTCGAGCAATGTCTAGTTTACTAAGCACTTTCTCAAATAATTACGATTTAGTATGTAATATACTAAGCAATACTTAGCGTTGTTTCAATTTACTAAAAACGTATAAATTACAATCTAATATCAAACTGAAAGTACAGTTTCTATATTTGAAAATGATGCTTCTAGAAATTAAAAATATTATGAGACATAATCTTATATGCTCACCTGTCATCTCTAGACTGTCCGAGCAATATCTAGTTTACTGTTCACTTTCTCAAATAATCATGATTTAGTATATATAGTATACGAAACAATACTTAACGTTGTTTTTATTCACTAAAAAGTATAGGTAATAATATAATAGCGAACGGAAAGAGCAGTCACTTTACTTAAAAACGATGCTTTTGGAAAGTAGAAATAAAATGAGGCATAATCTTGAGCACGAAAATAAAGAAACATCACAATTCCATTAATTCCGAGCTAGTTGCATATCAGTTTCTTAATGAGAAATGATAACACACATCAGTAAAATATTCTTAAACGTCTCTAGACTGCTCAAGCATTATCTAGTTTACTGTGAACTTTTTCAAATAATCATGATTTAGTATGTAATATACGAAACAATACTTAACGATGTTTTAATATACTAAAAACGCATAAATAACAATCTAATATCAAACTTAAAATGCAGTTTCTATAATTGAAAACGATGCTTCTTGAAATTAGAAACATTATGAGAATTAATTTTATATTCTCACATGTCTCTAGACTGTCCAAGCAATATCTAGTTTACTGTTCACTTTCTCAAATAATCATGATTTAGTATATATAGTATACGAAACAATACTTAACGTTGTTTTTATTCACTAAAAAGTATAGGTAATAATATAATAGCGAACGGAAAGAGCAGTCACTTTACTTAAAAACGATGCTTTTGGAAAGTAGAAATAAAATGAGGCATAATCTTGAGCACGAAAATAAAGAAACATCACAATTCCATTAATTCCGAGCTAGTTGCATATCAGTTTCTTAATGAGAAATGATAACACACATCAGTAAAATATTCTTAAACGTCTCTAGACTGCTCAAGCATTATCTATTTTACTGTGAACTTTTTCAAATAATCATGATTTAGTATGTAATATACGAAACAATACTTAACGATGTTTTAATATACTAAAAACGTATAAATAACAATCTAATATCAAACTGAAAATGCAGTTTCTATAATTGAAAACGATGCTTCTTGAAATTAGAAACATTATGAGAATTAATTTTATATTCTCACATGTCTCTAGACTGTCCAAGCAATATCTAGTTTACTGTTCACTTTCTCAAATAATCATGATTTAGTATATATAGTATACGAAACAATACTTAACGTTGTTTTTATTCACTAAAAAGTATAGGTAATAATATAATAGCGAACGGAAAGAGCAGTCACTTTACTTAAAAACGATGCTTTTGGAAAGTAGAAATAAAATGAGGCATAATCTTGAGCACGAAAATAAAGAAACATCACAATTCCATTAATTCCGAGCTAGTTGCATATCAGTTTCTTAATGAGAAATGATAACACACATCAGTAAAATATTCTTAAACGTCTCTAGACTGCTCAAGCATTATCTAGATTACTGTGAACTTTTTCAAATAATCATGATTTTGTATGTAATATACGAAACAATACTTAACGATGTTTTAATATACTAAAAACGTATAAATAACAATCTAATATCAAACTGAAAATGCAGTTTCTATAATTGAAAACGATGCTTCTTGAAATTAGAAACATTATGAGAATTAATTTTATATTCTCACATGTCTCTAGACTGTCCAAGCAATATCTAGTTTACTGTTCACTTTCTCAAATAATCATGATTTAGTTTATTTAGCAGGTATGGGCAACCTTTGGAAAGTTGCAGGCAAAACTTTAGGATTTTTTTGATGTCGCGGGCCGAAGATAATAGGTAGTTGTGAAAAACTATTAATGATACGGTTTTTTTTTATTTATTTTTTATTTTTAAGTAGAATGGTAAAGTTACCTGAACAGAATAATATCGTATTGATAATGAATTTACTTATAATCACCAGAAATTAATGAGTAGTTTGAGCTTCAACTTGAGAGAGAGAGACAAGAAGATCAATATCGTTTTGATTTAATTTGTTCAAGAAAATAGGCTCCGCCATCTCATATATCCAATACTAATTTTATTAGAAAAAATAACTATATAAGGTACAATTTTAAATACCTACTTTTACATTTTTATATTCAGGTGTGCCGCAAACAATTCAAGATATTTTTAGTGTGCCGTCAACTTAAAAATCTTGAGAAACACTCACCCACGAAGTTCGGGCTTTCCCCCTTTCCCCCCTCTTTTTCACCGAGAATATTTACTTTTTTTTCGAGCCCGATTTTAAAATGTTCTGCGGGCCTGATCAAAAGCCGGGGCGGGCCACGTCCGTCCCGCGATCCGGGGGTTGCCCATATATGATATATAGTATACGAAACAATACTTAACGTTGTTTATGTTCACTAAAAATTATAAATAACAATATAATTGCAAACTGAAAAAGCAGTTACTTTACTTAAAAACGCTGCTTTTCGAAATTATAATTAAATGAGACATAATCTTGAGCGCGAAAATAAAGAAACATCACAATTCCATTAATTCCGAGCTAGTTGCATATCAGTTTCTTAATGAGAAATGATAACACACATCAGCTAAGTTCTCTCCCACAATGAGCTCCTCTGTATTCACGACGGATGCAGATGTCTCTAGACTGTCCAAGCATTATCTCGCCAACTGGGCGCTTTCTCAAATAATCATTTTCCTTATCGCCCAGATAAATCCCGTAATTTGCAGTGCCCGGATTACTCCATTGTGAGACCGGGATGCGGAGTAATGGGGCAGTTTCCGAAGCGGGCATTTTTGATGAATGAACGTTTCTACATACGTTATTTTGGGAAGATGAATTCAGGGGAAAGCGTGTGTTTTGTTTCGAATAACTAAGTTCATGCGATTAGGATGAGTAATTATTTCTAAAGTATTTCGTTTTCTGGGAAGAAGGATTGAAGCTACAGAAATTACTATGTTATGTGGGAGTGAGTTATGATGCTTTTGGATAAAAAGCCCGTCTTCGAAATCCTCCTGGCTCTCAGAGGTACACATGAAAAACGGAAACGCACGCGATGAAATTTAATTGGTAGATAAACACTAATGCATAGGTGTCAGAAAAATACGTTGAAAAAAAATGCAGGGTTGAAGAAAATATGGTTCTGTTTAACGCAATAATTGCTAGTTTAAGTCTCTTTTTTTTAACCATCCAAGGGGTGTTTGGACGAAATATCTTGTTCAAGATATGGTCAATATTGTTAAGAATGTAATAACCTCGTCGAGGCTAAGAGGCCGTATTACTCTACGGAGAATGAAGATACAATGAATTTGTTGTCGTGCGGGCCATATATGGCCCAATTGGGGGTGCCATTGCCCCGCAGGGTATACAATGAGGTACTTGCCCTATAGAAGAATTGTCCTTTGTCCAGATCTGGTGATAGTTTTGAACAAGTTTTTGTACCAGCGTTGACCACAGCAGATACACTTTTAAACTCGAAGATGTTGTTGTTTCTTATGACTACACTGGCAACCCGGAAGAGTGCCAGGCCCATCAAAGACGGCAAGAGGCGAGGGGGGTGCGCCTTCCATGTTATTGAGCCCCATTGGGAGGAAGTCCGACTTTGCTCGACATACATGACACATCCGTTTTACAGGTAGGTCCCTTTCATACATCCATTCACTCACACATATCGTAATTTAGATCCCAATCAGAGGCCGATAACCCCCTGATCAGGTACCCCCAGAGGTATTGATTTGGTATGGGAACATGGGGGACTTTGTGACCACGACCTATTTAACGTGTCCCAGTCACCATTAGTGAACACGACGGTCTTCAGCCAGGTCGAAGCGCCGATCTCGCAATCATCAGAATTGCAGGCTCCGCCGAGGACAGAACCCACAACCCTTCTGATGCGAGCCCGACGCTCTACTGACTGAGCTACCGCGGCTCTATCAGTAGAGCGCAGTCTATCGCTAGAGTTTATCAGCTAACATGAAGATAAAACACCAGAGCGATTAAATGGTAAAACATTTTCCGGCGTTGCCGGGTTGAAATGACGAACCTAATGCGAGTAATCATAACATTCATCTCCTTAAGGCGGGTTCTCACGAAACAAGTTTAATTGATCGATTATAGTTGATCAACAAAAGTTGAATGAAAACTTTAGTGAGGACCTTTTTTTTCAATAAAGTTGATCAACTTATTAGTGGATCAAGCAAAGTTTTTTGACCCATTCAAACTTTATCGTTCGAGTGATGAATCATCCGCCATCTGCTTTCGAGTTATTTCCACACAAACGAGCTGTCGTGGTTTATTTTATTCTAGAAACAAAACAAAAGTGATATCTTGTTGTCTAGCCGAAGTTTGCATCTTCGCGATCGTTAAAGATAGAGTGGAAATGTCAATGGATTTGAAATCTACGGAAATTTTTACACCTGTTCGATGCCTTATTAAATGTGATATTCCATAAATACATCATTTTTCAACTGTAACTTTTATGTTGTTGTTGTGGTTTCTAATCCCATTCATCTGACAGAAGTCAGACGAGCTACAATAGGTTGTTGACAGATAAAAAGTCCCTTACAGTCAAAGGATAATAAGTAATGTCCTGCTTTGTGCTCAGGACATGTTCAGGCGACTCCTGATCTCATCAAAACCATGTGGAAGAGGAAATGTGCAGCTTCTGTTGAAATGGAGCACCCATGGGTAGAAGTCTGTCTTGGCTCCTTTGCCTGCTAGTGTTAGCTGGGAATAATAGAGTGGCCTTCACGCCTTGGGTGACCCTACTCGGAGTGAAAACTCCCTACGTACTTCGCCCAATCCTCCCAGGAAATTTATAACCAATAACTTTTATATTTTCGCTTAGTAAACTGTTGATTCAATTGAAATTTGTGAACAAAATCGGATTAGAGTCATGTTCAACTTTTATCGATCAACCAGAATCGATCAATTAAGGGGAGTTAGTACCTTTTATACCTCTCGTTGCTCGCGAAAACATACTTTTTTTCGATTCATCATAAATAGAGTTTTTTTATATTGTAGTATAAAATTCATACAGTTTAAAGATAATGGTATGGCTTTTAAAAAACAGCAGTCATATTTGTAATTAAAAATATTTTTTTATGAAACCTAGCAAAACTTATACATAATTTCTTTGATTTGAAATTTACCCACTTAACTTTCCCTCAAGTTTAAAAAAAACTAATCAACGTAGAGTTAAGGAATTTTGTATGGTTATTCTAAAATAAGATTTTAGTTCTCTGAACTGTGTATTTGTGTATGACAGCTATAGTTTTTTATTTATAGATCCATACATAACTAAAAAATTTTCAAAGTTGACTTATTTTAATACTTTTAATTTTTATAAATAGTTGTACTTCAAATATCACAAATTCCTTAGTTTACAGAATTAAGACATTCACATGCTTCAATTTGGTGCAAACATTTGGGTTTTACAGTGCATCGTTCAAAAGTTAAAAAGTTAAAAGTTCATCGTTAATTTTAAAAAGGAATAGCTTTGAGAAAGCATCTATCGGGACACTACAGCATGATGTTGTTTTTGGAACGAATTCAAAGTTCTTGGAACAACTCGTCAACGTGTCGCAAACTCAATATATTTATTTGCAGCACACTGGCATCAGATGTGATACTACCGAATTTCACCATGTCATTAACACATTGATAATGAAATAATTTGATTCGATATTCATTATTGATTAATTTTAATGCCATCAATCTAACGTGATCAATATAAATGTTAAGAATTCCGTTCATGAACCAACAAAGAGTCTGTTTTAAACTTAAATGTCTATATTGCAAGAGGCTTTTGGCTGTAAAACTAAATTTTGATGGCAGATCATGGGCTTACTATGCGCTTTCAATAATGGGTAACATTATGCAAAATCCTCCTTTTTTCGTTCACTGAAGATCTCTCTCATATATCATCGATTTTTGCTCTTCGGAAAAACTGTTGTTTCACAACCAATTTTGTAAGAAAACTGAAACTCGTGATGCGCGCAGCATCGGTCTTCTGTCGTGAAGACATCACTTTTAAAATTTTAATTAATCCTTTTATTAATATATATTTTCTAAAATTAACAATCTCTATGGTTAACTCTGAAGTGAAACCTGTTAACATCATATTTCCAGGAAAGCAGTACTGTGTTTCTTATTTTGATCAAGAAATAATTGGCAAATTTGTCTTCACGAGATATTTCTTCAATCGTGACCACATCTTAACTAACGGGAGATCTTCTAATTAGTAAAATTAAACCTATTTGGTCACGATATATTTTAAAAACGACCTGAAGGAATGGCAATATTTTGAAACCGGCATACATACACGTTTGCGTCGATTCCTTATATAACTTTTTTATGCGAAGATTTGGTTTCAGAGTGGAAATCACGCAACAGTCGAGAATCATGCTTGTAAGCAATTGACTGTTTAGTACTTTTTCACTGAAACACAATAGTTTAATTTGTAAAATGAAAAATGAAGGTTAGTGTTACTGATTTTAACCCTCTTGAAATGGAAATAAATGTCAACATTTGAGAGGAAGTGTGTACTTAAATTCTACGATTTGTTGACTGTTCTAGTTTAAGAAATTAACTATGCACAAACAAATTTATACCGAACTCTCTTCTGGTTGAACATGTTAACTCCAAGTGGAAAAAACTAAAGCACTACTTCCTTTCTCTTATGTCGAAAAATGCTAACATCATGTATTGTGTAAGAAACAAATTTTTAAAACCTATTCAACAGTTTTAAATTTCTACGACTTAGTTTGGACACAAATCGTATACATGTAAATCTATTTCAGATGCATTTCATCCCTGTATCCCTGTTTTAACACAAAACAACGAAATATGATACTGAGGCAGCTACTACAAAAATAAATTTTCAAGTTGGGGTAAATAATGAATTTCCATTCTTAAGTTTGTTTGCTATAAAATTAACGTGACTCAATTTGACGATTAATGTGTCTACATTTATATTAAGGGATTACAATGAACGCCCTTACTAAAATGGACAGTCCTAAAACATTCTAAACGCTTATTTCTAAGACATAACACGAGTAAAATTAATCCATTCAGACCTAGAAATTACACTTCTCTCAATTCCTTATCAACACCTACTAAGTCAATCAGAATAGACATTTTCCAGCGCTGTTCATTATCTCAATGGAAAAGGAAGCATGTAACTTACGACCAATGACATATGCTATGACATGTGCGACAAGTACAGTATTTTGCTTTCGAAACAAAATTCATTTCGAAAGAAAGATTAAAGACGTGCAACAAAAGACTGTTAAAGGACTGAAATAAACAGTCCAGAAACATAATAATGACGTATATCAAAGGTAGGATGCATGGACTTAAACTCTTCGGAGATATAATTTCCAATCCACAGTTCTTTAACAACGCCTACAAGATTGTAAAAAGATACAGACACGTTCCGGAGTATCACAATGGATAGGAAGAATTCTAATGGCATATAGTAAGACATAACGTCAAATTCAGTAATTGACAATGGCATATGCAATAATATACCTCCGAATTCATTATTTTGATTTCTGAACAAAGTCAATTTTGAAGGAAGGATTGAAGAAGTACAACATAGATCTTTTTAAAATGAACATTATAACTCATATGTCTAATATAGGATGGGTAAAATCACACTCTTCACTTCCCCTAACAACGCCACCGAGGCCTAGCAGAACAGACTCTTTCAAGCATAGTACAGAATCTCAACCGAAAATAAATAAAACCTTTTATGGCCAATGCCATATACTATGATAAAATGACAAATGCATTATGCGCAGTTGGAAAATGCGATGATGTAATGACAAATACATTATGGACTATGGAAAATGCGATGATGTAATGACAAATTCAATATTTTGGTTTCTGAACAAAATCAAATCCGAGTGAAGCATATCTATGATCGTTCATGTAAAATTAAACTCTTCAGAGGTAGAAATTTTACCCCATACAGTCCCGTATTAGCACCTACGATGCCAACCAGAAAAAGCACTTTCCATCACAATGGAGTATCCCAACAGAAAATCAATAATTCGACTCATGGTTTGTTGCAATTGCGATGGTACAACGATGAATTCATTATTTTGCTTTCTGAAATAAATCAATTCTGAATAAAGAATTATAGACGTATAACATAGCCCTGAGAAAAATTAACAGTCCATCTGAAAACGCATATATAATATATGACACGCAAAATTGAACTCTTCAGAGGTATAAATTCTTCTCCACACATTCTCTTATGGCCTGCGATGCCAACCAGAATATATATTCGGTATCACAGTAGACTATCCCAATAGAAAAGCAAGAATTCCACTAATGGGCAGTTGCTAATGCGCTGATACAACGACGAACTTACTATTTTGCTTTCTGAACTAAATCAATTCCGAAGGGAGGATTACAAACGTACAACGCCGTGACTAAAATTAACAATCCAGTAACATTCTGAACACGCATAACTAAGATAGGACAAGTAAAATTAAACTCTTCAGAGGTAAAAATTCTACTCCACACATTCCTATAACAACGCATACGATATCAACCAGAACAGATACTGCTTAACAGTAAAGTATCCCTCCAGAAAAGCAAGAATTCCACTCTTGGGCAGTTGCAAATGCGATGCTACAACGACAAATTCATTATTTTGCTTTCTGAACTAAATCAATTCCGAAGGGAGGATTAAAGGCAACATAGTCATTGCTAAAATGAACATTCTAACGCACATATAGGATGCCTAAAATTAAACTCTTCAGACGTAGAAATTCCTCGTCCCTTAACAACGCCTACGAGACAGACTAGAACAGACTATTCCCAGCTCTGTACAATATCCCAACGGAAAAGGAAGAATCCAACTTATGGCCATGGCAAATACGATTATAAGACGTCGAGCGGGCGATAACGCTGAGTTGCCAAGTGGTAAATTCAATTCCCGCAGCAAAATGGCACTCTCCCCCGCTGTTGCCACAACCGAATCAATAAAGTTCTACTCCGATCTTGCACATCGTGGGGTGTTATCACTTTATTTATTTAATTAAACAGTAGGCCCTATCTGGGGCATTAATATTAATATCCGGCCAAATACTGAGTGTCAAAATTGATATTAGGCTGAAGCGAAATTAAAAGGAGAGATGAGCCGAATGATCGATTTTTATCTTTACGCCAGGGAATCTTTAGTTTGACTAATTGCGTTCAATGATGCTGTATCTGGTCCTAACATGTGCATGTAATGGGGATGCTAATTTTAAAATGCAAACCGTCCAAGGGCGAGCTATCCGGAAATATTAAACTTCATTCATATGAATATGACAGAATAAATCCTGATTAGTCGGGTGTAGGTATAAACAGCTTGGCGAGTGGTAACTAACATCAGTTGATGTTTGATGTGGAAATATGTATGCTTTGGAATAACTAGTTTCGGAGGATTTATCTTAAAGGAGCATTGTACTGTTTTGGTAGTTGAAGAACGTATTCATTATAGTAAATAGGAATTGTGTTTTTTTTTGTTTTAAACGCTTGAATCCAGTTTATATTGTTAGGCTAATTACACTCTACAACATAAAAATCGATCCACCGAGAAGTATTTGTCCGATTGCGATACACATTAGTGGATGAAAAGAACATCATACAAAGGAATTAAAGAAATTGAAATTACATAACAATTGAATTCAGAATTTCAGAGTTTGACAGCTAAAAAGGGACGAAGTCAATAAGGCGTTGGTCCATCTCGGGCGTGTTTAGGAGCTGCACCCGGCGTGGAATACATTGAAAAAGTTCCCGGGTGGTGTCTAGCGAAATGTATTGCCGCAGTCTCCAACTCTCGGGTTAAATGGTCAACATTACGGGATGGTTGCAATCGCCTTAATGTCCCAAATATGCTCTTTGGGAGAGAGATCAGGACACCTAGCTGGCCAAGCAAGTGTTGGGAAAGCTTGAAGACAATTTATAGGAACATGTGCCGTGTGCGGCCGGGCATTATCTTGTTGAAAAGTAAGTCCGGTGTGTCCCAAAATGAAGGTAACACAACCGGTCCAAGAATGTCGTTTAGGTAACGCTGTGCTGTAGGTGTGTCAGAAATAACTACCAAAGTGGTCCGGCTATCAAAGGAGATGGTAGCCCAGACCATAATGCCTTGTTGTAGGCATGTCTGGAGTGCGGCGGTAAGGGCATGTTCCCCACGCTACCCTGGACGTCTCCAGACGCGTCCGATGTTGTCGTCAGGACACAGTTCAAAACGGGACTCATCACTAAAGACTATACGTCCCCAGTCAACGCCGTTCTAAATGGATCGAGACCGGCACCACTGTAATTCTGCACCTTCTTTGTGCGTCATTTTTTTTGTTAAAGAGTGTATTTCAATAATTATTGAACGATATTTAATAATTATACTCGAGTATAAGAAACCTTTTTATATTAAACTCTAAGCGCCACGTGATTTCCGAAAAAAATGTAATTTCGCTTTACACCTAACTCACACCCAATACCGGAAAAGACACATCTACAGGAAGACATAATCCTTCGAAAGTTTCATCGGCCAAGATGGTCGAACATTGTCAGAAATTATGCGGTTATGAATGCAGGATGGAGAGAAGGGATATATGCGTGTAAGCCCTTCAGGGGATTAAACTCTTTCCCTTTTACTTCAACAAGGGAAATAAATGTTTATAAAATCCCTAACTAATTCGACCTATGATTGAACTGTAGAGGCAAGATCACACCCCTCAAAACCTGCAGAGTGAAAAAAACATGCTGTGACGTCAGATGATTGATTCTTCGGAATGGCCTCCAAACTGACCACCAATGGCAACTGTTCTTTGTGTTCTGACGTTCTGATCAGAGCTTCGAAAGTTCTTGTGGAACTTGTAGGAACTTATGCAAAAATTAAGAACAAAAAGAAGAAACATTCGTTTTGAGTTTTAGATTCATTCTACATTTCTGTCAAGTGAGCTTCGGACGCAATGACTTCGGAATTACGTTAAATTATTGTTGGTTTAAATAAGCTAATTTCTGAAGTTGTAAATATGGTAAGGTAAAGCAAGTGTTATCCATTCTGATATTATGTCTCCATGATTTCAGTGCTTACGCTAATTTTACATTGTACTTCAAAAAAACTGGTACAAACGGACCGCAAGATTTGGTGACCCGGACAAAAGTGACACGACCCGATTGGATTTGATAAACATTACTACAACTTTTTTAAATACTTCCTACTTTCCTGTGTCAAGTCCCTGATTTTGAAGTAGGCGTTCAAACAACTGCACACAGTGTAAATAAACTCAAAATGTCCAACGCGAAATTGAATACCCTACTCAGATACCCGGTGAGGATGCCGAACCTGTGGTACCCACATTATCCTGTGTCTCCTTCAAAGCACCGTCTGTGACGTAATAACTATTACATCGAGTCCATTTCTATTTTGAACATCTATTTATTTACAAGACAGAACACTGACACAAAGACGATGAAACACAAAGAGATGGAATAGGTTCATTCCGACGTGGTCTTTCTGTTACCACGTTCCAAGCCAATCTGACGAATTCCCCATCGGGTAGGGAAGACGCGCGTTACAAATTCCCTTTCATAGGGATTATCTGGAAATCTGTGGCTACGTTGCCACACCGTCATTCTAGAGACACAATACAAAACTGTAATTCGCTCAGAAAGTCGCCGTTAACCTGTACGCTGCTGCAAGTAGACAATTGTTACCACTACAATTTCGTTTACACTAGTGGCATGGTATAGATCTGTGTACAGTGGATGGTTTCCCCCTTTTAAGTGACCTCTTGGATCGATCACCATTTACGAGCTGACGGCAACTGACCTTCTAGAGGGCCCCTCTTTTTGTTCGGTACCATACCTTGTTAACCGTGTGGTGTGAACCTTTTTGGGGAAAGGCAGAAGGTCGTAAATGTCTCTAAAGGCTCTATCGCTCAAGTTAGGTAATTAGGGGGATCGGACAAGCAGGCGAAAGAGCCATTCTGTGAGACGATTGAAAAAATCTAAGCGCGGCAACGTATAGTTTAATTAAAATACCAATCTATCAAGGTATCGTAAGGATATTTGAAGAGTGATGTGCCAGAACAGGTGTCAAATTCGTCTTCTAACCGTGTTTCAAATTACAGGGGTGGTTTCCTCTGATCGTTTGCTTGGTAATTGATCCCTGACCGTCTCCAATAACCTGCTGTTACATTAACGTAGTGCAAATTTATTTAAAATTAGCCACTGCGTGACCAGTATGGAGTTGCCCGTGGCAATTCTTTCCGTGGGTCAGGTATGACCACTGCTCGCTGACTCTTGTCAACTCACGGTGTACGCTACGTATTCCCATTTGGTTTGATTCGCAAACGAACACATCCAACGTCGTGATGTCCTCGATGTGGCTATTATCTACAACGCAAATCAAAATACCCTAAAATCGGAAAAACTGGCTTGGTTCCGAAGGTTGACGTAAGCGGTCAAAAAACGCAAAATTCGTTCCTTCTTCATTCGAGGTTCGGGTGAGGTCACATTCCGGAGGGAGGAAAGAATGGTGTAAAAAACTAATTAATTAATTTTAAAATGTTCTAGATTAAATTTTAAAAACCGGACGCGATACAAAAATCGCAAAAAAATTGGACTACCTGTGTGCCAAATTTCATTATTTAAAGTGCCATAGTTTCGTCATGATACCGAGGAACAAACACTTCCTTTTATAATAGTATAGATATTGTAATCACGGAAACCGTTTGGTTAAGTCATCGCCAACCTTGGCAACAACGCGCCAACATCAAGCTGCCAAACCGAATCTTAACTTCCTCTTTCCTCACTCCATCATTTCGAAGCTTATCTCGTGATTCTTTTCACACGTCGCGATATAGATATATTTAAATGACAGAAATGTTCGATTGAAAGGAAGGAGTTCCAAGGGGGTGGAGAGAAAAATTCAGACGAGTCTCAAGAATCGTCTGAAGGGTGGCGGGTGGAGGAGGGCTTAGAGCTGTCAAGAACCCCATCAAGGCAGCGAGGGTGCGAGATTAGATTCGCTCACACACCTTTCCATATTTTCTTCGCTCCCGAATTCGGGAATAAATTCCGGGAAAAAGGAGTTCTTAATCTTCGCGTAATACTCTTCTCGTGTTCGTGATGTGTTTTTTATTATTATTTTTGTATGGATCCTTACGTGGATGGGAAATCGAGATAGTTCGTGCTCCATTTTCTCGAATAAAGTTTGGAACAAGTGGAAGGAGTGGATCGAACTGGTGGTTTATGTTTTCGCGTACGCCTATTCAGGATCAAAATATTTCATCTTGAGGAAGATACGAGGTTTCTTTACTTACCCCGATGCCTTAACTCAGTTGACAAAACTTGGACTTAGTAATTTGATAGTAAATTGTGAGCACTGTATCTTGTCACAAAATGAAATGTAATCTTTGTCGTAAATAAAATTTAACATTTCCCAATAAATAATTATATTTTTCTATATTATCTGGATAACAATAAGCTGCAACGGATTCTGTAGAGAAGTATCTATCAATTAATATACAATTGAATAATAAAATTTACTCTATCTAGCATATACTCTACCCTTCAAAAATGGACCGGACAGCACGATGTGATGGTATAAGGGAAATAATACATTATTTAATAGAGGGATGGTCCCCCATGGGCTGCAATTACACTAACAACCCTTCTGGGTATACTGTCAACAAGGTTTTGATACACAGCTATGTGCATATGGATGCATTCCTGCTGCAGGAATGTCTTCTCAGCTGTATATTCCGGGTGTGGTTCAACGGTCCGTAGACGTCGCTCTAACTCGTCCCACAAATACTCTATGGAGTTAAGGGGAGTTAGTACCTTTTAGACCTTGCGTTGCTCGCGAAAACATACTTTTTTCGATTCATCATAAATAATTGAGTTTTTTATATTGTAGTATAAAATTGATACAGTTTAAAGATAATTGTATGGCTTTTAAAAAACAGCAGTCATATTTGTAATTAAAAAAACATTTTTATGTAAAACCTAGCAAAACTTATACATAATTTCTTCGTTTTGAAATTTACCCACTTAACTTTCCCTCAAGTTTAAAAAAAAAACTAATAAACGTAGAGTTAAGAAATTTTGTACGGTTATTCTAAAAGAAGATCTTAGTTCTCTGAACTATGGATTTATGTATGAGAGCTATAGTTTTTTATTTATAAATCCATACATAACTAAAAAAATTTCAAAGTTGACTTATTTTAATACTATTAATTTTTATAAATATTTGTACTTCAAATATCACAAATTCCTTAGTTCACAGAATTAAGACATTCATTTTCTTCAATTTGGTGCAAACATTTGGGTTTTACAGTGCATCTTTCAAAAGTTATCTTGTGGGAAAGTTAAGTGGGTAAATTTCAAAACGAAGAAGTTGTGTATAATTTTTGCTAGGTTTTATATAAAAAAATATTTTTAATTACAAATATGACTGCTGTTTTTTAAAAGCCATACAATTATCTTTAAACTGTATCAATTTTATACTACAATATACGAAACTCAATTATTTATGATGAATCGAAAAAAGTATGTTTTCGCGAGCAACGCTAGGTCTCAAAGGTACTAACTCCCCTTAAGGTCATGACTCTTAGCAGGTCAGAGAAGACGTCTTACATCCATATCTAGACACCACTGTTTGACAGAGACTGCAGCATGACATGGGTCGTTATCGACCTGGAAGTAACACTCGTCCGTTCTATAAAATTTCCAGAGCGTAGGAAGAACCTGATTGTCCAAAATGTTCATGTAGGCGTCGGCGCTCAATTTACCAGGAGCAGCATGCAAACGTCACAGGTCATACCATGAAAAACAGCCCCAAACAAGTATGCAAGTTTTATCCAAATCCGCTGGTGTCCGGTCCATTATTGAAGGGTAGTGTATTTTCTACTATGCATACAAACAAAGTAATCCTCGACAGAAAATATATTTATATCAATTGAAGGGCTTCCATAAAATGATTACACTGACCAGATCTGGATGGGCGAGATATCTCCTCATCAGGAGAACACTGACCAGATCTTGATGTACAAGAATTCTCCTCATTAGGAGAACATTGACCAAATCTTGATGGACGATATATCTCCTCATTAAGAGAACACTGACCAAAACTTGATGGACGAGATATCTCCTCATCAGGAGAACACTGACCTAATCTTGATGGACGAGATATCTCCTCATCAGGAGAACATTGACCAGTTCTTGATGGACAAGAATTCTCCTCATTAGGAGAACACTGACCAGATCTTGATGGACGAGATATCTCCTCATTAGGAGAACACTGGCCAAATCTTGATGGACGAGATATCTCCTCATCAGGAGAACACTGACCAGATCTTGATGTACAAGAATTCTCCTCATTAGGAGAACATTGACCAAATCTTGATGGACGATATATCTCCTCATTAAGAGAACACTGACCAAAACTTGATGGACGAGATATCTCCTCATCAGGAGAACACTGACCTAATCTTGATGGACGAGATATCTCCTCATCAGGAGAACATTGACCAGTTCTTGATGGACAAGAATTCTCCTCATTAGGAGAACACTGACCAGATCTTGATGGACGAGATATCTCCTCATTAGGAGAACACTGGCCAAATCTTGATGGACGAGATATCTCCTCATCAGGAGAACACTGACCAGATCTTGATGTACAAGAATTCTCCTCATTAGGAGAACATTGACCAAATCTTGATGGACGATATATCTCCTCATTAAGAGAACACTGACCAAAACTTGATGGACGAGATATCTCCTCATCAGGAGAACACTGACCTAATCTTGATGGACGAGATATCTCCTCATCAGGAGAACATTGACCAGTTCTTGATGGACAAGAATTCTCCTCATTAGGAGAACACTGACCAGATCTTGATGGACGAGATATCTCCTCATTAGGAGAACACTGGCCAAATCTTGATGGACGAGATATCTCCTCATCAGGAGAACACTGACCAGATCTTGATGTACAAGAATTCTCCTCATTAGGAGAACATTGACCAAATCTTGATGGACGATATATCTCCTCATTAAGAGAACACTGACCAAAACTTGATGGACGAGATATCTCCTCATCAGGAGAACACTGACCTAATCTTGATGGACGAGATATCTCCTCATCAGGAGAACATTGACCAGTTCTTGATGGACAAGAATTCTCCTCATTAGGAGAACACTGACCAGATCTTGATGGACGAGATATCTCCTCATTAGGAGAACACTGGCCAAATCTTGATGGACGAGATATCTCCTCATCAGGAGAACACTGACCAGATCTTGATGGACAAGAATTCTTCTCATTACGAGAACACTGACCAGATCTTGATGGACGAAATATCTCCTCATTAGGAGAACACTGACCAAATCTTGATGGACGAGATATCTCCTCATCAGGAGAACACTGACCAGATCTTGATGGACGAGATATCTCCTCATTATGAGAACACTGACCAAATCTTGATGGACGAGATATCTCCTCATCAGGAGAACACTGACCAGATCTTGATGGACAAGAATTCTCCTCATTAGGAGAACACTGACCAGATCTTGATTTAGTTATAGTTACACAAATCATATATATCTTGATGATGAGATATATCATCCTTAGAAAAATTAATTGGATATTGATGGGCAAGATATCTCGTCAAATTAAGTCGGAGTGTTAACAAGTGAATGTGTTGTAACTGGAATGGATTTCAGAATATATGTGTTGTAATATGACGGGGTTACGCCGTTTTATATTGCACTAACCTAATATTAAGAAACTGGACAAGGTTAAATATAGAGTATCTGCCCATTTCTTATAAACCCTCTTGGTGATTGTTTTGATGAGTTAACTAAGTCAAGTGGAATGGATTTCAGGTATATGTTGTAACATGACGGTATTGCGCCATTCATAAGTTGCACTAACCTAATATATGGAAACTGAACAAGATGTAATAGAAAGTCTAAGCCCATTTCTTATTAACCCATCTGGTGATTGTATTGACGAAGTATCTCGTCAATTATTAAATTTGACGAGACTCGTTAATGACCTCGATTAGCAAAAGTGACGATACACTTTCTAATTACCAAATATCTTGTAATTACTTACAAGCTACCTCGTCTTTAGAAAGCTGATAGATCTTGATCTATCTCAACATCAAAATAATAAGTTATTTCTAGAATAAGAGATATTTAGTCACTAGCAATATTGGTCTTAGTATCTTGCTGAACGATATGAAACCAATCGTAGTGTCAACGCGTGAATAAGATGGAATTGGAATGGATTTCAGAAGTTATATGTTGTAATACGGCGGACATGCATCCTTCTTGATTTACACTAATCTAGTGTCCATTCACTTATATTCTATCATAATAAAAACTATGGATATGGAAACTGGAGAACATTGACGAGAAAGCCTCTGGCCATTTCTTATTAATGGACAACAATTCTTACTCTAATCTTCCCTGATGAATAAGCCTTGTGTGGTGTAGCTTATATGAAGCCTCGACAATTCAGCACTCTAGTCGAACAATATTATGCAACTCTACATTATTCATGGACTAAAGGAGCATCAGTGTCATTGTAGCTAATAGCTATCCCCGCTTCCCACAGAGTGCACAACACAAGGGCCCCAAACATACATCTCTGAAAGGATAAGTGTTGAAGCCACTCGGGGGTTGGCACTGAGTGGCGATACGATGTCTCTGATTGGTTACGGAATTGTTGCTGCTTGGAATGCGTGGATCAGTAATATAGAATCCCCGAATATTGCCTGGTATGTATGAGCAAGTTTGGAGCATATTTAGACCTGCATAATGTATAGCTATGGTTTGCATTTTCAGATAGATAATTTTTTCTGACTGTTAGTTTGGGTAAGAGACACTATTGTTTTTGTGGTAGAATGGGAGTTGATTCCTGAGCATATTCGGAATGTGACACGTCTTTTGGCTTGTTTTCTCAATATGATATCTGTATGCCATCAACATAATTTATAATTAATTCAACGAGATACCTTGTCCATTAATATCTTATGTTTTATTTTAATGACGAGCTAACACGGCAATTAAAATCATCAGATTTATTGTTAAGACCAAGTATCTTGTATCTCAAGATCTTGCCAATACACACATATCTGGTCAGTTTTACGTCAATATCTATTTTACCACCACAATACTGCACATACCACTCGTACCTCGAGACAATCACCACGGGGTTAATATTTTTCTTTTTCTTTATTCAATAGTTGTTTAGTATTTAGGTCTATGGTTATTCCCACTCAGCGATTGTACGAGCTAATATACACTAACAAAATGAATAAATGGCAACTCATAGTCTCACCGGTGATCGGAAACACTTTAGATTTCTCTCTTACTTTGCTCAGTTCGCTCAAATATGGCCTTTGCACCATAAAAAACAACGATGAAACTTTATTGGTTAATCTATTTGCACGGTAATAAATATTTAGTTGTGTATCTAAAAATAATTTTTTTGTACTTTTTGAATTTAGGTTTTAAAATTAAGATGTAGAAAAATTTATATTAGTATATGAAAATAATTTAAACCGGAAATTACAAATTGAAACAGAATGGTTAATTATTCATGCCATTTAATTGTAACATGATTGAAATGGTGATACTTCCTCACAATTTGTAACGGAATACTGCCGAAAGAACTGAGTTTTTTCAACCTAAATTTTGATGAAAATTGCATAGATGAAAATTGACCAAACGAGTAAATCTGATGACGTTTCGTCAAGGAAATAATACGAATCTATATTTCAATCATTCAAGATCACAGCTTTAAAATAAATGTCACCCAAATTCTCTCTCAGGGTACTTATCTTGGCTACCTTACAGTGCAATTAATCTCCGTTTTGGCGGCGTTTGGCGTTTAATACATTTTGAACTAATCAACTATAATATCGTCAGCTTAAAACATCAACTCTCTAACAGAAAAACATATTTATTTACTGTACCGCTAATGAAAACTATTAGATTGTAATTCAAATAATTTTTAATCAGCCTTTTATCTGTCAAACATATTACACTATGGCAACGTATCCCTGAACAAAAGGAAAATAAACATTGACTGTCGAAAAAATATGCTCTACTGAGTTTCTCATCTAAACCTACGATAGATCAATTCTAAATGCATTCTCCGTAATTTGTCTTGAGGACTTGCTAATTAATAACTATTAGATTTTAGTTTAAATAATTTTTAATCATTTTTATGTGTCAAACATATTACAATATAACAATGTATTCCTCACCAAAAGAAAAATAAGCATTGATCGTCGAAAAGATTGTCTGCTACTTAGTTTATCATCTAAGTTACAGTTCCTCCTACAGTTTATCAATTCGAAATGCATTTTCCGTAATTTGTACTGACGACCTGATGAAAATCATGTTCTAAAAACAGTCACATGACGACGCATCCAGAATACATACAGTAAACACTCCCTTTCTGTCGCAAAAACCCTACACTTAGCTTGATAGAATACGCCTCTCATTCAATAAATGCATTTTGTAAATGACTTATTAAGAAGAGTTTATTTTAACCCATAAAAAACAGTGTGGAATCGATGAACGTTAGTCAAAGTAAGCATCTATTTATTTTCAACTTTTTTTACTATCCCACGACTTTTTATACACTTTTTTGAAAAGAATGGGTCGTAAACACATATTTATTCGGCAAACATTACCTACTTATTACTATGTATTTTTCTACGTACGTTATATTAACAAGACATTGTGTGCGAAAGGTATTTTCTGCCAGAAGCAAAATGCTCGTGAGATAATAGAACTTTTACTGCGAAACATGTTCATTGCATGTTTTCTAGACGTGCCATCACGGCTTGCGATTGGCGATAACATTTCCAAACAACGAATTCCGAATCCATAAATGATAGTTGAATGGTCGCCACCAATTAGTTTTAACGCCAAAGGGCGATATAATATATTTTAAGGTAACCCCGATGTGTATTATGCGAATATAATTAAATAGCGCAAGCGAAATCTCCGTTTTCCGTTTGGTTTGTTTTACACTGATTATCTCTCTCACAGCATAACGCGATTTATCGTGTGATAGGTTAACCCTTTAAGTGATTTTGACGATATATCGCGTCCATCAAGATCTGACCTAATGACGAGATAGCTCGTCTTCACGATATTTTCTGGCTTTTGATAATGGCAAGATCAAAGGAAATGAAGTTTTTTTTCTTGACGATATATCGCGTCCTTCAAGATCTAGTCAGTTTTACTAAAGACGAATTATCTAGTTGGCGTAACAACAGAGAAGGTCAAGTCCAGAATGTAAGCTAACTGCTCAAAAATTATAATCCTTAAATAGTAAGGAAAATGCACACAAAAAAGTTTTGTTTGTTTTTTCACTTAAAAAGTGTTTGGTATCCACTGAAATCAATAGAACATTTGAGTTTAAATGAAAATTAATGTTTAATTTTAAATTGAAGCATTTCTCTTGCCTTAAAGTTTAATTAAAATATTAATACGTAAATATGGATTCACATAATTCTAACGTTAAATACACACAAGAGTTAATATAATTTTTTAAAAGCAATTTTTTACAGCTAACGCCAGTATTTAAATCATGTGTTCCTTGTGAATATAATGAATAATTAACTTATACTTCACTGCCTAAAATTTTAATTTCGTGAAATGTTTACGTTAAGTATTTATGCACAGCCGTTTGTAGAATTTTATGCCTTTAATTTTTAAAACGCATGTTTTTTAAACGGCAATCGTATATTGTAGGCATGTGTGCATTGTGTATAATTACCTTCTACTTCACTAAGTAAAGCAGAAAAATGTTTTTTTAAATAATTTATTGACTAATAAATAAGCGAAAATAGCTTACATAGCGAGCTGTGCTAAAAAACAAAACAAAAAAAAAACAAGATTCAAAGACACTTCTGGAACATATCAAAAGAAGAGCAAACATAAAAACGAACAAAAAACGCTCGCACAAAGAACGATATTTTGGTCAGTGGCCAACTAGAAAATAGCAATTCTATTGCGAAAAGTTCTTTATTTTTCCAATCGTCTGAGAAAGTAATGGAGGCGAGAGAAAATATTCTAATTTCCTTAGAGGGAAAAATCCTGCCTTTGAAAGAACTCCACTGCACCAGAATAGCTATTGTTGGGCGATAAAAAGAAAATTATGATCTTAAATAAGTTAAGCAATTCACTTCAGTTCCCCTGAGGCGTTCGAAAATAAAATGAACCGGAAACTAGAAAGATAAATTTGGCGTAACGTTAGAGACAAATAAATGTAAATTTCGATGAAATTCTCCACCGAGAGTTTTTTGAAAATTCTTTTTAAGACTGATAATCTAAGAACTTGGGATTTACATTTTTACAGTTTTATACAATTCGAAGAAACTAGATCTTTCTGCATAACTATCTGATGGAGGCATTTAATTTTATTCTATGGTGTATCAATAAAGGTTTTGATTTTATTCAATGACATTTCAAAGACCTTTTCAAACCATTTATTTCAGAGGTTTTTTATTAATTGAAATGACATTATTTTTTATTTATTACGATATTTTATTATTCATTTATTTATTAATTATCGTAGTTTATTATTTATTTATTAATTATGATAATTTATTATTTATGTATTTATTAACTATGATAGTTTAATATTTATTTATTATTTAATTATGACAGTTTATTATTTATTTATTAACAATTATAGTTTATTATTTATTTATTAACAATTATAGTTTATTATTTATTTATTAACAATTATAGTTTATTATTTATTTATTTAATAATAATGATAGTTCATTATTTATATATTAAATATGATAGTTTATTATTTATTTAATTAATAAATATGATAGTTTATTATTTATTTATTAATTATGATAGGTTATTAGTTATTTATTTATTAATTACGATAGTTTATTATTTATTTATTTTGAAAATGAAAAAGAAGAGTATAAAATGAATTTTGCTTCATTGATATTGGCTGCTTAGAGTAGAAACTCGGACACTTTCTACATGATTAACTAACAACTATGGAAAGACTCTAAATCCTTATTATCATGATGTGATCAGAATTGCATAGTCGTATTAAAGCCTGTTTATACAATCAAAATGGTCATATTTGTTATTTTTTGATAGAATAACTTATATAATTTTTTTTAAAACAACCGTGCAGAATTCACATTTGCGTGTTGATTAATGAGTTATTTTCTAAGCGGATCCGATTATATAATTTAAAAAAAAGCAAGTGTTCAGTAACTAATTAAAGTCAAGTCATACAACATAGTAGATTCTGGCATTCATAAATTAGCCTAATAGTCAATACTGTTTTTAAATACACCATACATAAATTTATACGTCAATTTTTTAATCAAAATTCACCAGTGGTATTGCATTAAAGACCGTTAATATTAACGATTTCCATTTGCCTTTAAGTTGCTTGTGATTTATGGCAAGGTGCCATATTGGGGGTCAAGTTCAAATAATAGGAAGACAGATATAAAGTAAGAACATATCCAAGTACAGTAGAACTCCAATTATCCGAATCAATTGGGACCGGACCCCATTCGGATAATCAAAAATTCGGATAGTTGGATTTTTTCCGAAAAAAGTGTCTAGTATGTATTTTAATTAATTACTATATGTATGTATGTTAAAAATGGGAGAAAAAAACTATTTTTAAAGAAAAAGAGCTTTTAATTAATTAAATGAAAAGCCAACAATTTTACATGTTAAGTGTACTTACAAGTGCTGTACAATAGTACAGTATGTACGTACCATACTGTAAATGAAAGTCATTGCTTGCTGAACATCGCTGTCAATGTAAGCTGTTTGACTCCCTTATCCGTTTACGGGCAGTCAAATCGCGCATCCGCTTGACAGTGAGAAGTTGCATGTAGTCACACTCGGGCTGACGCTCCATCCACTTCAATGGAGTTTCAAGGCCGGCAAATGCTTCACTAGCAGATGGTCTCGTGTCTGCTTCAACTTCGACATTCAGGTCATCTTTTTCCTCGACACTTTCTTCTCTCACACTTTCAATAAGTGCATCATCATTTAGGATTTGAAACCCAGAATCATTATTTTACGAATCGCAGTACGTTTCCGTCTTAATTTTTTTTTTCTGAAATTCTGAAAGCGATTCGGATAATCAGCGATTCGGATAGTCGGAGTTCGGATAATTGGAGTTCTACTGTAACCAAATCTTATTAATTGAACCAGCGCCCGTCGTCTAAAGCATATTAACAGCACAAGTGGACAAGTCAATGAACCATTGTTTTGAAATTGACGATTGCGTAAATAAAAATTATTAAGCTTTATTTTTATTAAATATTCAAGGTATAAGAAGGTACTACTTACAGTTATATGGATGAATTGAAGTGTATCATCTATAGTATCTATGCAGTAAATTTCCAACCCAAAGGTATTAAACTCCAAGTGGATTCGACCAGATAAATCGTCAATACAGATGTGAGTAATTTTGTTAATGATGAATTATCTCGACATAAATGTGTTGCCGTTTTTTATGATGACGAGACCAATTATCTGGTCAGATTTATAATAACGAGATATATCGTCCACCAAGATCTGACCAGTTTTGCTCACGACGAGATATCTAGTCAAGACTAGAGATGTCAAAAATCGTCCGGTTAAACCAATAAGTAGGTTTTTTCGTTTCGGTTAACGGTTTTTTTCGGAGTTTTCTTGGCACAGTTATAACCGTGGTTGTTATTAAAATACTAATAATCGGAAGAACAAAAACAGCCCCGAAAATTCAAGAAAGTTATTTATAATCGTGTCCTGTGTTTATGGTATGTAAATGGTTCTTTTTTCCAAATTAATTTTTTAAGATCCACAGTTTATATCCCTTTTTAACCACTCCCGTGACATAGCTTGTTCTCATTCTCTGACTTAGCATTGTTTAGTCTATGCGAGTTGATGTATACATAAAGTGGTGAGCGATAAAATAAAGTACATTTATACCAAACAACCCTTAATCACGATGTAAAATTCAACACGAGATGCCTAACACATATCTTTACAAGCGTCGAGTTTGAATCGGGGTCAAGTAATGTCTGGGAAAGCGCTGTTCGTTATCTTTTTTGTTATATATTTGTATCTGATTTATGGAGAAGTGCATTGCAACTCGCCTCGTGTTTTTAATAAATGTGCTTTGTGTAAAGGGTCTGCACTTTTGGTTCTCGCAAACAGAAATGACATGTAACCGTCAATAAAATGAAAAACGAGCAATAAAGTAAGCGAATAAGATCTGAAAATGTATTCGAGATAGCAATCACAATAACTCATTAGAATACATGCGACTAGGTGGCTACAGTCTATGTAGTTAATCATTTTTCTTACTACCTTCTTCTGATACTATTCTGTTTAAGTAATTATTAGTTACGGACACTGAACTTCATAGTTTTCATTCCACCGTCTAACGGCTATGTCTTCGTCGAATGATTGGAAATATTTTGCTAAATTAAATAAAAACGAAACTCAATGTAATTTTTGCCTGAAGCCAGTTAAAAGTGGAGGAGGAACCTCGAATTTACGGCAACATCTCAAGTACAAACATCCGAATTTTCAAGATGAAAAGGTGTTAAATATTTTTTTTTCCTTTTGACCTTTAAGTAAATGAGGTTGAGTGCCCCCAGAAAACTACAAAACTTTTTCCGTAAAAATTTAAACGACAGTTAACGACATTTGGCTTTTTTATATACAACTAAATAGAAACACCTTGCAGTTTTTAAAAATCGGTTATTTTTTCCGGTTATTTTAAAAACCGATTTTTTTAGACTCTGTTAAACCGGGGCAGCTATAACCGGACGAAAAAAAAACGGTTATTTTCCAAGAGTTGATATCCTTAGTCTAGATAGGAAGGTTAAAGGATTAAATGATAATTTTTATTACAACATACATACTCATCCTTTGTTTCAATAGTTTTTAGCAAAGCTAATTATAATTTATACGCCATTAAATATTATTGGAAATTTTGCCTTTGAAATGATAAAAAACTGAAGAAATGACTTACTTCACCGCATCAATATTTTACCAGTGCAGATTATTCAATTTTGAAACAAAATAAAGTTTTGAATTGGAAATTTTGCGAAATTACTGACTGTGTGATCGTAACGATTGGATAATTTTAAATATTGAGCAACAACACTTCTTTATTCGCGACGAGTTGATACTATGGATCTTTGATACTTAGTTGGAATAGAGATGGACTAGATGAATAGTTGATACTATGTGCGCGGGCTATTGTGTGCGTGTATCATGAAGGAAGTGTAAAATTTTAGCTGCAGTGCAACAAAACCTAGGTTGTGTGTTAACGAAAATACATCTGTCGATTTTAATTCTAATGAGTGTGAACTCAAAAATCGACAATATCTTGATATATTATATCGTCGGGTTTTTATGGACCAAATATCTCGTCATTCGAAGACAAATTATCATATCTTGATTTCGTCATGATCGCAAAAAATCGGCAATATCTTGACGACGAGTTATCTAGTCATTAGTAAAATTTATTAATTCTTTATGGACGAGATATCACGTCGAAATCACTTTTAGGGCTGAAGTGCAATTTGTGTCACCTGCATTTGTTTTTTAAATCCTTTGTGAATGTTTATTTGGTTCACGCGTATTTGTTTCTCCAGTGGAATAACATGACGGGTGATTTACTGTTTGTCAAACTACAAATCTGAACGAGGCTTTTATTTTGTGTCATGTGGTGATAGCTAGATAGAAATGATCACTTTTGTCCAATTTAAATAACAAAAGAGTTTAATAAATGTACATTTTAACGTGTTTTGGCGAAACCTAGTTGCGTTATGACCACCAAGAACTTTAAATTCTTCCACAGCTCCAGACTTCCACATTACAAGTTTGATTTACAGCATAACTTCCATCATATTATCCTTTAGTCTAAATAACAAGGATAGTTGCATCTTAGCTTGTTTTTGCGAAACCTGACAATTTAATGAACAGCAATAACCTTAAATTCGCTGTATAATCACTATTGCCCTCAAAATTTACGTTTAAATTTCACCCCCAAGATTCACCAATCGAAATAATAAAAAAATGTTAGGTTTCAGTTTCTTATTGAAAAACCTGTATCGACAGACTCTCCCATTACCAATCTAATGTTCATTATAACCAACGTCCAAATATTATTTTAGACTTTGGTTCAGCTTGGTCGAATTATTCCCTTTTGCCATGAAACCTAAACCAAATAAGGAACTCCAAAACGTTTTCAATCTGAGTATCAAAACGCAGAGAATAAAGTAACATTTTAACGTGCTTTTGAGAAACTTAGTTGTCTAATGAAGAGTAATAACCTTGAAGTCACTTCCATCGCCAAACTCCCACATTACCAACTTAATTTACGTAATAAGCTCTGCACCCCAATGGATCCTCAATTTAAGTAATAAAAAATATGTATGTTTCAGTTTTCTTGAGCAAAACCTGTATTGTCAAACTACCCCACCTAATTTACATAATAAACAAAATCCGAATATTACTCATACTTTACCCTACAATAATGGACCGGACGCCAGCGGATATGCATAAAATCCGACTACTTGTTTGGGGGTGTTTTTCACGGTATGACCTGGGACATTTGCATGTTGTTCCTGGCCATTAGAACGCAGACGCCGGCATGAATATGTTGGAAAATCTGGTTCTTCCTACGATCTGGCAAATGTATGGAATGGACGAATGTTACTTCCAGTAGGACAACGATCCATGTCATGTTGCAGCCTCTGTCAAGCAGTGGTATGAATATATGGATGTAAAACGTCTTCACTGGACTGCTAAGAGTCCCGACCTAAACCCCATAGAACATTGGTGGGTCGAGTTAGAGCGACACTTACAGACCATCCATATTAAGATATGGATGTACAACGGCTTCCCTGGCCTGCTATGAGTCCCGATCTAAACCCCATAGAACATTTGTGGGTCGAGTTAGAGCGACGCTTACAGACCATCCATATCAAGATATGGATGTAAAATGTCTTCTCTGGACTGCTATGCGTCCCGATCTAAACCCCATAGAACATTTGAGGGTCGAGTTAGAGCGACTCTTACGGTCCAGGGAACCACGTCCGATATCTACAGCTGAGCTGGCGACATTCTTGCAGTAGGAATGGACTCAAATACTCATAGCTGTGTATCAAATTCTTGTAGAAAGTATGCCCAGAAGGGTTGCTAGTGTAATTGCAGGCAGCACGTGGGGAGACCATCCCCTTATTAAAGCATATATTATTTCCCTTATACCATCATATCTGACTGTCTGGTTCATTATTGTAGTGTAGTGTATGTTTCAGCTTGCGTGTGCAAAACCTGTATATTCTCAGATTGCCCCATCTAATTTACGTAATAAACAGTATCCGAATATTGCTCATATATTTGACCTTATTTGGCGAAATGCTACACTCGCGCCATGAAACCCAAACCAACCAACTCAATATTATTTTACAATCGCGATAGTAGAAAAAACCCGAATAAAATTACTTTCTAAAGTGTTTTTACGCACCTTAATGGTCTCATGAACAGCAATAACCTTGAATTCACTGCATCGTCGGACTCCCACACTGCCAATCTAATTTACATTATAACCTAATATCCCAATATGATTTGACCATACAGCGTAATCTCATTTGCCTTCTATGGAACCCCAACACCACTACGCATCTAGCCTATTACCTCTGTAGTGGGACCACTGGCTCGCATTAATTTAGATTGAGAAATGCAAAGTACAGTATAAACTATGTCGAGGTCCCACATTTACGGCATTCCTCTACGCGGTGCACTAATAATAGCACCACATTCTGATGGAACCGTTTTGGCTACTTACTCGTAATGTAAATGCCTCGATGGGTGATGGTCGATCAATATAAACATGGTCATTATTACCGGCGTTGTTTAAGATATAATAGGATTCCCTGAGAATCTGTACATTGCCGTACTCTGTCTGGAGTGATTTTGGATGATATACCCTCGAATTAACAAGTCCCGATACGTTAATCTGCTGCATGGTATGTGTTATTCGCTGCTTTATTTCCAGATGGCTTTGAGAATGCAATTTGCAAATGCAGATAATTCATTGGTCACTGCAGGATATAAATACTTGTCAAACCACTATTGAAATCAAATATTATCGGTGATTATCAGTTTGAAATTTGATCGCCTCACTGCATATTAGTACTGGTAGGTAACTAGTCATAGTCATGTGATGGCATCAGTCTGCGTTTGAAAATTATGTAAGTGGCTTTGGCAATGGATCAAAGCAAATTACGAGTAGCTTGTGCTTTCAATTGCCATGCAAGCTGGCTTTTAGTTGTGAAATATAACTAGACGAAGTTATATTTCCCAACTAAATTCAAAGGGGCCTCGGGAAGTGGACGACCATGTCGACTAATAGTCACATGACAAATAGACTGAGTTGGCCGATTTGGTATCGATAGTGTTTTATTTATGGGTAAAAATAACAATTTTGAACTTAATCTTAACACTTTTAAAGAAGAGTTGACAATAGCAATTAGAAACTTTTTTACAAACCCCATTTTAATTTTGGAATAATTTAATTTCTCATCACTAGTTTAATAACTCTTGATTTCGCTCCTTTTTGTATTTCCTTCGAAGGATAATGTATTTCCCAGTCCATCATAAATACGATTAGATAGTACAGCGTTGAAGTATAACTCTTTTTATGAATAATTCAAGTACTTATAAGTTTTGTATTTGTTTTTCAAAAATGAATACTAGAAAATTCAATAGCTTTCTTTTCAGAACAAATCCAGAATGTCCACGTATACCCGCCTTACTGGTACAAAAAACTATAGCCTTCTATTTATGGTAAAATTAACAACTGTTCACTTCTAAAGAGAAGAATTGATGATAGCAACTGTGAACTTTTCATAAACCCCATTTTTATTTTTGAAATCATTTTCATATATCATCACAAGTTGAAGAAATTTTGACTTTAGTGCTTTTGGTGTCCCTGTATATCTATACCCAGACTATCATACATAAAATTATATAATACAGCCAAAACTAATCTAATATGTCCTCTAAAACCTGATTTAATAATACAGAAAACTATATCCTTTTATTTATGCGTAAATCTGACAATTTCACACTCTTAAAAAAGAATTGACAATAGCAACTGTAAACTTTTCAAAAACCCCATTTTCATTTTAAAAATCGCTAAAGTCTAAAATCTCTGATACAAAATTCATAATGGTCCCTGACAAATTGTCCCATCAAAAAATAAAAATGTTACAATCTGACCAGTCATTTCCACATATTCTCTGAAAGAAGACGCTGCAAAGATATCTCACCAAATTTCCTGCATTGCCTCAGAACTAGACATCACTCTGGATCTTCTCCCTGTAATAAATACACTCAAACTACTAGTTGAAGGATTCTGACTTCACGCCTTTTCTTTCGGTGCTTCCCTCACCCAGCTCTCGCATTTCCAGTCCTTTGATAGAGTGGTAAAGAAAGAAGCAAAAAAATGATCAGCCACTTCAAACATCAAAGACGAATCGTTGTTTTTTTCTGGATCCTTCATCTTTTTTTCTCCCCCTATTGTTTGCAGTCGGCGGCAGTTTCTCAAGAAGGATCTTTCGTGCGAGAGTCCTTTAAAGGGGGACATAAGGAATAAATAACAATGATACAGAACAGAGTGGGTCAAGGAGAGGAAAAAAGAACGAGAGCCAAAGGGAATTCGTCTTGGAAATGCCTCATATGTCAGATGACTTGGAGTATCTTTGTTATGCCGATAAGTCAAAAGTAATTGTTTGTGACAGAAATCTCGTTCATTATGTCATGGTGATGCATTTTGAGTTATATTTTAGGCGCTTGTTTCCATTCCCTGTGGTAGTTTCTTTGGTTCTGTCCATATTATTTGCAGAAGATGTTATTTTACTAGGCTTGATTTGTTCACAGTTCTGATAATTCAACATGATCAAGTAATTTATTTATATTGTTATAAAAAAGCGGCAGCTGAAAGTATATACCAAACAAGGAAAAATAATAATATTTATCCTCTGGTGAGTTCGCATTTCAGTCACATACTTTTGAAGGAGTTTAATCGGTAGGTTCAGTTCGTCAGGTGTACATAAACAGTTAGTAACTCTTTTTGGTGTTTTAAGCATACATTTTGGCACACAGTTCAACATTTGGATCTTGTAGTAATATGCTATTTCAAGCTAGCGACATTGTATACCTACAATTGTTCGTAAATTCTACTACCTTAAAAGCGAAACAAATAATTACTATGGTGATCACCAAACATGATTTTACAAATGGTAACTCTTCCTGTTGCAATCGTTTCACCTTTCCAGAAATTCACTTCTAAATTGTCATCTGCCTTTTCACTAGATCCGTACAAAATGATAACTTTTCAGAGGAAACAAAGCAGAATAAAGATAGTAATTTTACTTCCACTTAGGGCCCCTTCACACAAAGGAGATTGATCGCTGAGACCGGTCTGAAGGCGACGGAACTTACATAGAAATCATATTAGCACTTCACACGAGAAGACTAGCAGGAAACCGTTATGAGAGACTAAAAAATAGTCACCGATGAAGTTAAGTCACCGGCGCCTTTTTTTATGTCGTGTTTTATTTATTCGAGAAACAAAACAAGATAGCTTATATATTCTCTAATACAAGTTTGTATATTCGCGATCGTTAAAGATAGAGTAAAAATTTCAAAGGATTTCAAATCTGCGGAAAATTTTACACCAGATCGATACCTTAAATGTGATTTTCTTTAAATAAATAATATTTATATTGTAACTTTTATATTTAAGTCAAATGTGGCTAAATTCGTATTACGAAATTATAAAAGTTTGAATTGAAATTTATTTATTTGAAGAAAATCACATTTAAGGTATCTGATGTAAAATTGTCCGCAGATTTCAAATCCGTTGAGATTTTCAATCTATCTTTAACAATGCTGATTTTACAAAACAAATTCTAAACAATTCCAGTCAAAAATTTTGTTTTGCTTCTCTTCGCTTGAATAGTTTATGCCCAGGAAATGAATCTGTAAACATTTCCTTGTGTACATTTCCAATATGAAGCGACCGATCTGAGAGATCGATCTCCTTCGTGTGAAGGCGCCCTTAGCCAAATGCCCTAGCATATACCGGTCTTACTTTAAAATGTAGTTTAATGACATTTTAGGGACGCTTAGACTTTTTAATCAAATTAGTGTTGACTAACTAGCTACAGCATCGAAATTGGAAATATATTCTTTGGACTTTTACTGACATTTTTTAAAACAGTATTGGAAAAATTAGTAAAGTGACCTCAGTTCCGGAATATGTACCTGAATCAGATTCTACCACAAAAGCAATTCCACGATCTACATTTTAATGGCAGAAAAAGCCTTTCATACGCTTTGTCTTCAACCCTTTAAGTGGTGTTTCGATGAGATGTATTGTCCATCATTGATCAATTTTTTCGAGTGAGGATTATACATCGCGCAATTTATTTTTATAACCAGATCAAGACCTATTCAGTTGTCTTCTAATGACAAGCTATTCGTCCATCAATTTCTGACCAATTTTGCGATTGAAGACACAACTTGTCAACAATTTTTTACTAGATCAAGATCCAGTGACATCTCTTCCAATGGCGAGATATCTCGTACATCAAAATCTGATAAATTTTGATGTTTAAAGCTATGGTGTGAACATGATTATGATTTTTTGAGCAGATCAAGACCTTCCGTTTCTTTCTAATGAGGAGGTGTTTCGTTCAACAAGATCTGGTGTTATGCTAATGACGAGGTATCTCGTCCATCAAGATGTGGTCAGTTTTTCCGATGGCGATAAAGCTCGTCCAATCAGATGTGTCCAGTTCTGCTAATGGCGAGATACTGTGTCCAACCAGATGTGGTCAGTTTTGATAATGACGAGATGTCTCGTTCAACACAATATGGTCAGTTTTGATAATAACGAAAAATCTCATACAATCAGATGTGGTCAGTTTTAATATGATATATATTGTCCCCGTTTAAGTAATGACGAGATATCTCGTCCAAAAGATGTGGTCAGTTTTACCAATGACGATATATTTCGTCCAACAAGATGTAGAAAGTTATCCAATGACGTGATATCTCGCCCAACAAGATGTGGTCTTGTTTGCTAATGACAAACTATATCGTCTAACAAAATCTGCTCAATTTTGCAAATGACGAGATACCTCGTACCGAGAACCAACAGAAAATATAATCATCAGTTCTATTCGAATTCAACAAAGCATTTACGATTTACGAATTCTAGAAACTTCAGCTTAGATGTTTCTAGAAACTTCAGCTTAGATGTTTCTAGAAACTTCAGCTTACATGTTTCTAGAAACTTCAGTTTAGATGTTTCTAGAAACTTCAGCTTCCATGTTTCTAGAAACTTCAGTTTAGATGTTTCTAGAAACTTCAGCTTAGATATTTCTAGAAACTTCAGCTTAGATGTTTCTAGAAACTTCAGCTTAGATGTTTCTAGAAACTTCAGCTTAGATGTTTCTAGAAACTTCAGCTTACATGTTTCTAGAAACTTCAGTTTAGATGTTTCTAGAAACTTCAGCTTACATGTTTCTAGAAACTTCAGTTTAGATGTTTCTAGAAACTTCAGCTTAGATGTTTCTAGAAACTTCAGCTTACATGTTTCTAGAAACTACAACTTAGATGTTTCTAGAAACTTCAGCTTAGATGTTTCTAGAAACTTCAGCTTCCATGTTTCTAGAAACTTCAGTTTAGATGTTTATAGAAACTTCAGCTTCCATGTTTCTAGAAACTTCAGTTTAGATGTTTCTAGAAACTTCAGCTTAGATATTTCTAGAAACTTCAGCTGAGATGTTTCTAGAAGATGAAATGTTTCTAGATGATGGAGTCCAAAGGTATCGCTACATCAACTACAGATAGTATGACTACGGAAATATTCCGCATACCAATATTAATTTCGATATTTTTTCAAATATATACGACTATTTATGCACAAGTATTTTAACATGTTGTTCCATGTTCTCAGCAAAAACAGCTCTTAACTTAAAGCTGAAAATCATTCTTGGTAATAATCAAATTCTGCCCACACAACGGGGCAAACCTGACCTCGAAATTTGATCCAGCTATAGGCTATTGTAAACAGAGTCCTGAGTACGTTAAATCTATATTGGCCGTAAAAGTCCCTACTTTAGCGTGATGTGGAAGTTTATCTAAAAGTTGGTCAAAATTATCAGTAGCTCGTTGTGTTACCTCAGTGTGGCTCAAATTTAACTACCCACAACCTGCACATGCCTTCTCACGTGCTCAAACAAGTTGCTAACTTGGCTTTCGGTAAATGCCATATTGATGTAGTAACTGAAGAAATGCTGTTTTAAGAGTTTATTTTCGTTTCTGATCACGATTTCCTGAATTCGAAAAACCTATTTCGTACCAAAATTTAAACTGTAATAATTATCAAGCGGATTTAAGTATTACTAGTAATAGGTTGGTTGGATATTCTATGGCACAATAACCATACTTGACCATGTTGCTCCAAACATAAGACATACAAGGTCAAGCAAAAGGGCATACGTACTCAAAAGGAAAGCCATACTGACACAGAAGCATACAGAAAAGCATACACCTATGTAATAATCAAACCTGTGCCGAATATCACTAGCAAATGATTTACATGGTATGTATAATATACCTATCAGAGATGGGGTACAATATACATGGTATGGATTCCATGTATACCAATAGTATTTGATATACATGGTATATGTAGAATATATACCAAAAGTATATGATATACATGTTATGTATAAAAAAACAAAAGTATATGATATACATGTTATGTATAAAACAAAAGTATATGATATACATGTTATGTATAAAAAAACAAAAGTATATGATATACATGTTATGTATAAAACAAAAGTATATGATATACATATTATGTATAAAAAAACAAAAGTATATGATATACATAGTATGATATATATACTACAATACATACCATGTCCACACACATGATATGCATGCTCATTTCGCTTACATACAAAAATTATTTTTCTCATTAAATCAAATAAACGGGGTGAAAAACAAAATGGTTGCATACATAACAAATGTCTTAACCATAATATCGAGATTTGTTATATGGGATCAGTTATATCTTGAGTTTAGACACGTGAACATTAAAAAATAGCATACACATCCGAATACACTGTAAATAGGAATATAAAAAAAACGTCATACATTCTACAACTCGACATAGAACTTAAGCTGCTTTCAATTTTCCAAAGAAGCAAAATTTGCAAAAAAATTCGGAACATAATCCCCAAAATAAGTCCAAAAATACATTCCTCCCCAATCCAACATACATATTCCATTCGAAAGAATCCCATTCCATTCACATCCAAATAAATAAAAACCAGGATCATCTTGTAACCTTACTTACACACTCATATCCGAAAAGGACGCGTGGAGAGTGTTGATTCGATGAAATCTCCAACACCACCCCAAAGGAGGTTTTAGCAAAAGAGCCCTCATGCTACAGCGAAAGGAATAAGCGTAAAATTCCTGCATAAAACATCCCCCTTTATCACCTCCTTTACGGTAAATACGGGAAAACTTGCAGAACCTCCTTCAGTTACCCCGTGATGAAAAGCCGGGACATCTATATTACATTCCTTTTTGAGAGTGTTAGTTTTTATGCAGAAAAATACGGGCAAACACGCATAAAAGAGCCGAGGCAATATCATTTTTTTGATGCTAAAGGGAGGATCTATTCATGACTGTAAAAAAAGACGATTGTGTGTAGCAATATGCGAGCTGTAGCTTGGCCTGTTGTAGCTCGGGGCGGTTTCTGACGGTGGATGGGGACTCTGAAGGCTGTTGTACCGTCAATATTTGATGTAGCTTCTCTTTTTTCAGCTGTTTGCTGCTGTAACGATATGGAGGATGTTAGGCTCTTGTTCATATTTGTGTCTCGAAAGTTTGAGCGGTGAGATAGGGGAGTGCATTAGCGTGTTTGATGCTAGTTCTTTGTTGAGTAATATGAGGAGAAAACCGAATTTATGGATTGGGTACCGCTCTTTTTGCTATTGCTCTTACCATTAATGGAATTGATTGGTTGTTTTGGGGCAATGATCGTACTTGACCAGGCTGTGACAAACATAAGACAAACTTCAAGTAAAGTATATGCATACGTTAAAAAAGCCAATTTTGACGAAAATGTACATTTTTTTTATTATTATTCTACTAACAAATTCCCTGTACTTTTTTGCTTCTAAAACAGCTTAAACTTTTAATGTGCGACTAATAGAAAAAACGTTCAGTCAATTTAAAATTTGAACGAAATTGTTAATTATACCGGAAGTAGCATAACGAATCTGGAACTATTAATATAAGAATATTCTATTTTTACCAATTTTAGGATAAGAATATTCTATTTTTACCATAATTTCTACCTTTTATCTGTTTTATAGTAAGTTAAAACATATAATAAATTATGTTTCTATAAATTGGCCACTACACTTTTTTAGCTTGCATTTGAATATTAATGGTGCAAAATCTTCCTTTAACTATTTCCTTAACTATGAAACTTTTATTTTTTTTCATATCTTTTTACTTCTCATAGAAGCACTATATAACACCATGAAGTTTTCTCTGATTATGTTATCTTGCTGCTAATTTAAAATGTATGCCCTGTATCATTTTTCAAAATTTCGAAAAAAACTTCAAATTTACCCACAACATTTCATTTTTTGAAAATATATATTTTTAATTTTAATTATTGATAGCGCAAAATTAATTTTGAACACAAATAATTATACAAATAATATTAAATTGCTTCTGCATAGCATTTTAAAAAAAAAGTGCTCCGAACGTATGCAGATACCTTAAAAGTATAGTGTAACGGGGAAAATGAGGTGTTTTGGAATATAATAATAGGAGATGAAAGCAGATACATATCGGTTAGATATCCAGGTGTCTGACACCCGTCTTCACACTAAAGACAATAAACCTCAAAGAAAAACAAAAGATCACTGGAGTGCTTCGGGTCCGTGAAGCTTGTACACACATAGGCCCGGTGCACACATCCGATTTTTCAGCGTGCGGCGCCGCTGCGTTCCCGCTGCGTCGACGAAGCCCAACTATGTACACATAACCGTGAAATGACGCCAATACTAGTTTCGCTCCATTTATGAAGGATATCTATCGAAGAAAACGTGTTTATTTCCCTTACTTTCGTATACAAAAAAAATATATTTTGAAAGAAAATAGACTTTAGTGGAAATACACATTTATTAAGTATTATTTATATTCCATTTATTTATGAAAACAAAGTTCTTGAGACCGGAGAAGCGTATGCGGCGAGCTGCGACACCGTGGGGAACTGCGGTACAAATTGCACGCAAGTTGGACGAGCATCGCCGCAGCGGCACTTGAAGTATGTGTGCACTATTCTATTGGATCTAATGTCGGTTGTTTGTTCTAATCTCAAACCCCACATGTCGAAACTCTATTGGATCTAATGTATCTCAGACCCCACATGTGTTGCCGCAGCGGCGTCGCATGTCAACGTTGAAAAACCGATGTGTTCACCGCGCCTTAACCCTCCAATTGATTTGTACGAAGATATCTTGACCAACAAGATCTGACTTATTTCACTAATGACGAGATATCTCATCAACAAGATGTTGCCGATATTTTGATGATGATATCCAGATCTGGGAAGTTAATTTTTAATGACGCGATACCGTAGGGTAGTTTTGGACGATAGATTGGGACAAGGTAGGCTGTTTGTTGTTGTACCAACAGCATTAGATTTGGCTTCAACTTTTTAATTTTACGTTGGATTGGTGTGGAGGTTAAGACAGTGCGGTGCTAACTCAGGTGTTGCCTCGTCATCTGACCGTGGATCAAAACTAAGTGACGTTGGCGTTGGATCTTTCCCTTGTGGGATTGATCCCTGACCGTTCTCAATAGACCATTGTGCTGCCCCAGTATGAAGTAGGTAGTTTCTGACGGTAGATTAGGACAAGGTAGGCTGTTTGTTGTTGTACCAACATCATTAGATTTGGCTTCAACTTTTTAATTTTACGTTGGGTTGGTGTGGAGGTTAAGACAGTGCGGTGCTAACTCAGGTGTTGCCTCGTCATCTGACCGTGGATCAAAACTAAGTGACGTTGGCGTTGGATCTTTCCCTTGTGGGATTGATCCCTGACCGTTCTCAATAGACCATTGTGCTGCCCCAGTATGAAGTAGGTAGTTTCTGACGGTAGATTAGGACAAGGTAGGCTGTTTGTTGTTGTACCAACATCATTAGATTTGGCTTCAACTTTTTAATTTTACGTTGGGTTGGTGTGGAGGTTAAGACAGTGCGGTGCTAACTCAGGTGTTGCCTCGTCATCTGACCGTGGATCAAAACTAAGTGACGTTGGCGTTGGATCTTTCCCTTGTGGGATTGATCCCTGACCGTTCTCAATAGACCATTGTGCTGCCCCAGTATGAAGTAGGTAGTTTCTGACGGTAGATTAGGACAAGGTAGGCTGTTTGTTGTTGTACCAACATCATTAGATTTGGCTTCAACTTTTTAATTTTACGTTGGATTGGTGTGGAGGTTAAGACAGTGCGGTGCTAACTCAGGTGTTGCCTCGTCATCTGACCGTGGATCAAAACTAAGTGACGTTGGCGTTGGATCTTTCCCTTGTGGGATTGATCCCTGACCGTTCTCAATAGACCATTGTGCTGCCCCAGTATGAAGTAGGTAGTTTCTGACGGTAGATTAGGACAAGGTAGGCTGTTTGTTGTTGTACCAACATCATTAGATTTGGCTTCAACTTTTTAATTTTACGTTGGATTGGTGTGGAGGTTAAGACAGTGCGGTGCTAACTCAGGTGTTGCCTCGTCATCTGACCGTGGATCAAAACTAAGTGACGTTGGCGTTGGATCTTTCCCTTGTGGGATTGATCCCTGACCGTTCTCAATAGACCATTGTGCTGCCCCAGTATGAAGTAGGTAGTTTCTGACGGTAGATTAGGACAAGGTAGGCTGTTTGTTGTTGTACCAACAGCATTAGATTTGGCTTCAACTTTTTAATTTTACGTTGGATTGGTGTGGAGGTTAAGACAGTGCGGTGCTAACTCAGGTGTTGCCTCGTCATCTGACCGTGGATCAAAACTAAGTGACGTTGGCGTTGGATCTTTCCCTTGTGGGATTGATCCCTGACCGTTCTCAATAGACCATTGTGCTGCCCCAGTATGAAGTAGGTAGTTTCTGACGGTAGATTAGGACAAGGTAGGCTGTTTGTTGTTGTACCAACATCATTAGATTTGGCTTCAACTTTTTAATTTTACGTTGGGTTGGTTTGGAGGTTAAGACAGTGCGGTGCTAACTCAGGTGTTGCCTCGTCATCTGACCGTGGATCAAAACTAAGTGACGTTGGCGTTGGATCTTTCCCTTGTGGGATTGATCCCTGACCGTTCTCAATAGACCATTGTGCTGCCCCAGTATGAAGTAGGTAGTTTCTGACGGTAGATTAGGACAAGGTAGGCTGTTTGTTGTTGTACCAACATCATTAGATTTGGCTTCAACTTTTTAATTTTACGTTGGATTGGTGTGGAGGTTAAGACAGTGCGGTGCTAACTCAGGTGTTGCCTCGTCATCTGACCGTGGATCAAAACTAAGTGACGTTGGCGTTGGATCTTTCCCTTGTGGGATTGATCCCTGACCGTTCTCAATAGACCATTGTGCTGCCCCAGTATGAAGTAGGTAGTTTCTGACGGTAGATTAGGACAAGGTAGGCTGTTTGTTGTTGTACCAACAGCATTAGATTTGGCTTCAACTTTTTAATTTTACGTTGGATTGGTGTGGAGGTTAAGACAGTGCGGTGCTAACTCAGGTGTTGCCTCGTCATCTGACCGTGGATCAAAACTAAGTGACGTTGGCGTTGGATCTTTCCCTTGTGGGATTGATCCCTGACCGTTCTCAATAGACCATTGTGCTGCCCCAGTATGAAGTAGGTAGTTTCTGACGGTAGATTAGGACAAGGTAGGCTGTTTGTTGTTGTACCAACAGCATTAGATTTGGCTTCAACTTTTTAATTTTACGTTGGATTGGTGTGGAGGTTAAGACAGTGCGGTGCTAACTCAGGTGTTGCCTCGTCATCTGACCGTGGATCAAAACTAAGTGACGTTGGCGTTGGATCTTTCCCTTGTGGGATTGATCCCTGACCGTTCTCAATAGACCATTGTGCTGCCCCAGTATGAAGTAGGTAGTTTCTGACGGTAGATTAGGACAAGGTAGGCTGTTTGTTGTTGTACCAACATCATTAGATTTGGCTTCAACTTTTTAATTTTACGTTGGGTTGGTGTGGAGGTTAAGACAGTGCGGTGCTAACTCAGGTGTTGCCTCGTCATCTGACCGTGGATCAAAACTAAGTGACGTTGGCGTTGGATCTTTCCCTTGTGGGATTGATCCCTGACCGTTCTCAATAGACCATTGTGCTGCCCCAGTATGAAGTAGGTAGTTTCTGACGGTAGATTAGGACAAGGTAGGCTGTTTGTTGTTGTACCAACAGCATTAGATTTGGCTTCAACTTTTTAATTTTACGTTGGGTTGGTGTGGAGGTTAAGACAGTGCGGTGCTAACTCAGGTGTTGCCTCGTCATCTGACCGTGGATCAAAACTAAGTGACGTTGGCGTTGGATCTTTCCCTTGTGGGATTGATCCCTGACCGTTCTCAATAGACCATTGTGCTGCCCCAGTATGAAGTAGGTAGTTTCTGACGGTAGATTAGGACAAGGTAGGCTGTTTGTTGTTGTACCAACAGCATTAGATTTGGCTTCAACTTTTTAATTTTACGTTGGGTTGGTGTGGAGGTTAAGACAGTGCGGTGCTAACTCAAGTGTTGCCTCGTCATCTGACCGTGGATCAAAAGTAAGTGGCGTTGGCTTTGGATCTTTACTTTGTGGGACTGATCCCGGGCCGTCCTCAATAGCCCATTGTGCTGCCCCAGTATGAAGTAGGTAGTTTCTGAATGTAGATTAGGACATGGTAGGCTGTTTGTTGTTGTACCCACAGCATTTGATTTTGCTTCAACTTTTTCATTTCACGTTGGGTTGGTGTGTAAGTTCAGACAGTGCTGTGTTAAATCAGATGTTGCCTCGTCATCTGACCGTGGATCAAAATTAAGTGGCGTTGGCTTTGGATCTTTAACTTGTGGGACTGATCCCGGGCCGTCATCAATAGCCCATTGTGTTGCTCCAGTATGAAGTTAATTAAAAATTACCAATGACCACAGTAAATCCCTTATTTTAAAGATGCATTCCCATCCCTTAGAATCGTGATCTGAAAGTTAATTCTTGAAAAACTGATTAATCAAAAACAGGAGCATGAAAATTCCCCTTTTAAAATCTTCCAAAACGCTTCATATCAGATAACTACGAATCAACATTATTTAAATCGTACTCTTTTTCCCCCGCTTCAAAAACTTCCCAACAACAACGGGGCAGAATAAAACACCACCCGTTATTTTCCATTTCCTCCAAGTCAATTCCAAAGCACGGGCGGCAAAATTTGCATAATTAACCGTAAATTGCATTTACCCTCCACTCGAACACTTCTCAAAATTCGAGTCGACCCTGCGTCTCACGAGATCTGGAAAATTCGACGCTTCGAATAAATTAGTTATCTTGGTGGGAGGCCAGACGCGAAGAAACTATAAACAGATCGATTCTTGTTTTTGTTTAATTTCATCAGATTGAATTGTTCGCTGATCTCTTCACTGGCGATAAACATCGGCATCAGAATTAGATTTTTGTCGCTGTTAAAATGGATTGTCTTATACTTGGAAAGTTGAAATCGGAATGGGAGTGTTCCGTTTTATTGGAGAAAACTGTATTTTGATAATTTCTTCGAGTTAACCTTTCTGCGAATTGTCTTGAAGAGGTATCTTATTACTGACAAAGTTGAACAAATCTTAACTGACGAGATATATGGCAAGTCGAAGAAAATTAAGCATGTCTTTGTCTCATCGTGTTTAAAAGTATCGGCATTATCTTGATGAACGAGATAAAACCTTATATGAAAAAAACTTGAACGTCTTTATCTCTTCGTCATAGAAATGACGACAATATCTTAAAGTGGTCCGGAACACATTGGAAAAAAAATATTTTATTAATTAATTTAGAATTTTGAATTTTTTGTACTGATTACCCATCTAACTAATAAGCGAAATCACAGCACAAAATTTTTCCAATTTTTTTTTTTAATTTTAAATTAAATTTTTTTGAAAAAAAGAGGGGTCATTTTAAATTGCTAAAATTTAAAATAATCTTGATCAATTTTCAAAATTCTTGCAGTAAATTATTCACAAATTTATAAACTTTAATTCTGATTCAGCAATTTAAAAAATAATAATTTAATAAAAAATAAAAAATATTTGAAAGAAAATTTTTGAAAATTTTTAGACACTTTTTTTTTTAAAGTCATATTTTTAAAAGTAAATATTTGTTTCAAATTTGCTGAATCAAAATTAAAGTATAATGTTTGAAAAAGATATATTCCAAATTTAAACCCTTAAACTTTATTGGTTTTCGACTTATAGCAATTTGAATACAGGAAATCTTAAAAAAATGTACCATGGAGAAAAACGCATTTAAAGTTTAAAGACAGATGTTGTTGCCATGACAACAACTGTCAAGAGTGTTGGATTTTCAAAACAACGCACCACAAAAATTATTGTATTTCTAGTTATAATTAAGATAGAAACATGATTTAGACGTCATTTTAAGCAGAAAAACACAGAGAATTTCTTAAACTAATAATAAAAAATTCGAAAATTTGACGATTTTTGTGTCTCGGACCCCATTAAGGAAATTTCTCATCACCTTGATGGGCTAGATATTACGTCATTTGAGGAAAATGAAGCTAAACCTGATCCTATCATCATTAGCAAAATTCGTCAATTGATGGAAAATGTATCTCATCACATTGACCAGGTCTTGGTCTTGTTATCATCGACAAATACATCATACCATGATGACGAGATATTTCGCCATTAGAGAAATAAATTTGTCACGTATTAATGGACGAAATATCTCGTCGAAAACATTTGTAAGGTTTAAGTCTCTTCTAAGAGGATAGCGAGAGAAATATTATTGCAGATCGATAGAGTGTACACATAGTAGAAAGGGGGATATATGTTAGAAATAATTAGATACGGTAAACGAAAGAGGATGCTGTGTATTTTTGACGCGTCTTCAAGCAAGGAAATTATACACTATATAGATAAAAAGGATTTGGACACTGCTCAAATTCGGAGGAATATCCATCGTAGCGCGAGGTTGTTTAGAACTGGGTTAAAACCTGATCAGGACTTGGAAAAGTGCTTTATATAGCTGGTACCATGAACTGACCTGTACATCGACATTCTGGATCATTCGGCCTTGTTTACACTATGGAAATAAAATGACGATGATGTTTGTTTTTATCCTACAGGATGGAGTTCGATGTCATACTGCAAAACGTGTTCTCGACTGGTTTCTTAAAGAAAAAAATGCATTTAGTTGACTGGCCTGTTTAGTTCCCCGATCTCAATCCGATCGAGCACTTGTGGGACAAACTGTAGCGACGAGTACGACACCACCATGCACGTCCATCTTCCCAAGAATCTCTTCTTACAGCCTTGCAAGAGACATGGGGAGCTATTCCTGCCCATGCTTACAGAGAACTTGTAGAAAGTATGTCTCGACGTGTTGCAACTGTAATAAAAGCAAAATGATGGACTACCCTTTACTGAATAGAATAATAAAGCACTTTTTCTGAAAAAAACGTCGTGTGCAAATACTTTTGTCCATATAGTGTATCTAAATTTACACCCTCAACTTCGCAATCCACACAAATTCGAGTCACTGACCACCAATAAGTTACTATGTATATTTTAGGATGGTTGTTTGATTTGTTGCTGCACAGTCATTATTTCTGCATTAGGGCTAATTAGACCTATATAACATAGAATCCCTATAAGTGTCCATTTGCATTTAGTTAAGCTATTTAATAAGACGCTATCCTCTAGTCATTTGCATTAATGGTTGCTTAAAGTATGTGTATAAATTATATAGTGCTTCATGTAAGGAGTAAGAATTCTCTCAATCCCCTACACCCCTCAAAAAAGTTGGTTAGGATATACTATGTACCATTAAGTGCTTTTATATATCCGATTACGATACGTTACAAAGGGCAATTTTTTAGTTATTGCATTTATAACAGGATGTCAAAAATGTAGCACAAAAAGAAATAACTGAAGTAATTTTTTAAGGAATGAAAAGTAACAATTCATAACAAACAAGGATTTTCCTTTCACGAACTTAAAAAACATTTGACGTAAAATACTTGCGAATCTGCTTTGTTAAATTCCCTCTTTAAACCCTCCTAGAAACAGAACTCTTAAATTAAGCACCTTCCGTTGTTTTCTATTTACTCAAATTACGGCAGGCAAAATTTGCATAATTAACCGTGAATTGAATTGAACTCTTTCCCTACTCGAACACTTCTCTAAATTCGAGCCAACCTTGCGTCTCCCGAGACATGGAAAACTCGATGCCTGATATAAATTAACTAAACTTATGTATGGCCAGGTGTGACGAAACTATAAACAATTCAATTGTTTCTGCTTAAATCGTGAGGTTAAATTGTTGGCCGATCTATTTGCTGGTGATAAACAGTCGGCATCAGAATTCGATATGTGCTAGGGAGCCCGATCCTGCTCGCTAACGGTCGTCAACACCCAGAGGATTACTTTGCAATCCTCATTAGTTCACTGAGCGAACCTTGCTCGCTTCGCTTGCATCAATGAAGACATGTGTGCTAGCAGAAGGGATTGTTTACAAAATATGATATTTTATAAACAGATATTTTTCAAATATAAAGTTATTGTATTACAGAAAACTATACAGTACATCTTGAGAACTGTTTTGGAAATCGATTGCCCAGCTTGTTGTTGATGGGTACAGTTCCCCATCACTTTAGCCACCCATATATTTTTTTAATTATACTTGTTGTCGAAAGTTGTTTGCAGTTACATTTGTAAATCTACCGGAATAATTTTTTTCTCTTTCCCTAAAGTACACCCCGCAAAAGACACAAACTTCTGTCATCGAACCTATATCGTGTTCTTCGATATCAATTATACAGGGTGTCCCCGAACTCAGTGTACAAACTTTTAGGGAGGTTGAGAACATCGTTAGGAACCATACTTACACAAGAAAGCATGGACGGAAACCGATAGGTGGCGCTGTACGCTAGCTCTCAAGGTCGGCACGTGTGGGTCCCTCATTGTAGATGTCGATCAACATGAATCGTTTCACAAACGCCGAAATTACGGACATCCACTTCATCTACGGCCTAAAGCTTCGGTTTCCTAAGAAAGCGTAGCCGTTATCTAACAGCCGTGATACGTCATGATGCCGCGGGCATAACTAGACGACCGTCTAAACAAGAATCCAAGGTGTCAACTTAGGCGGCCAGAATACGTTGGAGAATGGGCAACACAGACGACTGTCGTGGTTTATTTTATTCGAGAAACAAAACAAAGTGGTTTTTTATTCTATAGTTTAAACTTTCTAACTTCGGGATCGTTGAAGGTAGAGTGAAAATTTCAACATATTTCAAATCAGCGTAAATTTCTACGCCAGATCGATATCAAAAACAATTTTATTATTCAATTATTAACCATTTGATTATTTAATTATGTATTAAATAATTATTTATTTATTAAAAGAAAATCACATTTAAGGTATCGATCGGGTGTCAAATTTTCCGCAGATTTCGAATCCGTTGAAATTTTTATTCTGTGTTTAACGATCCCGATTTTACAAAAACGAATTATTCAATGGCAGTCAAAAATGTTTATTTATATTGCTCCTCTTGCCTCGAATCGCTTGGAGCAGGAAATGAAATGTGGCCGCTACAAGAGAAAAAACGTTCCACAACTGTTTGAGACCGCTATGACGACAGTTATGGAAATGGCGGCTCCGATAATTTTTGTTACGCTCACAAACACCGCTCTCTAGGAAACCAACACCATGTGTTAGTATAAACAACGTTTTAGTGACGTCACCCACCGATACATCACGGCCGCTAGATCACGGCTACGCTTTCTTAGGAAACCTAAGCTTAACCGACGGAAATGGACACGCTGCTGTTCGGTTGTATCGGGAAAGATATCCAACGAGGCGCCATCCAAATCATCAAATGTTTGCTCTGGTACATCAGAGCCTTGCGGAACGTGGATTCTTCATGGCCACAAAACAGGATACTGGGCGGCCGCGAACAACACGAACACCTATACCCGTTACATGCTGTGGACCGATATCCCGAGGCCAGTGTACGGGCGCATGCCGCTTCCACCGGAACGTCTTGATCAACTGTCCATCGTATACTGCAGGGCGAAGCCTTACATCCCTTTCATATTCAGTTATTGCAGCCGGATGATCCCACCACGATTTCACAGTGGTTTCTGGACCAAAGTGTGGTCGACACGCAATTTTCCAGTTCTGTTATGTTCAGTGAGGAAGCAACCTTTTCACATGAAGCGGGTGTTCAATACGCACAACGCGCACATGTGGGTCTTAGACAACCAACAAGGAACCCGACCACGAGTGGCACAACAACGCTTCACTGTTAATGTGTGGCCTTGTATCGAGGGGAACAGTTTAGTCTGGCCATCAATGTTACCACCTCCACTAGACGCTTGCAAGTATCTCGTCTTTCTTCAAGAGGTACTTCCGGAAATGCTTAACGATGTCCCCGCTCATGTTCGGCGCGGAATGGGGTTTCAACATGATGGAGCGCCATCTCATTACGCATGGTTGTACGTGACCATTTGGACCGGACATTTGTAAACTATTGGATGGGAAGTTCCAGTCCCGTCTCTTGGCCTCCCAGATCACCTGATTTATATCCTCTTGATTATTTTATCTGAGGTGGCGTATACAGCATTGTGTACGACACGCATGTAAATTCTGAAATGGACCTGGCGGTACGAAATTCCATCGCTGCTGCTACGTTAAGCGAAACGACAGGTATCTTAGAAAAAAGTTCGCCAATCCTGGTGGCGTAGATGTCGTGCACGCATCCATGCCAATGGGGGCGTAATTTCGAACACCTCATGTGATGCTTGTAATTCATACATTGTTCTCTTTTGTTGCGTAATAAAGCGTTTTACATTACATTCTGTGTTGTGGCCTTATTTTGTCTTTGTGTCTCTTTCTCACTTAAGGGTGACATTTCCGCCCATGCTTTCCTATATAATTACCATTCCTAACGATGTTCTCTACCTCCCTTCCAAGTTTGTACACGAAGTTCCGGGACAACCTGTAGTATTTCTATTGTCTTCATATTCCTCCAACGAAATTAGACTTTACTTTACTTACGCATGCACGTTTTCTACAATTTCTTTCAATTCTGCCATTACGTCTTGTATAATTTTCAATTAAGCTTTCATTGGCCCGTCTTGTATGCCTTCTTTGATTTCTATTATAAGCTGTAACAGCACGACTAATATTAATTTATTTCAATATTCGATAACGCTATAAATTCAATCGATGAGCGAGGCTTCGTGGTACAGAACCAATTGTATAAGTGTTGCCAAAACGCGCTAAGAAATAACGTCCATTCTGTGTGTCACGTAAGAGTTATATATATATATATATATATATATATATATATATATATATATATATATATATATATATATATATGCATAGATTGTTGACGAAATGCATTGTCTTCTACTTGAAAAATTAAGATAGATAAGATATGCAAAGTGTCGTTTTATTGGATACGCTGTTTTTGGTTTAGATCTTATGTAAACTCATCGTAAAATAATAAATATTTGGAAGATCAAAAGAAAGCAGTCTACATAAATATTTATCAATAATGTTTGCTAGTTAAAATGTATTGTTTTTCAATTAGCTAATACAATTTATGCGTGGACCTCTATAAAAATTTAATTATGCATTAAACTCACAAGGATAGCAAGCTGTTCCAAATTATTTTTTCTCCACTTTTTATAGCTTCCTTTTTGTTTTCTTTTCTTGGAGGAATGATTGATTACCGGTGGAATATTGCTAAAAGCTTCTTCGAATTTGATGAGTTTTGACCCCTACCCCCCCCCCCACACACCTGTGAACTATTCTCTGAAGTCCCAGGAAAGCTGGTACAGCAGAGACTTCAAAATACTCAGGAACCAATGCGCATCATGGATTTCGTCTGTCAGTGCATATATAAAGCGATGCATATCTGTGTAAACATCCAGAACTTTCTTGGCAAGTCGTCACGATTTGAGTATATTTTAAAGCTGTTAAACAGTAAGAACTTGGGATTCGTCTTAGCATTTCGTAAATAGAGGACAAGTTTGGGTTTTCATGTACTACCATTTCAAGGGTATTCCGATACTTTAAGAATTCTGTCAAAACACTGTAAAATATGACAGCATTATGACCGTAAAAATGGCTATTTCACTAGTGTTTGCTGTCAGGAATAACGTGATAGGCGTACCAAGAATGCCTCAAAAAGAAAACCCATTGGAATCAATGCTACGCAGACTACATTCCGTAATGGGGATATACAAGATATTCATAAGGCATACTGCTTCCAATTATGGACATACCTTATATGAATAAGACAGATTACGTTCATTAATAAGCATACATGGTATGTATAAGAAAGACAACGTCTAGTAATCATAAAATGTATGTATAAGAGAGATAGCGTTCATTAATCGACATATAGAGTATGTATAAGACAGGAAACATCCAGTAATGTACAAAAAGTATATATAGCAGAAAAAGTCCAGTAATGAACAATATGTCCATTTCTCGACATTGTCTTGTGTCTGGTACAGCCCATATTTGGACGTTTTATGTATGAATGGACATGGAGCACTCAGTTATAGTTAATCAAGGAAAGTTTTAATGACATTGTTAGATAAGGGAGGAGTTGAACATCTGCCATCTATTCAACCCTCAGGTGGTAGTCATACGAGTTTTCTTCACTCATAATCTATAAAATTTACTTCATTGAAATATGTTTGAAATACTCATCAGCTCAGGTATCACCCGATAACATCATCTTATAACGGATGGACCTCAGACCAACTTATTAACGATCGTGAGCTTGTTTCTGAAGGTCCACAGATCGCACAAGCTAATAAACTTGATGTACGTTTATATATGTCAATCAAGATCGGTAATAGCATTATGCTTAAGATTTTAAAATTGATTAACTTTCAGTTATCCCTACTAGGTATGCGATATCGACAGCAAAACATCGATGTTTTTAAACATCAATGTCCAAAATTAAAACATCGACGTTGATAATACAACGAGTAAAAACAATCGAATTTTTTAAACATTAGTGTCTTTAAACTTTCCCCCCATTTCTTAAAACTAGCTTAGCAACCTGTTCGACGGGGGAGGGGAGATTTAATTTGTCATTTGCCATTTTTATTACTTTTTAACTAAGACATTTCACATATTCACTGTCAAAACAAAGTTAAAAACATAAAAAAACAATTAACACATTTTTTTTTTCAAATTGAATAATATAAAGTAAAATAATATTTACAACAATTTAACATAGGTACTACTAACTATAATTATAATTAGGTAGGTACAAAACAACAGTCAATGTTAGTTATTATTACATATTTATCAACTTATATTGGGAAAACACAACAAACTTATTTTTTTACATTCTGTACATACAAATTATTAGGGCCTATAATTATTATAGATCTCAATATGTGTTATTTACAGTTTGTAAAAAAGAAGTTTGTTAACTTTCTCCACCTTAAGCCGACTTCTTTTTTCACCATTAAACGAAAAAAAATTCTGATGGGACAGTTGTCGCTACCACTGACAAATATTGAGTTGCACGGTTATTTTTGTTAATTTTTACTATGGTGCTTTTTTTATTCAAAAATAAAACATCGATGTTAAGCAAACATCGTCTCCAATAAATTGATGATAAATACAACAATGTTTTTATAAAACATCGATGTTTTGAAAACATCGACATTGATGTCGCATCCCTTCTTTTCAGACCCTTCACCTTTGGCCACTTTGGTCTAAAAGTATGTTCAATTTACTAATTATAAAAATTATGCTCTTTGGTTATTTTTAAAATTTTTACAGTGACACTTTTTCGCTTAAAAATAAAACATCGACAACGTAAAAACTTTCACAAGTATAAACATCGATGTTACAAAAGCATCGGCTCCAATACATCAATGTTTTCTTTAAAACATCGACATCGACGTTTCATCCCTAATCCCTACACGGATTAAAATTTCTCTAAGGACACGAAAGATGCCAAAAACAACGGAATTAACACATTGCCGTCATTCAACACTCATGGGAATTTTATCACCTGCTTGATTCTTGTACAAGAACATATTTTAATCCTGCGTTATATTATTGAGGTAATCATTGGAGGCAAAGGTCTTCATTTTTAACATATATGACACTATTAAATCACACCAGTGCTTCTCTGCTTTTAAAGGGGGGTCGCGGTGGTCCGGTTGGAAAAGTAACGGTTTAGCAAACGGAGGGTAGAGACTTCGAATCTAACATAATGTTGTGTACAAAGGGGTCTGGTGCACATTAAATATGTCGTGGCTTCATATGTCCTCACGTTCGAGTATTAAAGAAGTTTGGTGTTTGGGTTGCCAGCTCAGGTATGACCTCGTCACCTGACTGTGGATCGTCACATGACCGTCTTCGGATCTTTTTCTTGTATATTGATCCAATAGCCCGTTGTTAATCCAGAGAGACGTTTCTTAAAATACCTAACTACCCCTGCCTTTACACGTGTCTTGGAAGAGCTTACTAATTTTGTTTGGTTTGGTATGGGTGATGGCAGGTTATTTCTTTCACGAGAATGGCTATAGATATGTTGTATTGTGTTGGTTTTATCTTTCTATTACTAATGTTTTAAAGCAGTGGTCCCCAACCCCCGGTACGTGGATCAAATGGTACCGGGTCGCCCAAGGAACATTAAATTATTTCCATTTTATTTAATGGGGTGTATTTCTCTCGGGTTTGTGCGGTTCTTATCTATGAAATGTCCATACAAATTAGGAGGCGGTAAATCATAACTTGAAATTTGTTCTGTTACTAGAGCTTCAATTATGATTTCTGAATTCTGTATGTCTCTATTTTCCAATTTTGACAAATGTGACAGCTATTTTCAAGTTGGCAGACGAATTAGCTGCATTTAAAGCCAAACTGAAGTTGTGGGGACGGCGCGTGAACAGAGGCATTTTGGACATGTTTCAGACATTAGCGGGTATTTTAGGCGAGACTGAGCCTAAACATTCATACTCCCAGTTGGTGCACTATCACCTGTCTTTGCTTTTAAAAGAGTTTCATAGCTACTTCCCAACCACAAAAGACCCACGAACTAGTAAGGAATGGATCGCAACCCATTTGTCAAATCATGCGAATCTAGCATGTCTGCGCAAGAAGAAGATCAACTGCTGGAGATTGCAAATGAAGGCGGCCTTAAAACTACGTTCGAGACAACTCTGCCGGTGGTCTCGATTAAATTCATGACGGAATACCCTGAGATTGCCACCACAGCACTTAAATCCCTACTGCCATTTCTGACAACCTAGAAGCGGGGTTTTCTGCAGTGACAGCAACCAAAACAAAACAACGGAATAGACTGAACATAAGCAACACACTTCGGGTCTCATTGCCTCCTATTACCCCCAGATGAAACCGTCTCGTTGCAATGAAACAAGCTCAGGGTTCTCATTGATTTAGCGTTCTAGTGAGTTAAAATGTTAAATCACTTTATATTCATTTTTTGGTGTAACTGTATTTTATTTTGAAGGCATGTTTAAATACAATTAAATTAAAATTATTAAATCAAAACAATCTAAAATATAAACAATCAACGTTCCCCCCCCCCTTTGCGGACCGCGTTAAAATTATCAATCGATGATCCGGTCCGCGGCGATAAAAAGGTTGGAGAGCACTGTTTTAAAGCACTTGTATTATTGATTATCCTATTAATTATACACAGACTTGGAAAAACAACGATCCACTCTACTTCATTTAACAGTATAGCAAATCAAATATGGCATCGACAAGGAATAGTCTTCTATAAATTCAGATGCATGAAATTTGCATAATGCTTCGTATTCATATTAAATTGCGCACCAACTTAATAATTTCAACCGCAACGTCCTGCTTTGACACACAACTTTGGCATACTTTAACTTCATATCCCAAGTTTCGTGTTATTCATGAATGCAGAAAGCTTGGAACACCTTATGCTGGTTAGTTTTCTAAACTTTTATGAATATCTGCCTAAATAAAATTCCAATAAAGTTGATTTTTTGAATCATGTCACGGGCAACGCCGTGCTGGCCACGCAGTGGCTAGTATAACATAAAACAATAGTAATGTCATGAAATTTCATAACACCATTAATATAATTATATATTTAGATTAATTTGACGAGGCGGAGTTTCATTATGTCATCCAAATTTGGTGTTCCTGCTGGAAATTTTGTTGCTTATAAAATATTTGACAAGAAGACGGCCCCTTAATCAATGTTTTTTTATTTAATGTTGTAGAGGATGTTAATTTCTATTGAATGTTATCTTGGAATGTGCTTCAATATGAATTATACACGAAATAGGGATTCGGATTTTTTTTCTTCTTTTATTACATTTGAAAGGAAGCTGCGATTAACACACATAAATACACTACCCTCAATAAAGGACCGGACGCCAGCGGATTTGCATAAAATCCGACTGCTTGTTTGGGGGTGTTTTTCGTGGTTTGACCTGGGACCTTTGCATGCTGTTCCTGGTCAACTGAACGCCGACGCCTTCATGAAGATTTTGGACAGTCATGTTATTCCTACGCTTTGGCAATTTTTTCGGAATGGACGAATGTTACTTCCAAGACGACAACGCACCATGTCATGTTGCAGTCTCTGTCAAGCAGTGGTATTGAGACATGGATGTAAAACGTCTTCCCTGGCCTGCTCAGTGTTCCGACTTAAACCCCATATAACATTTGTGGAAGAGTTAGAGCGACGCTTACGGACCAGGGAACCAGATCCGAAATCTACAGTTGAGATGGCGGCATTCTTGCAGTAGAAAAGGACACATATACCCGTAGCTGTGTATCAAAACGTGTTGACAGAATGCCCAGAAGGGTTGCTAGTGTCATTGCTGCATGTGGGGGACCATCCCCCTATTAAAGCATGTATTATTTTCCTTATACCATCACATCTTGCTGTCCGGTCCATTATTGTAGGGTAGTGAATGTTTATTAAAACATGTAACGTCAAGAACATAAGTTAGAAAAGTGAACAGATGCAAAGGCGAACCGTCAGTTAGGCAGAGGTTAAAAGTCAGAAAAGTGTGAAAAACGCGTGGCCAATTGCAAACAATGCGGCAGATGCACAAAAGGGGAATTCAAGGGGTTCCCTCGCAGACTTCTGAGAGAGTAATACTGTGACTTTGAATGAATCGTCGAAAGACTCTCGAAATGATATGTCGTCAAGATCGGACAAAATTTGCTAATGAAGAGCTCTCTCGGCATCAATGTGTTGACGATTTTTTGATGGTGACAAAACAAATATTTTGTCAGTTTTCTTGAACTGTCAAGATATCTTGCAAATCATTACACGTTTTCTAGTCATTAGAAGGCTACACGTCAGTTTTGCTAATCGAGTTTATCGACTAGTCTCGTCAGCTTTGTTAATAACGAGAGAAATCGTCAGGACAGTTACCAGAAAGATTAATAAGAAATGGGCAGTGACTTTCTGCTAAACCTCGTCCAGTTTCCATATCAACGATAAGTTTTTTGTTATCTTAATGATTAGAATGGCGCACCTTCACTTTAATGTGTGTAACATATATATATATATATATATATATATATATATATATATATATATATATATATATATATAAAACTATGGGGCTCCGCCCCCTGCTCGCTTACGATCGCCAACCCCCGGGGATTGCTTCGCAAGTGATTTCACTTTTTTTTGCTTTAACACTTAATGCACCCTAAACTAATAGCCGCATCAGTAAAAAAATCTCCTTCATCTTGTTCCCTGTACAATTTTAAGTAAACAGTGTTAATCTCCAAACTTTAAGATCTGTACTTTGTACTTTCTCGGTAAACGGTGAACTGTCTGAGAACAGAGGGAAAAAAGCGAGCCTTTTTCCTCGCCAAATAAAAAGAAATCGTTTTTATGGCAATTGTTGCTACGATAAATTTGGTATCTGGCAAACCCGATAGTCAAAAATACAACCGACTACTGCTTGCGGCACCTGCTATGCGAACTGAAAAATACCAAATTTGTGTCACCAACCTTTGATTGCATCGTATTTATGAACCAATTTTAAAAATAATTGTACCGTAAGAAAGAGTACATTCTGAGGTATACTACGATATTTTTAAAATTAAAAACTATCAGTAATACGATATAGATATGACCATTTTAGTTTTGTATCGGAAGTTACGATCTGAAAGTTCCGAAAATTGTATGACGAACTTTTAATTGCATCGGTTTTATTTATTAACCAATTTGAAAAATAATTGTACCATAAGAAAGAGTGTAATGTATTCAGTGATGTTCTCAAATTCAAAAAATAATGGGTTTTGCTGTAGATATAACGGTTTTAACAAAAAGTAGAGAAAATATCCGAAGATTCCGAATTTTGTATGACCAACTTTTGATCGCATCCAATTTAATTATTAACCTATTTCAAAAATAATAGTACCGTAAGAAAAAGTAGATTCTGAGGTATACTGCGATATTTTAAAAATTAAAAACTAATAGTAATGAGATATAGATTCGGCAGTTTTAAAAAAAGTAACAAAAATGTCACGATTTTTCTCGAATTTCAAAAAAATATTATCAAGAACCAAATTGAAATATCAAAAAAAAAACTCGACGAGCTGCAAAAATTTACGTTGAGAGGTACTCTTTAAAAAAAACTCACGGCTGAAGACTGAACATTTTTATGTGTTTTGCTCACTTGCGGAAGAAATTTCGCTTCTTCAATTTTTTACACTGAGCCAAATTTGATACACGTATACTTTAGAACACTGCTGATAAGATAAACCATTTCTTTCCTATCTTCAGACCAATCTATAAGCGTGAAAATTGGCAAGCAGGTAGTCCAAAAAGTGCCCCTCAAAGCAACAATTTTTAAATCTAAAGTTTTTTTTTTTGCAATATATGGACACAGACGAGGAAACACGTTATATAGGGTTTTTGTATGAGTAAACGCAGGGAAATGTCGCGGTCATATTTTAGCTGTCCTGGTAGGAAACACGTTCTACAGAGTTGGTATACTTAAGTTAACACATGGAAATTTCGCGGTCATATTTTAGCAGTCGTAGTTATATGTGAAACCTAAGCAACGCCGGGATATTAAGCTAGTATCTTCCATAAAATCCATTTCAATTAGATTCCATTCGCTTGTTAAAACTCTAAATTTATTTGGTGAGATATACCAATTTTCTTAATGGTGAGGTATAGCAATTTTCTTAATGATGAGATATCTCGTCCATCAAGATCTGGTCAGTTTTACTAGTGACATTATATTAATGTGGGAAAACCAACAGTAGAATTAATTATGAGACTTATTGGGAAATTAATCGAAAAACGAATCAGAGAATTATTTATATTGAGAGCGTATTAATAAAATTAATTTGTGACTTCGGCAATTATGCAGCTTCGATGAAATCATCTGCAATAAAATTCATACCGATTGTAAAGTGTCTCGATTTTAAAAAAACGGATTGAATGATATAGCTCATTACATTAAGAAAAAATTCTTATTCACCCCTCCTCTTAAGGGAGTATTTGTGTAATAATAATCCACTCTAAGGGTGTAGAGCAAAGGAGAGAACACACCACACCAATACCTTTGTCCCTGCCTTTGTTGCAAGGCCCGCTCGTGTCAAGAAGTCACTCTTTATTCGAGATTAAATAAGACGCAAAAACAGGGCACTGGAAGATTAATAACGGCAATATGTCCGGTCGAAGCTCACTTAAGGGGGTCCGGGACACATTGAAATTTTTTTTTATTAATTAATTTATAATTTTGAATTTTTTGTACTGATTACCCGTTTAATTAATAAGAAAAAGCACAGCACAAAATTTTTCCAAAAGTATTTTTAAAATTTTAAATTAAAATTTTTTGAAAAAAAGAGAGGTCATTTTAAATTGCTAAAAATTAAAATATTTTTGATCCATTTTCAAAATTCTTGCAGTAAATTATTCAGAAATTTATAAACTTTAATTTCGATTCAGCAATTAAAAAATATTAATTTAATAAAAAATAAAAATATTTGAATGAAAATTTTTGAAAATTTTAAGGTACTTTTTTTTTAAAAGTCATATTTTTAAAAGTAAATATTTTTTTAAAATTTGCTGAATCAAAATTAAAGTATAATGTTTGAAAAAGATATATTCCAAATTTCAACCCTTAAACTTTATCGGTTTTCGACTTATAGCAATTTGAATACAGGAAATCTTGAAAAAATGTATATTGGAGAAAAACGCATTTAAAGTTTTAAAGACAGATGTTGTTGCCATGACAACAACTGTCAAGAGTGTTAGATTTTCAAAACAACGCACCACAAAAATTACTATATCTCTAGTTCTAATTAAGATAGAAACATGATTTAGACTTCATTTTAATCAGAAAATCACAGAGAATTTCTTAAACTAATAAAAAAAATCGAAAATGTGACGATTTTTATGTCCCGGACCCCTTTAAAAGTAGCCTAAATCAAGGTACTTTATTGTCAACCATGAACATTTCTCGACAAAATCAGTAGTTCTTTGCTGCTGTAGAAACTAATTTCATTTGGGTTGCTTGGAAGCCCTCGAGTTAGTTACATTATGCACCAAGCGACAAAACCGCTCCAGACGCTTGTGAGTTAGTAATATATCAGCCACCGTCGCCAAACCGACGGACGCCAAACTCACCAAAGGCTCACCCGATTCACACTCACTTCAAATGCACTAGAATGATTTCAATAGTGAACAACAGAGTCCAGGCATTGTGTGCAGTAATTCTCGTGGCAGAAAGACAGTAATCAATCCGCGAAATGTAGGAAGGGCCAAGTCTCCTAAGGGTGGTAGCATTGTATTTAGGCATCATTAAATCCATGGTTCAAAACAGTGAGCATCCAGAACATCTTTATCTTAACATTCAAGCTAGTAGGGAAGAAGCTATTTAAATTAACGTCGCACTAGAGCAATCAAAAAGGCATATTGGCGAAGGTTTGGGAAGGTTGGTTTTTGGAATTTTATGGAGCAAGTGCATTATTTGGTCATGCTGCGTCAGACACAAGACCTCTATATATACTGTAAAAAATTATGTGTGTGCGTGTATTCTCTATACATATCTACACCGTTTGACCAATCCGCACCAAATTTGGTGAAGTTATACTTTTGAACACTGCAGAAAACATTAGCTATTTCTTTCCTGTCTTCAGTCCAATCTGTAGCCATGTAAACTGGCACACAGGAAGTCCTCAAAACCCTAATTTTGAAATCTAAAGTTTGATTTCCTGCACTAAATGGACATGAAAACAAATTTAACAGGGTTTGTGTATTTGAGTTAACACGTGTAAATGTCGAGGTCATATTTGAATCCGGAGCAATGCCGCGTTATTCAGCTAGTACAATTAAAGTTTTTTTTTCTAATGGCGGGCACATTTGACCTAAGTCATTGGCCACTTCAAGGCCGGAAGTGATGGCCACTTGTGAAGGAGCACACAGTGGGAGGACCATCATTGCCCCTAACAATTTATACTTCGTAATTTTGAACCATGTTCAGATGACGAAGCAACACCTGAACTGGTATACGCTTATAAACATACATGCCCGAACCCGGATTCGAACCGGGGACCTCCCGATCTAGAGGCTAACACCTTAACCACTATACCGGTTGGTCGGCGTACAATTAAAGTAACAGGAAACACACACAATGAACGTTTTATTGACAGATAACATATAAATGCACCCAGGTAGAAATGCACCGCAACAGTTTGGGACAGTGCTCTAATTCTCGGAATCGAGCACCTCCGCTCCTCTCTACGGGGGAGGGGGCGCGCAGCGAGGAATGCAGAACGTTTCGGAGGGGAAGAAAAAAAAAAAAGAGTGGGTCGCATGGTCTCCGATCATTTTGAAGAAGGGAGAGAGAAAAAGAGTGGGTCACGTGACCACCTCACGCGTGAGGTGTCGATGTAACGCCTATGCCTGGCACGGCTTGCCTCTATGGTCGAGAGTGCTACCCCTCGGAGTTCCACGAACGCGGGGAGAGCGCTGTGAGATGCTGGAACACGTGATCTTAACAGAGAAGAATCGGGAATCTGGAGCTCCCTGTTTTGTTATGAGTCGTTTCAACTGAATCGGTCTGTTGTATCTAATCTGCACAGAGATAATGGAGCAATTGCCCTCGCAGACGCAATTTCTAATATAGCGTTATTGTTCATGTCTCGAACAACAAGTAGATGGTTTTTTCTTTGAATGCAAGCCAGTCCCCTTTTACTTGGTTGAGAAATGGATATACAGAATAAATACAGGGAGCAGGGAGTCGTGCCTGATAAAACAACAGGGTTTTAAATTTTGTTCTTTAAAACAGGGGAACTTTCAGAGTAGTCTTTGAGGATTTCTGTCTTCCGTCCTTCTTTAACGTGTGCTCTCATGTGTTGTAGTTTCAGCCTCATTTTTGTTTTCTCATCTTTTACTTAAGTGTTATTTAGAAAGCACGGTACTACACTGTCCAAGAATTTTTAGATAAGGTACTCATTGCATTTATGCGTATGGGGGACAAGCCGGGGTCGGCTTCATTTGCATGTAATTCAACTTCAACACTGAAACAAACGGCTCTTTTCTAAACAACCCAAGCAAACGGAATATAGACTTTTCATAATTCAAAACCCAATTTTCTACAATGAACATAACTCCGCAGCAAGACATCACAAGAAGGACCAGAGCACGGTCTAAAAAATCTATAACACCTCACTCACCCGAATCAGTAATCTTCACTCTCGTAAGGGAAATAGAAGAAATCTTCTTAAAAGACAAGCATGTCTTTAAAACAACTAAAGATAAAGTAATCGAGAAAATCAAAAACACAGGAGAAGTCTGGCGTAAAAGCCTAACACAAATTACCAGACTAGAAGCAAAGCTAGAGGCAAACCTTCAAGAACAACAAACAAGGAATAAATTAAAGACAGAACTTAAAGAAATTTTAAACCTCCTCACAGCTAAAAAAGAGAAACACGTAACAAAAGAAGAAATAGTTGAACTAAAGGATTTTATTCAAAAAGACGGGAATACAAATCTAAAAGAACTGCACGAAATAGAAAATAGACTAGCCAACAGGCTGGAAATTCAAATTTCAACAACAACATCTGAAATTACGGAAACGCTTAAAAATCAAATCCAAAAGGAAATGGCAGAGTCCTACAAACTCAACGCCAACCTAGGTCAGAGTATAGAAGATTTGAGAAGAACAATATCGAACGACAAATCCAACAGCGATCTTATAGACAACATGCAACAAATCAAAACAATACTGCAACAACCGCCCAGCTACGCAGGAGCTGTTCAGAACCAGGCGAAACCTACACAGACAGACAACGAAAAATTTACAGGAGAGCAGGTCCGAGAAGACTTTAAAAAAACAATGGGCGGAAACGCCCAAAAATGGAAAGTAAAGGGGTTGTTCATAGGGAAGAACAAAAATGTACTAGTAAAAACAGATCAACAAGAGGACATCGACGCCATTGTGAAATGGATTAACTCTAAAGACACCGAAAATCCTAACCTCCAGACCAGAATTCCACCTCCTAAAACAAAACCAATCATAATCCATGGTATCCCACCACAAACCAACGTCGACCTGCTGCGCAAGGCCCTGGGAGAAAAAGCCAACAAAGACATTCACGAAAATATACGTCAAAGAACATTTGTAGATAAAAAAGGATGTAACCATGCTGTCTTTTATATCCCCACACACATAGCACACACACTCCTAAAAGCAGGCACACTGTGGTTTGCATTTGAGAGATGCACCATCAGGCAATATATTAGCTCAAACACCAACAATAACAGATGTTTTAACTGCCAGGGCCACGGTCACATTACTTCAAACTGCAAGGAAGAGGCGCACTGTGGCAGGTGCGCCGAAAAACATGCAACTAGGGAGTGCACACAAAAAACCTCTAAATGCATAAACTGCATCCTAATGAACATCTCAGCGGGGTCAAAACTCTCCACAGATCATCCGGCTTGGGACGAGACCTGCCCAATCAATATCTCTAAACAGCACAAAAAGAAAGGTGTTAGGGAAGATAAAAACATTACAACGCAAGAGGACGTTGAACGCACGTTTAAACAAACCCCCCCAATCAACGAATAGACAGCACACCAATTACTCATCTTTCCACAACCAAACAAGCTACAAGACCAGACCACAACTTAGCAAGCAACAAAACCCGCCACCAGATGACTCCATCACAACCAATTTTAAAATTCCTGCAGCTTAACCTTAATAACTGCAGGGCAGCAACTTTACAAATTTCTAAGGCCATGGAAGACAACAACATCGACATCGCACTACTACAGGAAATCTATACCAACAAAGAAAAACCACCAGGCATTCCATTCAGATGGAAAACAATCTTTTCAAATTCTAAAACAGTAGTCATTATAATTCGCAACCAACATATTTGCCCAACTATCATCCAAAAACAAGAAAACACTATAACAATAAGTTTCAACTCATGGAACAATGAAGATGTCTTCGTAACTTCAACATACGCTTCACCCAATAATGACCTAACAGAAAACTTAAGAGAACTGGATAATATTCACAACCTTTCCCCGATTAACCACGTCATAGGAGGAGATTTCAATGCCCACAGCACGTTCTGGGGCTATGAACATGAGAATCGAAGAGGCAGTGACCTCACGGAACACGCAGCATGCAACTCCCTGTTAATTTGCAACACTCCAAATGCACCCCCAACGTTCTCCAAAGGAGACTCCAGGGGTTGGCCCGATTTAACATTCATAAAGGGCAACATTGCCGGTAAAATTGAAAACTGGCAAGTTGAAGACTTCGAAATCCAGACGGATCACCGCCCTATAACTTTTACACTCACAACTAACATGATTATACCCATACGCAATAGATTCAAAACCAAGCATGGTAATCATTCTAAATTTATCAAGCAGCTTAAACAAGGTCTGCACCACATTAAATTCACCAACATAGCTTCAACACAAGAACTTGAAACCAAAACCAAGGAAATAACGGACACCACTATAAAAACCATGCAAAATAATTTCAAAAGGAAAAACAATATTTCTAAACTCAACTTAACCTGGTGGAATCAACATCTTCAAATTCTTCAAAAACAGGTTAAAGCCACTCGCAGAAGAACGCAACGGGAACAGGATGCAACCACAAGAGATCAACTAAAAATAAAGCTTCGTAAAATAAAAGCAAGTTTCAAAAAGGAAATTAATAAGGCCAAAAGCACCGCCTGGAAATCCTTCTGCACAAAGGCAAACAACGCCTTTGGTACAACCTTTAAAATGGTCACCAACCGGATCCAACCCATTAACATTATCCATTCTACAACCGAAGCTGCCTCATTTACAACAGAAGCTAACATCAAAAACATCCTCAACAACATCTACAGACCGGATCTACCATCACTAGACACCCAAGAAGAATCACATACAAGAAACAAGATCTTCCCCCCAAGCAACACACCCATCACACCACCTTTCACGAGTAGAGAACTTAAGCACATCATACAAAACACACCTAAAGACAAAGCCCCAGGACCAGATGGCATCGACGCTACAGTACTACGACTCTTCCTAGAAGCGGACGCCGACAAACTCCTGGAATGCATGAACACATGTAAAAACCTCCGCCACTTCCCGACGGCCTTTAAGACAGGAGAAGTGGTCCTGTTCCCAAAACCAGGAAAAGATCCATCACTCCCGGAATCATACCGCCCAATCAACCTCCTACCCATCATGGGCAAAACACTAGAAAAACTTCTCATCCTTAGATTCAATAAATTCGTGTCAATCAACAACACCCTCAGTAAGAAACAATACGGATTCAGAACCGGACGCTCCACTGAGCACGCCCTTCAGGAAATACTTGCCAAAATTGACAGCAACAAAAAAAACAAGAGCCATACCTGCATCATTTCGCTAGATATTAAAGGCGCGTTTGATTCAATGTGGTGGCCTTCACTCTTCGATAAACTGCACAAACATAACTTCCCACCAGACTTAATTGAAATCTCTAGAAGCTACCTCCACAATCGCAATGTCGTTCTACACCAAGGCAACATTACAATAACACATAAGCTACAAAGAGGGTGTCCGCAGGGCTCATGCCTAGGACCATTCCTGTGGCTACTTGTGGTTAACGAACTGCTACTGGAAACATGGCCACCTAATTGTGAAGTCCAAGCTTACGCAGACGACATCGCAATAGTTATCTCGGGTAACAATAGAAGAGTTATTGAAACAACAGCCAGCGAAGCCCTCCAAAAAGTACAAACCTGGTGCCGTCGAGAACAGCTAACAATATCAGAAAGCAAATCAACGGCAATGATAATCGGAGCATTTAAACCTCTCGCAAGAAATCCTATCCTCAAAAGTGGATCAATGAAAATTAAAATAGTTAAACATATAAAACTACTGGGAGTCATAATCGACAGTAAGCTCTCATTCCTACAACATATTGCACACTTAAAAACAAAATGTCTGCGCCTTAGTAACAGTATGGCTCACACGGTGGGTAGATTGTGGGGCACAAAACCACGGTACCTCAAGATATGGTACAAAGCAGTAGCGGAGAGATTAATTTGTTATGCAGCCAGCGCATGGGCCCAACAGCTTACACAGCGAAAGACTCAAAAATTGCTGAGTCTCCAGCGCCTGTTTACAGTACGCATCCTTAGAGCATACCGCACATCACCAACAAACGCTCTACAAATATTGGCCGGTATCGAACCACTGCACCTTGTGGCTCACAGAGAGGCGGCTTTCACAAAACTCACCAGACTGCAACAAAATGTACACTTTCTAGGGACAATTTACAAAACAAGCGACTATGAAAAAGAAGCAGACATTCAAATTGAAAACACCTGGACCACGGACTTCGACACAATAGGCACACAAGGCGAAATAGAAACGGATCTAACAATTTACACGGACGGGTCAAAGACGCCACATGGCGTAGGAGCGGCTTTCGTGGCATACAAAAATAACATGGAAATATACACAAAAAAAATAGCACTTCATAACAACAACACAGTGGCGCAGGCTGAAAAACTGGCTATCCTCTTCGCACTTGTATGGACACAAACACAAACTTACACAACGTGCAATATCCGAACAGATAGCCTTTCAACTATAAAAACCTTACAACAGTTCCAGACTAAAGACTCAATAGCGCAACAAATTAGAACATTACTTAACTATAACTTTAACAACACGTTCATCAACTGGGTTAAAGCCCATATTGGCGTGACCGGAAATGAAAGGGCCGACCAACTAGCCAAGGAAGCAGCGATGGGAGAAACTAATTTCACTGTCATCGCCAAACTACCCAAGAGTCACGCTAAAAACCTTATGAAGAAGGCAGCCCTACAAAAATGGCAGGAGGACTGGGAAACCGGAGAAACAGGAAGAAGAACCTTCGCATTTCTTCCAAAGATCAACCCCAGGAAAGAACCATGTGGACCCTACCTCACGTCTTTTTACACAGGACACGGACCCTTCCCCAGCTACCTAAGCAGATTTAAAGTAGTAACATCAAGCAACTGCCTCTGCGGACAAACAGGAACGCCAAACCACTACGTTTTCAACTGCCCCCTCACGTGTCACCATCATCTACCACAACCAACAGACGAAAATTACAGGGCATGGGCGACAAACACGGCAAGCAACAACCAAGCACAAGCAAAGATAATGCAAATTATGAAGTTCCTATCGGAAAACATCAACATCCTCATTCAATAAGACTGCTTACAATTAATCTCAACTGTTCATTTCTTATTATAGGGTTTGATCCTTTTCTTAGAGCTCTATTTTAAGAAGCTCTTTTTTGTTAACCTTTAACTTTAGCTCTCAATTAACATAACGTTGATGTTTCTTCCATTTGCTTTTTTTTTTACTATATTTTTTTTTTCTTCTTATTTCTATATTGCATAACGGGAACCCTCACACGAGAAGTTCCCATCATGTAAACAAAGTTAGTATAGTGCCCCGTAGCTAAAACACACAGCCAAAGGTTAGCCTGAAGCTGTCACACTCAGTCTTGGTGGGCTCCAACCACTTTTCCGCAGTGTGTCCGCAAAAAACCACTTTTACCTGTCCCATGGACGGGGGGTAAGGGGGACACCTGCGGTGTCTAATACTCTAACAGTTTGGGACAAACCCCAAAGGAAAAGACCCGCAGACAACAACTTGTCGTTTTGAATAATGGTGAGATGACGAGGTCAACATCTGAACTGGCACTAAAATCTTCTTAATTCCACACCACACTAACGTAAGTTCTTGTGAAGACACGACAGATTGAACTTTGTCTTTCGAACGTCTTTGGTTCGATTGAGTTATTAACTCGCAACACTCCGGTTGCTAAACCTCAACAACTAGATCACCACGGTGTCTATTATAATAGAGACTCTTAGAAAAGTAAGTCACAAAAATAATAATGCAACATCCCACTTGCAAAGTGGATGCTGCACTATATTAAAACCCCAGCTGGTTTTTTTTTAGTGAGGAAATAAATTTAATTTGCAACCAATAACAATATCTCTAAAATTATAGAAAATGACAACAGAGAACTTTTTTCTGTCTCCAGTTAGTTCCAAAAAATAACCTAATTATTCGCCATGCAGTTTCAAAATCACTAAATCACATAAGACCCGCATTATCTCGCTAAAGACGGTACTAACGCAAAAAGAAACAACGCGGAAAAAGACTCACAGTATTTAATTTATTGCGTCTTTCTTCAGCTGCGTCATCATCATTAATATTAATAACGGAGCGCCGCCCTATCAGCAATTCCTCCCTCCCTCTGACTCATTTCCCGGCTTCCGTTGCGGTCTCTGTATCAGCTGCCCCGATATTTTTAGCTTCCGATAAAAAAAATAACAAGGCAAAAAGGACACTGCAATGTGGGACTTTTTTTAGATTTAATTTCATAAACAACTGGTTCAAATAATTAATTACTTGTGTCGAGCAAAATAAAGACCTGTTTGGTTTGTGTTATGAAAATGGGTAGGTTTTGCAAAGGTTAATGTGATTGGTTAAATTTGGCTGTAGATTCAGATGAGGTTGGGTTATTGGAGTTGTTGACTTCAACTTGTACCTGTTGGTTGAGTGCATGTGAGTATTGGATTTTAACATGTTTCGCATTCTTCGAAAGGGAATTGCTTGTGTTTTAAACATTTATTTTGAATGGAAGATGATATAACATAATGGACCCTTATTTACTGCAATGACATATATTCTTTAAAATGCTTTGTTTACGATAGCCTCGAAAATGAAATTAACTAGAATCTTGGATCATGTATTTTTGCAATAATGTAGCTAAAGTTAAGGTTGCCAGAACCACCTTTTAAAGAGAACATACCCTCTATTTCTAATCGGATCTTTTTTCACTCAGTTTTTTTAGTCAGATCTTTTTATGTCCTCGTTTTTTCGGTTGTTTAATTTTTGTTCTCTATGTTCATTATTTCGGATTGTTTTAAAAAGCATATTTCAAACTTTACGCGCTAATATATTGACATTGCCTACTACGAGTATATCGTTATGTAAACCGCAGATTTTCAAATACGTACGGAATCTAGTATACTGTACGAAAATCGTACGTATTATAAAAACGCATCAACGTATAAGAGGAAGTTCAATCTGTAGTGTATGTTGATGTCTATGTTAAAACGTCTCATTAGGATAACAAATAGATAATCATTGATAATTTAGATTCGTGTTTGGAATAATATGAATAAGAAATATCGCTCTTATTATATCAGAATGAAAAGTACGACGGACGATTCTCAGCCATTTTTAGTTTGGAAAGAAATTGCGTTGCTAACCTAGCCACCCTTTAGCATTAAATCGAAGTTCATAATTCAACCATAATTGCAGAGCAGAATTCGGTAAATTATAATTATGTGTTGGTATATTATTTACTTGTGTTGTTTGTCAGTATTTGTATTGGTTCTGCTCAAAGTAAATTATAATTTTTCGTGATTGTTTATGTGATAAAGTTAAATGAATAAAATATTGGTTGCAGTTAATTTATTAATCGAAATTCTAAACAGACTGTGCATTTGGATTTAGAATTATACAGGAGGTATAGACTCATCCATGTCTTTTGAGACATAATCATGTCAGCAATTTTTCTCGCAAGCTTTTCAAACGATCTAACATTCGTCCCCCCCCCATTCAGAAGTAATTTAAAATTTTCTTTGGAATTTCATTTTTTCTGTCCTCTTTTTTTTCGAACTAATTTTACCATATGTTCTCTTTTCTGGTATTCATCTTCTAGTAACCCTAGCTAAAGCGGCACTCATAGACGAATCTTTTGGATTTAATTCTATGAACAACGTTAAAGTAGCTAATTACTCGTATTTGCGTGAATCCAAACAAAATATATTTGGTCGTTGTTATGGAAAAGGATGCTTGTGGACAGATTTTGCAAAGGTTGATGAAAAGTATTTGGCTTTATATTAATATATGGCTGGATTACTGGAGTTGCTGAGTTCAACTTAAACCTGTTGGTTCTTTGGATGTGGTCAGTGGTGTTTAAACCTGTTGCGAATTGCTTGAAATTCATTTTTTATTTATTTATTTGATTAGAACGTGATATAACATATACCTTATTATGTACTGAAATGAAAGATATTCTTTAATTTTTTGTTCGTGGTATCCTCACGAATGAAACTAGAGTCGTCAAACCCCGGCTAGGAAAGTGACACAAGTCGAAATTAAATGTTTTGATGTTATGTCATTGAAAAATATATATGAGGTGCACCAGCGTGTTATATTAATATTCTATAGAATATAATAGAAGTTACTACCATATATATTTACTTAAAATTTAAAAGAAGCTTAAACTATTTCAATGAAAAATTTTATAGCATCCGTTAAGTTGATGCGTTTTAAATTCTTAAATTTTGTGTTGTGTCAATTTTCTATCCGAGGTGCTATATCTTTAGCAAAAGGAATATTTTCATTGATGATATTTTTTTGGATTTAATTATATATGAACAACGCTATAGCATTTAATTGCTTGAGTGAAGCAAAACAAAAATCCCCTTAGATGTGTTATGACAAGTGATGTTTTGGTTAGGTTTTGCAAAGGTTAATGTACAGTGTTTGGCTGCTCATTTGCATAAGTCTTGATTATTGGAGTTTTTGAGTTCAATTTGTACCTGTTGTTTGCACACGTTTATCATCGTGATTTGTTTATGTTAAATACATTGTTAGAATGAGACTTATTTTGGGTCTTTTAATTTATTTGAATGGGTGGTGAGAGAACTATATCGCCTCCTAATTACCGATTTCTAAAATTATTTACTATCGATAGCCTTTAGAATTAATCAAGCATTTTGAGTCGCACCTTTGTTAGAATTTAACAAACAGGGCACTGTTTCAATAATTGACTTTTCTTGGATTTGATTCCATAAACAACTGGTTCCAATAAGTAAATACTTGTGTCAAGCAAACCATATGTCTGTTTGATTTGAGTTTAGAAAAATGATATAGGGTAGTTTTCGTTGTATAAGATTTAAAGGAGAGAATGAAAAGAAACAATAAATAAATAAATAAAATAATGAAAAAGAGGAAAAAAAAGAAGAAACGGAAAGAAAAATTGTAAGAAAAGAAAGCTTTTGGATATCAACTGATGCAACAGCTGATTTATCTTACTTACACATACGTTTTTTCCTGTGACGCTCTAGTTAAACTTCGTCTCAACGAGTAATGTTGTTCTTTATCCTTGTTAGATATTTTAGACAAAGGATATTTCTCAAAATAGCTAAAAAAGATATGAAAATTGTATTTTTCGTTTTCGCAAATAATTTATTTTAGTACATATGAAATTTATTTCGATGTCTTTATCTTTTTTAAGGACATTAGTACGGTCGAGAAATATCCTTTTCTTTTTAAGTTTTACTATATGAAGAGTTTTTGTTTTTGACTTCCAATCTAAACTGCTATCATTAAATCAACTTGGTTGATTTATCTATCGCTCTGCTCTCATGATTTGCTTTACAAGAGTCATCAACCAAACTAAACTATTCAAACTTTAAATAAATCTTCGATTTTTCTCTATTGATTATGATAAAATAAAGTTATATTTCTCTCCACGTTTCATTGTCATTTACAAGCGTCAATACTTCGAACAGAGTGTTTTTAAAGCAATATTAATTGCCATACATTTATTAAAGTTTCACTTTTTAGCAACACTAACTCAAAGTATACTCATTTTACGTTACCGTTGTCTTTTTTTCTTATGCATCCACTCGTATAACGCTCAGTAACTAAAATATCCTTTTGTTATAATATAAGCGAAAGTTTCAAAGAAATTTTTGAAATAGATGATTTAAAAACTCATATACATAATCATAACTCAAAACATCATACACTGAAAGATAATTTTCCAGTCACAAGTTTTAAACATATACAAAATCATTTAGAGTTCATTTGTAGGTAGGCAACAATGTAAAAATTATCATAATTATGATACTATTGATGAAATTAATTTCCAGAATTGTTAAATAAGTAATTTGTATAATGGGAAATGAATATGTACTTTCAAAATAACAATCGACTTGGATTCTAGATGTTTTCTAGATTTCAAGAATAATTTTTTTTAATTTTCATTACCATGTAGTGAAAAGTGAGAATACTTTTCATCAGCTATGAATAATTTCTAATTTGCTTCGTGATGTGTAATTTGGTTTTAAAATACTCATTAAAGCATTACTTTTCTTAAGCATGAAAAAGCATTTTGAATTCATTAGATTATAAAAAACAATTTGGGGAATCATCTCCACTAGATGGAAGTTTTAAGAGAAAACCTCGGCATATTTTTAACTGGGTCTGCATATGATTACGAGTTGTTTCTTCAGAAAAATGCCTTGATTTTAAAAAGGGACGCATTAAGGATTCGATTTTGATCCCAATCCAGATCATTAATTTACATACGTTTAATTATCCTTTTCTGCAATATTTGTTGTGGTAAAGAAATAAAAATAAACGACGAAAATAAATCGAGAGATCGGCTCCCGGGAGTTGTTACATGTCTAACTACTTTGTTTTGTTCCTACTCTTTTATAGTGCTTTGTTTGATTTTTTTTTAAACTTTTTAATGGTGTTTGGGCAGTATACGAGCAATTTGCAGCCTAATGCTGCTCATATGAGTAAAAAAACAGCATTTAGATTGACTGGGCCAGGCACCTCCCATATTATGCCCTGATCCACCAACATTTCTAATTTTTTTACCACTCACATTTCATACTTACTTTTTTACCACTTATATATATGTAACATTAAAAAATGATTCTTGAGAATATTGCTTCGAGGTTGAACGACGCCGTCGAGTATTCTTTCACGTGCCTTTACAGTTTCATAGCCCATTGCATCAGAAATAATTACTTTTAGAAAGCTAATCTAAATTCATCTTCCCACGCCGTGATCCATCTGTTCCCATCTATTTACTATAAAATGTCCCATCAAATGATACCATATAAGGCAATGAAATCTGTCTGAGTATTGCTGATCAAGGAATAATTAATTTGTTGATACGTAACTTGTTGCGCCATCTCTTATAGCACTCGAATCATTACTGTGGTCTAATAAAGACGTCTTTTTCACTGATCTCTGTCCTGCTCGTATTTTATGAGATCTAAATAGTGAGACTTGTAAGAAAGTCGTCATATATATATATATATATATATATATATATATATATATATATATATATATATATATACATGGTGTTTCAGTGAACCGTTTCAGAACTTCTGAGACGGGTAGGGTACATCCTGACGAACCAAAATCATATACCAATGGGCAGTCAGAAATGCTTTCCTGACGCGGTAGATGGCGTTGTGCGAAAATCCCGAGCTTTCGTGTAGGGAATCTTCATTTCGCACAAGAACGCCAAGTTAGTAGGATGGATGATTACACGATCGCAGAGTTAGCCGATATGCATTTGGCGTACGGGGCTGCAAATTGTAGTGGGCCAGCCGCACAGCGTTTGTACGCGGAACGATATCCGACGAGGCGTATCCCCAGTCATAATTTATTTGCAAGACTGCGCCAGAGGTTAGCTGAGACAGGTTCATTAGAAAGAGCTGACAGGGACAGGGTAAGAACAGCACGGACTGCAGACGTCGAACAGAATGTGCTGCAGCATGTACAGGGGAATCCAAGAACGAGTACACTGGTTGCAAGAATTGCAGTAGCTGCAGGAGAAATTCGAGATATGTCTGAGTATTCCAGAATGTTCGGATGTCCATGCGTCGGAGATATGAGGCGTGCATTGAAGCCCGTGGAAGAAACTTCGAACACTTACTTTAATCCATGTACCTTTTGCTTCTTTTCATGTATTATTAAAACGATTTCTCACTTACGGTCTCTTTTCTTTACGGAGCTTCTGTGTACAACACCGCTTCAGGAAAGCATTTCCGACCCCACATTGCTATATGATTTCGAGTTGTCAGGATGTACCCTACCCCTCTTAGAAGTTCTGAAACGGTTCACTGAAACACCCTGTATATATATATATATAGACAACAAAAAAAACGACTGCGATACAACTGATAGTTAAAGGCGTTATTAAAAATGGAGTGCTACACGAAAGAAGAACACGTTTTTATTGTTGCGCAATATTTTAAAAATATTGAAGTGGGTTTAAAAGCTACAGTTTGCAATTTTCGTACAAAATGTGCTACACGATAATCCAATTATTTGTGCCTATATTGCAATATATGTAAGGATTGTATATATGTAAGGATGTGGGCTATATGTGGTTTCAACAAGACTGTGCCACATGCCATACAGCCCGAGAAACAATTCAATTACTGCATGAGTCATTTCCTGGTAGTGTAACTTCCCATTTTGGTGAACAGAATAGCCCGCCCATATCTTGCGATTTAACGCCTTTGGACTTGTTTTATTTGGGGTTTTTGAAGTCTAAGGTTTATGCCAACATGCCCACTTCCATCCACGCCTTGAAGGAATAAATTGAGCGCTGTATAAACGATATTCAGCCACATTTATGCAAAATTTCATGGAAAATTTGAACAAAAGAACACGTATGTACTAGCAAAAACGTTTGGAGGTCATTTACCAGATATGCTATATATATATATATATTATCATCGTTTAAAAAATGTTTATTTTCCTGATGAGAAATAAATTGTCATTTTGATATTCGGTTTGACAGGATACAAAAACATAGCACTGTCAAACTATTTATATCATTTTATTTTTGATCTAAAAACAATTTTTAAGTTTTTAATTGGTCGTGCTGTAACATTTAACTATTTGTCAGTTAATAAGTATCTCTCTGAGTCAACGATATGTGCGTATTTTACTGTGGGGTGACTTATAGATTGGGGCAGTAATTTTGCATCGGATCGTACTTCCTCTACGTTTCCCGTATGTGACGTCAGTGAGTTTCTGTTTCGAGTAAGATTTTTGCACGCCATCGCTAAAGGTCTCAAAGCATGAATTCTGATTTGATACATAACAACTGATTTGTCAACGCCAATATGGTAAATAGACATTGCGCCATAAAATCCAATTATCAATCATACGAGCGCATTTGGGTAACGCGATGTAAAATCTTCCTCTTATGTTTAGTTTGTTAACCCTCCAAGTGTTACGACGAGATATCTCGTCCATAAACTCATTAATTAAAAAAAAAACGAAATATCCCGTTCTTGTTTTGGAAAGTATATGTCTTGTAATACTGAAATAAGAACTAACTCATGGTACAATAAGACATTTCATAATTGTAAGACAGTGCAACAGACAAGCAGAAGAACGATACGAACAGCGTAAAGACGCACAGGCAACTAATTCACTGCATATCATACAGGATTGCATCAGACAAATGAACTGAGAAGAATACGTATACAGGAAACAGTAATGTAAAAACACAGGAAATAATAATATTAAACACCATTCATTTACGACGCATTAATGTACACACCATTGATTTACTACTCATTAATGCAAACATTGGAAGAAGATATGTAACAAAAGATAATGAAGATCTGAGAAAGACGAATAAATTGTCCCTTGTATGGAACTGGTGACAATTTTGAACAAGGTTTTGCTACAAAAGGCAGTGGATATACTACTAGGCAATTTTTCACATGAAAATAAACCGCTAAGAGGATTAAACTGAAACTCTCAGTTAAATTACACACTAACATCAAGCCTCACAAAGACAGTGATATTTGAAATTAGTTCTTAATTGGACGTATTATTTTATCTCCAATAGTAAGTTTTTATTTTCACTGAGATTTCCTCTGAAAACAGTCTACTGAAATATCAGTTCAGTAACCAAGTAACCCAAATAGAGGAATTAAATATGAAACACGTTTCCCCCATAATTAAATACTCATCTTTCAGAATAATCCTCTGAAATATAACAGTTGGGTGTACCTATTATTTCTAAGTTTCTGTTCTGGGCATTGAATAAAAACTATTACTTTCGTTTCATGCAATTAAATTTTTTTATGGTTGATCAATGGTTTTACGATAATGACGTGAAGCGTTTATGAACCAATCAAAACACAGCAATTCTATTTGAATGTGAAAAGTGGAACCGGGTTTAGCTAACAAGAATAGAAATCGAGAAAAAAGTTGAAATAACCCATTTCTAACATATGTTTAAACAGATTTCAACGATCGACTTATTTTTTCAAGAAAGAGATTTCAATCGAAAATTTATAACATTGAATAAATATTTTCTTTCAATTATATGTACTCTTTTTTATTTTTTTAACTTCGTTAAATCAATATTTTCTTCCATTTATACAATACAGCTAGAAATGGAACATCTTTATCAATGGCTTTGCATTTTCCATCCCGTTTTCTGCATGGATTAAAATTTACTGTCGGAAAATATTTCAGGAACACGTGCAAAATGCATTATGAAAGAATCATTTCGAAAATAATTCCATCATTTTAAAACACATAAATTCTTTTTTCAATCACTTCAACGTTTAAATCGAATCTATATAAACACGTAGATTCAAAACTAATGGATTAAACTTTGTATATTTCCCTTCTACTTTCCTATTTAGCATCCTTAGCACCTAGTTCACTTTTTAACAGCATACTGGTGATTATAAACAAAGTCTGAATTACCATTTTTAAAAATATACGTTGTTCTTAGAGAAGTTGAACTTTAATTGTGTAATTGGAACTGAAAAATAAATTTTTTCAAATATTTCGCATTTTTTCTAACCGGTAATTTTGTTTACAAATATTGATTCTAAGAATACATGGAGCACGCAGGCATTTAGTACATTATTTGTAGTTACATCTTTTCCAAGTTTTGAAATTCATTTGGTATTAAATGATTTCTCGTAAATCAATCCATTTTTCAAGGTATACCTCTAAATAGAATTTGAGGAAGGTAAAATAGGAGATATATCAATAGAATCATGTATGTGGATATGTATATGGTATACCCGTTAATTAAGTAGACAGTTCAATTAACGTCGCACTGCAGAAACATTCTGGATCATTCGGCCTAGCCTACACTATGGCAATAATACGGCGAGGATGGTTGTTTCTTCCATCAGGATGAATCAGGCCCCATGTCATACTGAAAAACGTGTATTGGACTAATTTCCTGAAAATAAGGTGAATTTGCTTGACTCGTCAGTTAAGAGCCTCAACCACAATCCGATCGAGCATTTGTGGGACGAACTAGAAACGACGAATACGACACCGCCACGAACGCTAATCTTCTAAATAATCTCATCTCACAGCCTTGCAAGAGGCATGACGAGCTATTCCTACCCATAAGTACAGATAACGTGTGGCAAGTGTGCCTCTACGTGTTGCAGCTGTTATACCAGCAAAAGAAGGGCCTTCCCGTTACTAAAAAGGATAATAAAGCCCGTTTTTAGAAAAACATGCAGTGTCCATATACTTTCATCCATAGAGTATATGTACTATCCTGTAAATGTTAATTGTATATTGTTTGTTTCAGTAAAATAGAATACACGTACAGTAGAACTTTAAAATAACCAATGTCGCTTATAAAGAGAGCGAGCAAAGTAAAATGCCATTTATATGAATTTTATAATCCAGTGGTCGCGTTCGTAAACGCGAATGAATGGCACCGATTGTACGAGTTTTTCAAACCGATCGTTAGAAAATTCTTTCAGTTTTTTTTAGTGTGAAAATTTACGGTTTTATTAGTCACTGGAAACGAGAAAAAAATCGATGGAAATGAACCGATATTTCTCTGCGTTTCATTAGTTAATGTTGCAATTATGCAAGCGTTCGTAAATGCAATACAACTTCAGAACTGGTGAAAGTCACATGACGGATTATTTTCTGGTTTACACTTTTTTCAAAGATTTGTTTACGAACGTGGCCAATATGCTGAACAATCGGTAAATGAAAATGTTTTTGCATATTATGCTTGCAACCTTTTTTTCACACGTTCTACGCTTTATGTAAAGTACTAAAAACAAAATTCCTCGTACATGGGGTGTATTGTAAGTGAGTTATAACAGCAACGTAAATGCAACTTTCTACATAAATGCAACTTTTTACTAATTAGATTAAAATTAATTAATATAAAATTACTATTTCATTTTTTGCCCTCTGAATCAACCCTTCAATCATGTGTGTTCAAATAAATAGTTAGAAGTACTTAAACATAGTGGTTTTCACTTGATAATCCAGAGCAAACTTGCGTAATCGACTGCAGAGTTTGCGAGGTGAGTTTCGATGATCAATATGTTGTTTCCTTGTGGATGACGTTTTAAAATCTCTGAATGTTGAGCGAAAGTATTTTGCGCTTCTGCTATCCGATGCAGCATATTATATGACTGAGGCTGGAATCCCACTCAAGGTGCTTTATCCGCCATTGCTCCAAGTTACTTGAGTGGTACACTTGTTGCACAACTGCAGAAAAAGTCCAATGCAACAATGTCATGCAACATCAGTCTCTGTTGAGCGCAGTTTTGCAAAGTTAAAGAAATTATTGACCAAGGATCGGCCATTCAACAATATCAGCTTTCTTCTGTATTTAATGATGTACAAATACATTTTGAGTTTTTTCATTTTTTACTAATAATTTATTTTAGATTTTAGTGAATAAAAAAATAAGTGCAACTTTTTTTTTATAAATGCAACTTTAGGGAATGATAAATGCAACTTTTCCCATTTTTAATGCAACCAAAAAGTTACCCTAATCACTAACAAAATTAGTCAGATGTTGATAAACGAGATATTTCTTATAAACTACTTGGAGGGTTAAGCCATTTTTTGGCTGGATCCAGTATTTTTCAGAACTAAAATAACCATGGAAACTGTATCAATAATAGTTATTTCCTTGTATTTAATACGAACTTAGAGCAGGACTCGGAATATATATTTTAATACAGGTGCATCATGTGCACCTAAGTTTTTAAATTACGTGCACAGGTTATATTTTAGGTGCACATTTAAAAAAAAACGTAATATGAGAGCATTAATGTAATATACTAGGGGGCTCCGCCCCCTGCTCGCTTGCGCTCGTCAACCCCCTGTAGATATTTCGCTTTTTCAACTTTGACACTTAATAAACTCTGAACTAATAGCCGCATCGGAAACAAATCTTCAAAATTGTCCAGGGAATCACGACGAAGAACAAACCATGTTTATTTCGTAATTTTCTGATCCGTACTTTCTCGGAAAACCGTCTAAGAATCGAGCAAAACTACACATTTTTCAATCCTGCAACGGCAACTGTTTTTTAATATAGAGAGAAACTATTTTGTTAGTTGGGTATGTTTATATAGGTTAGTAGTAGATATAGTAAATAAAAATATTTAAACATCTAAATTCTCCCTTCTCCGGCGCACGGCTGTCGCGACAGTCGCTTCAACAGAGCTAGCTGGAAAATGTTTCGATCATAGGAAAGTTCTGATAGCAGTGACACAAGTAGACCTTCCTCCCGTATAAACCCGTTTAGACCCAGCGATTTTGTTTTCGCATAGTGTGTATTTAGGAATTTCAATTACCTTCCTTTAGAGCGAGAGGTAGATACTAATATTTTGTTCAAACATCAAAATAACATCATTAACAAATAAATAAATAACATATTAAGATCATTAATTTTAACGTTTGGTGCGCTGCGTGCACCTAGCGGGAAAAAAATTAGGTGCACAATTTTATTTTCATGTGCACCTGTGCACCCGGGTATTTTGAGCCCTGACTTAGAGTACAAATTTTGTTAGTGATGTTAAGCACTTGCGAAGCACTCTCTTTCATGAGAAATTAGTAAAAAAGCAGATAACTAAATGCACTCAAGTTGTTATTGAAATTCATAAAACCAGACTAGCCGTCGTTATTGACTGGAATTTGAATGCCAGAGGAAACACTTCCTCAGACTTCCACAAACTCATTAAGTCTCCAAGAAACTTTTCCATCCGTCAAATTCCTTATTAAGTATCCTCTTGCCATAGCCTGCAGTGGTTTACTTTAAAACTCCTCCAACGCAACAACAAACACGGACGTACGGGTGCCTTCCCGCATTCTCCAGGGATAACAAACACTGCAGGAAGTTTAACAAACGGCTTGGCTTCGAGTTTGCTCTTGATACAGCCGTGAGGGTTTGTACTTGGTCAAACGGGGAAGCTTCATTAGGACGTTGATGTCGGATGGTTTTATGTGCTTATGAAATGTTTTGATGGGGCAGTGAATGGTGAAAGTAATCATAAGGTTGTTACCAACATTGTTATCATTGTTGTATAGATGTGAGTTTCTAGTGGATGGTGCGTGGGAAGATATTGCTCGAATGAATCTGTCTAGAATTATTAACACTTACTTCACTGGAATCATCAATAAATTTAATTCAAATACTTAGTTTCTCTCGAAAGCAATAACTCAACGAGGATATAAAGGAGTAGAAATAGGAAATAGTGACGCTAAAATGATTAATATGGGGTTCATTAATGGTACGCAAATATCTGTGAACATTGTGTTTGAACGTATATTATTTGTTTGTGTCACGGAATGCATTGCGCTTACTTAGTACATATAAAGAATAAATTTAAGTTTAATATTATAGAATGAATACGGGAAAAAGAGGAGAATATCACTGAAGGTCTTAAAATCACGAAGTAGAGATATCAAAAGTGTTCAATACTTATTTGATTAAACTTTTGACTACAGCTTTAAGATATGACTAGGGCAAATTTTTTGTTGCAGTAAAAACGGTAAAACTTGCATTTATCATTCTCTAAAGTTGCATTTATGGAAACAAAGTAGCATTTTTTTTTGCTACACTAAAATATAAAGTAAATTATTCGTAAAAAATGAAAACATTCTAAATTTATTGATAATTTTAGTCGCGTACAACAATATTATAATACATCATTAAATACAGAAGAACGTTGTTGTCATTGAATGGCCGATCCTTGGCAAGTAATTTTTTTAAATTGAAAAGTGCAACACAAGTCGTCAAAAGAATGCCAACTAATGTGTTAAAGTACTTCTTGCCATTTATTTCACTTTTGTCTCTGTTAGGACGAACATCTTCTTTCCATGAACTTTTTGTTTGATCCTCAATACTTCGACGTTCGCAAGATCACACGTGATCAAAGGGTTGATTCAGAGGGCTAAAAACGAAATAGTAATTTGATATGAATTAATTTTAAGCTATATTTTAAAAAGTTGCAGGTGGTTGTATTTATGCAAAAAGTTGCATTTATGCAGAAAGTTGCATTTATGTTGCGGTTATAACTCAATTACAATACAACCCATGAAGAAGGAATTTAGGTTTTAGTACATAACATGCAGCGTAGAACGTGTGAAAAAAAGTTGCATTTGTTGCAAAAAAGGTTACCCTAGATAAAACTAGTAGATTCTTTTTTGGTGAGCGATTCTTACACCTTTCAAGGTACGCTGTACTGGTCGTAGTCTGAACTCTTTTTTGGCATGATTCTTATAACTTTCGAAGTACATCTGATGTACTGATCGTAGTCTAAATATTTTTTTTGATGCGTTCGAGGTACGACTAATGTACTGGCCAGTCTAAATTTGTTCTTGGCGCGATCGAGGTACAACTGCTGTATCGGCCGTTGTCTAAAGGTTAATGGTATGATGTAAACGGACATTATATTTGAATATATTTTGCACCACACCCTTACATGTTTGAGCCTGTTTTAAATTTTTGAAGCTAACTTAGAAGAAATCATCAATAAATTTCGATTCAGTAATCTCTATTGAATATAAAATAGTCAAGAAGGGGGTTTTATTGAAGGCGAGAAAATGAAGTGATTGAATTGCTTTATTGGTTTTAATGATAGTATGAAGATGTATGATCTGTAATACATTTGATCCTGTAGTACTTGGTTCAATCTAACTTTATTAAACAATTACTTAGCAGAAATTATAAATAAAATTTCATTCAGTTGTTCTCTTCAATTCTAAGAGGTCCAAAAATAAATAAGGATATTTTACTCTCAAATATATTACTTAGTGTTAATTGAGAAGTACTTATATTTAATTTACCACTTGTTGTTGTTGTTGTCGTGCGGTCCATATATGGCCCAATTGGGGGTTCCATTGCCCCGGAGGGTTGGACTTCTTTATGCATGACACATCCGTTTTACAGGAAGGTCCCTTCCACACATCCATTCACTCACACATATCGTAATTTAGATCTCAATCAGAGGCCGATAACCCCCTGATCAGGTACCCCAATTTACCACTTATCAGGTAAGATTTAATATTACTTAGGATAGACTTGATATTACTTAGTAGACTTTATATTACTCGGGTTATTAATTAAGATTAGTTCAGTCTCAGTCATGGGTAAGCGTTTAAAATTATTAGCACATATTTTGAAACAATCATGAACAGATTTAAATTACTTTCTTTTTTTAGAAATAAATAGGTCAATGAAGGAAATGGAAATGTGAAAATATACAGCATAAACAAAGCCAAATGGGAAAAAAAACCAGTGAAACAAATTGTTCGACATTGGTTTGATGTTGAACACCTATTGCTTAAAGATAGTGTACACAGAGTATTAAAACTTAGTAAAAATAACGAATAGATTTAAATTCAGTTACTAGTTCAATGAAGACCTTAGAAGGTGAAGAACTACAAAGATGTGACATAAAGATTAGGCGTAATGACCGGCTTGAAATTGTATCTGAAAAGATAATTCTTGGTTGTGTCAGAACAAAATTATCACTCCCTTAAAAAAAAGTAATATATTTGAATACATCAGTTTCCCTTTAATACAAGGTCAGGTAAAGGAGGATATTAATCAAAGTTTAAAGGCTTGAGCCAGGCAAATGGTACAACTGCTTCAACCCGCCAAATTCGACGAGATACCTCGCCCACCAAGATCGGGCAAATTTTACTAATGACAAGGTATCTCGTCATCAGAATATTGCCCATTTTTGGAAGATGATGACATCGATATCTGGCTAATTTTCTTCTAATTTCGATATAACATCTGCATCAAGACCTAGGATGTTTGGCTATTGTCGTCATCGAGACTACAACCAGGATGGCTAAAAAGATGATGAATAAGGTATTAAATTTGAGCAAAATAGGTCCATCAATAGATATAAGCAATTAAGACATTATAGCTGAAAATCGTGGAGCTACTAATTTGAACTATTTTCTATCGACCCATTTACGATCTCAGAAAACAAGAATCTACATCACAACACGGTCACAAACAATCCCGAAATCTTAAACAATAATAAATGTGTATAACCACTGCAATGCAACCACACATTCCACGCGTGACTTATTTTACTTATTTTTGAGTTATCAAATGGCCTCAAATGAGGCTTAGAATCATTTTACCTTTAGACCATACGTCTAAGTAAACACTTTAGTCTGCTAGTATAATTTAATATATGAATGTTAACCATCTAAACGTAACGAGATTTCAGCGTAGTGTAGTACTGATAGTACCACGGCAACACACAACTAAATAACCACATTGATTGTTTGAAATAATTCAAGAGAATGTGATATTGCTCCATAAGGTCAAAACTAGGTAAGATTAATAGTCATGTGGTTAAGACTGTAGGCTGTAAAAAAAAGGAGTGTTAATCTTTCAGAGGGTTAAAAACACACACATGAACAACACGAAAAATTGTCTAGAAAACAAGCAAAACTCTTGGTAAAAATTGAGTTTGTTTGTTGTGTTATTTAAATATTTACCATTGTAAACATATTCCATAAGTCTTTGTTGCTCAATTCTACTTCAACAAGGTTGAACCTAGACACAGTTCATAACACCATGTTGTACAAGTTACTCAGCGACTAATTCCTAATGATCTAGGAGGTATCCAACAGAGATATATTATAACTTCTAACAATGTACCCTTGCTTTGTAATAGAGTAAATGTTACTTAGCCATCTTAGTTGTTTCGACGAGATATCTAGCGCATCGATATCTGACCATTTGACAAGATACCTCGTCAAGGCATTGCCGATTTTTTATGATGCCAATATCAAGACCTGATTAGTTTTCTTCTAATGAGAAAATATATCGTCCGTAAAGATCTGGCAGTTTTAGTAAGTAGAGAACTAATAACTAATAACACTGCCATAACAAACCACGATCAATTTTGTGTGGAACTTTGTTGCGCTACTTAAAAATACCAATCGAAAGTACAAAATTGCATAAATTTAACCAACACAAATAATCAAAAAGAACCTAATCAAATACGAATCTCATTCTCAATCACATCATTACGCCTTCCATTAAACTAGTTCATTAAAAATACAAAAAGAACATTTGAAAAGTTGCCATTTTTCTTTCTCCATGACCATACACAGAGCGTAATGATTATTTTTATTCCAAACAAAGGGGCAGGAAAGTATTATATTTATCGGCGAGGATTACTTACTGAAATTAGTGCTCCCTGCGTTCTAATTAGTCATTCATTAAGATTGCTTAATTAGTTCTTTTATGATTCAGGCAAGTCATGACATAAATGTGCTAACATGTTTGAAGAATTAGTCTTTTCGGGCGTGTGAGTGAAGTGAATTACTAATCCCTTACGTATAGGAAGTCGTCAATTTCGCATGCATTGTGCGGGTGGGCAGCTTGTTCCGATGCCATTATGTACCTGTATTTGTTTTTATTTACATCGCACAGGACTCGTTACCAGTTGAAGGAAGGTAATTACCGAGTGATATCTTATTAATATAGATAAGTTTTTATTTCGTTAGTTTGGGCGCGTGTGCGGATGGGGAAAAGTGATTAATGTGAAATTGCTCATTAACATTTCCGCCGAGATTTTTTTTATGCTTGGAAAACTAATTTAACGATGCAAATTGGTTTTTGTTAAAACCATCCGTCTCATACTTTGGTCAATTTGGCTGGGTTACATTTATGATGAATGCTTCGTATGAGAGGCCTTTTCTGTCTAGCTAAATGCAGATGGCGGTAAGGTTTCTACGCCGATCGTGTCATGTGACTTTTTTTCGAATACGATTTTCAGCACTTCGTCAATAAAAATGGCGAACAATAAGTTCAGAACATTCATAATATAGTTGATTGGACAATGTCAAATTAAATAAAACACCAGACGTAGCCAAAACAAGGATACGCAAGCATTTAGGTAACCTTGATATGTATCATGAATAAGAGTTTGGGTATCAAAACTAAAATCTTTATTTGGCATCCAGTTTATTTTGTTAAAGTTGAAAATCTCTCACAAAGAGGTCAAATATTCATATGATGTTGAGAATAACGATATGTTTAACACCCACCCCCTTGTGATATTCAATTTTCTTATATAAAGGTGAAAGTATGTCTTTCATATTAATATTCTACTGTACTAAAAATGTTAATTTTTAACTTTAAATATCATAAGTTCTATAAATAATAAATTATTTTTATTCAGAGCAGAATATCAACAAAAATTCAAGTCAGAATTCATAATAAAATAATGGAGATTCATATAGGAATCCAGACAAGTTTTTATTCTAGTACTCATAACATTTAACTATTCTGAACATGCAAAAACTTAAAATATACTATATGAATATAACGTATCACATATTAATGAATATAGCATATTATTTTCAAATGAATTGCTCATATTTATTTCAACTGTCATACATCACATTATTTCGAGTGTTGTACTTAAATTGAACTCATCAATACTAATTCCGATTTCATGAATGTACATAACACATATCAATTAAATGTAGCTAATAAAATACGAATCTCATTCACATCATTAAGACTTCCGCTATACTAGAGTTTATAAAAAAAAAAAGTAGCGCTTTAAACTCCGGCCAGTTTGTTTTTTTGTTGTATATCTGTACGCGAAATGATTATGGTGTGCGAAATGTATATGGAGTGAAATTATTATTTTTATTCGAAAGAACGTATATTAAATTTATCATCGAGGATTACATATTGAAATAAGTGCTCGCATCGTTCAAATTATTCATTCATTTAGATGGCTTAATTAGTTATTTTACGATTGGGACCAATCATGAAACGGAAGTGCTAACTTGTTTGAATAATTATCTTTCCGTGTACGTGAATCAAGTGAATTACTTATCCGTCCGAATAGGAAGAAGTAAACTTCATAAGTATTGGACGATAGACTTGAATGCTATTACATCGTCATTAGGTATTTATTTTATTTAGATTGCCCTACAATCGTTCTTAGTTGAAAGTAATTTCTGGGTAACAACTTATTAATATAGAATAATTTTTATTTTGTTAATTTGGTGTGCGTTAATGGGAAAAAAGTAATTAATTGGAGATTGTTCATTAACTTTTCTCATCAGCTCTTGCACCCGAAAGATGTACGATATAAATTAGTTTTTGTGTCAAAATAACTTGATAAATTACTTCAGACAATTTGTCTTCAGTTTTCTTTAGGGAACGTCACAAGGAGTTAAAAAGATTCTATGGCAGGCCTCGAAATTGATTTTTAAATTAGGTGCACAGTTATATTTTCATGTGCAGAGTGCACCTGTGCACCCGGGTATTTCGAGCCCTGTTCTATGGAATATGATCATGGTAAAGATATGAGAAATGGCTTATACCTAGTATTTTAAAATGAGATGTGTAATTTCACAAATCGATATTCTAATGCAGCTGATGTATTTAATTCTAAACATTATGACAATTTCAAATTGTGTTTATTATTTCTGATAGTTAAATGTATGTTCATTTGAGCAACATAATGAGACATAGTTGACGGTCTTAGAACAATTCTTAGAGGATTGTTCCAAGGATAAAACCTGGTAGTTTCGAACCACTGTCAGATGAGGAGGTCAACAGCTGATCTTGCATACCAATCTCCAAACTACCACACCATGCCAATATATCCAACTAGAATGGTAGTTTAACTTAAAGAATCTCACTGGAGAAACACAGCGACCCATGATCAATCCCTATAGAAATATCTGATGACAACTCCTGGTAATTTTGAACCACAGCCAGATGACAAGGTGGAATCTTGAACTGGCATCCCTCTGTACAAACTTTTACATCACATCAACCTCGGAACATTTAATGTTCACATTCATTCAATTCAGCGACGGAATTCGGTTATTGTTAAGTGCAATTTTCAGTCTTAATCTTTAACTGCTGTCATGGGTCTCACAAACCCCGAGTCATTTTTGATAGGTCATTTCCACCCCTTAAAGAGAATACTGATCCCTGACCTATTCAGTACCTTCCTACTACGTCCAACAGAAACCACATTCCAAGACTGGTTTGGCTGCCCCAACTATTTCGTATTCCACACTATTTGCATTTCCCGCGTGGTCTCTTAGACCCCTTCACAGCATTTGCGTTACCGTTCTTGTTGAATAAAATCGTCTGAGTAGGGAATTTCGGCAAATAGCATAAAATGGCAACAAACTTAACTGAGAAACGACCTGTGTATCTTACACAAAAAGAAATTCCGGATATTGTTGATAATTGGTCGGATCTAGAGTAGAGGGACAGTGAAATTTCGGATAATATTATTGAAACCGAATACGAAACAGATTAGGAAATTTATGTAGATGAAGATGAAAACATTTAAAGTGCGTCTTCACAAGAAGAATATTTCTACGGAAAAAAATAACTTCAAGTGGGATGCCTGGGGGAGAAACTAATCGTGCCGTTAGAACACCAAAACACATCATAGTTTTACAGTTTCCAGGGTTGAAACGTCCTGCAAAATTAGGTCCGAAAGCTGAGCCTAAAGAGACATGGAATCTACTTAACTTATATAGAATTATAAAATATATGTCATGTTAAGAATTGAATTATCTAAATTCAAAATGTATAAATAATAATTATCTAAATTCAAAATGTATAAATAATAATCATCTAAATTCAAAATGTATAAATAATAATTATCTAAAGAATCTTTCATTAATATACTATATTAATATACATTATACGCACTTTAGTGAGCGAGGTCTGAGAGACCTCTACACACTAGTTACGAGACGGTTTGTGACACAGCAGTTAAGGGTTAAGCTAAGAGTATTCACAAATTGGCAAACCATTTGTGTAGCAACAATATTAAACTAATTTTCATAATAGTTTCAAATTCGTATTGGAAAAAAATCTAAAAGCTACAGTTTAAAAATTATTTATTTAATAAAAATCGTATTTTAAGTATCGATCTAATGTAAAATTTTCCGCAGATTTGAAATCCATTGAAATTTTTACTCTGACTTTAACGATATAGGAGAAAAAATAACAACTTAACTCCTGTTTAAACTTTTTCTTTGATTTGTTCTTTGGCTGAAAAGGTTCAAACAGAAACACGGAAAAATAAACTTAGAATCTACCACCTCTTTATGGTAGTGCCATTCCAATAAAACAATAATAATTAAATTCCTTGAAATTCATTTAAAAATGTTCTAGACTGAATTTAAAAATTCGACGCGACCCAAAATGTGCGAAACATTCGGACTACTTGTGTGCCAAATACCATTACTGTAGATGCCATAGATTTGTCAGGACTTTGCGAGCATAAAACAGACAGAAAAACACTTCATTTTGTAATAGTAGAGATTGGCCCCTAGCTTCAAAAATTTTAAAGATAAGAAAGTCAAACGCTACGAGATTCATTTTTTACTTTGACCCTGCTTTCATATGAGGTTTGGTTTGGACTATAGAGCAACAACATATTAAAATAATTTGCGAGCTCACCAACCGTATTAAGTTCATGTAATAGTTGGACATCTACAAATTGATCTTTCTGGTGGTTATATTCGCATCGAAAGATCAGACATTTTGTTTTGCTATCTGTATCATTATTCCTCTTGTAGATATAAGACATGTTTGTCTTGACGACATACATCGTCCTTTGTAAGTTGACCATATCCTTCACAAGAATGCAGTTCAGAATTGTAAATAAATCCTTTACTCTTTGCAGTTCAGAATTGTAAATAAATATTACTTAATGATGTATCCTCTGTTAAATCAATTTTGAAATTATTGAAACAAAATGTAAAATAATAATATAAGATATGATGTTGCTGCACATCCTCTAAGGCTAGCAGAACTATATCTGGTCCATGATATTATACACCCTAAAAAAATCCTATACTAACAAAGGATCCGCAGCAAGATCACACCTTAGTGCCCCAGGCACGTAATAATGTGTTCAGGAGAAGCCCGCTCAGTAGAACAATTGGTGCAGGCCTCAAAACACTTATAACCCTCAGAGTATTTCAGAGATCTAAGAGGCCCACTGAGGAAGCGTATGAGAGTGCTCTGGTCACTCCTATTACATCCAATTGCCAAAATTTACTCATTTGAAACAAAGTAGTTTAACATTTATTTACACCCCTTACCATAGTGCAAAAATTAAAATGATAATATCCAATGACAACGATACAAGCATAGTAGAAAGAGATAAAGAGTGGCTTACTTTTCAATTCTTATAAAACACTAGCAAAATACCCGACCTTACTCGGTTTGAATTGGTTTACTCTAGATTGAAGAGATAATCAAAATATATAATGACTTACGTTTTTTGTAGAATAAAAATTTATTTCGCCATCTTTATATTTTCTACAACTTACTTTGGACACAAATCCTACACATGCATATCCATTCATGTAATACATTTCACATACATCGCACAATTGCTGTATGACAAAGCTACAAAATGACGAAAGGTGATACTAAGGTTACTACAATAAAAGACGATTTGGAATTCCCTTTCTTAAGTTCTTTTCATGTTCAACTCAATTAATTAAAATTACGATTTGCGGCGAGTGTTCTCGCACTCATAGTCAACAAAACAATACTTTTTTACTTGTGGCACTCTTGCCTCCGGTATGCGACATTGTGAATTTTTGCAATCTTCTCCTGTCATTATTACAACGAATTTTTTAATGTTGGAAAAACTTCCAGTTTGGATTAATAAACATTATTATTATTTCAATAACGGCATTATTCTTTCAATAATGGCATAACTACACTTAAAATTTACTGAAAATTTATACTGACTTACCTAACATTTTTAAGTCTAATACTTTGTGGTGCTGTTGCGTGTGATGAGAAGGAAAACACATTTATTAAAATAATAAATATTTAAAACAGGAAACAGCGAAGTAAAACAAAATAAAAGAAGTCGCAAAAAATTGTTCTAAAGATATTAATTTGTGATTCAATTTTATCTCTTGATCTCGCACAGTTGCCACAACTTACAACTAAAAGTGTACAAAATTTAGAAATGTGAAATTAATTCAGAGCGAAAGAACCAGAAAAAATATCACTGCTCGCGCGATCTTGTTCATTCTCGTTTCATTGAAAAATATCGTCTGTCCCAAATATTCGGAAATCGTTTTCATTGCGCAAAGAATAAAAATAAGACTCGAAATAAATGAAGTATCAGAGATGAAATTCCATAAAAAAAAAAAAAAATTGAATAATAATTACTTTTTCAGCAGTACTGGTAAAGCAATCGAAGTAATCATAATATTCAATAGACATTTCAATTTTTCCAAAACTACCAAATTATGGTTGATTTAAGTATACTTACTCAGGTGTTTTAGCATGAAACTCAACTAAATATAACAATAAAGAAATGTTTAATATTGCGTTCACTAAACTAATAGATAATGTATAAAATAAAATACAATGCAATCAAATATCTGGAATACAATTCATGTGATGTCTACACAAACACACAAACACAAAATCGAGCATAGAACAGAAAGACGGACAGACAGACTTTCGCAACCAATACCACTCACTAAATGAAGATAAGTACTCACTGTATGCAAATTTTCATGAAAATATCTTAAACAGCGTGGACGTGTATAGGGCACAACATACATACAGACAGACAGACAGACGGACAGACAGACAGACGGACACCAAAAGAAAAAAAAGGCGGATTCGGCATCAGAAGGGTCCAAAACGGATAGAAAACTTGAAATGGGTCGAAAATATTGAATGTACAAACAAACACTCCATTCTTATTTATATAGAAGATTAAATTAATTCTGAGCGATTACGATTAGTATTAAGTCTAATTTATTGTACAATGTAATCTACAAAATCATTCTATGTATAATTAAAATTAACATTGTTCCCAAGACACTGAAGGCGCTCATTTATAGTTAAAAGGTATGCAGTTTAATATGTAAACACTGAACATTTGGAATACAATTTGTTAATGAAGTTTAAAAATGTATTCCAAATTTAAAATAATTATATTCACTGATAAGAATGTGTAACGTGGTATCATTTGTAGAGGCTCAATGAAAAAAGTAGACACTACTATCTTTTGCAAATATTTCAATTTACATCATAAAATACTTCGTGTTTGAAAGGTTTTTAATCTTTACCTTCTAACGCGCAGATTTAAAAAAAATCTAAGTTTAACATGAAATGCGTAGTAATAATCGTAATAAACTTCGCATTTGAAAATAAGAAATTTAAAATTCCAGTGGACCTTTTGTGGATAAGCTGAAAAAAAGGCCTGAATAATGGAGTACAGATTATTTTAGTTTTCATTTCCTTACCTCTTAGTCATTACGGACTTCCCTTTTCTTCTGCTTGATATCATATTCTTAATGAAGTCATCTCCTCACACAAGAATGCTATTCCAGTTTCTTTATGGATCTTTTCAGTTGGCGGTTTGGCGACGAGACTGATAAGAAACTCGTCCGCGAACACTACATGGCGCCAATATCTGAAAGTATTGGCGCCATGTAGAGTTCACGGACGAGTCCCGTATTTATCTTCCTTCTGTGCGTTCTTCAGCTTTTATTTCTCTTGTTTGCCAAGGTCCTTATTGCCAACTTCGTATCTGGGGTTATCGCATTTTCCAGATGCATTAGTCCCGTCCGACAAAAGATGCATTGTTGGAATTTACAAAAAGTTCCTTAAGACCGCATTTGGCTGCGAAGTCATGCATCCGGTACCACGCCAAATGACAATATGGTTCTTCGTCAAGCAGCTAAAGTAGTGCATGGCACTTTTAGTATATCTTGGCGAAATAACTATCGTCTCTTGGCGTGGTATCGAGTTGTAGAAGTATATGCTTCCATCTATGGTAAGTTGACTGGAAATGTAGATACAGCAGATATATTTTATAGACTTTCCTTGGAGCGCTATTTAAACCCAATAATTAATAAAATGTGGATGACCAACTTCACCTCAGACCTAGTGCTGTTCTTTACCCAATTGATTAGGTTGAGATCATACGGTAAGCGCTCTGACCTTCGGTTCAGCAGTTTCTGTATATCAATTCGGATCTAGGGATGTATATTCAAAGTTCACTCAGACGGCCGTATTCACAAGTCCGAGTTAACCTGAGGATCTATGGAAAAAACCGTATTCACGATGACTGATCCATGGTTTAAACCGTCGTTTTAGTGTTACATTTTTAGCCTCCAAAATAGGCGAATTAACTCTAGGTTGAGTGTTACGCATGAGCAGTACTATCGTTTTGCGAAAGAAGTGATATGTACTGTAAAAAAAACAAAATGGACGACAATTTCATTTTTTGGTCAATTACAGTATTCTTGCTACGATGCGTATGCAACTAATCTTACATGAATCGGAATAAGAAAGTGATTACATTTTCTATGATATATCTATGCATAGATGTGTTCTGGTTCGAACTATATTCTGGCTTGCCACAGAGAGACCCAATGAGAGAGAGAGAGAGAACGGTGAAACTTTCCGAGAAGCACATTCGTCTTGAAATAAAAATTATTTTGTTAATTTATTACGAATGAGAGAAAATTGATAATGAAAGTTACTTCACTTTAAACCAGCACATACCCATACTAACAAGTACAAAGCTATTCCTTTCATTTCTCAAGAAATTGTGTACAATTTTTTTTTTTTCAAAAAGTAAGTTTCCATAAATATCCAATTTGAAATTAAATACCTTTGCATTTCTTTTCCCAAATCCAAATTAAAAGCGTTCTATTAAAATCACAATTTGAAAACATTCTATGGCGAAGTACGTGCTTGATGAGTATGAATGCAGATTCGGGCGTCGTAACAAGTGTAAACAATGTCATGTGATCGGTGAGGAGACGGTAGTAGCCAACTCCAGCGAGAATGTAATTTCAATCCATTGATCACTTAACCCGCCTTTAAAGAACGCGGTTTTTGATGATCCGCGATTTAACTCTAACCCGCGGCTTAACTGATCCTCGGGTTAGCTCGAGAAGTGAATATGGCCATGAGTTGTATATATTGGTACAATTAACTTTTGTGTAGCAAAAATGTACCGGTTAACATTCCAAATCAATTCGTATTTCTAGAATCTTGGAAAAACCACTGCGCCTGTGATTCCATAGGCATTTCTTCCACTATGGTATAGATTGCTCGCTCTAAGACCCTTTTCCCCAATGCAGCAGTGAAATCATTCCTTCACCTGGATGCTTAAATCTTGCCATTAAACATAAAATGTACTGGACCCTCATTTACATATTAATGCGCCACATGGTCACTTGAATTCAAGACTTCATCCCAACGGTTTAGTCTTGGAGACTTGTATATGTCAGTTTATGTAAAATCTTATTGAAATTTGAAGAATTTACTGTACAATGCTAACTGAACAACTTACTGTACACTCAACAATTCACAGAACTAAAGTACTTACAGAACCCTAAACGTACAGTGCAATTAACTTACAATACACAAAACTTGCAGTACACTAAACTTGCAGTACATTAAACTTGCTGTACAGTGAACGTAGAATACAATGAACTTAGAGTACAATGAAATTAGAGTACAATGAACTTAGAGTACAATGAACTTAGAATACAATGAACTTAGAGTACAATGTACTTACAATACACAACCTTACAGCAATTTGCATATTATCAGACTAATTGTTTGGGGGCGTTTTTCGTGGTATGGCCTGGGGCCTTTGCATGTTGTTCCTGTTGAATTAAACGCCGACATGAATATTTTGGAAAATCAGGTTCTTTCTACTATCTGGCAATTGTATGGAATGGATGAATGTTACTACCAGGACGACGATGTTCCATGTCATGTTTCAGCGCCTCTGTCAAACAGTGGTATCGAGGTATAGATGTAAAACGTCTTCCCTGGCCTGCTCATATTCCCGATCTAAATCCCATAGAATATTTGTGCGACGAGTTAGAGCGACGCTTACGGACCAGGGAACCTCATCCGAAATCTACAGCTGAGCTGGCGACATGTTTGCAGCAAGAATGAACACACATACCCAAAGCTGTGTATCAAAACCTTGTTGAAAGTATACCCAGAAGGGTTGCTAATGTCATTGCAGCACGTGGGACCATCCCCCCATTAAAGCATGTATTATTTCCCTCATACCATCGCATCTTGCTGTCCGGTCCATTGTGGTAGGGTAGTGTGCAATGAACTTACTGTACAAGGTACTTACGGTATACAGTATACAACAGTACATTTCTGCCAAGGCCCTTGATCTTAGATTCCTTAATTATATTTATATTTTCAATATGAATTAGGAATACAATATCTGAAAATACATCAGATCAAAGAAAAACATCTGATCATTGCAAAACCCCAATACGCACTGAAAACTCTGAAGACCCTGTATAGTACAGTGAATGTGTCGGGAATTTATTTCAAAATTCAATTTGTTTCTCAGAAATTTGTTTGATATTTATTTTGCATATCGATCAATATGATCCATAATTGATATTTTCAAAACCTGAAAGCACATCAAATCAAAGAAAAACATGTTCACTACTCAGCAAAACTCCAAAACGCAAGGAGAACTCCAAGGACATGTGTAGCACAGTGAATTCATCTCAACAATCAATTTGTGTCCCAGAAATTGGTTTGGTAATTAATTTGAACATTGATCAAAATGATCCAGCTCAAAGGAGTGCTAATTCAAATTATGTGGTTTTGAGCCAGTCTGTGATTTGAATTAGGAAACTTGTAGTAACGTAAATAATTAGCTGCCACAATTGGAGTCTAGCGCTGATTCTGTTCGTTGCCGAAAGCAACAGCTGTGGTAACACGTTGTTTGAGCAGGGACCAACCACAGCTATCGCCATTCATGATTTTGCGTATGGAAGCCTTCTCTCAACACTCTTGGTGGTTTGTATTTGCGTAGAAAACCAACTGTTCAGCATTATCAGTATTGTGCAAAAGCCTATTCCAAACTGTCACTAGTTCTGAGCAAAGGTAACAGTTTGTTTCTTTAACTTGAATCTCCTTTCCCCTTTGTGTAAAAGGACAGTTTTATCTCCACGAGATATCTCGTCATAAATGAAATTGGCCAGATCTTGATGAAAGATATATATCGTCCAAACCATTTGGAGGATTTTGATGAATACTTAATTTTAGTGAGTTCTTCCCTCCTTTTTTGTCACTACCCCCCTGTCCAACGTTCGAAAACGGACGTATTGCGCTAGCGATCTTTGGAGCTTTTGTTTTCGTTTATGTCCATCCAACATGAGCCCCTGTCCTTAGATATTTACCTAAAAATTTTTTTTGTTAAAATCCCCTAGACCCCTTGCTACTGTAATTTCCAACAGTAAATAAAATGTTAAAAATTGCTTCCATCACTTTTTTTCATCACTTGTGGTATTGTGTCTGATGACCTTTCCTACCAAACGGGCGCTCCAGCCCGGGATTTGAATCTGCAATCCGGTGACCGAGAGATGATAGAAGATATACCCCATCGTAGATGTACTATGTCGTAAAGACCCGAAGACGAAGAAACCCAAACCAGAATTTTCCTGAGAAATGATAGAAGAGATACATATCATCGTAGATCTACTACGCCTAAAGAACTTAAAGAAACACAACCTAGAAGTGTCTTGTCGTCAATCTCAGAGAAGCGAAACTTTTATTAATTGTTTTATTTCTGCTAAAGTGTTTATTCTATAAAAATGTGTTTATCCTACTAAATTGTTTTTTGAATCATTTTGCATGTCAAAACTAAAAGCGTTCACATGCAACTGCATTTCCTTAAAAGTGTTTTCAAAAATAAGCTTTGAAACATATGATTTCTTATATTAAGATTAAAAAGAAAAACTAATTTCAATTTCTCTATTTGGAGAATGATTCGTACAGAATTTTGAAGGCGAAACAAAAGTGTTCTCATTTAGAATTTTATTCTTCGAATTATTTCTGAATTTCGTATTTGCTTCGTCAAATACTAAAAACTAATCATGCTCACGAACGAAGAAGTCGAATCTTTTGTTTTGTTTGGCGCTCTTGTTGTAAACTGCCGTCTGAATTCGACTGGTGATTTATTTTTTATTCTTCGTGTGTTTTGTTTTTCGGTTATGGTGGATGTTGAATGATAGCGCGAAGTATATTTTTGACATGTTATACTTTTTATTGTACTACGCGGATTTTTTTGTGTTATATGCTCGTATGAACTTATAGAGGTGTGTGGTAGTCACTGTGTTTTCCCTCGTAGTTTGAATTTAATAATTTTGTTTTTAATTTATAATTTTATATATAATTTGCGTTTTTAATTTTGTATTTAATCTCCAAAAATTGAGTTGTGGGTGAAAAGGTGATTGACTCGAAAATTGAGTCGTGGGTGAAAATTGTTTCCGCGTTGAGATTTAAATAATTATATTTTTGTTTTTGTGAAATTTAATTGAGTCATGGGTGAAAACTGTTTTCCCGTTGAGAATTAAATTATTTCGTTTTGTTGACTCGAAAATTGAGTCGTGTGTGAGAAGAGTTTCCCCGTTGAGAATCAAATGATTCTGTTGTGTTGCCTTGTAAAATAAGAGTTGTGGGTGAAAATTGTTTCCCCGTTGAGAATTAAATTATTCTGTTTTTGTGACTCGAAAAATGATTGAGTCCTGAGCGAAAACTATTTCCCCGTTGAGAATTAAATTATTTTGTTTTGTTGACTCGAAAATTGAGTCGTGTGTGAAAAGAGTTTCCGCGTTGAGAATCAAATGATCATGTTTTGTTGACTTGTAAAATAGAGTCGTGGGTGAAAAGTGTTTCCCCGTTGAGAATCAAATGATTATGTTTAGTTGACTCGTAAAATAAGATTTGTGTGTGAAAATTGTTTCCCCGTTGAGAGTTAAATTATTGTTTTTGTGACTCGAAAATAGAGTCGTGGGAGAAAATTGTTTCCCGTTGAGAATTAAATTATTCTGTTTAAATTGACTTGTAAATCAAGAGTCGTGGTTGAGGAGTTTACATTTTTTGGCCCGTCCAACTCAAAATATAGGTACGAAGTGACCAAAGTAGGGTATCACGCCGGCCCTAATCAAACAACCACTTCGGCTGATCTCATGATATAATTTGCTTAGTCAGAGTGATTTCATTTTTTTTTAGAGTTTTAATTCAATTTTATTCTTGTTGTCGTGTAATACATTTGTTTATTTTATAGTTCGTGTCGTGGTAATTTGGCATATTACTAAGTATATGTATTTTGTGTATATTATGCCATTTCTGACACCACAAATTGGTCTTGTACAACAATTTGTAAATGTATTTTTAGTTTAATACTCCAATTTTTCTGAGTGCTCATATACTTATCTCGTTTGAGGGCAACCATCCAGAATGTAATGTGTGAAAATGTGCCAAGATGGACCTTTAAGCCAGCTGAATTTGTAAGCGATGTCAATGCTGTCTTCAGTTGGTACCTTTTCTTAAAGTTTTTTTCTTTTACCACATTGGTTTCCTGGTGCGCCGCTGTGGTCAACGACGGTGTCAGGACGGCCGATCTGTAGAGGTATTAGCCCCAACCGCGTTTCAACAAATGGCAGCTCTGACCGCAAGATGACGTCACATTTTGACTAAGGGAGTTCTTCCCACCTTTTTTGTCACTACCCCCCCCACTCACTAGCGCGTCTTTGTTGGAATGACTCCGCGTTGCGTGGAAGATTCTATTTAGTACCGTAGGTAGGTCGGTAGACATTAAACACGTGAAAAGTGAATCGATTCTTTCGTAACTTGTTTTGATCTACAGTGAGCTATGATTATTTACTTGTTAAAATATCACCTGGACTACACCGAGGATGTATTTATTCCACACTGATGACATTTCTGTTGGATTTTGCATTGGATCAATCAGATTTACTTATGAAGGATACCTTACAGATATCAGAACACTTCTCTGAGGGATACTTCGAACACCTATTCGTGATGAAAACCGAATTACTTTTAGAATTCATTCATTCAATGAATATGTTTCAAAATCATTGAAGACACGAAAAAAGACTACCAGACAAGTAAATAATCATAGCTCAGTGTCGATCGAAACAAGTTACGAAAGAATCGAACTGAAGAATCGATTCACTTTTCACGAGTTTAATATCTATTGACCTACCTACGGTTCTAAATAGAATCGTCCACGCAGCGCGGAGCCATTCCAACAAAGACGCGCTAGTCCCCCCACTCCAACGTTCAAAAACGGACGAGTTGCGCTAGCGCTCTTCGGAGCTGTCGTTGTCGTTTATGTCCATACAACATCACCCCCTGTCTCTAGATATTAACCTAAAATCTCTCTTTTGTCAAAATCCCCTAGACCCCCCTGGCTACTGTAATTTCCAACAATAAATAAAATGTTAAAGATATCACTGCTTCCATCACTTTTTTCATCACTTGTGGAATTGAGTCTGATGACCTTTCCAACATACATAATATAGATTTTAGCGTTGTACATTAAATAATGAACTCAAACGTAAACCTTATGGTGCTTATATCGACGTGGTATCTCGTCATGCAAAACAGAGCAGATCTGGAAGGACGAGATATCTCGTTATTAGACAAAACTGGGCAGATCTTCATCTCGTGATCCCCGAAAAATCGGCAATATTCTAATGACTCGTTATTCCGCCAGGTCTTGATGGACGAGATATCTCGTTGAAATCATTTGGAGGGTTGATAATGGGTCATGCTTTTTTCGAAAATGGATTGACTTAATATTGACTGTTCTGTCAAAGACGAAGCACCATATTGCAGAAACGCTATCGGAAATAACTTGTGTCCTGTCAAGGTCTTTCACCACTTAGATCAGCTTTCAGAAACAACGTCGCACACCAAGGAGCTATAAAAGAAGGATGGTCTGGGACTATGAGCGTGCTCATGGTAAGGAAAGACTTCGTCTTTTTATGTGGTTTTAACGTCACCGCCTCTAGACCAATTACGAGCCAGTGTCGTCCATCTTCTGAGCTATCGTGATATCACCCTCGTCTTTTCGAAGAGCTTTATGGTGCATTTTCTTCTTTGTCAGTGCGGGTCTGAATATTGCTTGTTGACTGAAATTCCTTTAAGGTGAAAAGCACATTCTATGAAGTCGTCATTACACGTTGGTTTCGTTTATAAGAGGGGAGGTTATTAAATTTTCATTTTGTCTTAAATTGTGTTTGGAGCCATGGACATTTTTATTCTTTACATTCATTCATAATCTGACATTTTGCATATTAATCATTCCATACAACAGTGACACATTTCAATTTCTTTTATTTGAATTAATATGTAAATCAGGGCTCGAAATACCCGGGTGCACTGTGCACATAAAAATAAAATTGTGCACCTAATTTTTTCCCGTTAGGTGCACTCAGTGCACCTAAAGTTAAAAGAAGGAGGAAACGTGTTTTATGTTATTTTGATGTTGGAACAAAATATTAATATCGACCTCTCTCGCTCTAAAGGAACGTAATTAAAATTCCTAAATACACACTGAGCGAAACAAAATCGCTGGGCCGTAACGGGTTTATACAGGAGGAAGGTTTACTTGTGTCACTGCCACCAGAACTTTCCTATGATCGAAACATTTTCCAGATGGCGCTGTTGAAGATACTGTCGCGACAGGCGTGCGCCGGAGAAAGGAGCATTTAGATGTTTAAATATTTTTTTTTTACTATCTACCACTGACCTTTATAAACATACCGAACTAATAAAGTAGTTTACATTACATAATGCTCTTATGTTACGTTTTTTTTTTAATATGCACCTAAAATATAACCTGTGCACCTAATTTCAAAACTTACGTTCAAAAAGTGCACCTGTATTAAAAAATATATTTCGAGGCCTGATGTAAATGCATAAAATATGTGCTATTAAACATTTATACCATCTGCTGAACAAGTTTTGAAATAAGAGATCTGCAAGTATGCTGCTGGGAATTATGCAGTTTCATTCATATTCAGGAATGTATTTAGTTAGACAGTTCAAATATGTCTACCAAAAAGTACTTTGCTATGAAATCGGGTTAAAGTACTGTATGTATACGATTGTATCGTAAGTCAGTTTTCGTTATGATAACTAAATTTACCATAGAGTAAATTTGGAAGACATCAAATTTTTGTTAAGGAAGTGTAAAGAATCATCGAGTCCAATAATGTCTCTTTGTGATTTATTTTCGGACATCAAACAAACAGTGCAAGCGGTACTACAACGCAACAAATTATAATATTACGCTGAAATACATAAATTCAAGTTTCTAGAACAAGGAGGGAGCTCATCAAGAAAGTTCACACCCGAAAACGTGCCATTCAGGAAGTCTTTGAAATTGTTTTGAATCACATTACTTTTCAAACGATCACGTGGTCTCGCCTAAAGTGTCAGCAAGAAGCTTCACTCTCAACAACACCCACGTGGTACATTCCTATTCTCAACATCAAGTATTATGGTGACCGTCGCTCCATAAAAATAACCGATACGTATATTCTCAAACACTTCACTGCTACAGTTTAATTTCTATGGCGTCTTCCAGATTTCCAGGTCGTTACTTTTGTGGTGAATTTTTATTATTTACCATCATAATCTGACATTTTAAAAGAAAATGTATATAAAGCACGCATTGTAATCAACAGTGGCACAAATCAATTTGTTTTATTTTAATTAATATGACAGTGTATAACATGTGTGCTATTCAACCTTGCTACTATCTCGTGATACAGTATTGAATTAAAAGATTTTCCAGTTTGTTGCTTAGAGGAAGGCAGTTTCACTTACATTCGGGAATGCATTTAGGAAGACAGTACAAATATGTCTACCAAAAGGTACTTTACGATGGAAATCTGGTAAAATATTGTATAATAAGTGATGGATAAATTCACTTTAGAAATAGACCTGAAAAATTGGAAGACATCCAATTTTTGTGGAGAAAGTATTATTGTGAGCTTTGCTCCATAAAAAAAACTATATCGGATATTCAATCAAATAATTCTCTGCTACAGATTAATTTCGATGGTGTCTTCCAGATTTCTAGGTCGTTAGGTCGCTTCCAACTTAGCGCACTCCTACAAAATTAACTTACAGTACAATACTGTATGGGTATATATATAAAAGTATATATACTACATGCAAAACAGGATTTAGACCAGGGCTCGAAATACCCGGGTGCACAGGTGCACTGTGCACATGGAAATAAAATTGTGCACCTTATTTTTTCCCGCTGGGTGCACGCAATGCACCGAATGTTAAAAAAACGGAGGCGGGGGAAGAGTTTTATGTTACTTTGATGTTTGTACAAAATATTAGCATATCGACATCTCTCGCTCTCAAGGAACGTAATTAAAATTCCTAATTACACACTATGCGAAAACAAAATCTCTGGGCCGTAGCGGGATTATACAGGAGGACGATTTACTTGTGTCACTGCCACCAGAACTTTCCGATGATCGAAACATTTTCCAGATGGTTCTGTTGAAGCGACTGTCGCGACAGCCGTGCGACGGAGAATTGAGAATTTCGATTTTTAAATATTTTTATTTACTATCTACTACGAACCTATATAAACATACCCAACTGAGATAAAGCAGTTTACATTACATTAATACTCTTTTATTTATTTTTTTTATGTGTACCTAAAATATAATCCGTGCACCTAATTTAAAAACTTAGGTGCACGAGGTGCACATGTATTAACAAATCTATTTCGAGGCCTGATTTAGACACTGGAGAAATTCGGAGAAAGATCCATCTTAGTGTGGGGTTATTTTCCTGGTTACGCCACAAAGCGATGTTATTGACTTACCCCTAAACAGCATTATCTACTACTTTAAACGCGGCAATTCCAAACGCTCATTTTTTGACAAATTTTTCTTAACGTTAGTTCCCCTTCCATACTTCATAATTTGATCCAAATATCTTCGAAGCACTCTGTTTATGCAATATAATATGACTTTAAAGCGTCAGTGAAATAGATAATAAATTTACGCATATTTCAACGCAAATATACCTAGTTTCCTATATTCCTTCAATATTGCTTTACACTAACTCAGTATGAATAATGACTATAGTGTTTGCAAACATGTCTGCAGTAACTTTGAAGGGAATAAAATTATACATTAATTTATCAAAATGTTCAGAAACATGATCGTAGTGCACATCCCCCTTTGAGACTACCCCTATTTTAGAAATATTATTCTCCTCTTAAGCCTTATTTGGTAATGGATTTTGCATAAAAAGTATATCAATCTTTCTTAATGGCAAGGGAACCGCTTACTATGCATAACGATCACTTACGATGCTACAAAAATGGTATGGGATGTTAAAGCTGTTAACAACTAGACAACATACGAGTCTGCAATCTTCTTGCCTGATAGTTAAAACTATGGTCTGTAAAGTTTCCAAGAACTTTATCTGAACTAGCCCATTAATTGAGCTTTATTGTTATATGAAACAAGAAGAAATTATAAACGCTACAACTTAATATGAGGAAATCCATTCCTATTTTACACTTCCTCATAAATATTTTTTTCTCATGAAGACTAATGTATACCTTACCTAAAGATATGTTTTCAGAATGAAAGGCTGAGAGTGCATTACAATTCATGCACTACCGGCGTTCAAAAAATCTGCCCCTTTCCACTGAGATGTTCTCAGTCTCTTCCCTTGCCCACTCCACCCATAATAACATAAAGCTTCATAATCAATATTCCGACCAATGATATCAAGTCCTCTCATACCGTTGTGGGTAATCAATTGTCGTAGTTTGAACCCTTCCAATTTCTTATAGACACAATGACATGAGTCCATTTGTTTTGTACTGGTTCACTTGACATATCCTTCTATTTTATATTTGCCCTTCTATGGTGACACCATTGCTGCGTCGGTTGCAAAAGCTATGCTTTCAAAGAAACAATATCGGAAGCGAAGACAACGCAACTTTCTGAAAACTTTATCCACTTTATGCAAGTTTTTTTTTCATTAGAGTTAAATGCAGATGTCGCAATTGCTTTTTGTGGTAGAACGAGTTCTGTGTAGGCCGTTATTTCGATTCATTTTAAGGAAATGACCCCATCTATCAAGAGAGAGTATTGGTTAACCAGAAGCAATATCCTCATTTTTTGGAGGTTTGTTTGTATTGAAGCTTACTGAAATAATTAAAGTGCTTGCTGAATCCTTCAAAACAAATTCCGTTTTCAAGGAGGTTATCGTAAACCTGAAGGGCCATCAATTCTCAACTTTCAAAATCATTCGTTAGGAAGTAGAGAAAACAGATTTGTACTAAGTTAAATTCAAGAAAATATCAGCGAAAACGTTAATAAACAGATACAATCATCCTCTAGGAGACGTGTTGTCTGTTTTTCGGCCTGGTTCAAATGAAGTTTCGTTTGAGGTACAGAACAACAAACCATAAACGCAGAGATCTTACCATTCCAATAAAACTCTTCACCAGTATGTTAATAAATGATCACAGTACATTTTTAACGACAGTTAAAATGTAGATATCAGCGCAGAATACATAATTTAAGTGAAACCAAAATTTGCTGGTAAATATCAAAACGGAAAAACAAGTTTTCGAACAAGTGAAAGCGATTCAAACATGTGGCATTCTGGAATACAATTGAATGGGTCCTAGCAAGAAAGTGATAAGCCACATAAATCTATTTCGTTACGACGAAAAATTAAAACCAAAATTTTCAAGAGGATCAAAAGCAATTTCAGATTAATTGAATGAATGCTCTGTGCTTAAAAGTGCGTGATAACTTCACCTTTTGACTAATAAATAATCACCCATTGCAATTTTGGAATATTTTAATCTTCCTGATGGTTGTCCCAACGAGGTATCTCTATAGGGGTGACGAGATAAAAGATACGCCTGTAGTGGCGCTGCTGTCGCAGGTAAGCCGGAAAAGCAAACTAGCTCACTCTTCTTTTTCCTCCTCGAGTGGAAAGGTTGCTTTTCACTCGAATCCAAAGGGTTGCTTTGAATCCGCCTTTTTTCTGTAATAAATGATTTAATGCTTGATGTTGCGTTTACAATAAATGGTTGGTGTTTACTTGTATCAGTTCATTTCTACGAGATCCCAAAAATGGTGACCCGGACATGATCCGGGTCACCATTTCTGTGTTTAAGTGAGATAAACTTAAAGTTAATAATGCGTTTGTAATAATTGATGCAAACGTTTCCTCGTATCAGTTCATTTCTTCCAGATCACAACAATGGTGCCCCGACGTGATTCTGCAGTGCTTTCTGTGTGAAATGGTTGAAGTGTTTTCTTGTGTCCGTTCATTTCAACCAGATCTCAACAAGCTAAACTCATCAGATCTTTATGAAGGAGATACCTCGTCAGTAGAAGAAACTGTTTCGGATCTCGTCGTTATTAAAAGTAGCATATGATGCCGTAAGATGTATAGATTAGATGAGATGAGATTGAATAGATTAGATGATGAATAGATTAGATGAGTAAATGATGCCAACATGAGCAAAATTGGTTAGATCTTGATGGATGAACGAGATATCACTTCAAAGTACTTGGTGTTATAATTTTGAAATTGTTCTGAGAAATTTGAAGTGCTGCTTATCAACGTGTTGCCTGAATCCCTGTGTTTGTAAATTACACTGATTCTTTAACTCGCATCCATCAAGAAAACCTCAATTCAATACAATTAAAAACATACATGTTACCATCGACAACACACACTCTGTACAGAATACATTTTATTTCATTCAGAAATATGAGCCGCAAAATAAAAGCATACTTGAGAATGCGCATTCTGGCACGAAAAAAACATTCTTGGACACACTACCCTGGCAAGGCATAATCTTAACTAGAAAATTTGGTGAAAAGTCTGAGCTATTAGAATTCACAACTTTCACAGTCATAATAATCCATTTCTTAACACCACACAGCAACCTGTCAGGATGACGGATATCCTTATGCTAAAAACCGAGCTCGTATTCACCACACATCCTAGCTTGAAAGAAGAAATGGAGCCATCCTTTAGCATATCAAATGTTCAAATTTTTCAAAAACACAAAACCCCATTTCTATTAAGACAGCGAAAGCAACACACTAAGGGGAACAATACAACTAGCGCAGAAGAGGCGAACCGCTTTAAACACGTCATCCACTTTAGACACAGACGTGCTTGCTGAACACTTCACGCGACATTCCATTTCCGAAGAGGGTTCTTTCACGTCCTGTACGGTCACTATTCCAGAATTTCCATAACCAGTCGTACAAGCAATAAAAAGGGCCGTTACCTAGAAACTCATGGGAAAATATCAACGGAAATATCCGAGATTTTTCAAAACGGGAATGAGGAAAATATGTCTTGCTCCGGAATTATTATCCAGACAGTCCCTCCCAGAATTTAGATGAAAATGTTTAATATGCTTAAAACCGTCGTCGGAGGGGTATAGAATTTCCCCTGCAAAGAAGGGTTTCGAATTTTGAGATTCTTTAATATGCGCGGGCGTTAAGTGTTTATTTTTAAATTTTTTGATTGCTTGCCTCCCCGAGGAAGGGAATTACGAAAACGGGCTTATTTTCTAGGGCCTCGAAATTGGAATCGTTGTTGACCTAAGTCTAAGTTGGCTTTCTGCGAGCGTAATATTCGGAGGAATTGCCTAGTTGCTCCTGTTACAGATGGGTAATATGGAGATTGGGACATCGATCGAGTTTCGAGATGGGTTTAGACAGTTATTGGCTGTAGGGAGTTTGAGAATTAAAGCTTTGAGGTGATTTGTGGATGAATGAAAAGTTGATTTTAATTACAGCTGGATTTTTAAATTTTTCAAATGTCTTTACAAGTTTGAATTTCTTTCTTAAGTTTGGGTACGAGTTATGAACGATCTTTTTAAGTCAATATTCCCACGAAAATAATATATCTTCCAATACCAACAGTTTATTATGAGGGTTAATAATGTTATAAAATATTTATTACACCATATTTCAATAATAAATAAATGCATGTTTTGGTTGTCCTAGATGTATTACCATTGAGCAGATTTGGAATGAATATCTTTAGCTGGATGAATTTGTATTTTCTAATGTTTGAATATAGATTATGACCGATCATTTTAAGTCAATATTAATATAACTAAATTCTTAATGAAATCCAAAAGATAAACGTTACTGTTTCGATGGAATAATGAATTTTTTTGGGCCATATAACCTATTCTACAAAATAAATTCGGCAAAATGTGTTCATTGGCCATATATAAGTCAAAACTAAATGTAATTCAATTTTCAACGAAATACCATATAAGTATTTGGAAATATCCCATCAAATTCAACACAAGGCAAACAGTTGCGCAATATAAATAAGATTGAACTAAACATAAAGTAAAACTATGGATCACAAATGAAATCAATTATACACACGATAACATGTATTTAAAAATTAATTATTCTAAGACTTTTTATTATTCTATCGATAAATATTACAATACACTGTTTAAACGCTTTATATAAGTAAAAACACATTCTAAGTGTTTCTAAATGTATAACTGAAACTTAAAAGAGCTAAATCGAATTAAATTTTCACCGAAAAACAATAGATTTTCTCTACAATATTCCTCCAAATTCGATGCAGTGCAAACCGTTTATTTCGTATTTAAAAGTAACGCCATTTTCCTGGCAAATGTACGTAAAAAATGGTATTATTCCTACGCGCAATAATGGATATCGATCAGGGTAGAAAGAAATTACCACAAGACTTAAGTGCTTTTTCTAGTATGCTTTCTTTGTTTTCGAGTAAGAAAGTTGTAGGAATAAATCTTCCTAAACTTTATAAGCGGGGCAGCATATTGGATTGCTGGAGCATATATTTTAGATTCTTTTCTATGGAATAAAACAAGGCTTATACCGCGTTTTAGTCCAATGCAATGTGACATTTTCTCGATAAACGTTATTTTTAACCGTTTCATTTTTATTCCAACAAAATATTTCTCTAAATTGTTTTTCCAAACAAACATGGATAATATATAATAATGTATAATACCATAATATAATCGATCTACCAGAAAATTGAGAAAAAGCAGATTACAATAAAAAGGCCCAGTGCATTGTGCTATGAAGGAAATAAAAGGAATGTTCGTAAGTGAAAAATAAATATTATTTAGTTGTAAATTGGTAAGTAATTTTTTATACAATATCATATTTCACAGTTTATATACAATACAACAAATTTATTATAACTTACATTTTCAATATGTCGCATTAATTACAAAATACATTGACAAAATTATTTATTCCATTAAACATTGTCTATTGATTTAAAATACTGTTAGCTTCTTACTTGTAATTTTTTCCGAAATCGTTGTCACATTTGATAACCAGATGGAAATAAAAATTACTTCGTAACTACTATTATAAAAGGAAGTGTTTGAGTTTGTGTCTGCCTCTTTGTAGTATCCTGACGAATCTATGGCACTTCCAATAGTGAGATTTAGCACACAGGTAGTCCAAAAATTTTGCAATTTTTCTATCGCGCACGAATTTTAAAAGTTCATCAAGTACATTTCCAAATTAATTTATTTGAATTAAATTATTATTGTTTTCCTTAGACTGGCAACAGTATAAAGATATCACATAATCTAAATTTGTTTTTTCCATTAATTTTCCGAGAAACGATTTCAGTCGAGGAAAAAAACAAATAAAAAGTTGTGAAGTTACGTAGTTCTTTTTTCTAGCTACTAGAACGTTAAAAAATAGTAAAAAAAATTAACGGATTGGAAATCTGCGTAAAATTTTACATGAGATCGATAATTAAAAATAGGATTTTCTTTAAATAAGTAATTTTTAAATTATAAAATTTATATTTTTTCCCGTTTGAATTTGACTTTCGCTATTGCGAAATCACAGATTCCATTTCCTGTACTCAAATTATTCGAACGAAGGGAAGTTAAAACAAATAAAAAAAATTTAACTAACATGGTTTCTTTCTTTCTTTTTTTTTTTTTTTTCAAAAACATTTTTTTTTTCATTCATTTTAGATCAATTGAAAATTTGAACGAATTTGAAATTTGCGGAAAATTTTACACCAGATAAATAGATACCTTACATTTGATTTTCTAAAAATAAAAAATTATTAAATTGTAACTTTTTTTTAATAACGTTTTTTACGTCCTTTGGTATTGTCTAAGCGATTGTGACCCCACGAAAAGAACTGTCACGGGCAAGGAATATTTTACATTAGATCCATGCCTAATACATTAGATGTTCTTTTAATAAATAATTTTTCAATTCAATATTTCTATTTTCGCAAGAGATTGTGACGTCACGAAGATTAGATCTCTTCGCAATTCGAACTTGGTCGCATTTGACAAAAAGGAGGCCATCATGGATTTGCCCGTGGTGTTGGTTTACGAAGCAAACAAAATGGGAATTCGTAGCAATCACCTGGGGTTACCGACTAGTGGTCACACCTGGCTCCACAAAAATAAGTTTCACGGGCAACGCCATGCTGGCCACGCAGTGGCTATTCTTAAATAAAAACGGTCATTTTACTGACAAGGTAAAGTGTTGCATTATAAGCTTCGTTTAAGCATTTTTCGCTTTTAATATTTCTTCATGATTGCAATTAATAGTAGTTGGAAGGTGATTATCATGTTTCGGTCTTCCTTTTTTAACTTTTCATAGGGTTTCGACGAGAAATTTCGTGCATCAGGATCAATTTTGTTAATGACGAGATAACTCGTCATTAATGTATTGACGATTTTTTTTTTGTAATGATAAGATCAAGTTATGGACAAATTTTCTTCTGAAGACGACATACCTATTTCGTCATGGTTTGTTACTTTTGTAGGCGTTTACTTTAAGATGAATAACACCTTCCACTTATACTTGCAATGAAAATATTTTCAAATATTTTTTAAAAGGGGGCTCTATAATAGAAGTGCTTTTGTTTTCAATTTATACCAACTTCTTTTACAATAAAAATGACAATCTAGTGACATACTTAGGTTACCTATAACATTTTTTAACAAATAATATCATCATTGTTATAGTTCAGGTTAAAAAAGGACCAGAACTATTAAAATTCGAAACCAAAATGTTCAAATCTGAAAATTATGTTGGGTCAATGTATCTGTATAAAAATCATAAAAATCACTCTATATATTGAGAAATATTTCATATTATATTACATAACTTAAAGTATTGCACACGTAAAAGTAAAAAACGTGGTGAAAAATTTGAAATATTTCCAAAATTATATTTATGTTATGCGAAAATATTGTGTTTTTTAACTAAAAAATATGTGACTCACCAAAAAAAAAATAGCTACACTGACGTAATACGCATGCAAATATTCATAACTTATGCAAAATAAAACGTCTCATCTTCCTTTCGTTTGACTTTTTGTGCTAGCTAACAACCACTAAAAGTATGTATGCCATGAAAAAATATTCATATAGATTTTATATCGTAATACACCAGCTCTGTAGATTGTTCACACATAAAAATAAATTTGAATGCACTTTAAATCTAATGCTGTAGTATGTTTGTGTAAAAAAAAAAAAAACGCTTTACATAAAATCCTAAAAAAGTTTTTAGTTTTAAAGTGGATAAAAATCTAAGACTGAACTTCATATACGTAAATCAATATTTACAATATTTAATATGCATGAGGTAGTCCTTATACTAGGTTGAGTGCAAGTTTTACGGGACCAGAAGCTATAATGAGAAAGCAAGTGCTCTGTGTTGTCTTTAAAAATAAATTTCAAGGACACGGACAAACTGTTTTACAAATGAAAGTTCAAAAATTCTACTTGAAACCATTAAAAGATTTGTAAAATCAATTTATAAAAAAATATGTATATAATCCATCACAAATGATCATAAAATATTTATATTTTGTAAAGAAATAAAAATAAGTTAAAACGCATAAAAGTTTTATAATTTAAATTCTACAATAAATACTTTTCAAAAACTCAACGTGTGTTTCCAGCCATGCTGGTAAACGAACCAAGTTTGCAACTTCTATCGCAATAACGGCCAATATCTATTCAGTAATTTCTTTTCGAGTTCCATCTACACCACTTAAATTAACTTAATTAAAAAAATGTATTTTAAAGTAAACTGAGTGTGCTACATCGACCTTAAAATGAAATAGACGGAGCATACGACTGCTGTTTTAAGTTATTTTTCCAGTTGCTCGGTTTGAAGATGTGTCACGTGGTTGTGGGTAAAATCATGAATCCTATACTATTAATTGGTTAACGTGACTATCCACCGTTATTTAAAACACTAGTCTGCGCTTCCATAGCCAATCGTATAAGTCGATTTGTGATTTACCCTTCAGAGATCTTACGACATCGACTCCGCCCACATGATCCGTCTATTTCATTTTAAGGTCGATGGTGTGCTATGCTTGACGTCGCTAGAGTTCATGGTCTCATGGATTTGATCTAGCTGTTGCTAGATCCTGAAGGATCAGACACAACAACAACAGGACAGCACAATTTACATCCATGCCCTGAGCCCGGATTGGAACCAGGAACCTTCCGATCCAGAGGCTAACACATTAACTACTAGACCGGTTGGTCGGCGCTAAAAAATCTTATTCTCTAATTCTTTATTCAGTGCTAAAGGTTTTGTATCAGTTAAGAAAAAAACAGAAATAATATATACCATATTTTCCCAGCCATACTGGTAAAGTAATCAATTTCTACAGAAGCAATCAACCTCTACCGAAGCATTACCGATTCACATATCAAGGGAATTATGTGTTTTAATTGATTGTTACAAGTTTTTTTTTTCCAATGGCAAGGCAGTACAATTGTGAAGACAAATACAAATACAATACAATACAATACAAAGTACAGAGTTGACCGAGGTCATTTTAGCCTTATACAAGGACAGAAGCGATGGTCACTTGTGAAGGGGCACCCAGTGGGTGGACCATCATTGTCCCTAACAAAGGACAGCACAATTTACATCCATGCCCTAACCTCGGATTCGAACCAGGAACCTTCCGATCCAGAGGCCAACACATTAACTACTAGACCGGTTGGTCGGCGCTAAAAAAAATCTTATTCTCTAATTCTTTATTCAGTGCTAAATGTTTTGTATTAGTTAAGAAAAAAACAGAAATAATATGTACCATATTTTTCCAGCCATACTGGTAAAGTAATCCATTTCTACAGAAGCAATCAACCTCTACCTAAGCATTACCCATTCACATATCAAGGGAATTATGTGTTTTAACAATTGATTGTTACAAGTGAGGGCCAATAATTTTTTTAACTGACAAATGGCCCAAAATTTCAGCTCTTGCTAAAATGTTTACTTCTTTCAGATTCATTACTTTTTTTAATAAAACATCTATCTACAATTTAACTGAATTCTAATTCGCCAAAGTAAATATTTCTCTCGACAACGAGTGGAAATGCCCTGAATTAGCACTCTATCAACTGATTTGCATAAAACCTCTAAAAATGTTCACTAAAATCTTATTATTTGGAACTATTTTGAACCGTAATATTTGTGTTCTAAGTAAATTGTAAGTTTGTTAGGAAACAGTATGGCCCTAACTGACCGTGTAAAGTATCTAAAAACATGTTTGAAAACCACAACAGTAAGAGCCCTGTAGGTGGCGTTTTAAATTTTAAATGTTTGTTTAAAAACTTTCCTTCAATTGCGAGATCTTAGTCCTCAGTTAAGGATCCCTTTAAAAAGCACCTAAAATGTTCATTAAAATCATATAGTTTACGACAAATTTCAATTAGAATGTCCCCATCTTTATTCACATAAGTAACTTCAACATTAAACTGCGGGAATAATTGAAACTGTGGTGCGTGATGAATTCCCCATCCAGCACACTGACTACTAATGAAATTATAATGAATGTAATGAATCTAATAAAGAAAGAACGACCAGTAGATTCCAGGTTAAGCCTGTTCGTTCCCCCATTAGACTGGAGGTAATTAAACACTTCCTGGGGGCACTTGCAACTTCTGACGAATGATTGGATTAGGGTCTCAATATTTCATTCGAATTGTTCATTACACATTGATGTATTCCAAACTAATAGGCTCTACGTTTTGCTATTTTGACAATGGGAGTTTGCGTTTGAATCTCTGAGGTAAATGATGAGGGTATAGCAGAAGTAATGAAATATTTCACTCAGATAACTACTTGCTGACTGAATGGTTATTTTGTGCATTCTGAGTAGCGAAAATTGAATTCATACCCGAGTACTTTGAAGCAGTATTTGTTTAAAGAGTTTGAAAACATGTAATTATGAAATATAAAACGATACTACAGAATTGTTGTTAAGTAAGGGTTCACATTTTTTTACAAAATTGCCATATATACTTATATCATTCAAATACGTAATTTACGTCTTATTATCAAGCCATATGTTTTGTTCTTTTAACAATGGGAATTTGCTTTTAAGTCACTGAAGTTAATGTTACAGATATAGAACTAATGAGATGTTTCAGCCTACTAACTGATCACTTATGATTTCTTCATTGACAATGCCTAGTTAGAAGATTAACGAATTAGAATGGAGGGATGCGAGTTCCAAAATAGACCCAATCTAAGTCAGTCGTATACATATACATCGGTCATCGTATACATATACCACGGTCGTCGTATGCATATACCACGGTCGTCATATACCAGGGTTGGCAAAAACCCAGCCCGGGTGGGTTTTTGTGGGGATTTCTGGGTTTTTGTGGGGATTTCTGGGTTTTAGTGGGTTTTTCTGGGTATTTATAAATAATTGTATAATATCATTCTAATTTGATCTTTTTATGCTTGATGTACGAACCAGTCATGTAGTCAAAGGGGGGGGGGGGCAAGCATGTAGTCAGGATTTTGTTAAGCGGAGGAGGGGGTCCATAATATGAAATTTTAATTAAGTAAAATGTTTAAGAGTCTATGGGTGAAATTTAGCTAAAAGGGGAGTCCAGACCTCCCCCTTGGCCACATCCTTTTTTTTTTTTTTTGGGGGGGGGGGTTGCAGACCCACTTTTTTATTCAATCTGAAGTATGACCCATTTTATAATTTTAAAGTGGACGTCCTTTTTTTTTTAATCATGTCTTATAAAATTCTCTAAATACCTCTGTGTAAGTCACAGGAAACAATGATATCCTTCAAGTGGAAACTGGTTGATTGGGGAGGAGGATCACACAGTCAAGTGGTTGACATTCTTCTCTCTCTCAAAAATGAGCATCCCCCCCCCACCTTTTTTTAACCCTACTGGTTGGAGCAGCAAAAGTACCAATTTGTGGTATAAAAACGTTTAATTTGTAGCATATATATATAAGATTTTTTACAAAAACACTGTTTTGAAGCAATTTTAAGCAAAAACATTTTGGAGCTATTCTAAGGATAAATATATAGCATTCTATAAGAACTCTTGATTTTTTTCTAATGAAAAAAAAAAGTTAATGAAAAGCAATAATTCTTAATTTTTTACAGATATTAACTGTACACATAAAAAACAAATTAAACACCATAATGTTAATCCCTTTAAGATTCTTAAACATTTTAAGAAACATTTAAAGAGCATTGTTAAGTGAAATTTGGTGCAGCTCTTGCATCTTTGATGCAAGTGATTTTGTAACTGTCCAATATTACATTTTGTTTGAATAAAAAGCTCAATCTAAAATGTTATTTTGAAGGAATGTTATATTTTATTTTAGTTATAGTCTTTTGTAATAATATATTATATTTTCATGTAAATTTTGTTGGTTTTATCAACTGTTTTTGTTACAAGTTTAATGATATTAAGATTTAAATTTTTTTTTGTATACAGTATATACACTCTCTCTAATCCGAACAAATAAATACCAGGCGGGTTTGGATATATGTATATGTCTGATTATTTACAAAAATCCAATCTATATAAATAAGAATGGAGTGTTTGTTTGTACATTCAATATTTTCGACCCATTTCAAGTTTTCTATCCGTTTTGGACCCTTCTGATGCCGAATCTGCCTTTTTCTCGTTTGGTGTCTGTCTGTCTGTCTGTCCGTCTGTCTGTCTGTCTGTCTGTCTGTCTGTCTGTCTGTCTGTCTGTATGTCTGTATGTTGTGCCCTATACACGTCCACGCGGTTTAAGATATTTTCATGAAAATTTGCATACAGTGAGTACTTATCTTCATTTAGTGAGTGGCGTTGGTTGCGAAAGTCTGTCTGTCTGTCTTTCTGTTCTATGCTCGATTTTGTGTTTGTGTTTTTGTGTAGACATCACATGAATTTTATTCCAGATATTTGATTGCATTGTATTTTATTTTATACATTATCTATTAGTTTAGTGAATGCAATATTTAATATTTCTTTATTGTTATATTTAGTTGAGTTTCATGCTAAAACACCTGAGTAAGTGTACTTAAATCAACCATAATTTGGTAGTTTTGGAAAAATTGGAATGTCTATTGAATATTACGATTACTTCGATTGCTTTACCAGTACTACTGAAAAAGTAATTATTCTTCAAATTTTTTTTTTTTTTTTTTAATGGAATTTCATCTCTGATACTTCATTTATTTCGAGTCTTATTTTTATTCTTTGCGCAATGAAAACGATTTCCGAATATTTGGGACAGACGATATTTTTCAATGAAACGAGAATGAACAAGATCGCGCGAGCAGTGATATTTTTTCTGGTTCTTTCGCTCTGAATTAATTTCACATTTCTAAATTTTCTACACTTTTAGTTGTAAGTTGTGGCAACTGTGCGAGATCAAGAGATTAAATGAATCACAAATTAATATCTTTAGAACAATTTTTTGCGACATATTTTATTTTGTTTTACTTCGCTGTTTCCTGTTTTAAATATTAATTATTTTAATAAATGTGTTTTCCTTCTCATCACACGCAACAGCACCACAAAGTATTAGACTTAAAAATGTTAGGTAAGCCAGTATAAATTTTCAGTAAATTTTAAGTGTAGTTATGCCATTATTGAAAGAACAATGCCGTTATTTAAAGAATAATGCCGTTATTTAAATAATAATGCCGTTATTTAAAGAATAATGCCATTATTGAGAGAATAATAATGTTTATTAATCCAAACAGGAACTTTTTCCAACATTAAAAAATTCGTTGCAATAATGACAGGATAAGATTGCAAAATTTCACAATGTCGAATACCGGAGGCAAGAGTGCCACAAGTAAAAAAATATTGTTTTGTTGACTATAAGTGCGAGAGCACTCGCCGTAAATCGTAATTTTAATTAATTGAGTTGAACATGAAAAGAACTTAAAAAAGGGAATTCCAAATCTTCCTATAAATCGTCTTTTATAGTAGTAACCTTAGTATCACCTTTCGTCATTTTGTAGCTTTGTCATACAGCAATTGTGCGATGTATGTGAAATGTATTACATGAATGGATATGCATGTGTAGGATTTGTGTCCAAAGTAAGTTGTAGAAAATATAAAGATGTTAAAATAAATTTTTATTCTACAAAAAACGTAAGTCATTATATATTTTGATTATCTCTTCAATCTAGAGTAAACCAATTTAAACCGAGTAAGGTCGGGTATTTTGCTAGTTCTTAACAAAAACCCAGTGGGTTTTTGTCGGTGGGCCCGCCCAGAAAAACCCGGGCGGGTTTTTCTGGGCTGGGCCCAACTTGCCAACCCTGTCATATACGTATACTACGGTCGTCGTATACGTATACAACGTTCGTCGTATACATATACCACGGTCGTCGTATACATATACCACGGTCGTCGTATACATATACCACGGTCGTCGTATACATATACCACGGTCGTCGTATACATATACTACGTTCGTCGTATACATATACTACGGTCGTCGTATACATATACTACGGTCGTCGTATACATATACTACGGTCGTCGTATACATATACTACGTCATATATACGTATACTACGGTCGTCGTATACATATACTACGTCATATATACGTATACGTCGTATACATATACTACGTCATATATATGTATACGTCGTATACGTTTATAACGGTGGCTGCTACACGTGAAATCAGTAGTGTCCTCAAACGGCCTCATGTTAGCCTTGTGTGTACGTTTGGAGAGTGGGATACAATGAATTCATGGATTCTTTCAACTTTAAGAAATAATATATTCTTTCTCTGTAATTAATTATTTGGAAAGCCTAAAAATCTCATCTTTCTCAAAATAAATTATCCTGGAAGAATTACATTGCTCCTTTCTTTTGAATACAATCATTTCGAAATATTATATTGCTCCTTAGGATATTATGAAGTTTGTATATTCCTTTCCGCATGATTATAATGAACATTCCTTTGAGTAGGCGAAAATGAATGGCTCTGGTACTTCCGCTGTGAGTATCCACGTTAAAGGCTTCTAGTAATCAACGTTTTGAGTCCGTGTTGAACTTGCCATCGAGCATGTAGCGAAGTGTGTTTCTCTTCTTATTTGCGATACTGTATTATTCGTGTGTGTCATTATATGATGTTTAATAAATGCGTCACGCCAAAGAAATATTATTCCATGGTTTTAACACACGAACAAGAAATTTCACAGATATAATCCTTTGGTGGTAGTTGAATCAACGTCACACTGTAGCAACAAATCGGAATATTGGGCAACATATCGGGCTATTGGCGACAGTCCGGGATCAATCTCGAAGTGAAATATACGAGGTAACAATTCGTAAGTTTTAGCTACTGTCACGCAACGAGTTCACAACCGAGCAGGTACTTCACTCTTCAAAGTACTGTGCCATGTCCCCTCAATGTAACTTGATGCCACGGTATATTTATCGTGCATTAGCCCCCAATACAAGAAGGTATTTTTAGGGATTGAGTTTAAAACTCCCAACCCTCTGTTTTCTGATTTACGGCCTACTTAAAACCAGGTGGAATCGTTTTCTAATACATATTTCGTGGTTAATTTTAGTTCAATTCTGACCGGGACTGCTAAAATATGACCGCGACATTTCACAGCGTAAACTCAAATACACAGATCCTGTAAAACGTTTTCCTATCGCGACATTTTTAGGTGTTAACTCAAATACACAAACCCTGTAGAAAGCGTCTCACTGTCAATGTCCAAGTATTGGAGAAAAACAAACTTTATATTATTAGAAAATTGGTGCATCGAGAAGCACTCTTAGGACTACCTATGTAACGATTTTCAAGGCTACAGATTAGTCTAAAGACAGAAAAGAAATAGCTTATGTTTTCCGCAGTTTCTAAAGCATAAATGGACCAAATTTGGAATGGATTGGTCAAATGGTGTGGAATTGTATGGAGTATATATATGTATATATATATATATATATATATATATATATATATATATATATATATATATATTCGTTTGGGTTGATTATATCTACCCTTTCCTCATAATAGTATCATTTGTAATGATTTTATTTGTCAAGACAATTAAAATTGAATAAATTTATGCAGGGAAGACGGAAAATGGAATTTTGGTTGCGAACCCATCAGAGGATTAACATATGAAACTGGATATTTCATTGCGTTGAAATTGTACAGTAATATGCTTTTAATACTAGAGGTAATTTTTTCATCAATGTATGCTTATAAGGAAATTGAGACAGCTCATAAAAAAATTAAATGTTTTCTCAATCTTTTAATCTGCTAAGATAATTATAAGTTAGCTTTCATCCCATTTTAATATTTGACACAAAATTACCATTATCAGTGACTTTAGAAAGAAAGGCAAAGAACTGACAGCGTCCTGACAAAAACGTGTCATAAAACGCGTTTTCAATATCCCCAATATCTGATTTTTGTTCATTTTCTAAAACTTCCCAAACAACGCACAGCTTATCTGGCGAATTTAATTGAAAACAGAAAAAATTAAGCTTTCAAAAATTGCAATTCGCACAAACACTGAAAAAAAAAAAACATCGTCGCAACGTTTTTTGAAAAACGCGTTTTCTGTCAAAATACGACGCAAAATGTTGCGTAACAAAATCAGATAAAAAAAGGCTCTGATTAAAGCAATTTCCTGCAAAGCGTAAGCGAAAAAACCAGATAGAAACTCCATCGATGAATATTCATGGCTTGAGCGAAGACCTTGCAGAAACAAACAAAAAGGATTGCTGATAAAATTCTCTGCGTATTGTTGTAGTTGATGAGAAAAAGCAAACAGTTATCACGAAAACAAAGTATATTAAAGAAAATAGTTTTTTCGCTTCCGTCTTTTTGTGCATCTCTTCATCAACTTTCAACGTCGTGTCAAGGAAAGTGCTTCGTTTAACGCTGTTTGTGTGAGTGTTTTGATAAATGCAGATTATTCCAGCAGGGGATTTCTCTTGAGATTACTTCATACGGAGGAACTCAATCTTGATGAGAGTTACAAAAAGTTAACAAATAAAGCAAGTTTTTATTTTAATGTATTGTTTCGCATGTTTTTATGTTTAACTGAGAAGTTGTTCTTCAAAGTGTGTGGTTCTCTGTTTTTTCTTTACAAGTTGTTGAGTGGAGAAATTAAACAGCTCTGGAAACCTCGGAACGCCGTGAGTTGTATTTAAAATCTGTGGAACGCTGTAATTTGGGGTTTAAAGTAACAAATTTGTTTCAAAAACTTTTTTAGGATTTAAAACACGAATCTTTCATGCTTTTCGTTGTACGTCGTCTTAATCCTCTGCGCATTAGGCATCCTCTGAGCATTGCCAAGTAATATAGTGTTGTATTTTCCTCCAACATACATATTGGCAAAATAACCACAACTATTGATCGAAAGGATTTTAAGGAATATTCCATTGACCGATAAGTTTGCCTATAAGTCAAGCATAGAAGAGTAAAGATGATAGAATGGCTATATAAGGGTGATCCCCACGGAAATTCAAATAACAAATTTCAAACTCTGAGGTATGCCACTTTCAGAGAAAGAGCATAAGTTACTAGGAGGACTGACGAGATTTTAACCATTAGACATAAAAGAAATTTAGGTTGTTTGGTGTTGCTATTATCCCACAAAACACATAAAACGACTAAGCAACCACATTCATTGTACAAATAATTATATGAAATATTATATTCGTTAAGGTGTAAACTAGAAATTACAAAAAACGACCTAAATATAAATATTGTTTTCATTAATATTCAAAATATTGTCCAATTTGTTAGTTTTCAAACGATGCTCACAATCCAAATCAGGACTAAGTAACCAAAAAAATTGGCTGAAAGAATGATGTCATAGATTCTACTAGTCAAGAAGGTCAAACCAGGTCGGTAGTCATGCAGGGAAAACTGTATGTCGCATGATATAGCGAAGTATTGATAGTATGCCAGCAACATAAGCAGCACGGATCAGATCTTGGTTGATGAGATATCTCGTCAGTTTCAAAATTGATTAGGGATTTATGGACTAGATATCTCGTCGAAATATATTCGATAGTTAAGCACAAACTACGGGCATATTGTAATTTAATCGTGTTAAAAATGTATGTGTTTCTATTTGCGTCAAAAAAGTAGTTATTGAATTGAAATGGAAAGATTTGGGGCACAGGAAAAATCACCCCCTTCTGCTGTTACCATTTAATAAACCGAAAGCATTAAAATATTATTTTAGAAAAGAATAAATCGTATATAATACCCCACACGTAAAATTTAAAACAATCATACCAATACGGCAGAGAAAAACTCCATCCCTTGGGTTATCAATGTGATTGAAATTAAACACTCAATGAAATGAAAATTATCTTACAAATTAAATTAATTCTCGAAATAGAAACCCAACCGAACAAAAGACAGCAAAACTAACCACTTTTTTGATTGAAATGAATTTGTCTTCAGGCATTGCTCACATAAGTACCCGAACACCACAATTCAATTTTCATTTCAAACCAGGCTTCGGCGTAACATTAATTTAAGTTTCAAAGCAATAAAGTAGTTCTTATTGCAATTTATACAACTGAAATTCATCGACGAAAAAAAATCCACCATTTAACAACTAATTCCGTTCATTTAAACGCGAGTTTAAAAACAAGAGTTCCAACTCCAGGTGGGGTTTTCCAAACGCAAATATTTCTGCAATATCGCCGTATCCTTGAGGGCTTTTGGAAGTCCTGGATGTGCTTTGGTAAATAATGAATGAGCCTAGGCAAACAAATTAAGCTCGATTATTCCCTTGTTGGTCTCTGGGGACATAAAGAGTCAGAACAAAACACCATGGCCTCGGGGTTGGTAAGTATTTTCCACTAATTCCGAAAATAATCCAGTGCTGCGTGTGTTATGTGTTTTGCAAATTAAACTAGGGTAATTGATTGAGTGGATAAGTTCGAGGAAAGAGAATTAGATTGTAGCTTTGATTATTTGTAGATTCTTATGGTGAGAATTTATCGAGTTTCGCTGTTTATTAAGGTTAAAGGGAGCCAAGTTTCGCCAACTGTGTTTTTCAATCAAATGAATTACCACTTTAGCTTTCCGTCTCCCAAAAAGTATTTACCATGTACACTGCTATATATACTACTGTCTTGTACGTGTATTTTTTAGAGGGGGCCCACCGTTGGCTGATGCTTATTGAGGCGTAGTTCTTAAACCTTCAAGTGTTTCGACGCTACAAGCCATCCAAAATCTGGTCAATTTTGCTAAGGATAAAATTATTTTACTCCAAGGGGTATTAAGATCCATGTCTATTTCTCAAACCTGGTGAAAGTTTGGGTAAGGTTTTAGGACAGAAGACTTACAGGGTAGTTTTCGACAATAATATAAGTCACTAAAAGGTGGGTTGACCTTCCTGATTATTGACCCGACAAGGTATATAGTTATGAGTAAAGCTGGGTAGATATTGATGAGCGATACATCTCATCCATCAATTTCTCACTGTATATCGTCCTTGGAATAACACTGACCAGATCTTGATCACGTCATCATAAAAAAGCTGCAATATCTTGATGACGAGATATCTCGTGATTGGAATAAAACTAACCATATCTTGATAATCTCATTAACATAAAAAACTGCAGCGTTTGGATGACGAGATATCTCGAGTTAGGAATATTACCAACCAGATATTGAACATGTTATAAAAAAATGTCAATATTTTAATGACTAGATGTCTCATGATTTGAATAGAACTAACTAAATCTTGAACCCGCCATCATATAAAAAACGACAAAGTCTCGATAGCGAGATATCTCGTGATTGGTATAAAACCAACCGAATCTTGATCATCTCATTATCATATAAAAACGGTAATGTCTTAATGACGAGATATCTTGTTATTCGAATAGAACCAACCAGATTTTGATCTAGTCATCATAAAAAAACAGCAACTTCTCGATAACGAGATATCTCGTTATTGGAATACAACTAACAAGATCTTGATCTAGTGATTTTCATACGGCACTAACTTGGTGACAAGATGTCTCCTGTTTAGCAAAATTGGTAAAATCTTGATGAACGAAATATATTATCTTACCACATGGAAGGTTAATAGTCTGCTATATTGAAGCGCTTTGTTACAAGATCGAAACTCTTATGTACCAAACTTGGGTTGGATGTTTGAAGATCCTGTTTTTTTCCAAGACGACATGCAAGACCAACTTCCTAAAGTCCTGGAAAATCGGTCACTAAGATAGCAACCTTCGAATTTAGGTTTCGCAGGTCTTATTCTTGTCAAAAATGCATCCCTCCTTGCGTGTACTTCTCTCTTCTGTATCAGGGTTAACAATTGCCCAGTTTGAAAAGCAACTGATTAGGAAACGGAAGGTTACGAGTCCGAAACTCGGTCCAGATAAATACAGTCATGTACGCAGGGTCTGGTACATTTTAAATCTGTCATGGCCTCAAATGTCCTCACATTGGCGTAAATTGGTATTTTTATAATTAACGTCGTACTAGAGCACCAACCCAAAGTGAGAATTTTTGGCCATGTTAGATTTAAGGTGCAACAGCCGCCCCTACACCATACGCTTACAAACATAAAAGCACTGACCCGGATGTGTGCACCGGGCCTAACATTCACACTCTAGTTAAAACACGTTCACTTAATTAGTTTTAATGACACCATTCACAACTTGGAGCACCCTCAAAGCCCAGACTCAGATCATTTCCGAAATGAAAATCGAGTCTTTCTCCCAGATAATCGTCGTTGCAGATAGCGCAGGGAAACCCAACCATATTTTAAAGACAAGAACGAAGAAAGTCATTCATCACCGTTTTATCTCCCGTCGGATCCAATACTTAGCGATACTTCTGTACTTCCTCCCGTTCGGCAAGAAGAAGGAGCATCCTGACATTGACAGATTTTTATGCAATGACTTCTGACACGAGTCTTTACTGCGACAAAGGTGGCTCTCTGGGGAAAAAAAGGAATGGGAAAAAAGGGAATTTCTTGAAGGAGGAAAAAATTGCTGAAAAGAGTCTTGCAATGATTCTCGAGACGACCGTCGACAGATACCTGGGTCTGGCACTTTCCCTCAAAAGGAGCTGTGTCCCAACGATTAATGATGGTAAAAGTGCTGAGCTGGAGGGCTCTGTTTCGCTGAAAAGAAGATTGAGTCAACGCCTGTAGAATGTCCATTGCATTCTACCATCACTGATGTATTAGAGCGAGCACCATTTTTGTGTTCGCATAGAATGCAAAGAGTCAATGTTAGATTTGTGATAACAACGTTTAGGCCTTAGAGATACCATCGAATCACATTTCCAAAGAGTCAATGCGTGTGAACTGTTTCACAAAAGAGCGATTTTATTAAAATATGTGTTACGTCCAGACATGTGCATTCATGCATATCTGTCTGTTAGCCGTCGATTATAGCTGTCATCTGACCGTGGTTCAAAACTACGTGGCACTGTTCCCGGAACTTTCCCTTCATGAATCACCCGGGACCGTCGCCAATAGCCCCTATCTACATAGGAAACGATTACATATGGTAAAAAGTATTGCTTAAGGGTGTATGTATACACTAGAATTCTCGAAAATCAAATCGACCAGAATATTAATATTTGTTTTATCAATTCAAAATATTTTCCAATTTTTTAGCTTTCAAACGATGCCAATATATTGCAAATGTTTGAAATAGTTATCTAGTTAAAATGGTTCTTGTTAGTTACTGTCAACAGGTAATTGATAATTTTTAAATAGCGTCGCACTAGAGCAACACAATGGGCTATTGACGACGATCCTGGATCAATCCCTTAAGGAAAATAGTCAAGGCTTACACCACGAAATGTACTGTCAGCATTAACATACATGTTTCCAAAACTTTAAACTCGAGTTTTGTAGTACTGTGTTTTTCAATAGGATGCTTTGTTCGAAAGATGATAACTCCACAATGAATTCACTTATTATAATTAGTTTTGCATTATTATGATCAATATGAAATATTGGATGTTTTGAACTTCAATTAGAGTATTTAGTCTAGAAATAGATTTTTAATTGATTTTTAAATTTTAAAATACTTGAAAATATTTTGATTATTTTCGATTTCTTGATTAAATTTTTTTTTTTTTAATATTTCTTCTAGCAACATGATGAAAATCAAAACATGAATAATAATATTAGTGATACTTTCCAACAGGAATCATATTTTTGAATAAACTAGAATTTGAGACATCAGGTTAAAAAAAAAAACATGCTAATTAGCTAATTACATCTTAATTAGATAATTTTATTTGCACAATGTAATTTTTTCTCTCGGAAATGGTTTTAGGAATACACCAATTACCTGTTGTAAAAAACTGGATTTTTGAAGTCAAAATTTAAAAAGAATATTCGATTGTATACATAAAAAAGCATTATAGGGTAAGGCGAGGTAATTTTAAACAAAATTTGTCTGTTCACTTTGAATCTCTATTTTCAAAATCTTGATAAAGTAATTAAACATTGTTCACCCTACTAAACTAATTTGTCAAAATACTACTTTGATATTTAATTAATACGAAGATTCCAGATAAGGAATTTAATACCGTACTCGGCTGTTTACAAATACCCCGCGTGTTTACAACTACCCCTGAAAGTAGGTGTAGTTGTAAACAACGATTTTCCTTGTGATATTGAATATTGAACAACTGACAGCATGAGGAGTAGTCATGGCAGTAGAAGGAACTCCAATGGTATTTTTACCCTTCAATTACCATAATTATAATAACCCCGTTTTGTTCTTTACATTTACCAAATACTCCCACTTCTTCCTCCAAATAAATATAGTGACACTTGAATGCAACTCTTTCAAAGGCGAAATCGATGTCTCACTGGCGTGTTCCCGTCTTTTTTGATTCATCATACCATTAAATGAAACTATAATTTCATTCAAGTTAAAAATGTTCCTGGTACGAAAAAAAAAAAAAAAAGATTACAAGAATGAACATTTCAGGCCATATAATATACATCTTAACACATAATACTGAAAATTTGTGAGGTATTCGGAGTTGTCCTTCACAAAAAAAAATCGTATTTACAAAATAGAAAATTCGCTGTTATGAATTATTTTACTTTTTATTACTTTTTTTTCTTAACTAAGGAATATAAACACAATCACTAAACTATAGCAAACTTTTAGACAGAAGAAGTGTTTTGCTGATAATAATTTTTTATACTGTCTTTCCCCATTTTAAGACGTGCAAGAACAATTTGATATTTGTATCAAATAGGCAAAATCTCTATTTTCTCTGATCCCAGAGAACGGGCAGTGACGGTTGTAAAACTATGTTCTGACATTTCCTGAAAAATCTTTTACTGAAGAATGTAACATTATAAAAAATTTTTAATTTGTGACTATAACTTATTAAAATGTAAGGTCTCATACAGACTACTATTAGTGCTGAAAAAACAACATCTTTGTGACCTTGAATTTCAAAATTCAACACAAAATGAAATCTACATTTTGGACATCTAATATTCGCAGTTCCTCCTTAATGTACAAGAACCATTTTAAAACTAATTTTTATTAAAATCGGTGTTGTGTCAGCCACAGTCGATTTGCTCCTTTTCCTTGGAATGACACTTATATGAATATTTTCACCAGTTTATCTTTTGAATTCTATCGTAGAGTTTGACGATGAGCACTGAGTAAATAAATATAGACGGTTCAATTTCATATCCGCCCTTGTACATCTGCATTGCTTCAGCATAACCTGTTAACGTATAATAACCACATATACAGTCCCCGGCACCAAATATGCCAAGACATTAACCACTCGTAGACTCGAATCTACTGTTCATTGTCTGACACGTAGCTTGAAATGCGATAAAGAGACGACAAATGGACTATCCCAAAGATGGTTGCCAATAAATCTTCGGCCTGTCGTTTTCTTGCACGATATTAGAATTTTCGAATGAATGTTTTTGAATTCGATTTCCTGAAAATCTTCAATTTGCACTGACAAGATATTCTATTACACTCTTCAGTATTCCCTCCATCCGTTAAAAGTTAAACGTATAGCTATATAGTTCTCGCAACTGTGGCCATCAAGGCAAATATTTGCTGATCTTGGACAATGATTGGATCTGAGATTTAAACTATTTATGCTAGATAGTATTCGCAGTTACCCACACTAAGCAATGGAAAAATAAATTGGAGATACTTCGATATTTTTCGCATTGTTTCAACAACTCTTTCGCATATACGGTGCAATTCATCACATTTTCTAAGCCATTCCACATACCTAGACCCCTCACTTTGAGGAACACCCTGAAACGCCTTTAAATGATGGCTAATCAGACATTATATACCCTAAGGGTAGTCACCAATCAATCTTTAGTCTGTCGGTGACTTTAAAACCCTGAAGTAAATGTTTGAGAATTCGATTTCTGAAAATTCTCATTTCAACTGATAACATACTCTACTTCATTTTTGCCAGGATTAAGGTCATCTACATATTAAGGGTTTTACTGTTTATTTAGGCAGTGACTGTCAAATCAAAGATTTGCTTAGATACCTCAGGCAATGATTGAATAGTAGATTTAAACTCTTATTGATAAATAGTATTTACATTTGCCCTCACCAGTATTTGCGACTTTAACTCTAGAGGTGGTGGCAGGAGTACAGAAATATATACATTACTCGATTTTTCATCATTACTTCAGCAAAACTCTCTTTACTGTATATACAGGGTGTCCTAAAATTCCCATACTGTTGATTCATGAATTTATTATATAAAATCAACAAACTTTAAAACAATTATTTTTATGCTAATAGTGAAAAGCAATTTTACATGACGTAGGAAAAAATTTGGATTTACATTTACAATAAATGTTCAAATTGTCCGCCTTTTTTTGGAGCAAAACTGAGGTTGTTAGCGCATATTTTTAGAAACACGTTTCAATATGCTGGGAGTAACTTCTTGTATCCCTTGAGCAATGGCAATTTTCAGATCACCTATTGGTTGTTGATTATCTTCATAAATTTTTGTTTTTCTAATATCCCACAGAAAAAAAAGTCAGGGATGCGCAGATCAGGGAACGAGGTGGCGAAATGTTTCTTGAGATGATCGCCAAAAAAATCTTGAAGCATGCCCATGGTTTCACAACTGGTATGGCAGGTTGCAACGTCTTGTTGGAAACAAGAGTCTCGTTCATTCACTTTTAATCATGCTACAAATTGTTGAATAAGTTGATATAGCGTATCTATACTCGGTATTGCATCATTTGGATATTTATGTCGCCAAATCCTTTACATCTTTCTTATGATTACATTCAAAATAAGCCTCAAACAGCGCAATTCTCTGAATGCGTTATAAATTTTTCTTGCAAAGTAGAACGAAATGACGTGGAACTTTATTATCGTACAACTTGAGTGGGAAGAAAATCAAATAATAAAATCAAATGATAAAACTATGAGCAGAGGATAAAATTCAATAATTAAAACACAAACACGGTTTATAAATATTTTTAAAGTTGGAGTACGGGAACATTTAAGACACTGGCTGATTATCCCGCGATTTCCACGGGCAACTCAAATGTAGCAAAATTTGCTCATCCCGCGATTTTCGCTGGCAGGTGTTTTTCTATCTTTATTGAGGAGCGCATCCCGCTTTTTCACCGTTTAACCAATGAAATAAATTACATACAGTGTTAGACGTTAAATTTAGATTTTAGTCAACAGTTGTCGCTAGTCGTCCACTAAATTGCGGCATTTGTAGGTACTTTGCATTTACCGCTCTAACTTCGCGCCTTTGTTTGGCGCCTTTTTCTAATCAGAAATGGCTGCTAGAAAACGTTCAGCGATTGACAGAGTATATCGCTGAACGTTTTCTAGCAGCCATTTCTGATATATTCCTTATGATTTATCAGATTCTGAAAGTGATTTTAGTTTTGATAGTGATAGTGATATAGATTTTTCGGACTGCTCCTCAGATAGCGATGAATCTGATCATGATTCAATAAACTTGCAAAGCGTTAGGCAGTGGTGCAAAATTGATATGAAGAATATTCCTCCTCCTCCTCCAGTTCCTTTTCGTGGAAATCCGGGAATTACTGTGAATATAGTTAACAATAACTTCTGACAGTTTAGTTTCTCATGATAAAAATCTATATAAAAAGTCTTTTCTAGAAAGAAAAAAATGCATATTTCAATTCTCCAATATATATAGATTTTTAATATGCAAAAAAAAACATACACGATTTTTGTAGCGATTTCGGTCCACAAATTGAGCAGTCAGAGGGTTAAGACACCCTATTGAATACTCAGCATCACCAGTGTATTTACGACTTTAATTCAAGTGGTGGTGATAGGAGTACAAAAATATATACGTTACTCGATATTTTTGTCCGTATTACTTCAGCAAAACTCAATTTACCGTAAATATAGAGTACCCGGCATCACACATATAAAATATTTTGCTCATCTAGACTTCTGCTAATCCCCTGGAGCAAAACACTATTAAATGACTGCTAATGGGACATGACCACCCCTAGATGGCCACTAATCAATCTTTGAGCTGTCGGCGATTTTCAAGGCCTTTGAACTCTGGCGAGAATGTTTATAAATTCGATTTCGTATGCATCCTTACAACTGACAAGATATTCTACTTCATTTTGCCAGATCAATCATTAAAGGTCTAGGTATAGTTGCAATAGCAGAGTGGTCGTTAAATCAAATATGTGTTTCTCAAACTCAGGTAATAATTGCATCTTAGATTTAAACTGTGGTTGAACAAGGTAATACAGAGTCTGTTCACACATTTTTTAGACCATGTATATTGTTGCTCTTTTTTTGCTGGAATCATTTAAATACACCCATGGTTCATCTATTCTGACAATTTTTTTCCATTTTTCTTTGAATAAGTGTTTTTCATATAGAATTCGGCAGCGTGTCCTGCGTTCAGCGATATGCTTTGGAGAAAGACGATGCACATTGCGTTTTTTCGCTATCTTAAGATTTAAATCAACGTTTATCATTTTGTTTACAGTGGACACCGAGCATTTTAAGGATTTTGCAACTGTCCTTTGACTAGGGGGATTTTTTCTTAACATTAAACAACGTACCTTTGCAACAGTCGAAGGTGTCCGTTTCTTCCTTGTATACTTGTTTGGAATTTGTGTCCCACTTGAGGCTCCAATTTGACATTTTTTTCCCTTTCTTGTTGACGATATTACCTATCGACGCTTTAGATATCACAAAACCATGACTCTCACATCGTGTTTGGATAACGGAATATGAATATTTCTCATCGGAAAGAGCATAAATTTAGCATTCGAACCACTGCTTCGTTAAAAACGCCATTTTGAATAAAAACAAACCTCTCAAGCCGCAGACGATAATTTTGACTTTTAAAAACATAGTACAACTGCAATTATTTCTTTTGCAGCAAACGATTTTCTATTACCGCTAACCAAAATCGTCTAAAAAATGTGGGAAAAGCCTCTGTATTTACAGGTCTATTCACACCAGTAGTCGAAACTAGTTGTCAAGTCTAGTAGTTAGTAGTGTAGATAAAACAGGCGAAATGTATAGGTGTGGCTCAATCTTTTTCGCAGCTGTACACTGTATTTAATAAACTAGTTTTACCACATATACTCTACGCAGCACCAAATATTCCAAACCATATGCACACGTATCGTTGTATTTGCTGCTCATTCTCTGAGGCATACCTTGAAATGCCATTTAATGACGACAAATGGGACATTACCATCCCACGATAGCCGCCAATCAATCTTCTGGCTATCGCCGCGACTTGCACGGTGTTAGAATTCTCTAGTGAATGTTTGTAAATTCGATTCCCTGGAGATCCTTAGTACCAATTGACAAGATATTCTATTCCAGTCTTATCAGGATTGCGACCATCCGTTAAAAGTCTGGCTGTTTAGCTATGAGGAGCATTAACGTCAATTCAAATATTTGCGGATCTAACTCGGGCAAATACCGCATCTTAGATTTAAACTCTGATTGCCAAGGTACTATTTGATGTTATCCACCGCAGAATTCATGATTGGATCCAGTCTAGTGGATTGGATGAAATGGTAGGATAGATAATCATGTCTATTAAATAAGCCCAACGTAATAAACCCAAATATGATGAAAACATTTTCAGAAAGGCCAGTACCTAATAATATAAGCTTTCCAAATTGATATTGAATAATGCAAAGTTCACTTTGTTGTGGTAAAGGTAATGGTAATTTTTAATTAACGTCGTACTAGAGCAACACAACGGGCTATTGACGACGGTCCGGGATCAATCCCTTTAGGAAAATATCCGAGGACATTACCTCGTAATTTTGAACCACGGTCAGATGTCGAGGATAAACCTGAGCGGGCACCCCACTCTCCAAACATCCACACCAACCCAATCACTCTGTTGTGCTTTGACAGTATATGTTTTAGTTATTGTCATTAGATTGATACACTTGCCAATACATTTACAAATTTTTGCTCTTGAAAACATATTTGTATACTTCTAAGCTATCGTTAATAAAATATCATCAGTCTTTGTAAAACGCTGAGCAATAATTTTATATTGTTGAATTATCGTCGAACAATGTAAAATTCATTTAGTTATTTACAAAAAGAAGCCTTTTAAAAGTTCATTACGTCCCAAACTGAATGAGTATATTATTCATAATGCTGTACCCAGGTGCAGAATTATATTCAGTTTTCTGCAACACAACTCCAAGCAATCGCAATGGTTCTGCAGGCATTTTGTCCAAATTTTGAAAACTGCAGTAAAATATAAAGCAGACGTAACACAATTATCGGCTAAATATGTATTACGTATTTATAATAAAACAACAAAATTAACTAACTTACTTCATTTAAAATTGAGGCATACTTTCATAGTTTGCAATTCTGTTGATAACTTTTGAAGCTAAAAATTGTGTCATTGACATGGAAGATGTGTTATTTATGGAGTTTTTGTGGTAATTTAGACGATGTAAGGACGCCGTTCCCCGTAGCTATAAAATAAATTAAAGGTGTGGCAAGGAGCACTGCAGAACATTGATTATTATCTTATGATTGAAAAAATATCGGCTAAAATTTTGATAAAGGAAAAATTGTTCTGAAAAGATTTTGTTAGTTATGCGAAGTACGTCGCAGTTTTAAGCAATTTCTGCTCCCTGGATGCCGTGTTAACGATATGCAATTCACACAGTAGTTGTCGTGAAGCGTTAGGAATGGTACCAAAATGGCGCCATGCTAAGTGAGTTGTGAAGAAAAATGTCCACCTCTTGTGATTAAATAAATTGATGCTTGAAAGAAAGTATCAGTCTCTTTTTCTTCTATAACAGACTAAAGATGAATACCACTGTGCAAATTGCTTCAATATGTGCTGTTGAATTGTAAATTTGATAGTAATTATGTTTAAAGTAAATGTTGTTTTAAAAGAGTTTTTAAACCGAATTATGTTACGATTGTAATTAAATTATTCTGTTATCAATAGGGTAGAATAATGTGATATCCAGACCATGTCTATGCAAACATAAATTGTTCAAATACTTGTTAAAACTTTCAGGGGTTCACATGCATACATCAGTCCTGCCTCTTGTACACTTCCTTGTATGATTTCTAACCAATTTGGCTTCTTGAGCATGGAATCTTTCAAATAATTCTGTAATACAATAAGCATAGATAGGTAGTCCTTCAATAAAACGTAGGTTAGGAACAAGACTACACAACTTGTAAATCTGGGGTTAATCTTACGTTATTCAACCTATGAACTTTTAAACTACTTTTGTTGTTTAGTTAACGTAATGTTATTTGTTAGAATGTGTAAGAAGCAAGTACTGTCACATAAGCCGAAGTTCCCGAAAAGTTGATATAAACGAGATTATGCAAAGCATATTACAATGCCACCTATGCACGTTATTAGTTGCATCTGCCTGTGCATATATAAAACTATAGACATCAATTGGAATAATTTGGAGATGTTCCGTCATGGGAATGGAACACTATCAAAATTTAAACAAGTTTTAACGCAGTTCAATGGTTGGAGATCCCCGTAAAATGTATCATACTGGGTGGCCCAGAGGGTAATGTTTGAAAAAAAGTATAATAGATGGCGCTAGCTGCAAGAAAGTGAGGTCAAACGTGGTGCGCATGATCATTAGAGTGGGTAATTTATTGTGTGGTGCGCAATATCCTCCTATGGTGTGTGTATGGCCCAGTTTTCATCGACGACACATTAAATGTTGCGAAATACAGACAGTTTCCGGACGGGAAGTTCATCCCTTTTCTTCACTGTAATGACTTGGTTCCTAATCATTGGTTTACGCAGGATGGTGCAAGACTGCGTCGTACGGCTGAAATTTTCGAAGTGCTCAGTGAGCATTTTCATGATTGGACCATTGGGTTGGATTACCCATCGACACTATCAAGATGGTATGGAGTGGTTGCCCTATTCTCCGGATTAAAAACCTCGCGATTTCTTTTTTGGGTTATTTGAAGAGCAAAATGTGGCAGAAATGTTGGAAGACACTTCCTGAAATGAAAACTGCTGTTAAAACTGCGATCGAAACGATAGACATCGAAGTCTGCTCGCGTGTAATGGATGGATTCCTGAACCAACTCACTGATGTACTTGTTAAGGAAGACGGTCACTTCGAACCTCTTTATTATCATTAATATATTATTATTATCATTAATTTATCATTCATTGTTTAGTATTTAACTTTAATATTGTCATTAAAATCTTTTCATCACTCATATGTGTTGTGAAATTTCGATTCGTTTCAAACATTACCCAATGAGCCATCCTGTAGCTTGCTTCCAATTTCTTCAAGGTTTTTGAAAGAACCCGTGTGTGGAGGAAATATCTTCTAAACATAAATAGCGCATGTTGGCAAGATATTACACTGGCTGGTGGTGGATCTTTAATGGTGTGGGGGTTTATTTAGCTGAATTTTAATGAGACCTCAGACTTACTACAAACGTCTCTGATGGGTGAACGCTAAGAATGCATCCTTTCAGACCAGGTGATGTATGCTTTTTGACGCCCGCTCATGGCAGGGATTCACTCTCATAAATGTGACCTCTTCCATCATGACAATGTGTCTACACATATGTAGACTCAGCAATTTATGGTTAGAGGAACACTCATCAGAGTTTGGGTTCTGGTCATTTCCACCTGTCACCAGATCTCAACGTTACTGGACAGATCTGGGATGTCATCTATAATCTGTGTTCCACACAGAAATCCTACACCTCCAAATACAACAGAGTGTGTACCGCTCAGCAGCACGTACAGTTTTCGATGTCTACTGAATACTTCCACATCCTCTTGGAGTCTGTTCACCGTCATATTTCTGCAGTCCTAAACGCTCGGGGAAATTCTACTAAGTATTAGACTAGTGTTGGCTAGTTCTCATGGTACTTCAATATAATTGTGCTGTAATTCATGTAGCGTTTATTAATTTGGACTTGAATCTGGATAACGGTAATCGTGGCTAGTATTTAAGTAGGGAGGTCGTCGTATGGAGGGAGGGATGTTTATCGTCTTTCGTAGAGAAGGTCAAAATGTAATTGTGCGTGAGTTTCATGATTATACCCATGAATTGATTTTGCAACGAAGTAATATGGATCTCATACGATTATCTCCAGTATCTATAATTATTAATGTGGGTTTCAAACAGCTCTCCGTAAAACTATACAAAAATCACTCTCAATTTATTCTTAAATTGAAACAGCTCGTCAAACTATACAATTAATCACTCGATTTATTTTTAAATTGAAGCTGTTCGTTAAACTATACAAATATAATCAATCTATATTTATTTTAAAACTAAAACAGCTCATCAAACTATACAAATATTCACTCTATTTATTTTTTAATTTAAACAGCTCGTCAAACTATACAAACAATCACTCTCTATTTATTTTTGAATTGAAGCCGCTCGTCAAACTATGCAACTAATCACTCTCTATTTATATTTAAACTAAAACAGCTCGTCAAACTATACAAATAATCACTCTCTATTTATTTTTGAATTGAAACAGTTCATTAAACTATAAAAATAATCACTCCATTTATTTTAAAATTTAAACAGTTCGTTAAACTATACAACTAATCACTTTCTATTTATTTTTTAATTGAAACAGTTTGTAAAACTATACAAATAATCACTCTCTGTTTGTAATTTAAAACACTTCGTTAAACTATACAAATACTCACTCTCTATTTATTTTTAAATTGAAACAGTTCGTTAAACTATACAAATACTCACTCTCTATTTATTTGTAAATTGAAACAGCTCGTCAAACTATCCAAATAATCACTCTCTGTTTTTAAATTAAAACAGTTCGTTAAACTATACAAATACTCAATCTCTATTTATTTTTAAATTGAAACAGTTCGTTAAACTACACATATAATCACTCTCTATTTATTTGTAAATTGAAACAGCTCGTCAAACTATCCATATAATCACACTCTATTTATTTTTAAATTAAAACAGCTCTTTAAACAATACAAATAATCACTCTCTATTTATTCTTAAATTGATACAGTCATTCAATATCACTTTCTTATCTATAAGATACTTAAATTGTTCTAAGCAGTATGATCATGCAAAGCATACCCTATAACATCCTGGCCTCCACTGAAAAACACGATAAGCACCATGTGACGACCTTCCTACACAAATTCTAAAAGGGTGTACCTCCCACGTTTACCCCCATACCCGAGATCATGTCACCAATTTATAAACACCCTGCATCAATTACTCCACAATTAGCATAGACCCTGCTCCACACACAGTCAACCAAATAACAACCACCCTTCCTACAGGCTCCGAAAGCGCAACACACCCTGCCTTTGTTGCAGAGAACAAAGGCAAACGAGGGACAAAAGAACAGCATCCAACTTTAGACAATTTGTCGTGGCATCGCTTCGCAAACCAATGAGGCGGCGGCACGTGTCTGTTCTTTTGGACTTTTCCGCTTGGGGAGCAGAGGAAGAAAGCTGATCGTTGGGTGTATGCAAAAATAGCGACCATTCTCCCTTCCAATTGTTTCAAAAGCGTTTTAATTAAATTTGGGGGAGGAATCGGAACGCAAAAGCCTGTGTTCGTTTGTCGTGCTCTGCATTTGGGATTTCGCTTTCATCATTGAATGGGTATGCTTCGAAAGGAACTTTAATTGAGACATACCGTAATGTTCTGAAGAGTAATTGTGTTTTTTTTTCTGATGTATTATACTGTTCCTTATTTTAAAAGCCATACAAAATCAACTTTCTCTTTTAGTGTGTCCTACGATGTTCTATTTGACTCTTTCGCCTTTAATCTTTCAAGCGGTTTCAAGGTAATGTTCGCAAATTTTTTTTTTCTAACAAAAATGTCAGGCAACGTCTTTATTCATCATTGAGTATACCGCCACTTTTAATTAATATAACAGCTGCATTAAACGTAGTTATATGTACCGTAATCTGGGTATTTTGAAACGTCGTAGAAACGTTTAAAGGGAGGTAAATATAACACAAAATCAATCTACCAAGCGTTTCAACGAGATATAACGTCCAAAATCTTGTCAATTTTGATTGGGATGAGATATGCCGTCAAGGAAGAATTTGCCTTGTTAATCGAAGTGAATGAAAATCTCACGAAGCAACAAAAACAAACTATCCCTCGATAAAGATGCATCTCAAACGCAATATGAACTTGGTGAACAGTTAGGAGTATCATAAAACCAATTTATAATCATTTACATGCAATGGGAAAGATTCAGAAGGCAGGAAAATGGGTGCCACATGCATTGAGGACGACCGTGTCATGAAGTGCATGAATCTGCTAAACGGGTAACCCAGAAAATATTTCTTGTGGAAAATCGTGACAGGAGATGAAAAATTGATATGTTATGACAATCCGAAACGCAAAAAATATTGGGTGAATCCCGGCGAATCAACATTAACGCCGAAAAGAGACATTCACTGCAAAAAAGTTCTCCTATGCATCTGGTGGGATATGAAGGGAGTACTCTAATACGAATTGCTGGAGCCCCGTGTAACTGCTGAACGCTATAAACAACATTTGCTGCGATTACAGCAGGAAATCGATCGAAAACGTCCGTATACTGGCAAAGGTTTGCGGCTCGTCAAATCTCACCATGACAATGCACTGCCGTATGTTGCAAAAGTGGTTAAGGACACGTAAGAAACGCTTGGCTGGGAAGTTTTGGAACACCAGGCGTATAGCCCCGACATACACCCTTCGGACAACCTTTTATATTTATTTCGGCCTATGCAAAATGCTTGTCCTTCTGTAAACTTTCGGACAGTGCACGATGTACGAAAATGGGTTGACGACTTCATTGTGTCAAAAGAGGAATCTTTCGACACTGCTGGCATCCGTGAACTGCCTGAACGATGGCAGAAGGTATTAGATAATGATGGAGTTTATTACGATGAATAAAAGTATTATTATCATCTCTAAATTACATATTCATTTATTTGACACATACTTTAAAACTTCTTACTACACCTGATATATATATCAAACACCCTTTGTTGAATACAAAACTACTGTTTTATTTCATACCATTCTAAGAAACTACTGCATTTAACAAGGTAAGAAACGTGGTACGGTCTAGTAAAATAATATTTATTATTTATTCACTTTGAAGAGCGCGTTTCCAAAGACAGACATGTCGAATTTTCACTGCTCGTCATCTGGAAATGACATAAGAAATCGGCTTATTTAATAAACTGTTCAATGACTGGATACATTCAGGTGAAGGGAAGTTATGACTACTTCAACAGCTGTTAAGGAAAACTCTATTCCTTCTGATGGATGGCAACACCTTTTCGACATTCTTTTCAACAAAGAAATGTAAAGGTAAAGGGAGTTTTATTTACAACTTCGCTTTTTTTGCCCTCGGCATGTCATGGACGTGGGGTAAATATCGACCTTCTTGCATCTTTATTTATTCTTCGGGTATAGGCCAGGGAAGGAGTAGAAAAGATTTTGTATGTTTGAAGGTCGGACATTAATTTAGCTGTAATTAAATAACGCCGCATTCAAGAAACTTTAATTAAACTTCAAAGTGTAAGATCATTGGTTTAGAGCAAAAACTCATTAACTGACATATTCAGGACAGCCGGTTTTGATATTTAATGATTTTTCATGACGATGAAAAATTCATTTCGATAATTATAATCGGTTTTTGAAGGAAAATATAACAATATATCATTTGTACTAGTAATCTAAAAAGTAACAGTTAGCTTTTAATCGGCCGTGGTGTAAAGTTATTTTTGTTTGTCAGTTGATGCGTTTATTCTCTAGGCCGACAATACACTCATAATTTCAAAATATGAAAAGAACTCATCAATTTTACATATAACTGATCTTTTAATGAGTTTGTTGTGTCTACAGATTATTTGAGGACATTTAAATACTTATATACAGCAGGGCTCGAAATACCCGGGTGCACAGGGGGCACAGTGTAAATGAAAATAAAATTGTGCACCTAATTTTTTCCCGCTAGGTGCACGCAGTGTACCTAACGTTAAAATTAATGATGTTAATATGTTATTTATTTATTTGATAATTATGTTATTTTGATGTTTGAACAAAATATTAGTATCTACCTCTCGCTCTAAAGGAACGTAATTGAAATTCCTAAATGCACACTATGCGAAAACAAAATCGCTTGATCTTAACGGGCTTATACAGGAGGAACTTCTACTTGTGTCACTGCTACCAGAACTTTCCTATGATCGAAACATTTTCCAGTTAGCTCTGTTGAAGCGATTGTCGCGACAGCCGTGCGCCGGAGAAGGGAGAATTCAGGTGTTTAAATATTTTTATTTACTATCTACTACTAACCTATCTAAACATACCCAACTAATAAAATAGTTTCTCTCTATATTAAAAAACAGTTGCCGCCGCCGTTGCAGGATTGAAAAATTTGTTGTTTTGCTCGATTCTTAGACGGTTTTCAGAGAAAGTACGGATCAGAAAATTACGAAATAAACATGGTTTGTTCTTCGTCGTATTCCCTGGACAATTTTGAAGATTTTTTTTCCGATGCGGCTATTAGTTTAGAGTTTATTAAGTGTCATAGTTGAAAAAGCGAAATATATACAGGGGGTTGGCGAGCGCAAGCGAGCAGGGGGCGGATCCCCTTAGTATATTACATTAATGCTCTCATATTACGGTATTTTTTAAATGTGCACCTAAAATATAACCTGTGCACCTAATTTAAAAACTTAGGTGCACAAGATGCACCTGTATTAAAAAATATATTCCGAGGCCTGATATACAGCATGAAGGTTGGCAGCTTCTCTTGATCTTCAAGATGAGTACCCGTTATTTTTTACCTTAAGTATGTCTTGATTTTGGTTAGGTTATAAAGAAATGTAGATTCTCGCAGCCAATAAGTGATTGAAAAACAAAAAGTATTTTGGGGGAATATTCCCGAATGCATGGGTATTCTACATTTTTTCATGCATGAATTAGATTTGTCTTTGTACCAAACAAGGATTTTAACGTCTAATCTATTGAGAGATTAATCAATTCCATCAGTAGTTGTTTAAGCTCCTTGATGACATGAATTTGACCATATACTGAGAGACTAATCATTTCCATCAGTAGCTTTTTAGGCCCCTTGGTGACATGAACTTCGTTATGTACGGAGAGCATAATCCATTCCAGTAGTTCTTTGATCCAGTAGAACTGGGAGAAGCGGTAAAGCTAATTTGAATGTAATGATGGATGGAATTTGAATACTTCTTGGTTGCAGCATGAACTTATCCAGTTTCTGTTGAACCTTTAGATGGGCACCGATCATTTCTGACCTTAAGGATTGACGGTTATCTATCGAGATAATCGACTTCAACTTATTGGCAACCTAATTTGGGTTAGTTAGGAAAATGTAGATTCGTAGCAATAAGTGGTTGAAAAGCAAAAAAATAATTTTTCGGGGATGCTACCGAACTCAAGGGTTTTCTACTGCTATTTTTCCAATTCGATTGGAATTTTCTTAGCATGAAACAAGGACTTTAAAATAACATCTACTGAGAGCTTAATCAATTCCAACTGTAGCTCTTAATGATCCTTGGAGACATAGACTAGGATAGATTAAAATACTAAGTTGAATGTAAATTCATGATTCGAATTCAATGAATCGTTCGTTGTTTTCTATAATTAAGAGATCTATAATAGCTACATGCCGTTCAAATTAAACCGGAATTTCATTTTGAAGAAGCTTTTCGAAGAAGGTAGCATTTTATTTATTAATAAAAATAAAAGATTTGTTCTGTAATATTTGAATTCAGCATGATTCGAATTCAGTTAACTCCAATAAACTATCCTGTTGTTCGTCAAGAGATATCTTGTCATTAGCAAAATTAACCAGATCTTGATGGGCGATATTAATCACCATTAGCAGAACTAACCACATCGTGGTCTCAGCATCATATAAGAAAACAACAATATCTTGATGACGAGATATCTTGTGAATTTAACAATTGGTCAGATCTTGATTGACGAAATATCTTGTCGAAACAACTTGGAGGGTTTATACAGCGAACACGATTTTAAGGGGGTCCGGGACACAAAAATCGTCAAATTTTCGAATTTTTTTTATCATTATTTTAAGAAATCGTCTGTGTTTTTCTGCTTAAAATGACGTCTAAATCATGTTTCTATCTTAATTAGAACTAAAGATATAATACTTTTTGTGGTGTTTTGAAAATCTAACACTCTTGACAGTTGTTGTCATGGCAACAAGATCTGTCTTTAAAACTTTAAATGCGTTTTTCTCCATGATACATTTTTTCAAGATTTCCTGTATTCAAATTGCTATAAGTCGAAAACCGATAAAGTTTAAGTGTTGAAATTTGGAATATATCTTTTTCAAACATTATACTTTAATTTTAATTCAGCAAATTTAAAACAAATATTTACTTTTAAAAATATGACTTTAAAAAAAAAATACCTTAAAATTTTCAAAAATTTTCATTCGAATATTTTTTATTTTTTAGTAAATTAATATTTTTTAAATTGCTGAATCGAAATTGAAGTTTATAAATTTGTGAATAATTTACTGCAAGAATTTTAAAAATTGATCAAAAATATTTTGAGTTTTAAAAATTTTAAATGGCCCCTCTTTTTTTCAAAAAAATTTAATTTAAAATTTTTAAAAATCTTTTGGAAAAATTTTGTGTTGTGATTTTGCTTATTAGTTAGATGGGTAATCATCACGAATACAAAAAAATTTAAAATTCTGAATTATTTATTAAAAAAATTTTTTTGATGTGTCCCGGACCCCCTAAGTGAAGAAACTTGAATTTCGGTCGTTTCGCTTCATGTAAAATTCTGTATGTTTGATCATTATCTTCTTATTTGGGTGATGTAAGAAAGTTTATTATATCTCATTACTTTAGAGTGGACCAGATAGACACGTTATATCTATGGGGCGGAGTGATTTCTTTTTCGAAAGGTCATATGCATTGTAGAAAAGTATAATAGCAAATAACCTTTATTTGTACATAGATTATCTAACTCCACTCTACATGTTGTTCAAACCTTTCATCACAAAACTTAGGGAGAGAGATACAGGGCCATATCCACTATGCGATATGTGTGTCCCTAAGCGCCACCCGAAGGTACTGGAAGGTACATTGGGGTACATAAATCAAATACTGCAAGTATGTGATCAGCATTTTTATTAGCAACCCATTTGGGTATTAAAAATAATACCTCTACTCGAATACAAGGACATTTACAATTACTGTCGTCATTTAAATTCATCACCTGAAGTAGGTTTTAAAATAAAAATATCATATTAATAAATCAACATAGCTCAGAAATTCTTTAATGATGTTTTTTTAAGTGTTATCACCAGACAGAAACCGGTAAAACTCGTAATGATATTTCTGTCACAGTTGTTTCCACAAATCACCAAAACCAGGACGAAACAGTGATGTTTTAGTAAGGAAAATATTTCCCAATCTCGGCAAAATATAACTCAACTGAACTGCAAGGAGACTTTTTCCTATAACATCCGACCGTTGAGATTTTTTTCTTCAGAACTAGCAACCGTATACTCAGGAAATTAGTAATACAGTAGAACTGCAATTATCCGAACTCCGACTCTCCGAATCGCTGATTATCCGAATCGCTTTCAGAATTTCAGAAAAAAAAATTAAAACGGAAACGTATTGGGATTCGCAAAATAATGATTCTGGGTTTTAAATTCTAAATGATGATGAACTTATTGAAAGTGTGAGAGAAGAAACTGTCGTTGAAGAAGATGACATTATTGTCGAAGTTGAAGCAGACACGGGACCATCAGCTAGTGAAGCATTTGCCGGCCTTGAAACTGCGTTGAAGTGGATGGAGCGAAAGCCCGAATGTGACAACATGTAACTCTTCTCATTATCAAGCGGATACGCGACTTGATTGCCCGAAAACGGATTAAGACAGTCAAACAGCTTACTTTGACCGAGATGTTTAGCAAGCAATGACTTTCATTTACAGTACGGTATGTACATACTGTACTAATGTACGGCACTTGTAAGTACGCGTAACATGTAAAAATGTTGCCTTTTCATTTAATTAATTAAAAGCTCTTTTTGTTTAAAACTATTTTTTTCCTCCCATTTTCAACATACATACAGTAATTAATTAAAATACATACTAGACCCTTTTTTCGGAAACAATCCATTTATCCGAATGTTTGATTATCCGAATGGGGTCCGGTCCCAATTGGTTCGGATAATTGGAGTTCTACTGTACAAAATTTATTTGAGATTCTTCCAGTAGTTATTCCAACATAGAGTTTTTTAATCCTCGTGCACTTAATTTCTTAGCGAATTTTATCTGGTGGTTGTAGCAGCTAGCTGGCTTTCGGACAGGCTCCCGCGACACAACGTTAACTATAGGCGATTTCATGGCGCAGCTTCTATTCGATTTCGATTTTGCGCCCCCAAACCCGAACATCCAATCCAATCCATGCGATTCCGACAGAGTTAAGCCACCACACGTAAAATCAGGGCAATATTTAAACCATTACGAGGACATTTCATCAAAATAAATTCACAATCGTGTCCTTGTAAAAAATGCTCATCACACAAAAGGTAATAAAATTTTAAGCATCCAACAATACACTACTCTACAATAATGGACCGGACGCCAGCGGATTTGCATAAAATCCGACTGTATGTATAGGGGGGGGGGGGTTCGTGGTATGGCCTGGGATCTTTGCATGTTGTTCCTGGTCAATTGAACACCGACGCCTACATGAACATTTTGGACATGATGTTCTTTCTACGCTCTGGCAATTTTATGGAATGGACGAATGTTACTTCCAGGGCAACAACGTTTTATGTCATGTTGCTGCCTCTGTCAAGCAGTGGTATCGAGATAGGGATGTAAAATTTCTTCCTCGATATGCTCAGAGTCCCGTTCTAAAACCCGTAGAACATTTGTACGATCAGTTAGAGACACGCTTAACGAACCAGGGAACCACGTCCCAAATCTACAGCTGAGCTGCCGATATTCTTATGACAGGAATGGACACAAATATCCATAGCAGTGCATCAAACCCTTGTTGAAAGTATGCCCACAAGGGTTGCTAGTGTAATTGCAGTTCATGGGGGACCTTCTACCTATTAAAGCAGGGCTCGAAATACCCGGGTGCGCAAGTGCACTGTGCACATGAATATAAAATTGTGCACCTAACTTTTCCCCGCTAGGTGCACGCAGTGCACACAACATTAAAAAAAGGGGGGCGTGTTTTGTGTTATTTTGATGTTGGAACAAAATATTAGAATCGACCTCACTTGCTCTAAATGAAAGTAATTAAAATTCCTAAATAAACACTATGCGAAAACAAAATAGCTGGGCCGTAACGGGTTTATACAAGAGGAAGGTTTACTTGTGCCATTGCTACCAGAACTTTCCGATGATCGAAACATTTTCCAAATGGCTCGGTTGAAGCGACTGTCGCGACAGCCGTGCGCTAGAGAAGTGAGAATTTAGATTTTTAAATATTTTTATTTACTATCTACTTCTAACCTATATATATATATATATATATATATATATATATATATATATATATATATATATATATATATATATATATATATATATATATATTTCTAATGGCGGGCACATTTGACCGAAGTCATTGGCCGCTACAAGGCCGGAAGTGATGACCACTTGTGAAGGAGCACCCAGTGGGAGGACCATCATTGCTCCTAACAATTACTTCGTAATTTTGCACCATGTTCAGATGACGAAGCAACACCTGAGCTGGTATACGCATACAAACATCCATGCACGAACCCGGATTCGAACCGGGGACCTTCCGATCTAGAGGCCAACACCTTAACCACTATACCGGTTGGTCGGCACTTCTAACCTATATAAACATACACAATTAATAAAGTAGTTTACTTTAACATTAAAGCTCTTATATTAAGTTTTTTTAAATATGCCCCTAAAATATAACCTGTGCACCTAATTTAAAAACTTAGGTACTCAAGGTGCACCTGTATTATAAAATCTATTTCGAGGCCTGTATTAAAGCATGCATTAGTTCTCTTATACCATCACATCTTGATGTCCGGTCCATTATTGTAGGTAATGTAAGTATCGTGAATAATGAATAGCACTTTTACAAATTGAAAGTCCTCCGATAGATCGGAATTTCCCAATAAGCTACACATCACTAGCGGTAATTCCCACACGTCTCCAAAACCGTTAATTCACTACCTGGTTTGAGGTTAAATGACATAAGTACTAGGGAGGGCCGAAAAACTTTTTTTTAAGTCGTAATAACGCGGAAATGTTGCAAATTCGGGAGACTAAAAAGTGGTAACAAAAGAAATAAAATCGGTTTGTATCTTCCGGTCGCGCATGTGCTCTACAGTTTGCCAAATATTGAAAAAATTCACGTTTTTACGATAATTTTTAAGATTTTTAAACTGGAGTTTTCCCGAATGGAATGGCTCAAATTCTTATGTATTAGAACCACATAAAATAATGTTTACATTTTTTTTTAAGTTAATCAATATCTTCCGGTCGCGTATTGGTTTCAGAGTTAAAGAAATTTTGAAACAAAATTGCAAATAACGGTAAATTATAGTTTAAGGAAAAAAATACTAACAATTTACCTGTAGTAAAGATAGCGATAACGACCCAGATTTTAAAGTGCCTCCTCTAATGTTTCCTCTAATGATTGGCAGATGAGAATTCAGTTAAAATTGATTGCATTATTGAGCGATCGTTACGGAAATGCTGATCGTGCTAACGCTGCAATCGCATTAAGTGTTTTGCACGACGTTGAATTAATTACCGATTCTGACGTCTCCCATGTTATAGACAAAAACAAAATAAGATGAGAATAACAAATTGTTAGGGCTGAATTGTGTAGTAAATATGACGAATTTCCTCTACAAGGTCTCTACTTGGATGGGAGGAAGGGAGACACGTTAGTGGTATATCTAGCTTATTCGAAAGGGTTCCGTAAAGTAAAAAAGTAGGAGCATTACTGTCTAATTCAAGAATCCGGTTCAGTCTACGCCGGCCATATGTCTCTATCTTTTGGAATTTCTGAAGATATTGTCACTTCTATTTTTTATCATATGTATGGTCGTGGTATTTCTCCTGAAAGATTAGTTGTCATAGGATGTGTCAAAGGCACTGCTATTAATACAAGTTGGAAAAACGGTCTGATTCGCCGAATCGAAATACATTAGAGGAAACCGTTACAACGTGCAGTTTGCCTTATATAATTCAATGAACTGCCTTTCCGGCTTGTGTCTCAATACCTAGACACTAATGAACGGGGCCGAAATCTTTCAGAGGGCCAATTGGTGAAACGCTAAGTGGCTTCGAAAAACGTTCAGTGATTGTCTTCAAATCTTGCGGCTGTCCGCTGTCCAATCCCAACATTACACAGAAGTATACTAATTAAGGTCCGCAATATACACTCTATATTTTCATGGCAATAAAGTCTGAAACTGTAAAGAGGATTTGGCTGTACGAGATACTGGTCCCTTGTCACACTCGAGGTGGTTGACAACAACGAATCGAACTCTCAGATTGTACTTTAATGAAGAAAGTCTGTAAGGTTCGCCATTTCGCATCTTACAAGAAGTGAAACGCCAAGTTGGCAACCCTACATAGAAAACGCCAAGCTGGCAACCTAAGAACAAAGCCTTTTCAATTAAAAGAAACGTCCACAAGATTTCAAGCCGAGGAAGTGCGGCAAAAGCCAATTAAAAAAGTCAGAGCAATAAATAGTTACCGAGACAACTAAAAGATAAAATCCATCTTTAGAACAGGAGGTCAAGAAAAGATTATATACAGCCGGTGGGAGGAAAGTTACACTTTTCAATGCCTATCCAAATATAATTGCTACTTTCTACTACATATAACTTACGTGACGTGACCGATTAAATTTAGTAAAATATACTCCAAATATGGAATTTTGACTCTGTGTCTTTTGAGTCTTTTACTGAACTTTCACGACGGAGTTCATCAACAACCATCGGCCTCGGACCACTACTAAGTCCAACACTTGAACTTCAAGATATAGTTGTAAATATTATAATAATAAGTCACACATTCCAATGTGGTTTAGTATTAAAAAAAGTAAATACTTAACAGGGGGACCAAAACTTGTGTACCAATCAATACAATCTTCAAGGTACCAGTCTGAAGATTTACGTAATATTGTCGACCCTGTGATTGAACAAAATGGCTTTTTGGCTCATCCATAACATTTAATATTAGCCATGATGCAAGATGATACAAAACACACAAAATAGCTCAGACTTCGACGAATTCTAAAGGCGAGACAGTTAGATCAAACGAGAACAACTATCAGAACATTCATGCCGCCAAAACTCAATTTCAAGGCTACTCGGAAATAATTAACTGGATGGACTGTGATTTATCTTCACCCCCATTATTAAAATATATCAGTGACAATGAGATTAAATCGCATATCCAAAATGACTCAGTCCCAAATTGAGATATAACACTCACCTTCCCAGTTCACACACAAAGTTTTACGATGTGTGTAACTCGTGACAGAATCCCCAGGAAAAGTTTTCGGAACTGAGGCATGATTTTATCAGAATGACTCTGTAGTCAAAGTCAATCATGCCTAACTTCGCCCATAAATCAGATTTCAATGTACATTCAGCTAATAATGAATGCCAACGGAAATGTTCAATTTTTCAACATGATTTTCTTAAACTTACAACTCTTCACACAAAAACGTAGTTTTCCCCATTAAAAAATATGTTTATAAATATCACTAATGGTCTAAAATAGTTTATTTTTAAACATTTAAACTTGTATTCAATAAAGAAAACAAAAAAAAATATGCAAATTCTTAGTATTCTTCCCTTTGAACTGTGATCTACATTTATTTGTAAATTGTTTCAAAATTTCATTACCTTTGAAGGCAATGTGTGACCGGAAGATGTTGAAGGATTTAAATAATATTTAAGCATCATTTTTATGTGGTTCTAATACCTAAGAATTTGAGCTATTAGATTCGGGAAGAGGCTAATTTAATAATGTTAAAAATTATCGTAAAAATGTGAATTTTTCCAAATGTTTTACACATTTTATAGCACATGCGTCCAGAAGATATAAACCGATTTTATTTCTTTTTTTACCTCTCTTTAATCTCCCAAATTCGCAACGTTTCCGCGTTATTACGACTTGAAAAAGAATTTGAATTTTTTCGGCCCACCCTAATAAGCATCCTATTTGTCAGTGTTGCTTCTGAAACAAGACATGCAATATTCAGTAATAAACACACACAGTGACATTTTGTTTGACACAGAAGATGTAGGCAGTTAATTTACTTCACACTAGAGCGACACAACTGGATCAAACCCGACGGCAAAAATATCAGGACAACACCAAGTACTTTTGATCAACGGTCAGGTGTAGATCAACATAGCCTAGAATCTCCACCTTCAAACTCCTACTCCACGCCATTGCTGATAAAACGGTCTGGTGGTTAAGGCGTTAGCGATAAGGCGGAAGGGCTCCTGATTCGAATCCGGGTCAGTGCTTGCATGTTTGTAAGCGTATGGTGAAGAGGCGGCTGCTGCACCTTAAATCTGTCGGGGCCAAAAATTCTCACGTTGGGTTGGTGCTCTAGAACGACGTTGATTAAAATACCAATTTACGCCAATGTGAGGACATTTGTGGACACGACATATTTAAAATATGTACCCCCTATATGATATTAAAATATGTACCCCCAATATGATATTAAAATATGTACCCCCTATATGATATTAAAATATGTATCCTGTACCCTCTATATGATATTAAAATATGTACCCCCTATGTATCCCCTATATGATATTAAAATATGTACCCCCTATATGATAGTAAAATATGTATCCCCTATATGATATTAAAATATGTAGCCCCTATGTACATGACGGTATTTAGTTGGACCATGTTTCGGACTCGTATTATTCCGTTGCTTTTCCAAATAGCTTAGTACACATACCCGGTAAACCACGGTGGCCCCTTTAAACCATTACGAAGACAATTCATTAAAATACACTACCCTACAGTAATGGACTGAGCATTAAGATGTGATGGTATAAAGGAAATAATACATGATTCACAAGGGCGATGGTCCACCACGTTTTGCAATTACCCTAGCAACCCTTCTAAGCATACTTTCAACAAGGTTTTGACACACAGCTATGGGTATGTACAGTCCGGTCCTGAGCACCCTTGAGACATTGGCAACTTGTGTACGACCCCTTGGAGGGGTGTCGCGAAGAACACAACGGGGTGTTTTGGAAGAAGGAAGCAAGAGTGGACAGAATAGGGGGAGGTCTTGCGTACTGCGTAGGCGTTTTGCTCGTACACAATAGCTCTTATGTAAACTAATAATTTAAGTTTAACCTATCCAATTATCTTGAAACTTGTCTGTAAAATTTATAACTAACTTGTAAATAAACCTTAATTTTAACTTAATTGCTCCGTTCCTGTTTCCATTGAGCTTATATTCAATGATTCCTTCAACATTCTACAAAATGGCTACGGCGTGTTCATCCGGGTACATTTGAATTAAGTAAGGAAGGGAGAATTCGACTGGGTATTTGTGTCGATTCCTGCTACAAGAATGTCACCAGCTCAGCTGTAGATTTCGGACGTGGTTCCCTGGTCCGTAAGAGTTGATCTAACCCGTTCCACAAGTGTTCTATGGGATTTAGGTCAGGACTCTGAGCTGGCCAAGCAAGACGTTTTACATCCAAATCTCGATACCACTGCTTGACAGAGGCTGCAACATGACATGGAGCGTTGTCATCCTGGAAGTAACATTCGTCCATTGCATCAAATTGCCAGAGCGTAGGAAGAACCGGATTGTCTTTAATGTTCATGCATTCGTCGGCGTTCAAATGACCAGAAACAACAAAGAAAGGTACCATGCCATACCACGAAAAATACACCCAAACAAGTAGTCGGATTTTATGCAAATCCCTAGGCGTCCGTTCCATTATTGTAGGTATTGTAAATGCATAAATACATAATCGCTTCTTTATCTAAAAACAAATTCACGGCACAAAAGGGCAATAAAATCAAAGCATGCAACAGTAAATCCCATGAATAAAGAATACCATCCCAACAAATTGAAAACGGCCGAAGACAGATTGAAATTCCATAATAAGCTCCACATCGAGAATTAATTAATCGCAATCAAGATGTCACATTAATTATGCCGTATTTTCCCGGACATTTTTTGCCTACCCTGCTGGGCCTTCGACATTTAATCTCGAATCTTAATCAACGTGGACTTAAATCATACTGTTGCAGAGTAATTAAGCACCCAAAGACCCTTCACGGGTGTACACAAAGGACTGGTGGAATATTAATTAAAAAAGAATGTTCCAATTCTATTCTTTTTAATTAATTGAAGAGATTTTCGTTGCTCGGTTGAGCGTATTGATTTTAACACCTTGAAGCTGCTTTCCACAAAAAGGGACCCTTTCGAAGCTTCTGTAAAGTATTCGAAAGTGGAACGGTTTTAACGCACAATTAATTCCAATGGGTACCTGATTTTCGTGAATGGAATGAATATCTCACGCTAGGGTGGACTGGGAGTGCGAGGCTCCGGACACCTGTGGATTTTTTTCGAAACTGAAGTGCGCTGAAGAGGTCCTCAGTTAAACGGATTCGTCGCTCAAGGTTAATGTTAGCGTTTTCATAGGAGACAACTGCACACTACATTTTATGTTTTAAGTAGAATTTGAAAGACGATTACAAATGAAACAACTTCGTGTTTTATGTTACTTCAAATTCGATGTTCAGTATCAGTTTGGTAGTTAAGATACAATTATATTTATCATGAAGATGATGTATTTAAAAAATGTTAATAATTGTTGAACATAAATGTTTAATGAATACTATTCAAGGCAGTGTCTTTATTCAATTCGATTACCGATATGCATACCATTCATACCATATTTAAATACAATTATAATGGATATAAGCATCGATATGAAAATTTCAGAAGTCCAAATGAAATAAAATTATTGATCAAAAATATAAAATGGAAGAACACTTGGTTTTTTACATTTTTCAATTGGATTTTTACAGATGTTAATTCTTACTTGGAGTACAATGCACGACACAAAGTTCACATCCCATTTATGTCACCATAATATACTTCTGAAGGTTCAACTTTAATTGACAATAATTCGTTTGTTCAAAGGCTGTTGTTTTACCTATAAATCTATTTGCGAGTCTATTTAGATTTTAACTAATTCAATTGATAGCAGCGTTGCTAGTCAATTTGAGTACCGATATTCAAACCATTCGTACTATATTTAAATACAATTCCAATGTATATAAACATCGATATGAACATTTTATACGTCCAAATGAAATAAAATTAGTTAAAAACTTAAAATGAAAAACCACTTGTTTTATATTTTTCAAATGTATTGTTTCTGGTGTTATTTATTACTTCTAGAACAATGCACTGTAAAAAGTTCACATCCCGTTTATGTCACCATAATTTACTTCTGAACGTCCAATTGAATTGCTTTCATCCACTTGTTCAAAGGCTGTTGTTTTACTTCGAAATATATTTGCGAATCGATTTAGATTTTTTTCTGTGCCAATTTCGATCTCCCCACTATCTCATTACCCTCGGTCATCCATCAGGCTCCTGAAGAATTTCATTAAAACAAAGATAACACTTCCGCACTGTTATAGGAATATTATGCAGTTCCAAACTCAAATAAAACATTTTTAAACGTTGAGGTATATTGGTGAATTTGTATAGTATCGGTTGATTTTATATTGTTTATATCCATTTATTGCCATACTCCAGGACACAAATAGTGTCTTTACCTGTGATATGTACGTTAATAAAATGTAAATACAAGGTTCAGGACACCTTTTAATTGTCCGTGCTTGTATTTGCAATTCAATAGTACGCCAGTCTTTTGCATATGTCGTGTTATAAGGAAACACAATTTACAAAGTAAGGTCCGTTGTGAATTTCTTCCTTTTAAGCATTTTTATATTGATCACATGGTATTGTATTGTAACCTGAGTGCTACTTTGTCAACCTGAAAGATTTACAGGCTGTCCATTTCATTGGTGTAGTAACACAGCAGTGTTGCTACACCAATGAAAGCGTATAGTAAAACGTACTTAATATTATCTTTAACACTTACGACTAAACCTTATTTATTAAAAGATGGTTTTGATATTGATTTGACTCTAAATGTCACAAGATTTAAAAATATAGTATTTTTTCTTTAACCCTACGAAATACATAAAGATTAAAACACTACGGCACAACTCTGATATACGCATACTTTTCTGGCTATACTTTTGACATGTTATTTGGCACACTTTTTGGAACGAGTTGTGGCAGGTAAAGACAACCCATATTTATTAATATTAATGTTGTTATGACAACCTCGCCTAGCTAAAGTTTAAAATTTTATTTCGAATATTCCAAAATGTTCTTTCCGTTTCCGTTAAGTTGAATTTTTATTTTTGTTAAAATATATTTTTAACAAGTATTTAGATATTGTTAGAAATTTAGATTGTAAGGAGTTTAAAACATAGTGTGTTAGTTTCTGTTCCGTTAATCATTTACGGCAAAAGCATATTATTTTCAATTAAGAAAAACAATGATTTTTTTTTCTAAGAATTTTTTCATTGGTATCACAAAAACGGTGCAACAAAGGCGCAAAAAGCTTCTATACAAAGTATGTGCACATCAATGATTTACCATATCTACATTTATTGATTTAAATAATCCTAGGAAAGATTATAGAGTTCGAAAAGGTCAAAATCTCAGGGAAGACTACATGTTACAGAAATTATACGTGTGTATGGACATCTCAGGTGGTTAACTTGAAGTTTTCACCAGTTGATGTTTTGCATATTCCCTTCGTTGAAAGGGAATATACAAAACATCTATCTTTGTAAGCAAGAACATCTTACCAACAACCAGTTACATAGGACCTTGTGATATATAGAGAGGACCTATAAAGCAGATTTTCCGTTTTTTTAATACCGCTACTTCATATATGTAAATATCAGTACATAAGCACTTCATATCACTTGTAATATTGCTAATTTTATTATTTGTATGTGTAGGCAAATGTAATATTAAGATTTTAAAACTACATCGTTTTAATACGGCGTCTTTGCTTGCAATCAAACGTATGATGAGCAAGTATATATATATATATCCTCTACAAATAAGCAGTCTAATATAAGAATTATATCCTACTCACTGTGTGCTACCACGTGTAAAATTTTGTGTGGAGTTTTGTGTCACAGAGGAAGTATGTGTAAGGCAGATGTTTCCTTATCTCTTTCCATTATATCTTTTTCAATGTGCAGCTAATTGTGTAAGACAGATATATAGTTGTTTCCTGCATGTATACTTGTGATACTACCCTTGGCCCTATGATACTAACAGTTGCACCATATTTATTTGCAATGGAATATAGTCTTATGTAGTTCATTGACAAACAGAAATAATACGAGTAAGCATATGTGACAGATTCTTCCTTATTTCTAGCCATTGTATCTCAAATTCAAACGTATTAAATTAAGCACTACCCAATACATACGGGTACCCGTTGTACCATCCATATGTGCAGTGAACTGCAGTATATTGACCTAAACATAAAACGTCCCACGGTACAGAAGAAGGATGTATAAGACCATATAGGTTTACTTATTAACTATATCTCGTAAATAAAGAGGTTAATACATTACATGCTACTTGCGGTGTGATACCAGTTGCACCATCTGTATGTGTAGTGAAATGCAATAGATTGAATAAAGCAAAAAACTTTTTTATGATACAGGATATATGAGGCAGATGCTTCCTTATCATGTCGCTATGCCTTAGATATAAACGTACTAATATAATCCTTCTTGCGGTGTACTAAACGTTGTACTATATATGGGTGTAGTAAAATACAGTAGGATTTCAGCAAACGCTTTGATTGAGGACGGATGTGTGAGATATATCTTTTAATGATACAAAAGGAAGATGTATGAGACCGATGTTTCCCTATTTCCTGCCACAGTGTGTCAGAAGTAAACATCCTAACATAATAACTACATATTACTTGTGGTGTGTTACCAGTTCTACCATTGATATGTATAACGTGAGTTGATTCTAAGTTGTATGTAATAGTTCAACATGTGTAAGTTGACTTAAGAAAGATACTTCTTATGATTCAGAGGAAATATTAGTAGGCCATGTTTCATAATTTCCTGCCATAATATTTCAAAACTAAAATAAAAATGTAAGCACTACTTGTGGCGTGATACCAGTTATGTCATTTATGTAAGTAGTGAAATGCAGCATCTTGACTTAAGCGGAAAACGTCTTTTGATGCAGAGGACGAATGTATGTGACACGGTGTCTTATTTCCTGACTCATCTCAGAACTAAACAACCTAATATAAGCACAATTTGTGATATGCTATAAGTTGCACCATATATGCGTGTCGCAAAATACAGTACATACATGAAGAAAACTTGTTATATGATACAGAGGAAGGGTGTTTAAGAGAGATATTCCATAGTTTCTTGGCACAACGTCTCAGACATGAACAAACCTACATAAGCCCTACATCAAAACTGCTTCCTTCTTCTGCTATTATATTTCAGAACTAAATACAAAATACAAGCACTACTTGTGTGCTGTAAAACCAGTTATATCATTTGTATGTGTAGTGAATGCAGCATAATTTGCCTTAAGCGGAAAACTTACGATGCATAGGACGGATGTATAAGACACATGTTGCCTTATTTCCTACCATACATCAGAGCTATGCAGCCTAAGGTAAGCACATCTTGTGATGTACTACCAATTCTACCATCTATATATTCAGCGAAAAAGACTTAAAGAAAGTGTGTTATATGTGATACAGAGGAAGGGTGTAAGAGATATTTCGTAGTTTCCTGGCACAACGGTCTCAGACGTAAACAACTCTACACAAGCCCGGCATCAAACCTGCTCCCTTCTCCTGCTGATATATTTCAGAACTAAATACGAAATTCAAGCACTACTTGTGCTGTGATACCAGTTATAACATTTATATGTGTAGTGAATGCAGCATATTGACTTGCACATATAAACCTTCGCGACATAAGCGAAAAACTTATGTCGCAGATTACGGATGTATAAGTCATACGTTGCCTTATTTCCTACCATACATAAGAACTCTACAACCTAATGTAAGCACAACTTGTGATGTGCTAGCAGTTCTACCTTCTATATGTTTAGCGAAAAAGACTAAAAGAAAACTTGTTATATGATACAGAGAAAAAGAGTGTGTAAGAGAGATATTCCGTAGTTTTCTGGCACAACGTCTCAGACGTTAACAACCCTACATAAACCTTTAATCAAACCTGCTCACTTCTGCAGTTATATTTTGGAACTAAATACAAGCACTACGTGTGCAGCGATACCAGTTATATCATTTATATGTGTAGTGAATGCAGCATATTGAATTCAGCGGAAAACGTATGATGCAGAGAACGGATGTATAAGACACATGTTGCCTTATTTCCTACCGAAAAAGACTTAAATAAAACTTGGTATATGTTGCAGAGGAAGGGTGTACGCCAGATATATTCCATAGTTTCCTGGCACAACGTCTCAGATGTAAAAAACCATACAAGAGCCCTACATCTAACATGCTCCCTTCTGCAGATATATTTCAGAACTAAATACGTGTAGTGAATGCAGCATATTGACTTCAGCGTAAAACGTGTGATGTACAGGACGGATGTATAAGACACATGTTGCCTTATTTCCTACCGAAAAAGACTTAAATAAAACTTGTTATATGATGCAGAGGAAGGGTGTACGACAGATATATTCCATAGTTTCCTGGCACAACGTCTCAGATGTAAAAAACCCTACAAGAGCCCTACATCAAACATGCTCCCTTCTGCAGATATATTTCAGAACTAAATACAAGCACTACTTGTGTGCTGCGATACCAGTTATATAATTTATATGCAGAGAGAATGCAGCATATTGACTTAAGCGGAAAACGCATGATACAGAACACGGATGAATAACACACATGTTGTCTTATTTCATAGTATGCATCAGAACTATACAACCTAATGTGAGCTCAACTTGTGATGTACTACCAGTTTTATCAACTATATACAGGGTGGTCCCGAATTCATGGTACAAACTTTAATGGTAGGTACAGGACATTGTAACAATGATTTATTGTATAGGAATGTATAGTCGCAAGTGACGCGGTGAGGCGAAAACAGGGGAAATAACGGCCGAAAGGAAAAACAAAGATTTTATTGAAAGCGTTGTTGACAAGTGTCATGTTTACAGTAATTGTTCAAAATTGCGTCCACCAGTATCGATACATGCTTGACAGCGTCTGTGGAGCGATTGACGTACACGTTCAAAGATGCCTGGTATTTCACGCACACCTGCAGCAGCTACAGATAAGCGAGCGACGAGATCCTCATCTGAGTCAACTGGAGTCTCATAAACAAGATGCTTTAGATGTCCCCATAAAAAGTAATCGAGGCTCGATAAATCGGGAGATCGGGGTGGCCAAGGGACTGGTCCACCACGCCCAATCCATCGAGTACCAAACGTGGCATTCAGGTAATTCCGTACATCAATGCTGAAGTGTGCTGGCGCCCCATCGTGCTGAAACCACATGCGGTTACGAATGGCGATCGGAACATCATGCAGCAGTTGTGGTAACACTTTTTTCTGGATACGTAAAGTCACCCATCGTCTACGGCAGCACAATTGTGAATGGCGCTTTTCCCTACTGCGATGCATCATGTTCAACAGCGGCTAGACATCTACTGCCCTCTACCGGCAATGATACCAACCGATCACTCCATTTCTCTTTCCTTTTATTTCCCCTGTTTACGCCTCACCGCGTCACTTGCGACTATACATTCCTATACAATAAATCATTGTTACAATGTCCTGTCCCTACCATTAAAGTTTGTACCATGAATTCGGGACCACCCTGTATTTAGAGAAAAAGACTCGAAGGAAAGTTTGTAATATGATACAGAGGAAAAGGGGTTTATAAGATAGATATTCCGTAGTTTTCTGGCACAACGTCTCAGATGTAAAAAACCCTACAAGAGCCCTACATCAAACATGCTCCGTTCTGCAGATATATTTCAGAACTAAATACAAGCATTACTCGTGTACTGCGATACCGGTTATATCATTTATATGTAGAGAGAATGTGCAGCATATTGACTTAATCGGAAAACGTATGATACAGAGGACGGATGTATAACACACATGTTGCCTTATTTCATACTATGCATCAGAACTATACAACCTAATGTGAGCTCAACTTGTGATGTACTACCAGTTTTATCATCTCTATGTTTAGAGAAAAAGACTCAAAGGAAAATTTGTAATATGATACAGAGGAAAAGGGGTTTATAAGAGAGATATTCCGTAGTTTTCTGGCACAACGTCTCAGATGTAAAAAACCCTACAAGAGCCCTACATCAAACATGCTCCCTTCTGCAGATATATTTCAGAACTAAATACAAGCACTACTCGTGTGCTGCGATACCAGTTATATAATGTGATGCATTCTATCGCATAATTTATATGCAGATAGAATGCAGCATATTGACTTAATTGGAAAACGCATGATACAGACGACGGATGAATATTGTTATATGTTGCCTTATTTCATGCATCAGAACTATACAACCTAATGTGAGCTCAACTTGTGATGTACTACCAGTTTTATAATCTCTATGTTTAGAGAAAAAGACTCGAAGGAAAATTTGTTATATGATACAGAGGAAAAGGGGTTTATAAGAGAGATATTCCGTAGTTTTCTGGCACAACGTCTCAGATGTAAAAAACCCTACAAGAGCCCTACATCAAACATGCTCCCTTCTGCAGATATATTTCAGAACTAAATACAACCACTACTCGTGTGCTGCGATACCAGTTATATAATTTATATGCAGATAGAATGCAGCATATTGACTTAATCGGAAAACGCATGATACAGAGGACGGATGAATATTGTTATATGTTGCCTTATTTCATGCATCAGAACTATACAACCTAATGTGAGCTCAACTTGTGATGTACTACCAGTTTTATAATCTCTATGTTTAGAGAAAAAGACTCAAAGGAAAATTTGTAATATGATACAGAGGAAAAGGGGTTTATAAGAGAGATATTCTGTAGTTTTCTGGCACAACTTCTCAGATGTAAAAAACCCTACAAGAGCCCTACATCAAACATGCTCCCTTCTGCAGATATATTTCAGAACTAAATACAACCACTACTCGTGTGCTGCGATACCAGTTATATAATTTATATGCAGATAGAATGCAGCATATTGACTTAATCGGAAAACGCATGATACAGAGGACGGATGAATATTGTTATATGTTGCCTTATTTCATGCATCAGAACTATACAACCTAATGTGAGCTCAACTTGTGATGTACTACCAGTTTTATAATCTCTATGTTTAGAGAAAAAGACTCGAAGGAAAATTTGTTATATGATACAGAGGAAAAGGGGTTTATAAGAGAGATATTCCGTAGTTTCCTGGCACAGCGTCTCATACGTAAACACCCCTACACAAGCTCTAGATCTCAATTGTACCGCAACCCAGATTCTCGGGCATTGTTTCCCTCGAATACACCAGCAGCGATTCCGAAAACCAGCGTTTCGATAATTGAATTTCTTCCACCCAAAACCTGCCTCCTTCTTAGTCCTGCACCGAGCATTCTCGCTGCCGCACTTCGCCTAAATTGCGAACCCCAACTTCTTAACCACACTTCCTCCACCCCGCGATTCAACAGACACGGAAATTCAGCAGTTAATCGTTTGCTTCCAAGCGCCCTCCCCCGACGCCCCGAGGGCTGAAATTCGCGAGGCAGCCATATGATTTACGAGCACTGCCTGCTAGAAGTGAGATTAATTCCGGTACACCCTCCTGTTGAGCTATTCGGGGAATTCGGGACGCCCTATATTATATCCCGGAGATCCCGAAACCTTTCTTCGAAGGGCAGGAATTTCCCGGATCGGGGAGGGGTGAAGGGAGGCAGGATCTCCTCCGGGAAAAGTTTTAGGGGTATTGTGCTGCAGACGTCGTTTATATTCGAAGACGGGAATTTTTTTGTTTCGCCCACCAAAGGCGGTTTTTGAGGATATGCGAGAGTTGAAGGAGAAGGGTTGAAGGCAAGGTTCAAGGTTGTTTCTCTGGACTTTTGTTTTGAGACTTCGCGTTAGCCCTTTATCAGCAACGGTATCCAATCGATTGGTGGTGGTCTACCCCGTAATACTTTCAGGCACAGCAAAACTATACTAGACACCAAAATATACTTCACTTTTCGTTGAACTCCTGGCACTGAATCTATCAGTTTTGACAAGACCAGCTGAGTAATGCCAAATATTATTTAAAAATATCATACCGCATAAAATTCAGTTTCATGACTTGTTTTGAGACTTCGTTAGACCTTTATCAGCAACGGTATCCAATCGATTGGTGGTGGTCTACCCCGTAATACTTTCAGGCACAGCAAAACTATACTAGACACCAAAATATACTTCACTTTTCGTTGAACTCCTGGCACTTAATCTATCAGTTTTGACAAGACCAGCTGAGTAATGCCAAATATTATTTTAAAATATCATACCGCATAAAATTCAGTTTCATGACTTGTTTTGAGACTTCGTTAGACCTTTATCAGCAACGGTATCCAATCGATTGTTGGTGGTCTACCCCGTAATACTTTCAGGCACAGCAAAACTATACTAGACACCAAAATATACTTCACTTTTCGTAGAACTCCTGGCACTTAACCTCTCAGTTTCGACAAGACCAGCTGAGTAATACCAAATATTACTTAAAAATATCATACCGCATCAAATTCAGTTTCATGACTTGTTTTGAGACTTCGTTAGACCTTTATCAGCAACGGTATCCAATCGATTGGTGGTGGTCTACCCCGTAATACTTTCAGGCACAGCAAAACTATACTAGACACCAAAATATACTTCACTTTTCGTTGAACTCCTGGCACTTAATCTATCAGTTTTGACAAGACCAGCTGAGTAATGCCAAATATTATTTTAAAATATCATACCGCATAAAATTCAGTTTCATGACTTGTTTTGAGACTTCGTTAGACCTTTATCAGCAACGGTATCCAATCGATTGGTGGTGGTCTACCCCGTAATACTTTCAGGCACAGCAAAACTATACTAGACACCAAAATATACTTCACTTTTCGTTGAACTCCTGGCACTTAATCTATCAGTTTTGACAAGACCAGCTGAGTAATGTCAAATATTATTTTAAAATATCATACCGCATAAAATTCAGTTTCATGACTTGTTTTGAGACTTCGTTAGACCTTTATCAGCAACGGTATCCAATCGATTGTTGGTGGTCTACCCCGTAATACTTTCAGGCACAGCAAAACTATACTAGACACCAAAATATACTTCACTTTTCGTAGAACTCCTGGCACTTAACCTCTCAGTTTCGACAAGACCAGCTGAGTAATACCAAATATTACTTAAAAATATCATACCGCATCAAATTCAGTTTCATGACTTGTTTTGAGACTTCGTTAGACCTTTATCAGCAACGGTATCCAATCGATTGGTGGTGGTCTACCCCGTAATACTTTCAGGCACAGCAAAAGTATACTAGACACCAAAATATACTTCACTTTTCGTTGAACTCCTGGCACTTAATCTATCAGTTTTGACAAGACCAGCTGAGTAATGCCAAATATTATTTTAAAATATCATACCGCATAAAATTCAGTTTCATGACTTGTTTTGAGACTTCGTTAGACCTTTATCAGCAACGGTATCCAATCGATTGGTGGTGGTCTACCCCGTAATACTTTCAGGCACAGCAAAACTATACTAGACACCAAAATATACTTCACTTTTCGTAGAACTCCTGGCACTTAACCTCTCAGTTTCGACAAGACCAGCTGAGTAATGCCAAATATTATTTTAAAATATCATACCGCATAAAATTCAGTTTCATGACTTGTTTTGAGACTTCGTTAGACCTTTATCAGCAACGGTATCCAATCGATTGGTGGTGGTCTACCCCGTAATACTTTCAGGCACAGCAAAACTATACTAGACACCAAAATATACTTCACTTTTCGTAGAACTCCTGGCACTTAACCTCTCAGTTTCGACAAGACCAGCTGAGTAATACCAAATATTACTTAAAAATATCATACCGCATCAAATTCAGTTTCATGACTTGTTTTGAGACTTCGTTAGACCTTTATCAGCAACGGTATCCAATCGATTGGTGGTGGTCTTCCTTGTAATACTTTCAGGCAATACAGAGCTATACTGGACACTGAACCATGCTTCACTTTTCGTAGTAGAACTTCTGGCACTGTACCTATCAGTTTCGACAAGACCAGCTGAGTAATGCCACATATAATTTTAAAATATCATAACGTATAAAATTGAGTTTCATGACTTGTTTTTGAAAGCCCTTTTTCCACAACAATATCAACCATACTAACAACACCAACTGTGTTATATATATATATACACTAATCATAATATAAAATACCATAACATCTACCATCGAATTTCATGACTTATGTTTTGGACCTTTGTTTGCCCTTCATCAACAAAAATATCGAATTGATGGATGATTTTCTTTCCTATTAGCCTTGAACAATTCTAGAACTGAACTCTTAAACAGACTTAACTCATTATAGTGTACTTAAATGCACAGTACAGCATCAGTTTCGATAAGACCAACTGTGTCTACTACTCACAATATTTTCCATATAAAATCATATCTTAGTTAACATCCTTATTCTCCACAAATTATCCTTTTTAAGTACTTAGGTATGTAATTTGTCATAAATGCATGTTTGACAGTTATTTACTGTGCGAAATATGTTCTTAACTTATCTTTTGCATCCTGCACAAATGATCACTTAAAATTACTCCAGATAGATATTCGAAAATATTTTCGCCGTAAATAAATGACAGTTAAAATAATTTCAGATAATTAGAATTCAGATTATCCTCAGATTTACGCAGAAATTTTATGTCAATATTTTCTGCGCAAAATAGTTTTTCACTTATTATTTTTTCAGCACAAATGATCATTTAAAATCATTCTTGATACTTGCTCATCAATATTTGCACTGTAAGTAAATACCATTTACTGACTTACTGATTCAAATTACCATCAGATTTACACAGAAATTGTATTATAATATTTTATGTACAAAATAGTTTCTTATTTATCATTTCGATACTGCACAAATTATCATATAAAATCATTCAGAATACTTGTTCAACAATATTTTCATCATAAATTAATGACATTTAAAGTAATTTCGATGATCGGGATTCAGATTATCGATTTTACCGCATTTATTCATTAGAGTTACACAGAAAAGACTCGGTGACACCCCGGGGGAAAACATTACACAGCTAAAAACAAAGACAAGGAACCACGGTCGACACGTCTCACTTTACGTCGCATCGACCGCAGAAGCTGGAAAGGCGTGATAAAAATAACGACGTTTTGTCCTACATAAAAAATCCATGTATCGCCTCCACTGCATTGGCAAGATTTCCTCTCAGTTTTAATTTCCAAGTCTACGGGGGATCCGTTTAGCTTCGATATCAGCGTTATGGGAGCAAACTACCGCGTATCTCTTTAACGACGCGTGATATTTAAGTTTTAAATTTACCACTGGAGTAGATGGTGATTAGGAAACACTCTGGAAACGGTGACGCATGAATATTTATGGAGGAACAGCAAACAGGTTGGATGATTCTGTCAACAAAAGACCATAAAAATGGCGCTTGGTTTTTCCTAACCGTTTTTCGGTGAGCTTATTAGAAACTTTTAGCTGTATCGATTGACCTATGGATTTTGCTTTCTTAAGCTTTATGGTGTATGTGCTGCGGTGTAAGATAAGGTTAATTTGTCACTCTTCGTTTTTTTTTTTTTGCGACTAGAGGGTTAATTGTAAAGGAAACGAGGGTACTATTTAAAAGAAGTAAATGATATGGGGGGGTTTAGTTGAAATTTTATCTGTTGGTAGATTTAATTATTCTATAATCTTTCCCTTGGCATTAATATTTGTGACATATTTAAGTAATAATTATTTAGGAATTTTAATTAATGCTTCGTTAATGACCCGATGTGATTACAGTTTATGAGAAAAATGTCATCAAGGGAATAGAAACCATCGTAGAGTTAAACAGCAAATTAATTTCTGGTTATTGATGTAGTCCCATGGTCTTTCTTAACTGTGTCGCCACTTTTCATTTGGAAATAATATAGATTAACCCTCAAGTTGGTTCTCTGATGTGGAATTTATTCATTATCAAAACCATTAGCATATTTTGTAGGACAAGACACCTGTTCGAAACCACTTGGAGTGTTAACCCTCCTGTTGGTTCTCTAGATGAGATAATACCATTTGGAGCGTCAACACTCCTGGTGGTTCTCTGATGAGGAATTTATTCATTATCAAAACCATTAGCATATCTTGAAGGACAAAATATAGTGTCCTGGTGGTTCACTCCTGGTGGTTCTCTAATGAGAAATTTATTCATTATCAAAACCATTAGCATATCTTGAAAGACAAGATAATTGTTAAATGCCATTTGGAGCGTCAACACTCCTGGTGGTTCTCTGATGAGGAATTTATTCATTATCAAAACCATTAGCATATCTTGAAGGACAAGATAACTGTTAGATGCCATTTGGAGCGTCAACACTCCTGGTGGTTCTGATGAGGAATTTATTCATTATCAAAACCATTAGCATATCTTGAAGGACAAAATATAGTGTCCTGGTGGTTCACTCCTGGTGGTTCTCTAATGAGAAATTTATTCATTATCAAAACCATTAGCATATCTTGAAAGACAAGATAATTGTTAAATGCCATTTGGAGCGTCAACACTCCTGGTGGTTCTCTGATGAGGAATTTATTCATTATCAAAACCATTAGCATATCTTGAAGGACAAGATAACTGTTAGATGCCATTTGGAGCGTCAACACTCCTGGTGGTTCTCTGATGAGGAATTTATTCATTATCAAAACCATTAGCATATCTTGAAGGACAAAATATAGTGTCCTGGTGGTTCACTCCTGGTGGTTCTCTAATGAGAAATTTATTCATTATAAAAACCATTAGCATATCTTGAAAGACAAGATAATTGTTAAATGCCATTTGGAGCGTCAACACTCCTGGTGGTTCTCTGATGAGGAATTTATTCATTATCAAAACCATTAGCATATCTTGAAGGACAAGATAACTGTTAGATGCCATTTGGAGCGTCAACACTCCTGGTGGTTCTGATGAGGAATTTATTCATTATCAAAACCATTAGCATATCTTGAAGGACAACATAACTGTTAGACGCCATTTGGAGTGTCAACACTCTTGGTGGTTTTCTGATGTGGAACTTATTCATTATCAAAACCATTAGCATATCTTGAAGGAAATGATACGGGTTAGAAACCACGGGCTGTAAATCCTCCTGGTGGTTCTCTCGACCAGGTATCTCGGCATTATCAAAACCATTAGCAGATCTTGTTGGAGCGATATCTCATTAGTAGAAGAAATCTCGCCAGATATTTATCTCGCCATCATAAAAAATAGGTGATATTTTGTTGGCGATATATCTCGTCATTGGAACAATTATTCAGAACTTGATGGACGAAATATACTGTCGAAACAACGTGGAAAGTAAAAAATTCATAGCTCCCAATATGTCTCGGATTATCAATATGTGTCTCAAGTTCATATCATTTCTATATTTTTTCGGATGAATCATTTTCACAGCCCATCCAATTTCAAACAAACTAACGCTCTGTACATGAGGACGTGGAGTGCTTGAGTTCTGACGTTAATGACGTGTGACGGTATTGGCCTGATCAGAATGGTATCAAGCACCTCGTGGGAGTATTGAATCGGCGACTTTTAACTAAGCCAAGATGCCCAACACCACTGCACGATCTCACTAATATGCTTTTAGAAGAATGAGGTCGGATCCCCTCTGAAGGTTATTAAAAATGTATTAGATGGTCTTCCTAGTATGATAAAGGCTCTTATACCGCACAAAGGAGGTCATGGCTTATGAATATTTTGTGTTTCATGAAGAACCCGGGTGTCCGAATACATTTATTGAGCACGTCATGTATTCTAAATGCATATGAAATTAATATTTTATTTAGTGATTTATCTCGTATCGTATTAACATATCATTTCATCAAACCTCACATCAAATAATCTTTATTAAGTTCAGATATTATGCTATTGTTATGGGCACTCTCCGTAATAGTAAATATGTCTTTCATATAATATCTCAATATATATGACCAATATACGAATTACCAAAGTACCACCAGTGTTATACCTTTACATTATTCATTTATCCCAAATGAGTTTTGCTTGAAGCAGAGTACTTTAATGTATCTTTAGATATTGAATAAACTTTCTTCCACGCAAGCATCTTTCTTCGTACGCTAATCTGAAAACAATAATCAAATAATAACAAAATAATTAACTTACGAACATACCCAAAATTATAAGATAATGCGCTGGCATACATAATTCATCACTAAGCACCACTCTCAAAAAGTAACAAACACAAAATATATCTTACTGAACTAACCTTCCAAGTTGTTTCGATGAGAAATATTGACCATCAAAGTCTGGACAGTTTTACTAATGACGAGTTATATAGCCATAAAGATACTGTCAATTTTGCTAAGGGCGAAATATCTCGCCATCAATATATTTAAAATTTTGCTACTGACGAGATATCTCACCATCAGGGTATTGTTAATTTTACTAATGATGAGATATCTCGCCATCAAGATGTCAAACTTTTTTTTATCATAACGAAATCACTATCCGGTTAGTTTTCTTCTAATTTCAAGATATATCATCAATCACAATCTATTCATTTTTACTAATTGGTAATTTTTTATTTACGTCATACTAGAGCAACACAGCGGGCTAATGACGACGGTCCGGGATCAATTCCTTAAGGGAAATATCCGAGGACAACACCTCGTAATTTTGAACCATGGTCCAATGACGTCATTTTTAGTAAAGACGATCAGAACGCAACATTAAACAAATAATTAAAATTATGAATTCGTGTACATCTATCCGATTATATCATTTTAAACACGATTTCGTTCAAAGCAACACGACAAAATATGAACATTTTTCACGCGACATCTATTAGCGTGCTAATCAGAACACAAAATTTAACAGATAACAAAAGTAATTAATTTATTAGATCAATTAGAAGTCAATTGGTTTGCACAGACGATTTCCGAAATTGGGACCAAATACGAGAATTAACTTCCTTGTCACGAAAGCTCTCGATTTTCTAATCAGAACGCAATTCACAACTAGTTACGAGAAATGACTTACATTCACACCACAGTATTAAGAAGGTAAGGCGCTCACAGATTTATCACTAAGTCAATCCGACCAAATACTAACTCGGAGTTAGTTAATTAGATCGCATTTAACTCTTAACAGAGAATCTAATATGATCACTTAGATTATGAGTGAATAACCACGATTTTGTAACGAGGAAGACAACCAAAAATTAACTTTTTGCACACGCAAACATCTCACTGTGCTAATCAGAACACAACACAACATTTGACAGAATAAATTAATTTCTCACATCACCAAATATAAGCTAATGCGTCTGCTCACATAATTTCGCCCTAAGCAACACGACCCAAAATTAACTTTCATTACGCACACTCTCTGAGCTAATCAGAACACAATACTCAACTAATTCCTCATCATTCGAGTAAAATAAGCACCCAATCCCAGAGCACCTCCTCCAAAGCTGCAACGACATCGAACTCAAAAGAGTCGAGAAACTCGTACCGGGACATAATGATGATGGTGTTGACATAATGGTTGCTCGTAATTGCAAAATAACGAGCTAACCTAACTGCGACTACTCGCCCTTCCCCTTTTCCAGATCCTGATTAATTCCGGATTCGTTTCCGATTAATTCCGTGTGCGATGCACTAAGTGATTGGATGATGTGGTGTGTTGATCTCTGAATGGTCTGTCACGTACGACGTGGAAGGTTCTTTGGAAATCGATTATTCGAAAGAATCGATTTCTAAGGAAATCGATTCTCTAAAAAAATCGATTTTTGATTATCGTTTTGTAAGTTGCTCTTTGGCTTACTCAAAAAATTATTGGTGTGACAATTATATGTTTGAGTTTGAGCGTCAAACTAAAGCAACACAACAGAATATCGTTAGGATGTATCGTAACACTATAGAAATCAAGAAAATCGACCAGAATATCGATATTTGTTTTATTAATTCACAATGTTTTCCAATTTCGTAGCTTTCAAACGATGCTAAGATCTTGCAAATATTCGAAATAGTTATGTTGTTACATGGGTTTCCGTTAGGTATCCATTATCACCATATTTCCAAACTTTAAGCTCGATTTCTGAATAACTGCGTTTCTGCAATAGGATGCTTTGTTCAAAATATGATTACACCACAATGAATTCACATATTGTGAGCATTGTTGTAACATTAGGATCTATATAATGCAGTGAGTGTTTTGAACTTCAGTCAGAGTATTTAGTTAAGAAATTGATTTTGAATTGATTTTAAATGTTAAGATTCCTGAATGTTGTTAAAATGTTGATTTTTTTACACTTCCTTTATCAAAAAAAATTTTTCCTTGTAACAACTTGTTGGAGGCCAAAAACACAACGAACAAAACTATGAATGATTTCGAGCAAAAATCGTCTTTCTGAACAAATTAGAATTTGAGATATCATGTTTAAAAAACATGTTATTTGCTAATTATACCTTAATTAGGTAATTAATTAATTGTACAATCTGATTTTTTCTCACTGAAATGATTTTAAGAACACACCAATTACATATGGTAAAAGCTGGATTTTTAAAGTAAAAAAAAATTATTCTACTGTATACGTACACCTTAAGATCCAGGATGAATCTCGCAGGGATAGATCCGAGAATAACATCTCGTAATTTTTAAACCAGGCAGTTGGCTTTGTAGACATGAAAAATTGATATATATTTTTATTTTGATCAGCAGTCGGTATCATAATTAAAATATGAGAAGTTTAGAGATTTTCGCGAACAAGAGTTCACGAAAATTGCAAAACCTCTTTAAACGTAGACTAGAGCTGCAATCCATGTTGACATATCCTCCAACCTAGCACTCAAAAGTAACTAAAAGAAACCTTTAACTTCTCTTTGTATGCAAATTAAAACTTCAGTTGATGTGTTACGCGTAACGAAACGATTAAAACCTATCGTAACAAAAGTAAACTCACAACGCCTCGTTTAAAGCTCATCAGCGCGTTTATCCTTGTTGAACGTGTACCACAACAACACAGCGTAACGTAACGTGTATTACATAAAGTAACGCAAAATTCATATCGTAATACGGAGCGTAACAAAAGCAAACTCATAACTGATGGAACATTAAACGTGGAATAGTTAAATATGTCCATTGAGTGGGGTAACATAACTTCTAACGTCTTGTGTAACGAAAATGAACACGTAAAGTCTTCTTTGAAAGTAGATTAGAACTTAAATCTTTGAATTTCCCCAAAAAAAAAATGTGTTTAACACTACAACGAGTTTTATCACTGGATAGCAATTTCTATTAGTTGAAATAATCATAGGAAACTATATTGACCAAGTAGGATCAAATCGATGGAAACCATACCAGAAAAACTGCAGTTTGGATTCCAACCTATATTGGTTGCATATATCCTTGCAAAAATCTTAGTAAAGGTTATTACTGATTACAGTGAAACGTGTAGTACAGCCTACGGCGAAACGCGCAGGTTTCAGTATGGAATTACTATATATCTGGGTAGAAAGAATCCTTGGAAATATTCTGATACAGAAAAAGACTATCACTGCCTTGTAACCATGTTAAAAAAACTGCAGAAAATCAATATTTAGTTGGTTTTCGTATGCGAATTTTGTTTTCTCTCCGAACAGAATGTGAGTTAGAATTTCAAATGCGTTTCCCATTTTGATACCTATTGATTTCTCTTAGTCTGCAAAATATGAATCACAATTTCAATTAATTTAGAGGTTTTGGAATGTTTGTGAAATTATTTCAGCAATTTAGAAGTTGAAAGCGAATCTCAAATTGAAATATCTGCATATTCATTGTTACTACCCTAAAATAATTTTAATGACTAAAGATCACAATTTCAATAGGTTTATAGAATCATACAAATTTTATATTTGTTAAAGGGACTAAAACATGTAAAGTAGTTATACTAACCAATCTGCAGGACGCGGTATCGGGTATATGCATTCACTGTACTAAGCATTCTATAAGAGATATTCTTAGTATAAACATGTTAGTAGCCATGCAAGTAAAACTGAAGGTTTCGATATGAAATAGAACCAGCTATTTAAATAATCATAGGGAAATTTATGTTTAGTGAGCAGATAAAATCTTAAAGTTGCTTTACTAACAAAGCTACATCATGCAGTATGGAATATTGACATCGAGTGTTAAAAGATTTTAGGGATCATAAGATTAACTTCTAAATGTTGAAGTATAAGTTAGAACTGATTCTAATAAAAAACTGGTTATTAGCAGCATGGAATGATGGAGCACATCTACAGGCTGAAATAATCTCAGAGCACATTCTACTGATGAAAAGGTTATCAGTGGTTAGTAGCAATGCAAGTAAAACTGAAAATTGCATCATGAAATAGTCACATCTATGGAAAGAATCATAGGAAACCTTAATGTTTCAAAAGTTTGTAAACCATAACTCAGGCCTCGAAATAAATTTTTTAATACAGTTGCATCTTGTGCACCTAAGTTTTTAAATTAGGTGCACATATTATATTTTAGGTGCACATTTAAAAACAAACGTAATATAAGAGCATTCATGTAATGTAAACTACTTTATTAGTTGGGGTATACTTGGATATGTTACAAGGAGATAGTAAATAAAAATATTTAAACAATTTTTTTTATCTGCGAAATTATTACTTACAAGTATTCAATCATCTACAGACATTGGTGGGCAATCACAAACGTCTTTATTTAACAGTGCAAGTAGATAGTAAATAAAAATATTTAAACAATTTTTTTTATCTGCGAAATTATTACTTACAAGTATTCAATCATCTACAGACATTGGTGGGCAATCACAAACGTCTTTATTTAACAGTGCAAGTAGATAGTAAATAAAAATATTTAAACAATTTTTTTTTATCTGCGAAATTATTACTTACAAGTATTCAATCATCTACAGACATTGGTGGGCAATCACAAACGTCTTTATTTAACAGTGCAAGTAGATAGTAAATAAAAATATTAAAAAAAATTTTTTTATCTGCGAAATTATTACTTACAAGTATTCAATCATCTACAGACATTGGTGGGCAATCACAAACGTCTTTATTTAACAGTGCAAGTAGATAGTAAATAAAAATATTTAAACAATTTTTTTTTATCTGCGAAATTATTACTTACAAGTATTCAATCATCTACAGACATTGGTGGGCAATCACAAACGTCTTTATTTAACAGTGCAAGTAGATAGTAAATAAAAATATTTAAACAATTTTTTTATCTGCGAAATCATTACTTACAAGTATTCAATCATCTACAGACATTGGTGGGCAATCACAAACTTCTACGTTTTTGGCAGATCTTTACCCATTTGGTTTAGTGTCCACCATTTCTTTTGTATTTTTCCTTCTTTGCAACATAGCATTTTCTGGATTAAAGTTTTTGCATAGTGTGTATTTAGGAATTTTAATTAAGTTCCTTTATAGCGAGAGAGGTCGATACTAATATTTTGTTCAGGCATCAAAATAACATAAAATATGCTTCCCCGCTTTTTTTTAACGATAGCTGCACTGCGTGCACCTGGAGGGAAAAAATGAGGTGCACAATTTTATTTTCAGGTGCACAGTGCACCTGAGCACCCGGGTATTTCGAGCCCTGCCATAACTCAAAGATCGAACTTACAGAAAATGTGTCTGGGTAAAGTATAAATGAGATGTTAATATGAAATACATTTAAATTACTAATTATACATTTAAGTCATTAAACGTACAATATGTACAATTAAATATTTCAATTCAAAACTAGTTTGCAATATTTCACTTTCTTTATGTCCTTCTTTCATTTTACGGAAGCTAATAATTAACAAAACAATATCTTCGTAATTACTACATTATAACTGTATTAGCTTAACACTCAAAAATACATTTTCAAATATTTTCAAATAAATTAATTTTTGGAAAAAAAACTGCTGTGATAAAACGTCTGCTATCGTGACAAATTAACAGAAAATTTTGAAGGACAAAGAACGGGATGCAATAGTTATAGTTATAATTTGTTTCTTAGTATCTCTAGACTAGTATAGTATATAATATAGTGTCTCTTCTAGACTAGTAATTTTAACTATCGTAAAATTAAAGATATTAGGCAACGAATTTCAAAATTACCTGAAATATTTGCGACAAAAAATGAATACAACGTTTATTCTAAGAACACTCTTTCAGCTACTAATATCACGAAGTATCGACCCATATTTAATTTGAATTTACGTTGCTGTAAAATAGTTTAAATATATTTAAGAAAATAAAGGGAATAGATCCGAAAAATCTTTAAATTTCAAGCTTGAATAAAACAAACACAATATCAATGTCATATTCCTTAAAACTAACTCATAAAGTCCCTGAAGTTTTCGTTAAAAAATTAGAGATAAAACCGATCTGAACGAAACTTATATATCTTAAAGAAAACTAAAGCAGAGAATAAAATATCACACTACGAATTTTTATTCTTTTATTCTCAATCTAATTCCATTATATTGGAAGAAACAATTAATTCTATTGAACATTTTTTTCTTGTAAAAATGAAAAGTAACGTTAGAATCGAATTAAAATTGGAGCATAAAACTATTTTACTATGGAGGTATTCTTTTTCTCAATTAATTTAAGTACCCAACATAGTTGCAGAAAAGCTAATCGAATTGTCTTTTTACTTTTACATCGTAAATGAAATGATTGGCTAAAGAATCAAATACGCTCTGATATTCCTCGGCTTTAATCAACTTCGTATAATAAAGTGTTTAAAGTATATTTCCACACCGATTTGCTTTAGTTTTCATTATATGCAATGCGTTTATGAATAACACACTTTACAATATTATGTTACACACAGCATTTCATCCAGATTTTAAACTACTTTTATTTCAACCCCTTGGCAGTTTTGCCCGGGCGCCATACGGGCGCTGTTATTGCGCCTTTACTGATTTGCCCAAACGTCGTACGAGCAATCACGATTACCCGTTACTTTTACTGTTTTGCGTGTATTTTTTTTCAATTTTGAATATTAAATTAATCGTATAGATAGCGATATTTTCCCACTAAATGGTAGTTTGTAGTATATTTTCTTCTATGCTGATTGGTAAAATAAAAACGTGTGACAAAACCGCGTGGTTTTGTCACATCTTTTACATGACGGCGAATTTTTATCATGCAGTGCTCAGCTTTTAGCCATGCATTTTACTTTTACTGATAATTTGATGGCTTTATTGATATAGAAGTAGTGCAATCTAATTTTACCATAAAACAATGGCTAATTCATAGTGTATGCAGCTAATTTCTTCGAAGTGTGATTCGGAATCTGAAAAATCTGTAAATGAGTCTGTTTAAAGTGAAAGTTTTTTAGATGACTTCGATACTTCTGGCTGTGATAGTAGTACAGATAGATTTGGTCAAGGTAATTTTTCGAAATGTATGAGAAGGGAAAGTGTATGTAATTGATCGAAAATTAACTGTAAAGTAATTGTATTTTTTAAATGACAAGGTAAATGCAACTTCTCTGCAAGGCGCTCATGTTGGAAGAAAAGGCAACGTCCAGGTAAAACATTATTACTCTATTTGCAGTTAAATAAAATTGTTCTAAATGGTTAAAAATATTATAAACGTTAATTTTAATAATAGTTTCCTACTTACAAATGTAAAATGCAATTAACATATGACATTTTTTGGTTTGAATTCGGGAAAAAATGAAACTGTTAAAGGGTTAACCTCCTAGGGATTTGTTTCACTTGGAAAACTGTCCTATAGTTTTTCATAAAAAGTGTTTCAAATTCTCACCAATTCTGGCCAAGGGATAATTTCTGTTTCCTAATTGGATCGTTATTCTCTTTTGACATTTGTGTTCTCGCTGAATCTTACTATACCCTAAATTTGATTCAATCTCAATGGACGAGATACCTAGTTGAAACCCCTTTAAGGGTTAAAACTCAACTAAGAAGTAACATAGAATTAAATGAATATAATAATTTTTACGTTACAATTCAATGTAGTGTAAGGTAGAGCAAGTTCCCATCCAAGTCTAGAAAGTTCACGTTAAATCAATTGCTACTTCAATGTACTCGCATTTTTACGAACTTCCAATTTACAAAGTGCTACGTTGGTCTTGAATAGCATACCATAGAAATAAGGTTAATTTCTCCTCCTATTTACGAAACAAAATTTACACATTCTCTCTTTTTTACGAACTCATTTTCGTCATCACCTTTTAAATACTTTACTTCAGACAGAAAAGATTTGACGGGAAAGGGTGAAATTTCTTCAGAATGGTTAGACTTTAGACCTTCCATTTTGCCATTTTGTTAAAGGGGCGTAAAAAATACCCGTGATTCCAATTTCAATAAAGGTGAAGCCTTGATCCATACTCGAAGGGATACTCAAGTTCATGAAAACCTTATATTTCATGATTTTCTGACTGTGAACGAGAATGTTCAAGCACGCACAGAAGAGATATCGGATGATGAAATCATCAAGCAGGTGTTGAGCAATCCTATGAAGAAGAATGAGTAGAGGTCATAGCAAGGTCAACTAACAAAGAAGTCACAGAATGGCTGTCAGGACTACGCCGGTTCTTTGTATTGTTAAATCCTGTTCCCACTTACGAACTTTTGATTTTACGAACTTTTTTTTCGGTCCCCACGAGTTCGTCCAAGTCCACTGTATATCAAAGTGTTTTAAAAAAATCATTTTCGACACTCACTCCCTGATCATTTTACGATACCTTTACACTCTAATTTATTTAAACGTACCATTGATATAATTAAAAGATATTTTCCATTGCTGTTATATGGGGTCTCATTCACTCACACATGATGTGGCTAGTGCATACCACAAGCTGATTTTAAATTGGATCGGTTTCTTGTTTGCAATGTGTTAGTATTAAAGGTTGGTTTGGTGGTTTTTTATGGCGCAAGGGCCAGATCTGGCCAAACTGCGCCAAACGTTGTCTATATTTAAAGGTCTACAACGACAAGATGGTTAAACACATAACACGATTGCAAAACTAAACTTATATAAAATAAAAGCTATATATGATTTATAAAACTAATATCAGAGAGGAATAAAGATAAGTTTTTGTGACACGGATCCATCAAGAGGTCTGTTAAGTTAAGAAGTGGAGCACCAAATTGAAACAGTCTATGGTTGCTAAAATTGGAACATTCTGTCAAATGTGTGTTACTGAAAAAACTTGATGGCAAATAGAACGTAAGTATTGAAGGTAGGATAGGAACATATACTTTCATTTATGTCTTTCTTTGGTCTTGGTAAGTTCCCTGGCCAAGTACAAAGCCCTCTAGTCATGAAACTAATCTATAGAACTCCGTCAAGTATATTCAGCAGGCGTCAGCCGTACTTTAATCACAGACTCGTTTTATATTCATTGGAAAGAGAAAAACAGAGAGAAGCACTTAACCAGCTAACGAAATTGCATCACATCAACTTGATATAAAGCTGTTAAGTACTTGCACGAAATTCAAGATTAAAGAATTTTATAAATATTAAAATAAAACATAGTATAATAACATTTAAAAAATATTAAAATTTAATATAGTATACTAACATTTAATAAATATTTAAAGAAAACATAGTATAATATCATTTAATAAAGATTTAGAGAAAACATAGTACAATAACATTTAATAAATAGTGAAAGAAATGTAATATAATAGCATTTAATAATCATTTATATGAAATATAATATAATTGGATTTAATAAATATTTAAATAAAATATAGTGTAATAAGATTTAATAAATATTTAAATAAATATAATATCATTTAATAAATACTTAAATAAAATATAGTGTAATAGCATTTAATAAATATTTAAATAAAAGATAATGCAATAGCGTTTAATAAATTCAATAATTACAAGAATGGTTTTTTAAATAATCTACCACATAAATCACAATTCATTTTGGGCTAATAGAAATTTAGGGTACAATATACTTGATGTTTAGAGTACTTTTCATACATTGAAGTCCAAGAAAATTTAAATAAATTACAACTCATAATACTTGTTATTCTTTCACTAATTACATGTTTACAAAATAAATAGCATTAAATGCAAATAAATAGTAACTTATAAAACTTGAGGCTTAGAAAACATATAATTCATTACTCGTCTTACAAGTACGAAGCATGACTCACAATTATTGATATTTAGAATACTTTTCATTCATTAAACGTCTAACAAAGTAAACAAATAACAGCTCATAGTGTAATGTTAGGGATTCCTTTATTACACTTGATGTTAGGGATTCCTTTATTCATTTCACGTCTAACAATGTAAATTAATAACAACAGATAATACTCGACGCTTGAAATACCCTTTATTCATTTCCCGTCCAACAAATATAAAAAGAATAACTCGTAGTAACTGAATAACTGAAACATTTTTCACTTATTAAACGTTAAAGACATAAAAATACAGATTCCTTGATGTAGGAAAACCTTTCAATCTTTTCACGTCTAACCATGTTACACAAATAACAGTACATAATAATTGATGTTTAGAATGCCTTATTTTATTACATGTTTGAATGATGTAAATAATGATAAAATAATTAAATACTATAATAGAAAATAAAGTCTACAACTAATTAGACTATAGAGCTGTTTGATTTAAGAAAATTGAGCATCAACAGTAAAAAAAAAATTCAAAGTTAGCATTCAAAGAGTTAATTTATTGTTGGCTGTTCTTTGCGTTAAAAATATGCACCAAGGTACTTTCCTATGAAAACAAAATAACTGTTTAAAAAATAATATCCTGATAATTTTAAAATACTGTAAGTACAACTCAAAATCGAAACCTAACTTAAACTTCGTTAACATTTACGGAAGAAAAATTATGTAAAACAATATTTTGCACGGACAAAAAATAAATATTTCACATTTTATGAAGACTTCTAGTCAAAAAAACTGTAAGCTCTCTAATACTCTCATAATGTTATTTTAACATTTTACTCCCGTATTACCTGTTATTTTTTTAAACAGAAAACTCTGTTCAAACTTTAACGCAAGCCAAGTGCTTTTTAAAGAATTTTTCTCGAAGAAAATATTTAACATTTTAGTAAGATGCTTGCTCAAAAAGCACTCATTCTGAAGCACGTTTAGCTAATTCAATTGTCCGAGGAAAGCACAGCTGATATTCTTTTAAAGTTAAACTGCATATTTAAGAACACTTTCGTTGTGATAGCAATACTTGGAAGGGAGAACAAACTAAGAATAGATTATTCATACAAGTTCATTTCTGAAAAGATTCCTAGAGGTTCTTGAAAAATATTTGCATACTTGAAAATGAATTAATAGCGTGTTGAACAAAACAAAAATTACTATTTTATAGCAATATCTTTAAAATAACATATTTCTGAATTATTTAGCAATCAGGACTAGAATTTTAAAAATGATTAAAAAAATTATAGGTTTGATTTCTTGAATCTTGATTGCCTAGGCACGGAATGTTTAAATACTTAAGTAATTGCGTTCTAATTTATCGTGGTGCTATTTTAGAAATTTGAAACAGCATAAATTTTATTCAGTTCAAACTTTCTGCTATATTGAATGTATAATTTATAGAAAAGGATATTCAAGTGCCACTGGTGACGAACATTTAACTAAGAATAATTGTTGTAGAAAATTACGTACTGTAAATAAGTTATTTAAAACATTTATGTTATTCGTACACATTTATATAGTCTTTCTTAGACAAAGGCGGTTGGGTACATCTGATGAAATGCATTCTAAAAACAATAATTGTAGTAGGATCGTTTAGTGAAATAGGTAAGATACTGTAAAACCTTTTAGAATATAGACATTCAGGAGTGCGCAAATGTAGACAGTGGTTAGATATACTGAGATATTCTCTTTCATCAGAATATTTGTTGTAAATATGATGAAAAAGTAAAATGGGTAATCTTTCTACAAGAAAACAATCAAGTGTTAGAGAAGTGAAAATAAATGTTTTGCCCTCCAACGATGAAGATCATTTTTATAAGATAAATTGCGGAACGTTATGAAGTAGGTAAGTAATTGTAAACATTTTAAAATAAATACCGTCATGAGGGTACAGACGTAGTTATTGGTTAAATACTTTAGTCAGAATAACAGTAAAAAATATGATAACAAAATACGTGGAATATTTTTACTAGAAACTAATCAAAGCTCGAAGGAATGACAATAGATTAGGGCAACTGATGACGACCATCCAAAGAAGAGAAATTGTGTAACATTATGAAGTATATGTAGGTCATACTAAATACTTTATGTACGGAGATTCAGGATTGCCTAAACAGAAACAACGGTACAAATTTCGAATCGCATGCAAATAAGAGTAATTGCAGTAAAATATGATCAAATGTAAGATTTTGTAAGACATTTTTGCAAAGGAAGAGCAAAGAGGTGAGGAAATTAAAATGATTTAGCCATAAAAAAAGAACTCGAATAGGAAATTAAGAACTATTACAATGTAGTAGGGTAAGGTGTAGGTAAAATATTTATACATGAGCGATTAATGAATTAAAAAAAACTTAAGTAGCATGATACATTTGAAGTACAGTGCATTTTTAAAGACATGGATACCTCTGTAAGTTTGAATTGCCGGAGCTGCATTTTTGTGTGTCACTGCACCCATCTGATAGCGTTCGACTTGGATTTCATCAGATTTTTTTTGTTCTCTACTAAACGGTACCTGAAGAATAAGGCAGGAAAAGCATTTTTAAAATGTCGTACCAGTAATTTAGTGTGACTATTTCAATCAGCATACCGTTTGAATATAACTCGACTTGCGTTCATAAGAGATTTGATTTTTAAACGTTTCTTGAAGAATAAGATGGTAAAATAATTTAAATACAACTTGTATTATGACGACACACTTGAAATGGTGTAGTGACATTAAGAGTGCCAAGGCACCTCATGAATAAGAATGAACTTGGGCATCATCAGAGTTTTTATTCTCAAATAGACATTACCTGGTTAATGGAATTAGACAATAATATAATTTTGAGACACCTTATATTTTGTCGTTATTGTTTTTTAAATGTCGTAACGGCATTTTAATGTACAACAACAACCCGTGAATAGCGCTCAGCTTGGGTGTCATTAGATGTTTTATTCTGTTTGATCGTCATCAGAGGTTTCGTTCTACTTGAGTGTCATCAAAGGTTTAATTCTCAGTGAGTGTCATCAGAGGTTTAGTTCTCTTTAAGTGTCATCAGAGGTTTAATTCTAATTGAGTGTCATTAGAGGTTTAATTCTCATTGAGTGTCATCAGAGGTTTAGTTCTCTTTAAGTGTCATCAGAGTTTTTCTTCTTAATTAAACGTTGCCCTAAGAATGATATAAAACCAGTAAAGCATTTTGAGACACCTTGCATTTTGTTGCTATGCTTGAAATGTCGTAGCGAGGCATTTATAGTGCCACGGGAACCCTTGATTAGCGCTCGGCTTGTGTGTCATCAGAGTTTTTTCTCCTTGAGAGTCATCATAGTTTTTATCCTCAATCAAGCGTTACCTGAATTATAGAACAAGACAGTAAAATCATTTTGAAACACTCTGTCTTTTGTCTGCACGTATGAAATGTCGCAGTGACATTTTCGCGTTCCATGGCACTGTTTGATGAGCACCGAACTTGGGTGTCATCAGAGTTTACTTCTTAATTAAACTTTGCCTGGAGAGTAAAAAGGGAGAAGCACAACGCGTTTATGAATAAAATGCACTTAGGAAAACTACTTCACGATTGCACCTACACACAGAGAAGAAAGACTTTAATAAGTGTCTAGCATGTATGTTTCACTTTGTTCACGTCTTCCTTATTTTCGTCTCAGTACTGAAATTAAAGCAAACGTCGCGATTCCCATTTTCTTAGGAAATTGCCAGCCAGCTCCCCAAATTGGAACGAAAGACGGAGCCGACTTCGTCCGATCTCAACATCCCCCCATGTTTTCCATCTTATTTGATCTGGAGAGATCAAAACAGGAAATGAAAGCGCAGAGCTCCTAATTCCCGTTTTTCCGGAAATTTAGTAGAGATTGTTGTAAGCTCTTCCTATTAGATTTCTATTTTTACCATCCTTTTTAATTGTTGAGGAATGCGAATGTTTTTGAAGCTGTAGCCTGTTTGGTGTTAACTTTCTGTGAAAATTTTTTAATAATCTGGGCAAAATATGATAGTTCACTTGGTTTATTCTAATAAAATAAAGTGAAAGTGGCGGTAGTTAACCTTCGTGCTGGATGTCTCGACAAAATATTAGCAAAACCAATCAAATTTTAATGGAAGCAATATCTCGTCCCTAGAAAAACTGACCAGACTTTGGTCTACTACACGGAAATTTATAGAAAAAGCCTTTGTTTATCTTCAACCTAAGTGAGCTAGATCTACACCTAAGATTGTAACTCATTGTAGTAAGCAATTTGTATGAATTTAAGAGCGATGATTTGTATTCGGGGATGTCTTCTACAATTTTAGAAATTCTATATTTAGACTTTAAGTTGATATAGCTAGTGTTTAGAAATTTAGACGAACGAAGAAACACATATATACAAAACGTTTAGAGGATGATTGTTCTTTATGCAAAAAAGTCAGCCATTTCATTACGGGGGAAAACACAACGCGTAGGGAGCCATTGGAAAACAAACTGGTCAATTAGAAAACTCACTGTTCTTGTAGTCTACTGGTATATGGGATGTAATATTTTGGTACTAAATGCGAACTACTGCATATAAATGTTTTACACTATCTAACCTCACATTTCATACGGGCTAATCTTTCATACATATTTAGGGGGTTCTTAGGTATTTTGGTCAACTTTGGTTATTTAGGTTATTTTTGAATACTACATATAACTATATAATATAGTTATAAATAGCTGGTGTTAAGCAATTTAGACGAATGAAGAGACAAAAGTATAGAAACCGTTTCGAATATGGATGTTCTTTATGCCAAGAAATTAACCATTTCCTTACCGTTCATGCTACAATATGTAGGAAGCCATTCAAAACGAATTCGTTAATATAGAATATCATTGTTCTTATAGTTTACAAGTATTTGAAATTTTAAATAATGTTCTATAAATTTGAACTGTTTGTTTTACACTATCTAAATTCACATTTAGCAAGAGAAGGAATCATACACACCCAATGTGAAAGAGAGTAGTATTTAAAAATTACTTGCATGAAAATATTCAATCTGTTATCAAAATAATCTTTTACGTAAAATGCTTAAGACGTGGCCTGTCTGACAATCGTAATAACTACAAGCTAAAGAGAATATCTTTAAATAAGCGCAACAGTACTTCGTATGAAAAATTCAATTAAATAATCATTTGATAAAAACAGAGATTGGCTCATTTATTGAAGCTAATGAATTGATGTATGCATAGGCGTTCATGCAACAAACATAAAATCGAAAATTCATAAAATATCCTTAGAGCCAAATACTTTTCTATTAGCAGAAGGCAAATCGAAGTTTCATTGAAACATTAAACACCACAGTTGTGCGAAAGAAAGAAATAGATGATATAAAAGGGAATATTTTATTATGCTTACTGAATCCCTTATTTGAATTACGTTAGCTTGAAAATGCATTTCAATGGATATTTAAGTAGTTATTATTACGAAACGCAATTGTGTCAAAATGATTCTCATTTGTGAAAATATACATTTAAGTGAGGTATTCTAATCCATCGTCTACCATTTCTAAATACATTAGATAAATTTACGACGCTTAAATATGTATTTATCATTCAAATAGATGATATTAAACGCGGGAAATATGACAGATTTTAATAATGCAAAAGTATCGTCATCGACGTTATTAAAGAATTTAAAGATGATAAAAATTGTGCAGAACATAAATCGAATAAACTGGATATCAGAGATTTTCTAACGTCATATTTAATTCAAATAATTCTTTTTGAAAGAAAAATGTATTTAACAAGATAAAACAGTCAGTATGCCTTAAATGTTATTGAAAAAAAAGTTAACTTGGGACCTATTGTAAATTAAACTTAATAGCATCAAAATTCATAAGTTTGTTATTTTAATAATTTTCTATTAGGTACCCAAAGTTTAGTTAGAAATGAAGCAATATCTGAAGTTCCATTCATCATTTGCATCTGCTTAAAAATTGATTGATTATAAAGTTCATAACGAATAGTATCATTCCATGTAATCCATTTCAACCCTATTTGTAACAGTTTAGTTTTCTGAAATTTGATGTATTGATTTTTCAGTTGAAGGAAATTATAACCATATTTTCATTTTGTTCGAGATGCTTTCATGTTATAGGTATTTTTGTAAAGTTAAATGTTGAGTGCACAAGCGTTTTTGGAAGTGAATGTGATTCATGTGAGTATTCCTCACATAGATTAAATATGTTAAACTAGAGTAAGGTAGATAGAGGGGATGTACTTAATTAAAGTCTCACTGGAGAACGCGAACGTTTTATGGTCCTGGATCAACCTCGAAGGAATTCAGTAAAGGTAATAATTTCCAGGATCATGAGACCAAAACTAGTAGTAACGAAGCTTTTAATAATTTATCTGCAGAGTGGAACTAAAAATTCATCATCTCCTGTGTCCTGGGGACGAAAAAGACGCTCTTCTATAATTTAATCATTTGATTGGTTCATGCGACAGAGTGCTTTTTGACGATTTATCCATTTTTGTCATCACTGTAGGAAAGTGCGTATTGACATACCTACCATGTCGATGTTGTTTCGACAAAATCGCCAAACGAAGTGATATAATTCAAATCGACCAACCTAGTTAATTTTTGAGTCAACATTCACGTGACTATTAGTGGACGTTTTGCTCACACTTTTTGAAGCTCCTCTCAATAGCATCGCTCAGTATATCTATATTTCGCGTCTATAATTATACTTTAAATAAAAAGAAATAGAATTATCATCTTCACCTACCATGCCGATGTTGTTTCGCCAAAATCGCCAAACGAAGTGATATAATTCAAATCGACCAACCTAGTTAATTTTTGAATCAACATTCACGTGACTATTAGTGGACGTTTTGCTCACACTTTTTGAAGCTCCTCTCAATAGCATCGCTCAGTATATCTGTATTTCGCGTCTATAATTATACTTTAAATAAACAGAAATAGAACTATCATCTTCCAGTCGTTTTAAAAATCCGTATCACAAGCAAAGAGAGAAAAGATATGCTAATAAAATATTTGAGTGCATCCTGCTCGAAATGTCTAATCAAGATATATTTCTAATATTTCGCGAAGGTATTACAACTGTAAAGGCATATTTTGTTTTATTTTAAATAAATTGAATAGATGATTTTTACTATTGATAAGTATTTTTACAGTTATATAAAACTAAATTCCTAATTTTTAGATAGCATAAAAATAATTTTTGTGTTACAAATTTTCCTTAAACCCCATATAGGCTAAATAAATAACCAAAGTTTAAACCTTATTTTATAACAGTTGCTGGAATGATCCATTATTCTTATTTTGAATTAATAAAAATATCTAGTAAACGTAGCCGAAAATATAATTTTAAATAAATTTGATATCCAAATGCTTAAACCAAAATAATAGCCTTTATACAAAAAATGTTAAAGTTTAAATGTATTCCTTAAACATTACATTGAAATCGAATCCCCTCGAAAGCATAGGTTTCAATATCTATAGACATAATAGTAAAATGACATGGAAAAATTCCATTTATATTCAAAACGTATCTGGCAATATTCAAATCGATCTATTTACAAATTCAAAATTGAAAATGTGAGTGAATGCAGGATATCGAATGCATATTTGCAAACGTTGATCTTTCATATTGGAAATAATATACTCAGGATTATATTCACACTCATAAAATTCATGAGCTAGGAATATTTAAACAAGAAAGCGATTTCAGAAATTATGTATAGGCTGGATTTCAATATTTGTTTTAAAAACCTGTTTGACACATGTCGACTATAAAATCGAAAGGATTTCAGGTGAGGTTTTAACATTTCGAACAGTAGGTATGGTCGGTATGTATTTCAATTAACGTCGTACTGGAGTAATACAACGGGCTATTCACGACTACGTTTTTAATAAAAACGATATTCCATAAGTGGTTTGTTTTAAGAGAAATCAATCAGTTTACGACCAAATAGTGAGGTATCAATGTAAAATAATCCTAATTTTAAAATTAGATATATGTGATAGGTAGCAACACAATGGGCAGTTGGCGACAGCCAAGGATCAACCCCGAAAGAAAAGATTCGAGGAGAACACCACATAATTTTAAACCACGGTCAGATGACGAGACAACACACAAGATGGCCCAAAACTCTCCTAACTTCCCTACAGGCAAATGTGAGGACATTTGAGAACATGATATATGTAACGTGCAACTGTCCCTTTTGTACACGGCGGTGTTTGGTTGGATTGTTGAAGGGTCGTGTTAGTTAAGAGGGGTTGGACAATGTTACGTCTAGGGATTGCAATCCGGCACGATTTCCAATCCGGCTGTATTGACACTGATCCTGCTGAATCCGACCGGATTGGTACTTTTGTTAATAAGTCTATCTAACCAGTATGTATTTTTCAGAAATCGGCTGAGTGAAAGTAGGTAAAATGGATATTATTCCAAATTGACGAACAAAACGTTTATTTTAGCATTAAAAAATCAACTTTATAAATAATTATCCATAGGTAGGAAATCAATCACCAACAATAAATTATAGTAATTACTAGTACTACTAGTAGTAAGTACTTATCGACGATTAATGATGATCAGTCTATCTAGTTTCCACACCAAAAAACATCAGTTTGTTTTAAACGTAGTAGTTTCCTATTCATCTAAAATTTAGTAGTAGTCTCTAACTCTAATGATCGTTGAGCAAATGACATATAAATTGTACCTAACCTTGTCTCATACTAACATAAATCTTACCCATCTTCACAACAATCTTTTCCCACAGCCTTCCAATAGGCATGTTTAGCTATTCCTTTTCAGACACATAGAATTTGTGGAAAGTATACTGTTGCAGCTGTTTGTAGGTATTGCAATCCAGCATGATTTTCAATTCGGTCGGTTTCGGCGGGATTGACACTAATCCGGCTGAATCCGACCGGATCCGGCGGAATTGGTACTTTGTTAATAAGTCTGTCTGACCAGCATTTATTTTTCCAAAATCGGTTGAGTGAAAGTAGGTAAAAATTATTTTAATCCCAAATTGACGAACCAAACGTTTTTCTTTTGCATTAGAAAGTCAACTTTATTAATAAATATCCATAGGTAGGAAATCAATCACCAACAGTTAACTATAATAACTACTAGTAGTAAGTATTAAACGATTGATGATGCTCATTCTTACTAGTTTCCACACCAAAAAACATCAGTTTGTTTTAAACGTAGTAGTTTCATAATCATCTAAAATTTAGTAATAGTCTCTATCTCTATGGGTCGTTGAGTAAATGACATTTAAATTGTACTTAACCTTGTACCATACTAACATAAAAATCCTACTTTGGTAGTTTTTGATCAACATAACAAACAAGGAAACGCTTAATTCTTCTAAATTGCTTAAATCGAAGTTATATAGTAATGAAAATCATTTTTGAGTTTGAAAAAACGATATAAGGAAACAAATCGTACTAATTGTGTCACCCCCCAACCTACTTCTCAATGCACAGCAAATATAACCAGTGTCCGAGAAGGCCCTCTGAGCTTCGACACTAGTTGGTTTAACCGTTATTAAGTAGTTGTACATAAGAGACAAATATTTTCGTTTGACTCCATTTCTGATGAAGTCAGTTCTTTCTTCAGTATTTTCTCAAAATCTGTTTATTTTCTTAAGTTTGTCTTTTTGCAATAGTCTTCACTTTCTAGCAGAATTTGCTTTTATATATTCCTCTTTATTAAAAAAATATTATTGATAGTTTAATTTATTGTTTTTGCTAGAATCCTCCAAACTGATGATTGAAAAATAAAAATTCGGTTAATTTTCAATCGATTGCTTAATAAACGATTTTGAGACTTTAAAGTTGGGTTTAAATAATCGATTATTTAATTTTGAAAAATTCGAGTTTATCGGATCCGATAGATGTTGCTTCATCCGATAGGTAGACAAATGATGCTGGATCAGCCGGAACGGATTGCAATTCCTAGTTATATCGCAATGTCCAAACCCCATTACCTAGTTACCTAACTGCCGACCAACCTGTCTAGTGGTCAAGGTGTTGGCCTCTGGATCGGAAGGTTCTTGGTTCGAATCTGGGGTTAGGGTATGGATGTAAATTGTGCTATCCTTTGTTAGGGACAATGATGGTCCACCCACTGGGTGCCCCTTCACAAGTGACCATCATTTCTGGCCTTGTATAAGGCTAAAATGACCTCGGTCAACTCTGTACTTTGTATTGTATTGTATTTGTATTTGTCTTCGAAATTGTACTGCCTTGCCATTGGAAATAAAAAAAAAGTTACCTAACTTGAGCGATAGAGCCTTGAGTGGCATTAACGATTGACGCTTTCCATGCATAGTATTGTGTAGCGGGCGACCTTCTGCCTTTCCCCCAAAGCGTTCACACCTCACGGTCGAGACAGGGTAGGGTACCGAACAAATCGAGTGATACTCTAGAAGTTCAGTCGCTGACAGCTTGTAAATGGGGATCGATTACAGCGGGCACTTAAAAGGGGGATAACATTCACCGTACACAGATCAAAACCATACCGCTGGTGTGAAAAAACATTGTAGTGCTAACAATAGTCTACCTGTCGTAGGGTAAAGCTTAATAGGGCTGCCACTGCTCTAGATATGCGTGGATACAAAAGGTTTAAATCTATTCATATTTTTATATCCAAAGGGGTTTTTCGAAACTTCAAGTGTAAATTTTATGAGGATATATATTGAACACACAATTAATCTCAGAACTATTTAAAATAATCTGTATTTTTCAGTTTAGATTTCGTCTTTGTTTATGACTTTCCTTTCAATAGGGTGTTGCTCTAGTTCGACGTTAGTTAAAAAAATCCTAATAAACAATTACCTTTCGATAGGGCTGCAGTAGCCTGTTGGAAGAGTAGTTTGAATCCAACCAAAAAACTTTCAAAGAGGCTGTTGACGTTCAATATGGCGTGGCCGTAAATATCTCTACGTTGGAGCTGTGTGGATGTTTGGAAAGTGAGGTAGCAGTTATCTGAGCGTGGTTCAAAATTAGGTTGTGCTGTCCTCGGATCTTTCACTTAGTGGATCGATTTCAATTACGATGTTAATTAAAATTACCTTACCTGGCCGTCGAAAAATATTACGTGGTGTTGTCTTTGGACCTTTCCATTTGGGTTTGATCTTGTACCGTCACCAATAGCAAGCTGAGTTGCTATAGTGTAAAACGCTTTTACATCCTCGACAAGGTTCTCTCGAATCTATTTCCTGTGTGGAAAATGGGTGCTTCCTCAGGTGTTATCTCGTCATCTGACCGAGGTTCAAAATGACGTGGTGCTGTCCGGGGTTCTTTCTCTTGGAGATTGATCCCGGATCGCCGTCAATAGCCCGATTTGTTGCTCCAGTATGACATTCCTTAAACTAAAATATCTACCTACCGAATATATTTCCTTGGAGTTGATCCTGGACCGTTGTCAATAGCCCGTTCTATTGTTTCCAGGTGAAGTAAATTCAATTGTTTACCTACCCTTATTTAGTAACCCCCCCCCCCCAAGAGCATATCTAACAAAATTGTCAATGGAGTAATTTGGTATATAGATATATATTTTAATTAATGTCGCGCTGGAGGAACAAATCGGTCTATTGACAACGGTCCGGGATCTGTCCCCAAGAGGAAGAATCGAGAACAATACCTCGTAGTTTTGAACCACTGTCAGATGTCGAGTTAACACCTGATCTGACATCCCGCTCTCCAAACTTCGGTATCACGCCAACTCTAGGACATTTGAGACCCCTACAGATTTAATGTGTATCTGCTTCCTTTGTTCATGGTGGCGTTTGGTTGGATTCCAACTTGGTACACAAAGTTGCTAATCCGTTACTCTTCCAACCGCTATGCAACAGCCCTTGGATCGACCTGGTAGGTAGTTATTTGAGTTAACGTCGCACTTCCATACCAGCACACCAGCTGTGGGAGCGGTGTGTCGCTGTAAAGCGAAGGCAGGATTGAGGCGTTCACCACGGGGTCTCCACACACGAACACGATTGTGATCAGTGTTCAAATTGAATCTAGATTCGTCGCTGAAGACGACCTGGTTGCATTCCGTTGCAGTCCAATCTCGTCGTGCGCGACACCACTCCAAACGGAGGCGTCGGTGCGTGAGTGCCTTTGCAGCACACATAATGGGCGCTGCGATACCAGATGTCCTTCAGCCAGGCGCCTTGTGCTGGCTCGGGAAGACACAGGGGCCCGTAGTGAAGGTGCTGCATGTGTCTGAATAGCGGCCAATGAGGCAGTTGGCTCTACGCGTGCGTTTCGTATGATATGACGGTCTTCTCGACGACTGGTCTGTCGAGGGCATCCTGAGCCTGGTCGCCGTGTAAATGAAGTCTCTTCTGTCCACTGGTCCCAACACCTCCTCACAGTAAAATCAGAACAGCCTACTTGACGAGCTACTCGCCGAGCTGGAGAGAGCTGACCACCAAGCTTCCATCATCCCAATGATTCTTCCCCTCTCGAACTCTGACAGCTGCTCATAATGTCTTCGATGGTGGCGTAACGGCATGTCTACCAGAGCGTTTCCTTTGCAAAAGATTAAGTACACTCAAGCAAGCTATGCTTACCTGTTTTATTCTCCAAGGAGAACGAAGTTCAAAGCCCTCTAGTGGCATTACGCACTGCGCAATCACGCTGCATTTCTAATCATTTGTATATCTGGCCAAGTTTCGTTACGATCCAACAGTTATTTCTTTGTGCGCAAACTTTTATGGCAATGAGTATATATATATATATATATATATATATATATATATATATATATATATATATATATATATATATATATGTATGTATATATATATATGTATATATATATATATATATATATATATATATACTATTATTTACATAACTGAACTCTTCTTTATGAATTTGAAAAATATTCATAAAGAAGAAGGAATTTGAAAGTATTGAATTACTTTTATAGAAGTTGAATTATTTAAATATTGTGATTGAAAAAATATTAAAAGTTATATTAAAATATATTTTACCACATATTCTGTGTGTGTGATGATGTGACAAACTCCCTCTTAAATTGCAATAAATATAGAAAACTATGACTCAGTCTCAAAATTTTATAATTTATCCTCCGAAAACGCATGGCCTATTTAAAAATACATAATGAGAGGTGGTTTGTTAAAAATTTAATGTTAAATTTAAGTTAATCAAGTTTCACACACCAATTTGCCATTTTTCTATTTTACGAAACCAGAATGATATTCTTATAAATAAAATTGGGTAGCGCAGCCTTAACACATACAATTGTATGTCGTTTATCAGAATTCAACACGATTTTATTTACTGGTTTAAGAAACGTACATTAAAAAGCTCATTAATTATAGGATAATTTTGGGCCTTTTACAACGATTTTTTTTTTAATTGATAACAATTTGTCTTTACACTTTATGTGATAAAACCACAGTGAAGTACACGAATAGACTGCCGATTCCAAAACAGAAACCGTTCCCACCAAAATGTTTATACTTTTTAGGAATACATTTTGCTGTTGAGTAATGCAACCTAATACGCAACACAACACAAAAGGCCCAATTATAATTGATACAAATTTTATTCCTCCAATTTCATTTGCCTCTAAGTTTGCTTTAAGTTATACATTAAATTTCTTGAATGAATCTAATTAACTCGGGGATTATTTCATCTTGTAATGGTGTATATATTAAGAACAAAAGATCAAATCACCATGCTCCCAATTGTAGAAAATAATTTTAAAACGTCGCTTTATTCTTTTTACCAAAATGCTTGGTATCTTAGTATATTGTTTTACAATTCTGCAACATACTTTTCAAATGGAGGTAATTTGATTTACATGTATACCAATATATATGTAAGAATTCGAATTTTGATACTACATGGAACACTGATGCCTGTTTGATGTAATAATTTATGTTAAATTATCAAAATTCTCAACCAGGTTTTATGTAGTAACTTCCGAATGACCGTATATTTGAACCATACTTTATATGTAGGCGTTTTGATAAAAAACGGTCTGTTAACACGGCCTAACAATTGAATATTAACTGAAAATGTTTGTTATGAACGTCCATCGACTTTACATTCAGTAAGAAGTCTAAAAGGCTCATTAGTTATGGAAATGTTTCTTCAGCAAATAACCTCATTCCAATCTTCCAACAGTGACACAAAAGTAAAAATAAATTTCCAGAAATAAGAAGTCAATATGTGGTTTTATTATGTAAAATTTATAAAAGAGATTATTCTTTTAAAATATTTGAGTCACGCTAATTTTATTCATTTGTTTACCTGATCTGAACCTAGATTTATTTTCATTTTTATACATTTATGTCTACCGTGTCTGTCTGGGCAATGGGTGTTAAATCAAGATAACCACTACTCATGATCCTAAGTTGAAAATTTTCCTAGTTTTGACACATATAAAGGAAACAAATTACGGATAATTGTAATTTAGATTATTAGATTAATTAAGATTGGTATTAAGTACATTATATTAGTACAGTACATTATCTTTAAAATTAATGGCCCTATTTGCTCTGACAAAGATGTATTGATTGGATTTGAGTTGTATGTGATAATCCCGTAATAATAAATCTTATTTAAGATATGGTACATTATTTAAATTGCAACGACATTATACCATTTTCAACTTTTATGACGTTTTAAAAATAAAATCATTCCTATGCTTACTATTTTAGTTAATAAGAATGGAAGTGACGTTAGTACTCTATTGAACTAATTTGGTTTGCATTCTTGATAAAGAGAATATAAAAAAAATTAACTAGTATTGTATTGAATATTTCTATATAGTTTTGTAGACTTGTTTATTACGTTAAGTTAAATAGTTTAGTACAATAATTTTTTTTAATTAGCGAATGGAATTATTATTTTATTTTTAAATCGCGTTACTTCACTTGACTTAATGAGACACGAAATTCGCATTCGTTTAAATTAAATAAGTTTTCGAACAGATAGAGTAATTTAATTTAAATTATTTTAATTAAATTTCACAAAACCGTTCATGCGTATTTAAAAATATTACTATGCAATTTCTCATACGTTGGTTAGATAAAAATATCTCTTTCTTTTAAATCATTAAGTACAACAGTAAGATAAAATTAATTTTAAATCACTTATTTCATTAACTGTGAGTTTACCTTAAATTATGCGTACTGTTAATATATTTGCTTCTGTTACAATATGTTTGAGGTTAGAATCTTTGTTAGTTTTAATAAAACGCAACGCTTTTTATATCAATAATAAATAATGATAAGAAGTTTAAGTTTAAAGCAAATATTTATCTAATTCGAAACATGTCGATATTATGTTATCCGCAATATAACTTTCAGTAAGCAAATACTTACTGTGTATAAAATTACATATGAATAACACACACACACACACGTATTTAATCATGTTGAATAAAAAAATAAATACTGATCATGCGATAATTATATTTGACAAAAACAATTCTAAGTTTTCTCCACATATGATTACATAACTATTCTTCACGAGGCTGAAATGCAATTATCGAATTTTTCCTTTTGTATGGTATACGTTTTGAAGAATCTTATAACAAACCCAGGGAAACCTTAGAAACCCAACTTTAGGAAAATTAATTAACTGTTGATCAAGACAAACAAAAAAACATGCCTCCTGAAAAACCTATTCTTTACCATCTACTCAAATAAAAAATATCCTTACCTGTATAATTTTCTTTTTGGGCTTTGCAAATATTTCAAATCCTTCTCACATTTGTCAATACTTCGAAACAAATTTTCTGTCACTTAAACATTGTCTCCTTCCGAATACGAAGTTTCATTTTAAGATTTTAGAAACTTCATCGGTGTTCACAAAAGTCTTGTCATTCATTCACCTCAGTAGCTAGTTCCTGCTTCCAAATGAAAATCGATCTTAAAATTTGTAAGTACACCAAATATATTCGTATTTGTTTCGCTTAGAAAGTATTTCGGAAAGTTCTTGCAGATTCGCGCATGGGAGTTTTTTTACTTTAACCGCAATCTGCAGCACTTCAGCAACAGCAATCCTTGACGACACAGCCTCCAAACCGTCGTCAGCTCATATTCATATATTGCACCTCAATCCACGATTACATATAGTTCCTCAACAAAAGCACTCCAAAAAGCCGACGAAAAAGTCAACGAAGCCCTCATACGAGATCCGAAGTCTTTTCTGAAACATCTCCGCATCCAAAAACGCGCATAAAAACCGTCCGAAAACTCCTCAACTATCTCCCAAACTACCAATTTTTAAATCAACACGAGCGAGTAGACAGACGGCCTCCAATGAAATTCAGCCTATACTTTCAATGATGAAAGTTGCCGCACAAGTTGTCGCTGGCGCGATCGAGTTCAAATTCGGAGGGAGGATGTCAAGAAAAGTTCATTGCAACTTCCGACTCGTGTAGACTAGGACTGACTGGTAAGTTCGGAGATCGGAGCGTTTCTGGCTGCGAGTGGAGGACTGTCGGGGTGCACTTGGGGGTGGTCTACGTCACTGGGCATCGATCCGGGCTCTGTGGAATATGCGGGAAGGGGGGCGCATGGCCCGTCTATTTTGGATCGGCAGTCCCGCTCTTCCTTTAGTGCTCCTCCAATTGCTCCACTTCCGGCCGAAGGGAGAATAGATGCGACTGTTTTGTAAATTGGGATTCTTCGGGAAAACTCGCAGGGCACTTTTTTTGGCTGCTTCTGTCTTGCGCGTGTTTTTGTGAGGATGGGATTTATGAGGAGGAACTTTCAATTCGGGACGAGAGGAACGGGTTCAACGCTATCGCTAGTTTGTGTTCCTAGACTCTCTGGTATTTGGACAAGCGTGGAATTTTTGGGCCGGAATATCATGTATTTGTGCACGCTTATTAAATGTGTGCTTATTTATTCAGCTTGTATTACACAATGTGAAGTTGCTTAAGCCCTTTTTTGGCTGCTTCTGTCTTGCGCGTGTTTTTGTGAGGATGGGATTTATGAGGAAGAACTTTCAATTCGGGACGAGAGGAAAGGGTTCCAACGCTATCACTAGTTTGTGTTCCTAGACAAACTGGTATTTGGACAAGCGTGGAATTTTTGGACCGGGAATATCGTGTATTTGTGCACGCTTATTAAACGCGTGCTTATTTATTCAGCTTGTATTACACAATGTGAAGTTGCTTAAGCCCTTTTTTGGCTGCTTCTGTCTTGCGCGTGTTTTTGTGAGGATGGGTTTTATGATAATAAACTTTCAGTTCGGGACGTTAGGAACTGGTTCAACGCTAGTTTGTGTTCCTAGACTCTCTTGTATTTGGACATGCTTGGAATTTTTGGTCTGGGAATATCATGCGTTTGTGCACAGTTATTAAACGTGAGCTTATTTCTGAGCTTGAATTATTCAATGTACCCTACATACCTTCAAAATATCGATTTTTATGTTTTGGTGTTTTTGAAATCTCCTATTCAAGACCTTTCCAATGATGCAACTCTTTTACTTTAATTCAAATTAGAAATAAGTTAAAATGAACTATAAAAAATGTAAACAAAGCATCAGCTGATCGTGCCACGCCCACTTTGACAGATAAAAACGTAAACACTGGCCTTTCAACTCTAAGTTCTGACTGCAAAGCCTCAATTTATTTTATTTATTAGTTCTCTACGAGCTGTAATTTAACTGTAACTGTGATTGTTGTTTGTTTTGGTTTAACCGCTCATTCCGAATTGAATTTGTTTGTATCAAAACGAATTTTGTTTGTGCTTCTCTTTTATTGATTTTCATTCAACGTAAGTTGTATATTCTGTAGAATTCTAGCATTTATAAGCCTTTAAAATGCCTAGATCTTCTAAAGCTTTTAAAAAACGCAGAGGAACCTTTTTTAAAGGTAGTAGTTTATCTTCGGATAACTGTGTTTCCCATCAAAGTGAAAATGGGAAAGCTGACGTGAAAGACTCTTCTTACGCCAGACAGAAGAAAATGCCCGACATTGATGAAAGTTTTTCATCGTGTAGTGAAAGCAAAGGCATTATTAATACCATCATTGACTTAAATATTCTTGCAAAAGTATTTAAGAAATCAGTGCGTTGTAAGTTGTGCGATAGTGGACTGGAACTACAAGTTTTGAGTAGTGGATCTGGTCTGGCTATTTCTATCATTGTGAGGTGTTTTAAATGTGCCTATGAAGACAAATTCTGTTCTTCAGACTATCATAATGACACTCAAATAGCTACTATAAACACCAGGTTTGTGTATGCTATGCGATCCATTGGAAGAGGTGCTGAAGCTGGACGAATGCTTTGTGCGGTGATGAATCTTTCGCAACCACCTACCAGATTTGCACCGTACAACCGAAGACTTCTTGATGCTGTCAAGTTTGTGTGTGACGAAACTATGCAGAAAGCTGGACAGGAAGCCAAATTAGAGAACAATAACAACAAGAACATAGCAGTGGCTGTTGATGGAACCTGGCAGAAACGAGGTTACACGTCTCTCAATGGTGCTGTTACTGTGACCAGCGTAGACACGGGCAAGGTTATAGACGCAGAGATTCTGACGAAGTATTGTGCTTGCAAGAACAAACGCGTCCATCAGAAGAACTGCAAGCGTAATTTTCAAGGATCGAGTGGAATGATGGAGGTTGAAGGGGCATCCAGAATTTTTGAGCGTTCCATGTCACAGCACGATGCACGATATGTTACATATTTAGGCGATGGGGATTCAAAAGCCTTTGATGCAATCAAACGCAAAAACATCTATGGCAATGAATTTCCCATTGAAAAAATAGAGTGCATTGGACATGTGATGAAACGCATGGGAACAAGACTGCGTCGTCTAAAGGCAGCAATGAAAGGGCAAGTCTTGTCTGACGGCAAACGTTTATCTGGGAAGAAACGTTTGACTGAGCACGAGATAGACAAAATCCAGTCATATTACGGATTAGCAATTCGTCGAAATTTGAACAGCGTTCGAGATATGCGCCAAGCCGTCTGGGCAATCTTTCTCCATAAAATTTCGACTGACGAAAATCCGCAACATGGATTTTGTCCCTCTGGCGAAGATTCGTGGTGTCGTTTCAAGAAAGCTGAAGTGACAGGAGGTGTTTACAAACACCAAAATAGTCTTCCTGTTGCTGTTATGGAGACCATGCGTCCAATTTTCCGGGATCTTTCCCACCCTGATCTTTTACAAAAGTGCGTGCATGGGAACACGCAAAATCCAAATGAAAGCGTAAATAATGTTATATGGTCGCGCGTTCCCAAATCAACATTTGTACAGATTGAAGCACTTTCACTTGGAATTTATGATGCCATTTGTACATTTAACGAAGGAAACATTACAAAAGTGGAAGTGCTTAAACGATTGGGGATAGATCCTGGAGAATATTCCACAAATGCCCTGAAGTCGCTCGACAAGGAGAGATTGACGAAAGCAAAATATGCTTTTTCTGCCCAATCCAAAGAGAAGAGGAAGGAAAAAAGGCTGAAAAGGAAAAGAGAAGAAGATGAAGAGCTAAAAAATCCGAACAAAACAGGGTACGGAGCTGGGATGTTTTAATCAGGCACAGTTTTATCTTTAAATTTGATTTTTCTCAAAATCATGTTTTTTATTCTGCGTGTACCTTTTTCTCAGGAACTACTGTATGTATGCTCCTTAAATTTCTGCCACATATTCCTTAGATATAACTGTATATACTGAAGTGAGATTTTAAGGATATTTCATAAACAATTGTTAGAAGGGAGGTTTTCGTAGTAAAATATGACACGTTTTGAAAAATTTAAGGTTATGTTTACGTAACAATTAAAAAAAAAAGTAAGCAATATATCTGTAAAATCTCACTTCAGTAAACAGATAAAGGTACACATTTAATATACAGAAAAAATTTCAAACTTCTACGTTCCATACTTTTAAAAAAAAAGGTACATAAAGTTGCCCAATTTAACATTGTCGGTATAGAGGGTACCGACTCCCCTTAAGCCCTTTTATTGGCTGCTTCTGTTTGGCGCGTGTTTTTGTGGGGATGTGATTTATGAAGAGGAACTTTCAATTCGGGACGATAAGAACGGGTTCAACGCTATCGCTAGTTTTTATTACTAGACTTTCTGGTATTTGGACAAACTAGGAATTTTCGGGCTGGGAATAGCATATATCTGTGCACGATTATTGAAATTGTGCTTATTTATTGAGCTTGCGTTATTCAATGTGAAGTTGCTTAAGTGGACACGGTACCATGAAATTGATCAAAATGTTGAAAATTTTGTGTTATCATTTATTAATTGCACTCTGTAACAAAAATATCGATGCACCTAGAAAGAGTTGTCCGTTTGCGATAAAAATTGGTGGACGTGAAGAACAAATATATATAAAAACAAACTATTTAAAATTTCAGAACAATTGAATGATTAATTTCAGTTTGATCGTTACAAAGGGAGGAAGTCAATAAGGCGTTTGTCCACTTATGGCCTGCATGCAAGCTGTCACCCGGCGTGGCATAGACTGAAAAAGTCCCTTCGCGGTGTCCTGCGGAATTTCTTGCCAGATTGTCTCCAATCGTCGGGTTGAATGTTCAGCACTCCGTGATGGTTTCAATCGCCTTCACATAACTTTCCAGATGTGCTCTACGGGAGAGTGACTAGGAGACCTAGCTGGCCAACGAAGTGTTGGGAAAGCTTGAAGACTACTCATGGGAACAAGTGAAGTGTGAAGCCGGACATTATCTTGTTGAAAAGTACGTCCTTGGTGTCGTAAAAGGAACGGTAACAAAACCGGTCGTAGAATGTAGTTTACGCTGTGCGGTAAGTGTACAAGAAATGTCACCAAATGGGACCGCTTATCAAATGAGATAAGACCCTAGACCATAACGCCCTGTTGTGAACATCTGTGTCGTGATATTGTAAGGGCAGGTTCCCCATGCTGCCCTGGACGCCTCACGACACATATGCGGTTGTTGTCCGGACATAGTTGGAAACGGGACTCATCACTAAAGACTATAGTTCCCCATTCAGCGCCGTTCTAAGTTTATCGAGCCCGGCACCACTGTAATTCAGCACCTTCTTTGAACGTTGATTTGTTTATTATAGAGTGCATATAACTTTTTAGTATGCGTGCACAAAATGTTATAGGCCAAAGCTACATTATGTGGAGTGGTATTTACGTTTTCCTTTCGAATATAGGGACCGAAAATGAAAGCATTTAAAACTTTAAAGTGACTTTTCGTTACCTTTTTTGTTTTTCATGACTACAGTGTGATTAAAACGCTAAGACTTTTGTTGCATTTAGAAATTTTTTTCTGGTGTTTATTATGTTACATTTCATAATTTTGTGCATGGAATAAATATTTGTAAAAATAGTTATTTTTAAAAAAATTGATGAATTCGATTATGAAATTAAAATTTGCAGATGGAGTAGGAATTTGAAAAGATTAAAATACTTTCATAATAATTGAATTATTTTATTATTGGGAATGAAAAAAATATTATTTCTTTCATTTATAATCTATATTTAATGTGTATTGTGACAAGGAACACTTAAAATTTTTGTTGTTAATGCGAAAAAAAAAACGCCTTCAAAGTGTACCGTGTATCTTTAACCTTTACGTTGCGGAGCTTGGATTTTTTAATCACCTCACAGAACGGCTTTTCTCTTGATTCTCCGAGCCTCCATACCTAATTACCTAACTTGAGTGATAGAGTCGTAAGTGACATTTACGACTGACCCTTTCCTTTCATTGCATCGTTTGGCGTGAGAAGATGTATCACTTGACGACTTTATGCTTTCCCCAAAGCGTTCGCACCTCAAGGTCGGCCGAGTAGAGGCCAACGAACAAAAGAAGGGGTCCTCTAGAATGTCAGTCGCTTACAGCTCGTAAATTATAGTTCCAGATAAATAAAGTTACAAAATAAAGTTCCAGAACACGAAGTAAAACACCATGCCGCGGTTTCCCGGATGGAAAAACAGCGGATTCGTTACTGGATAGTTGAGTATTTGAATCCAACCAAAGACCGTCGTAAACGAAGGTGGCTCCTAAACGTTAAATCTGTCGTAACCTCAAATATCCTTATGTTGACGGTGTGTGGATGTTTGGAGAGTGGGGGCCATGTCAGGTGTGAATTCGTTAGATGACCGTAGTTCAATATTACAAGGTGTTGTCCTGAGAAATTGTCATTCGGGATTCATCCCGGATCGTCACTAATAACACATTGTATTACTTCAAGTGCGCGTTGATTTAAATTTCTACCTTACAAAGATTAAGGTATATGTTTACACAAGAAATCATGAAAATTGACTAGAATATCAATATTTTTTATTACTCACAATATTTTCCGATTTCTTAGATTTCAAACAATACCAAGATTTTGAAAATATTCAAAATAATGTTTTAGTTACAAGGGTTTTTGTTATGTACTGTTACCACAAACAGAACAGGGTCCAAAACTTTAAACTCGATTTCTAAATAACTTTATTTTTGAAATAGGATGCTTTGTTCAAAACGTGATTACTACACAATATATTCACCTATTTTAATTATTTTTACATCATTATGATCTATATTATGCAGTGATGTTTAGAACCTCAGAGTATTTTGTCAAGAATTGGATTTTTAAATGTTCAAATTCCTGAAAAAATGTTGATTTTTTACGCTTCCTAGATTAAAAAAAAATGTTAAAAAAACTATTTATTTTAGAATCTGGATGGAGTTTCAAACCTTGAAGAATAATATTTGAAATAATTTCCAACAGGAATCGTCTTTCTAAACAAATTAGAATTTGAGATATTATGTTTCAAAGAACATGCTAATTTGTTAATTATATTTTAATCAGGTAATTAATTATTTGCACAATCTGATTTTATCTCCCTGAAATTATTTTAAGAATGCACCAATTAACTGTGGAAAAAATCTGGATTGTTAAAATCAAATAAAACAAATTATTCTAGTGCATACGTAAACCTTAACAATTATTTGACTATGGACATTTAGCCCTCTAGAAGATTTCATCGAGATATCTCGTGCATCAAGATCTGATTAATTTTGCTAAGGACCTTGCCCTGTTATCCAGATAATTTTGTTTCTTTATGATGGTTAGATAAAGATGTGGCCATTTTCCTTTTGACGGGGTCCATAGTCCATCCAGATGTGGCCATTTTTCTTTTGACGGGGTACATCGTTCATCAAGATGTGGTCAGTTTTGTTGATTACGTGACACATCTTCAAGAATACCACCATAAGGGTTATATAGAGTTTGTTAGACAAACGAAGTTGTGCTGATTGCTAATTATTATACCATCGGTTGTAATGTACCAAAACAGTTCTGCTAGAATTAATCTATGTACTCTTGTATATATTGAGGAAAATGGTTCATGCTCATGTATGTGCGTAAAGTACAACTTTTTGAAACCATAGTGGATAGGTTAAATTTACGGCTGTATAAAAATTGTGTAGCATATTTTATTAAATGTATTAAGTTTTGCTTCACTTCGGGTCAAAGGGAAAATTGAACCGACTGTTTTGAAAATTGGTAATCTTTGAGAAAGTACCTGAGGCATTTTTTTCTGGTTGATCTTATGCTGTGTTTGTTTTTTATTACGTGATGGGATTTATGAGAGTAAAATTTCGATTCGGGACGAGAAAATGAAGTTTAGTGCCCTCATATCTGGTATTATTAGATATTTTGGGACTTGGACACAAATATATTAGTTAACAAAACTGTTGTCCGACAGTAAATACCGAAAACTTAAAAATTGAATGATTTTTCTACGAAGGAAATATAACTATTTCTCTGAAAAAGTTCCACTACCAATTCTTATTTCTACAATCACTTGACAATTATTAGGGATACCAGTTCATCTATTAGTTCATCTACAGCAATATTTCATTTTAGATGGCCAGAAAAATAGAATAAATGTAGGAAATACTTTAATTATCATCGTGCAGGAGCAACACAATGGACTATTGACGACGGTCCGGGTTCAAAAATTGAAGGGATAGATCCGACGCTAATACCAAGTAATTTTAAACCACAGTCAGATGAGGAGGCAAAAATGAAATAAAATAAAATGTAATTTAATTTTTAGGACTCGCAGATATTAGAAATACATTTCATACATATTCATACAACATGGATCTATCATCTCCAGAAGGTCAGTATATACTTCCGATGTAGTAAAGAAATATACATCTATCAGTTTAGAAAGGACCTTGTTGGAAGTATAGCGGTTTATTAACTTGAGGGTTCCGAGTTTGAATCTCGATCCTACCACATACTGTCCTGCACGAGGGTACATTAAATCACTCGTGGTCTCAAATGTCCTCACGTCGCGGGGTGTGGACGTTTGAAGATGATTCACGGTGGCCTAGATGCAATATGCCAGTTCTGGTGGCAACCTCGTCATTTGACCGTGTTTCAAAATGACGAGGTGTTGTCCTATGTTCATTCTCTTTGAGATTGATTCGTAAATAAACGAAAAATAAAAATTAGGGGTATTCAATCAGAAAACGAAAATGAAATCGAAAGATAAAACTATCCATGCAAAGCAGCAGATATAGCATGGTAAGCAATTTCTTAGCGTTTTGCTACTCATAAACGTATAAAACACCATATTGTGTTGTATGGGTCAGGCTTCTCCCTGATGACACCCTGATATACAAACACTATTTATATATATATATATATATATATATATATATATATATATATATATATATATATATATATATATATATATTATACAATATATATATATATATATATTATATATATACATATATATACATACATATATATACATACAATATATATTATATATATACATATACAGGGTGGTCCCGAATTCATGGTACAAACTTTAATGGTAGGTACAGGACATTGTAACAATGATTTATTGTATAGGAATGTATAGTCGCAAGTGACGCGGTGAGGCGAAAACAGGGGAAATAACGGCCGAAAGGAAAAACAAAGATTTTATTGAAAGCGTTGTTGACAAGTGTCATGTTTACAGTAATTGTTCAAAATTGCGTCCACCAGTATCGATACATGCTTGACAGCGTCGGTGGAGCGATTGGCGTACACGTTCAAAGATGCCTGGTATTTCACGCACACCTGCAGCAGCTACAGATAAGCGAGCGACGAGATCCTCATCTGAGTCAACTGGAGTCTCATAAACAAGATGCTTTAGATGTCCCCATAAAAAGTAATCGAGGCTCGATAAATCGGGAGATCGGGGTGGCCAAGGGACTGGTCCACCACGCCCAATCCATCGAGTACCAAACGTGGCATTCAGGTAATTCCGTACATCAATGCTGAAGTGTGCTGGCGCCCCATCGTGCTGAAACCACATGCGGTTACGAATGGCGATCGGAACATCATGCAGCAGTTGTGGTAACACTTCTTTCAGAAAAATAAGATAGCTTCCGCCAGTGAGCCGCGTGGGTAGTAAGTATGGGCCAATCAAAAAGTCGTTCACAATACCAGCCCACACATTAATACTGAAACGTTGTTGAAACGCATGTCGACGCGTTGCATGTGGATTATCGGTTGCCCACACATGGGAATTGTGCGCATTAAAGACACCCTCGCGTGAAAATGTCGCTTCATCTGTAAATAGCACATAATCTACGAAATCCGGCTGCAACGCACATTGCTGCATCACCCACAGGCAGAAGTTCACGCGGCGAGGATAATCTGCCGGATTCAATGCTTGTACTTTCTGAAAATGGAAGGGGTGTAAGCGATTTTCGTTTAACACTCTGCATACAGTCTGATGACTCACACCTACGTCACGCGCAACAGTTCTTGTGCTTGACTCGGGTCTATCAGCCACAATGTTCAAGATGCTTTCTTCCAGCCTTGGAGTGCGTACAGCTCTTACTCGACCAGCGCCATGTCTGTTGACGTCGAACGCACCTGTTTCACAAAGTTGACGATGTAACCGTTGAAAAATTCTATGATCCGGCATTCGTCGATCAGGATACTCCGCGCGATACACTCGTAACGCAGCTCTGCCGTTACCATTTGCACGGCCGTACATGTAATGCATGTCTGCTTTTTCTGCATACGTAAAGTCACCCATCGTCTACGGCAGCACAATTGTGAATGGCGCTTTTCCCTACTGCGATGCATCATGTTCAACAGCGGCTAGACATCTACTGCCCTCTACCGGCAATGATACCAACCGATCACTCCATTTCTCTTTCCTTTTATTTCCCCTGTTTACGCCTCACCGCGTCACTTGCGACTATACATTCCTATACAATAAATCATTGTTACAATGTCCTGTACCTACCATTAAAGTTTGTACCATGAATTCGGGACCACCCTGTATATACATACATATATATACATACAATATATATATATATATATATATATATATATATATATATATATATATATATATATATATATATATATATATATATATATATATATATATATTGTATGTATGAAAATAAACTGTCAATTCGGAATGATGGGACTGAGTTCATCACCAATCACCATCGGTAATTTCTGTTTCGAGATGCTTTATGACTTGGACTCTCAATAGGGAACAACTTGCTACTTGATTATTGGTCTTGCATTACTCAAAAAGAAATCACTTTATTGCTTCTAAGAATCAAATAATTCTATATCTTCCATTTGGGGATGATATTCTTCCATAGTTTCAAAGCTGTTTTAATTTCTATATTTAGAAATTTAACTAATTTCTTAACACTTTAGCTCTTGAAGAGGTAACATGTCATTAGCAGAACTGACAGAAACATTATGAGCAAAATATATCCTCATTATAGAATAAAACTGGTCAGATCTTGATCTCGTAATCATCCAAAATCGGTAATATTTTGACGATGAGATATCTCATCATTAGAAAAACTATTTAGATCTTCATGGACGATATATCTCGTCGAAACCATTTGGATGGTCAATAAACAAGTAACACTACGCTTAATGTAGAATTCATTGTAGTGTACTGTCTGTAAAATAGCAAACCTTCAACTGACTTATGTCCTTGGTAATCTTGTTACAAATAGAAATGGGAGTTGATTAATTGATACATGTGTACAATGGACTACATTATTTAAAGTCGGTAGTGTATGGGTATATGTTCAACATTATGTCTTCATGAAAAATAAAATATATTTATTCTCTGTATGATGGAAAAGTGCATCAATCTTTCCCCTTTTCCAACTGAAGTGAAGGTAGATGCGGTTGTTTTGTAAATTTCGGTTTTTTGGTAAAAGTCGCCGTGCTTGGGTTAACTGCTTCTGCCTTGCATTTATTTCGTAAAGATGGGGTTTGTGAGACATCTGTTTCAGTTCGGGAGGTTGGTATCTTGTTCATTCTGTAGATTAATTAAATTATTTGCTGCGTGAACATGCGGAATCAAGAATTATCCGCATTTAACCTAGTTAATGTACACATTAACGGCTTAAGTATCGTTAAAGTTCAAAAGTTTGTTTATCTCATTTCCTTTCGCAACAATCTCCCTCTCTCCCTACACTTCGAGTTTGGTTTCGCTTAACTTGATGATTTACTTGATTTTTTAGATATCGAAAAAAAAACAATATATAACATTATGTTAATTTTGTTAATTGTAATAATATTTTAAACCGTTTAATTATAGATATTATAGCTTTAAAATTAATTGATGATTGATCCTATCAACTAATTTGCTGATTGTTTGATTCTATTAACTTGATTCTTTAGATATCGAAAAAAAAACATTATGCTAATTTAAGCGTACAGAAAAGTTGCTGTTGTTCCAACAAATATTTTATTTTCGCTTTAACCAATGACTAGTTGGTAATGTGCAGATTATCTAGGTAATTGGAGGATTTGTTCCAGCAAGGTTATCTAGGTAATATTTGATAAATGAACAATTTTCTGCACTTAAACGGAACCCTAGTTAATCTGCGCATTACCTAGATAATCTGTAGAGTAACTGATTACTGCACTTTAGCGGTAACATATACACTGCCCAGCAATAATGGACCGGACAGCAATATGTGATAGTATAAGAGAAAGAATACGTGCTTTAATAGGTGATGGTCCCCCACGAGCTGCAATTACACTATCAACACTTCTGGGCATATTTTCAACAAGGTTTTGATACACAGCTATGGGTATTTTTGTCTATTGATTTCAGACGTGGTCCGTAAGCGTCGCTCTAACTGGTACCACACAATTTATATCTGATTAGGTCGGAACTCTGCGCAGGCCAGGGAAGACGTTTTACCATCCATTCGTCCATTCCATGACATTGCCAGAGCGTAGGAAGAACATGATTGTTCAAAATGTCCATATAGGCGGCGACGTTCAATTGACCACGAACAACATGCAAAGGTCGAGGTCTTACCACGAAAAACACCCCCAAACAAGTAGTCAAATTTTATGTACATCCGCTGGGGTCTAGTCAGTTATTGTAGGATAGTGTATTTCAGGATATAGACTTGCATATAATAGGATCAATGTGGGGCTTGATTAGCACCATATACCGGAAACATGTCTCGTATGATTCATTTAGAGGAAATTTAGGAGCTCGATTCGAATAGCATGTACAATTTCATGTCGCATATTATTTATGAGTACAATGTATGTTTGAATCAAAGGATTTGTTCATGGACATAACACACATCTTCAATTTTAAGTAACTAGGTGGCATTTTTAATAAGCGAACCATTGGTATATCTACATTGAGTTCGAGTGTAAGCATTAATCTCTACTATTATAAAAGGAATAATCTGTGTGTTTTCAGACGTTCTATACCACTTACAGACCATAAATTTGACACACTGGTGGTCCTAATTATTTTCCAAATTCTGTGCGAAGCCCGAATTTTAAAATATAATCAGTTAACTTATTAGACTTATCTCCATCCTTTCGTCACCTGGGGAGCTGACGTCATAGTCCTCCATTTAAGAAAGCAAAGGATTTTGCGTTTTTCGTACTTTCAAACTATCTATGTTATGACGTCACTAGTGGATCTGACATCTCAATTAAAGAAATATTATTGCGATACACGCTTTGTTAATGAGCATAACTTTCTTGCTAGCAATTTAACTTTTTCACGGGCAACGTTCATTTGAGGTTTTCTATCTTCGCAATCGTGTTGTTGTTGTTGTTGTTGCCAATCCCCAAAGTCCAGCGGGGCTAGACTAGGTCCATGAATCCAAACACCCTGAGGAAGTCCAGGACCAGCAATGGACTTCCAAGGAGATCTTGATGGTTAAGTCCCAGGCACTCCAGGATGTGGGAAGGAGAAGCCTGCTCAAAGAAGCACTTGGTGCATGTGTCGAAAGTTCTCAAGCCATCTGAGAAGGTCATAGTTCTGAGGTGTCCACTTAGGAATCGGGTAATTGCAGTTTGTCCCTGCCTGTCACAATTAAGTGCCAAAGAGCCGCCGGGTCGATGGCCCCGATACCATTGATGCACTGGGGGAGTGGACCATATTGTTTTTCCCCTCAACTTAGCCTGCGAATAAATCTCAGTGTAGGTAAGAGGCTCAAGTGGAACCAATACTTCACTAGCTCCCGCCTTGGCTAATTCATCTGCCATTTCATTCCCATCAAAATCGACATGAGAGGGGATCCACTGTATGTGGATCTGATTATCTATAGACAGTTGTCTTAGCTTATTGAGGACAGATACTCCCACCTTGTCTCTAACACCAGACCAATTAGCCAAGTGCTGGACAGAACTCCTGCTATCTGTTAGAATCCTCGCAATCGTTAAAAGAGATAGAGTGAAAATTTCAATTTTTTTAATCAACTTATTAGATTTTCCTCAGCGTTCGGCACCTGTGGAGCTGACGTCACTGTCCTCGACTGAAGAAAGCAGATGATTTTGAGTTTTTCGTCCTTTGAAACTGAGCCCAGTTTTGACATCACTCGCGGAACTGACATCTGAATTAAAGAGAGTTTTGATATACGCGTTGTTAATGAGCATAACTTTCTTGCTAGCGATTTTAACTTCTTCACGGGCAAGGTTTATTTGAGGTTTACTGTTTTCGCGATCGTTATATATATATAAAGATAGAACAAAAATTTCAACGTATTTGAAATTTTACACCAGATGGATACCTTAAAGGTTATTCCCTTTAAATAAATAATTTTTCAATTGTAACCCGGGTCAAATCGGGTAGAGGTGGGACTCATTCTAAAAATTATTGTTTTTTTTTAATGTTTTTAGTATCAGTAAGGGCATCAAAAAAACTATCACGGTTAACGCCGTGATAACCTGCTAGCATTTATTATACAACTAGTTAAAGGTAATGGTAATTTCAGTTAACGTCGTACTAGATCAGCACAAAGCAACTAATTAAAGAAGGAAAATATTTGTACAAAGCTAAGCTTTTAGCCATCATGCTAGTATAAGGTTAAGTATTAGTTTACTTAGAAACATTTAAATTTTATGGGATTAGGAATCCGAGAAAATTGAAATTCGTCTTTAGAGCAAACATATTAATAATTGCAGAGTGATCTTCATCAAAAATAAGGTACCTCTTACTATTTTCTAGAAAAATGAACTTGATTTCTGAGTTCAGAAAACACGGCCTTTTCTATATTACTCTCATTAACTTATAATCGATGCGGGATAATTGCTCAGAACTCAAGAATCGGGTTCACGGTCATTAATATTTTATGTTGTTCGGAGACATTTGATTTATTGGACTTTCTGTGTTTTTTATCAATAATTTAGTAGCCGTTTATTGATCTTGTGTTACGCAACATTAAATCATATGTTATTTTCTGCGGAGTAAAGAAATTATTTTCGCCTAATATGTCATGCTATCCATTCCCTTATATTAAAATAAGTTAGTAACTAATTAGTAAATATCAAATGGCATGTTCGAGACAGCTGGATAGGATTAAAGGACATCATTGTTTTATATTCCGATATATTTATGTTTTATTACATAAACTGGAGATACATTAAGGAATAAATTATTGTTTGATTATGAATCTCATGTTGGTGAACATGAGTTGAATTACAAAACTTAAAACTTTAAGAATGATTCATGAAGATTACAACAGGTGATGAAATGGTCAATGGCTATTTTGGAGCAGCAAATTTTTCACTATCGCCAGGATATAGTTAAATATCGAGAGGAATATATGAGTTTCACTATGTTATCGTGCGACAAACTGGTAAATTGAGCATAGCATTTGTCAACTCACCTAGGAAATCTCGTATTCTACTCCCTGTTTATAAACTCATACTTGTTGGTGCTGTTGAATTCAAATATACACTTCGCACTGAGTGCGCCGTAACGAAATGTTTACCTTGTAGTAACAATGGTCAAGAAGATTAGTGGTGGAGCATTAGAAAATGTTTTTCTTGGATGGTGTTGCCACCACTCGCTTTTTTAACTAAGCACTTCCTGACAGTGAGCAAAAGCAAGGAAGCGCTAGAGCACTTTTGTAATGTATTATATAATACATAAGTGTGTTGGTCTCCTTTTTTAGTTTGTTGGAGTGTTTGTTTGTTTTATTAGTATGTTGGTGTGTTTGTTCATTCATTAGTGTGTTGGTGTACTTTCGTTAGTGCATTGTTGTCTTTAACTAGATAGTGTATCGATTTGTTGGTGATCTTCAGTAGTGTATTGATGTCCTTCAGTAGTGCAGTGATGTGTTGGTGTTCTTCAGTAGTGTATTGATGTGTTGGTGTCTTTCAATAGTGTGTTGATGTACTTTCACTAGTGTGTTGGGGTCCTTTCGTTTGTATGTCGGTGTGGCGTACTTCACTAGTGTGTTGATGTTTGTTTCTCCCATTAGTGTGTTATGTACTTTCATTAGTGTATTGCTTTCCTTAACTAGAAAGTGCGTAGATTTGTTAGTGTTATTCAGTAGTGTATTAATGTATTGGGATACTTCGGTAGTGTAATGATGTCTTGGTTTCCATCAGTAGTATAGTGATATGTTGGTGTATTTCATTAATGTGTTGGTGTGGCGTACTTCACTACTGTGTTTGCGTGTTGCTGACTTTCATTAGTGTGTTGGTGTATTTCATTAATGTGTTGGTGTGGCGTACTTCACTACTGTGTTCGTGTGTTGCTGATTTTCATTGGTGTGTCGGTGTACTTTCATTAGTGTATTGTTTTCCTTAATTAGAGAGTGTTTTGATTTGTTAGTGTTCTTCAGTAGTGTGTTGGTGTACTTTCATTAGTGTATTGTTTTCCTTAACTAGAGAGTGTATTGATTTGTTAGTGTTCTTCAGTAGTGTGTTAATGTATTCGTAGCCTTTGGTAGTTTAGTGATATCTTGGTCTCCTTCAGTAATATATTGATATGTTGGTGCCTTTCATTAGTGTGTTGGTGTGGCGTACTTCACCGCTGTGTTGGTGTATTGCCGACTTACACTACTTTGTGTGTTTTCACAAATGTGTTGATGTATTTCATTAGTGTGTTGGTGTTTTACGCTAGTGTGTTGTTGTCCTTCAGTAGTGTGTTGGAAACTATCACTATTGTTTTGTTGTATTTCACTAATTTGTTAATGTGCTTTCACTAGTGTTGTACTTCACTAGTGTGTTGCTGCCCATTTCTAGTAGTGTGCTGCCGTGTTGGCGTCATTCACTAGTGTGTTGGGGTGCCGGTGTCTTTCACTAGTGTGTTCATGCACTTCATTAGTTTGTTGGTGCTCTTCAATAGTGTGCTGTTTCAATTCATAAGTGTGCAGATGAATGATTAAAGTGATTGCACGTTTTTCAAGTGGCCTTGAAAAAATATTCTTTAAAAGATCAGTAGTAAGAAACTACTAAAAAGTAAAATTGATATTTTGTCATGTTTATTTTACTCCTGAATAGTGAATGTTTTTCTGCAGCAAAACAGAAATCAATCATTTTAATAATTGTTTCACTCTCTATTAGTCACATTTTGAATTTTTAAAACATTGATTAACAATTTAAATAAGTTTTCAACTTCCACAAACGTTTCTGTATTTCCTTCGGAGCAATGATCCGATTTTTTCTGAGTCAATGGTACTACCAATCAGTTTAAATCAAAACATTCCTTTCATTTTCAAGACTGGGACTGACATAGATAAGTGCATATTTCGCTACTTCTTTACAAAACTTGTGTATCAATTAGTATAAAATTACTGCTTTATTTCTCTAGAGCAAAGAAATTCATGTCTCAGTCCAGAACACAATTCATCCATAAATCTTGAAAAGCCAACAACAATTTGCATCACGAGATGTTTAAATTTCCTCCACTTCCTGCCGAAGGGAGAATATATGCGACTCCGTCTAAAATTGGAATTCTTCGAGAAAACTTTTTTGTTACGTTTGAGTGCGTTTTTGTAAGAATGGGATTTATGAAGTGGAAAAGCTCAATCGGGACTATAAGAGGAGGTTCATTGCCATCATTAGTTTGCATTCTGAGACAATGGTTTCGAGGCATTTTGACTCGCATGTATCAGCAAAGAATTCAGTGCTTGTAAATCCTCAATTAAAAAATAATGTTGGCGTACTTTTTTGAAGATAAATGTTAATGAGTTCGAAGAAAGAATTTTTACAAAAAGTATATTTTTACAAATAAAATTAAAGATAGATATTTTTTACAAATTTATGTTTTTGAGAAGTAAATTTTCAAATTGTATTCGGTTTGAAGAAAATATAACAGTATCAGCATGTTAAATTCTTATGACTTAAAAGTAATATATAGTCTTCAATCGACTGTATTGTACTTGTTTTTGTCAGTTAGTAATGTGTTTGTGCTAAAACGGTCGATATGAATGTACTATATGATATCCAAATACAAATACAAATATTGACGACCAGCTACAGGCTCGAGCCCAACAAGGCTGGTCCTTTGTTTATGAATTCCCCAATTCCCACTGACTATCCAATTGTATCTTAAATTCGTACACTCCCTTTGAATTAACTATATTTTCTGGCAACGCGTTCCAACTGTCTATTACCCTATTAAAGTAGTAGTTTTTCCTTAAATCCCGATTAAAATGTGTTTTATTCAATTTATACCCATGGCCCCTCGTTCTGTTATCCCTATTGAAATTTAAGCCCTCTGTGTCCTCTTGTTTTACAAACTTGAAAAGCTGAATCAAATCTCCCTCCTTCTTCTTCTTTCCAGTGTATACATAAATGTATATGATTTAAAATAAATAGTTTTATTATTAATTTTAATCACTGAATGACATTTTTACTTAGTTGTTTTGATATACTGTCCAAGAGTCCAAATCTAAAAACACATAACCTATATTACTTCCATATATGACAGAGTCATTTAGCCAAACACTCAGGTTAGAACACTTGGAATCGGGACCATGAGTTGCGCAATACTTAACCATCTAAGAGGATTCCATGAAATATTTCGTCCATCATGATACAACCAAATTTTATTAATATCTAGATATTCCATACATCAAGATCAAACGAATTTTGTCTATGATGAGATATCTCGTCCATCAAAATCTGAAGCTAATTTTTTTTCTAATGACGATATTTCTCGTCATCATGCTATTACCAATTTTTCTATGGTGACGAAATCTAAATCTGATCCTTCTTTCTAATGACGAGATACCTCGTCTAGGCGCAAGGAACTTTAATTTTAAATCACTGAGATAGTGGTTTCTCCCTCCCTCTCACCCATCTCTTCATCTTCTTTATATCTATACCTTCCTCTCCCACCCCTCTCTTCCTCTCCCTCTTTATATCTCTACCGCCCCTGACCCTATGTTTCTCCCTCCACTCCTGTACTCACTATCTTATCTCTTCTTCCTTCTATCTCCCTCCACTACCTCGTCCTCTCCATCTATTTATATCAAACTCACCTCTCCCACCCCTCTCTTTCTCGCCCTCTTTTATCTCTACCTACCCTCTTTTTATCCCTCTCACTCCACTCCCTCTACTTCTCCCTCTCCTATCTCTTCTTCTTTCTTCTTCGTATGACTCTCCACTATCTCTTCCTCTCCTTATTTTTATCTCAAGCTCCCGTCTCCCACCACTCCCTCTCCTCTCTTCTTCTTCTTCTGACTTCTTCCTATCACCCTCCACTATCTCTTCCTCTTCTTCTTTTTATCTGGAGTTCACCTCTCCCTCCACTTATCCCTCTCCTATCTCTTCTTCTGTCTTCTTCGTATCACTCTACACTATCTCTTCCTATCCTTCTTTTTATCTCAAGCTCCCCTCTCCCTTCACTCCCTCTCCTCTCTTCTTCTTCTTTCTTCTTCCTATCACCCTTCACTATCTGTTCCTCTCCTTTTTATCTCAAGCTCCCATCTCTCTCCACTCCCTCTACGTCTACCTCTTCTTCCTATTTCTTCTTCCTATCACCCTCCACTATCTCTTCCTCTTCTTCTTTTTATCTCATGATCACCTCTCCCTCCACTCCCTCTACTTCTCCCTCTCCTATATCTTCTTATTTCTTGTTCCTATCACCCTCCACCATCTCTTAATCTCCCTCTTTTTATCTCAAGCTCCCCTCTCCCACCCCTCTCTTCTTCCCTCTCTCCCTATATCTCTCCTATCTATCTACCTCTTCTTTACCCCTCCCTACCTTTCTCCCTCTCTTTATTTCCCATCCATCCTTCCTTATCCCCCTCTCTCTACCTCCACATCTCACATATTTCTCCCCCTTACTCCCTCCCTCTCTTTTCCTCTAGCTTTAATCCTCCCTCTTTACAATCTCTCCCTCTACTAAAGTTTCGTTTGTAGAATTAAAGCTTTTAGCTTTAATTGAGCTCATATGTAAGGACAAAATATCTCACCGCAAGAAAAAAAATGACCTGGTCATTATATTATCCCAATAAATAAATGTTGAACTTCTGAAGGCGATATATCTCGTCGAAACCATTTGGATGGTTACCAACTTGTTCAATGCTACCTATATTCACATTTATTTACATTCATTTCAAAATATTAGCTTAATACGCTTTAAGAGCATCTTAATTCCCATTCTGAAGTGAATTACATGACCCATCCCCCCTTTTAATAATTAGTGAAAGTACGCAAAATACAGGAATCGCTTGAATATTTACTCTGCAGTACTTATTTGCGTTTGAAGACGTGTTGAATTTGTGTGAATTTCATGACGAATTAGCTATAATGAAAACAAGACTTTAAACATTGCTACAATGTTTTAATTTATTCCAAATGTTTTTTTCTGATTGATATTTTTTTTTTATTGACGTGAAAGTGCTGTAGTGTCTTTGCCACCAAAACTATAGCGTTGAAACAGTATGAATCGTACACAAGGAGAAGACAGACAACAGCTAAGATATTTGAGTTCTTATTATTCTAAGAACATTGCGAAAAATATACGGCATTCAATATCACCGCAGTAATAACAATACACCAAACCATAAAATTATGTATCATCCGTTCAGCGCGGTTATCAAGCGTCACACTTATGTCCCTGGCTCTCTAACGTCGTCTCCAGCGTTCTCTGCCCGCAGTCCTAAACGAAACCCTACGGTGAAAGTCTAAAACCAATCAGAGATCCTCCAGACGAACACCCCATGTAGATGACGTTCTATTTCACCTCTTCTCCAGTCGTTGTAAAGCGCGCAGCGGAAGAACATCAATTGGTGCCAAGCATGAAGAAATAAGAATATATTCGGCATTCCGATGACACAATAGAGTAGGCATCTGCCCTGCAAGTGACCCTTCTTAAAGGTCATGTCCAACGGAGTGTCTCACGATATCACAGTGTCTTTAAGATCGAAAAACTCTGGGGCATATACATGAAAAATCTAGCATTACAAAATTCCTTACAAGTTTTTCGTCAAAACAAAAACCAACCAGAAGTAAATATAGCATCCTGTAGACAAGGATGTCCAAACCTCATATGACCTTCGGAACGAGTGCGCATGAGTACTGAGCCTGGGGAGGGATACGCAATGTGTCGAAATTCTACCATACTGGGCGAGTTTCGGGCCAGTTTAACTCTGGATTGCCTCAAATCGTATGACACCACGTACTGAGTAAGGACTACGTAAGTAGAGTGTCATTCGAAAGCGACCAAACAACGCAACAATTAACCTATGACAAAAAATATCTCTATAATAATTCATATCAAGCTGTAATTTAATCATTCAACTGTACATTAATTGTTAAATATATTCACAAAAAGCAATCATTCAAGCTTCCTATGTCCGCATAATTCCTTCCTGAATCTACAGGGTGTCCTCAAAGTTCCCGTACTCCAACTTTAAAGAAATGTACTGTACTTGTTTTTTTAATTATTGAATTTTATCGTCTGCTTATAGTTTTATCGAATATTTAATTTTTATCGTTTGATTTTCTTCGCACTCAAGTTGTGCGATAATAAAGTTCCATGTCATTTTGTTCTTCATTGCAAGATGAGTTTATCATGCATTCAGACAATTGCGCTGTTTGAGGCTTATTTTGAATGTAAATCATATGAAAGATGTAAAGAATTTTAGCGATATAAATATCCAAATGATGCAATACCGAGTAAAGATACGCTATATCAACTTATTCAACAATATGTCATTATTAGAAGTGAAAGAACGGGACTCTTGGTTCCAAAAAGATGTTGTAAACTGCCATACAATTTTTAAAACCATGAACATGCTTATAGATTGTTTTGGCGATCGACTCATCTCAAGAAACCTTTGGCCACCTCGTTCCTTGATCTGCGCATCCCTGACTTTTTTCTGTGGAGATATTTAAAGAACAAAGTCTATGAAGATAATCACCAAACAATGTGTGACCTGAAAATTGCCATTACTCAAAGGATGCAAGAAGTCACTCCCAGCATCTTGAAACGCGTTTCTTAAAATGTGCGTAAAGGACTTCGGATTTGCCTCCAAGAGAAGGGCGGAAATTTCGAACATTTATAATAAATGTAAGTCCAAATTTTTTTTACTACGATAGGATACAAGTGCTTTTCACCATTGGCATAAAACAGGGCTCGAAATACCCGGGTGCACAGGTGCACTGTGCTCATGAAAATAAAATTGCGCACCTAAATTTTTCCCGCTAGGTGCACGCAGTGCAACTAACGTTAAAAGAAGGGGGAGAGAAAACGTGTTTTATTATATTTTGATGTTTCAACAAAATATTAGTATCAACCTCTCTCGTTCTAAGGGAACGTAATTAAATTTTCTAAATACACACTATGCGAAAAAAAATCGCTGGGCCGTAACGGGTTTATACAGGAGGAGGGTTTACTTGTATCACTGCTACCTGAACTTTCGGATGATCAAAACATTTTTCAGATGGCTGTGTTGGAGCGACTGTCGCGACAGCCGTGCGCCGGATACCTTGAAAAAAAAGAAAGTTTTGAAAGAAACTATGCAGTTCGCCGTTTGAAGACATATTTAAACCCATTGTTAAGGATCAACTTTTGTCTGCTTTTGCTGTCTTCGAAAAAAAAACCTGTTCAAATATTTTTATTTACTATCTACTATTAACCTATCTAAACATGCCTATCTAATAAAGTAGTTTACATTACATTAATGCTCTTCTATTACTTTTTTTCTTATGTGTACCTCATATATAATCTGTGCACATAATTTAAAAACATAGGTGCACAAGGTGCACCTGCATTCAAAAATCTATTTCGAGGCCTGGCATAAAAATAATTGTTTTAAAGTTTGTTGTGTTTGTCTAATAAATTCACGAATCGTTAGTACGGGAACTTTTAGGACCCCCTGTACCATCAGGCCGAGTATTCATGTCAAAACTACAGTTTATATGATGGACACTCCATTCTAATTTCTTTCGTATCACTTGTGAGGGTTTTATTTGATTGCACGTACCTCGTGTAAAGTCCTCATTAAGCAAATCGGTTTAAATTTCTTATGAAAATAAAGTTCCAATGTATTCGTACATAACTACTTATCCGGTGTCTTCAATGTACGTTAGCTAAATTTTCTATAACGACCAGCTGTCTCATCACTAGCAAATCTGACCAGATCTTGATAGGGAATATACCTCGTTATTGTAAGAAAAGTGACCAGATCTTGATATGGGATATACCTCGTTATTGTAAAAAAATTGACCAGATCTTTATCGAGTTATCGGTAAATATTCAGAATTAACTGTAGGACGAAGCATGTCGTCATTAGAAAATTAGTCCAATCTTGATAGACGATTTATCGCGTTATTACAAGAAATCTGGCCAGATCTTAATTGACCGAGATACCTTGTCATCAAAATAAAATTTACCAGACATTAATTAACCCTAAAATGCTGTGTCACAAACCGTCTCGTAACTAGTGTGGAGGGGTCTCTCAGACCTCGCTCACTGAAGTGCGTATAAAGTTGATTAATATAATATTTTAATGAACGATTCTTTAGATAATTATTATTTATACATTTTAAATTCCGATAAATTCACCTCTTAACATAAAATACATTTTATGTTTTTTATATAAGTTAAGTAGATTCCATGTCTCTTCAGGCTCATCTTTCGGGCCTAATTTTGCAGGACGTTTCAACCTTGGAAACTAAAACTAGGTTGTGTTTCGGTGTTCTAACGGCACGATTAGGTTCCCCCGGGGCATCTCATCTGAAGTTATTTTTTCCGTGGAATTCTTCTTCTTGTGAAGAAGCACTTGAAATGTCTTCATCTTCATCTGCCTTAAATTTCAAATCCGTTTCGCGTTTGCTTTCAATAATATTATCCGAAATTTCACTGTCCCATTACTCTATTTCCGACCAATTATCAACAATATCCTGAATTTCTTTTTGTGTAAGATTCACAGGTCGTTTCTTAGTAAAGTTTGTTGCCATTTTAGGCTCTCTGCCAAAATTCCCTACTCGAACTTTGCCGATTTGATTCAACAAGAACGGTAAAGCAAATGCTGTGAAGGGATCTAAGAAACCACGCGGGAAATACAAGTAGTGTGAAATACGAAAAAGTTGGGACAGCTAAACCAGTCTTGGAATGTTGCTTCTGTTGGACGTAGTACGAAGGTACTGAATAGGACAGGGACCAAATTCACTTTAAGGGGTGGAAACGACCTGTCGAAAATGACTCGGGGTCTGTGAGACCCATAACAGCAGTTAAAAGTTAAGGAGAAACATAGTCATCAGAAGAAAACTGACCTGATCTTGATTTACGAGATACCTTGTTCTTAGACGGAAACTGACCAAATTTTGATTAAAGAGATAACTTGTAATTATGAGAAAACGGACCACATCTTGATTCACAAGATACCTTGTCATTAGAATAAAACTGACCAGATCTTTATGGAAGAGATATATAGACATCAGAAGAAAACTTACGAGATCTTGATCGCTTGAACTTCGATTAATTGGCAATAATTTGATGACTAGATTTCTCATCACTGTTAAAATTAGTCAGATCTCTATGGATAAGATATCTTCCAAACGACTTGTTCAATTTTAGATATTTACAAGTATTGAAAAGCCGAGCCCAGCATACCGGATCTCCAACAGCTAACTTAAAATTTATTCAGGCATATTTTTACATGTTATTGTTTTTTCCTTGTCACCCAAGAAGTGACAGATCGACGGTTTACTCTACTCAAAGGTATTTCCGGTACGTGGAAATACTATTTACTGAAATTTTAATCCCACATTTTCTTTCTTCACTAGTCTGAAGATTTACCATCACGTTGAAGACCAAAATTCCTAAACAACCCAATAAAAAAAATGCAACCCTGAGAATACTATAGGCAAGTCAGTTCCCTTATCACGAGCAATTTTCCCGATGTCATCAACTTTTGGAGCGTTCTCCAGACATTATAATGGTCTTTTTAATGGAAAAAGGAGCTTCATTAAAACTGATAAATCTCCCTCGGCGGCCTTTTCTTCCTCAGTCTCATTCTTCATTGGCTGAATTATAATTCTTCAGTTCATCACGTGGCATCAAGACTCCTGCACTAAATCTCATTTAAATAATATAGAAAAAAATCTTCCGATGATTTGATTTGTAAAAGGCAGACTTAAAGCTTTTAACATTATTACTTCTTGGATTTTGAATGGATTTTCATTAAAATTGCGGATTACGGGTTTTAGGAATTCGATTAAATTTATAAGATTCGATTAAGATGTTTTGTCAGTTATAATCTGTTGAAGTCAAGTCGAGTGAAGTTGAGATTTTGATGGCTTAGTGCTGTAATGGAATGAAACTTTTGACATTATTGGTGAGATCCAAATGCTTGGGCAATGCTTACTTCTATCGTAATTTCTGCATGAAATAGCAATGCTGCTGTCGGAGGAAATGGTTATTTTATAAAAATCTATATTTTTCCCTCATACATTCTACGTAATTTATAATTAGGCGTGACCGTAGTTCCGTGGCATAATGCTGGTTGGGTTATAACATCTTTAAAAGAAATAAAATGTAATTTTATAAAAATCCATGAGCTTGGTATCATATGCATTCTACGTAATTTAGAATTATGGATGACTGCAGTAGCGTGGGGAAACTTTTGTAAGATACGTTGGGTTTTAATATTTGTAAAAGAAATACAAAGTTATTTAATTAAAATTCCATATTTGGTCTTACACATACATTCTACATAGTTCAAAATTATGTGTGACTGTAGTAGACTGTAGTAGCAAGGGGTAATTTGTATAACTGGTTCGTGGGTTTTGATATCTTTAGAAGAAACAAAAAGTTATTTAATTAAAATTTAATGTGTGTGTTTGGTTTCACACATGCATTCTACATAATTCCAAAATTATGTATGACTCAGTAGTACTGGGGAAATTTTATAATTGATTCGTTGGGTTTTAATATATTTAGAAGAAATAAAAAGTTATTTAAATAAAATTCCATATTTGGTTTTACAGATATATTTTACATAATTCAAAACTATTCGTTACTGTAGTAGCGTAGGGATTCTTTTATTACTGATTGGTTGGGTTTAAATATCTTCAGAAGATATAAAAGAATTATTTAATTAAAAATCTATGTTTGGTATATTCTATATACACAGTCCAGTCACATTAATGTGACCACCACCTACTTTCGACGTCAACGTGAAATAACCAATCACAAAAGGCAGGTGGCAGCACATTGCAGTGGAATGTATATAAAGGATGTCCTAGAGCATCGGAAAGCATTTGAATCGTTGGCGTAATGCAGAAACGTAGCGATATACCCGACGTCCAAAAGGGCATGATTATTGGCTTTCGGGCCAAGGGTGGAAGCATTTCGGAAACGGCTAATTTTGTGAACTGCTCGCGTGCCGCCGTGGTAAAAGTATACCGTGCATGGCAAAATGGCACTATCCAAAATCAGCGGCGTGGCACATGTGGTGCACCACGGGCTATAGATGACAGAGGCGAACGAAGAATACGGAGATGCGTTCGGGCAAATAGACGTGCAACTGTTGAGCAACTGACCGCCCAGATGAACCAAGGGGCTACCAAGAGTGTATCCTCAACAACGGTTCAGCGAACGTTGCTGCGCATGTACCTCTGCACCAGACGCCTGGTTAATGCACCTATGCTGACTGCTGTTTATAGGCGGCGAAAACTGGAATTTGCATGCCAGTACCGCAACTGTATGTCCACAGAGTGGCGACAGGTGGCTTTTCCCGATAAACTACGTTTTATGCTCCATCGGACAGATGGACGTTGGCGTATACGGCGTGAAACGTCTGAAAGCAAACACCCTGCAACAATTGCCGGAAGGATCCAGGCTGGAGGAGGGGGCATTATGGTTAGGGGAATGTTTTCCTGGCATTCACTGGGTGCACTCATCATTGTGGAAGGCACGATGGATCAGCACAAGTACGCATCTGTCCTTGCGGACCATGTCCACCCCTACATGCGAATTATTTTCCCTCAGAATGATAGCATCTGCAAGGAGAATGCGAGGTGTCATACTGCTCGCAGTGCATATGCGTGGTACAAAGAGCACCAGGATGAGTTTACCCTACTCCCCTTGCCAGCAAACTCACCGGATTTAAACCCAATCGAGAATCTGTGGGACCACCTCGATCGGGTTGTTCGCGCCATGGATCCTCAACCGCGTAATCTAGCGCAGCTGGCCACGCTACTGAAGTCGGCATGGCTCAACATCCCAGTGAACACCTTCAGAAACCTAATTGTTTCACTTCCTGCAACGTCTCACAGCGGTCCGCTCTGCCAAAGTTGGTTATTCTGGCTTTTTACAGGTGGTCCCATTAATGTGACTGGACTGTGTAATTTAAAATTATGAGTGACTAGAGTAGACTGTAGTAGCGTGGGGTAACTTTAATAAGATTCGTTGGGTTATAATCTATGTATATATAGAAGAAATAAAAAGTTATTTAATTAAAATTTCATAATTGGTCTTACGCATACATTCTACATAATTCGAAATTATGCGTGACTGCAGTAGCGTAGCGGAACTTTTACAGCTGATTGTTTGTGTGTTGATAGCTTTTGAAGAAACTAAAAGTTATTTAAATAAAATTCCATGTTTGATTCCACATACATTCTGCATAATTTAGATATATGCGTAACTGATTTAGCGTGATATAGCATTTAGAACTGCTTGAGTTTTAATGTCGTCAGAAGAAATGAAGTTGTATAACAAATTCATGATTGGTTTCACATGCATTCAATGTAATTAAGAATAATGCGTTATTGCTGTTGCTTAGCATAACATAAAGCATGTTGGTTGGACTATAATGCCATTAGAAGAAATAAATTTATATTTATAAAAAATAATCCACGTTTGTTTTCACGTGCATTCTACGTAATTTAGAATTGTGCGTGATTCCTGTAGTGCAACCTAACATTTGTAGCTAGTTTATTAGATTTAACGGCACAGTGGCTATATGTGACGAATCTGAGCCAAACGTAAGGCACAGACCGTTAAGTAATATACATACACGCAGAAATAATTTGAAGTGATTGGAATACTTCGCTTAATACATCTTTATTGGTTAAACTCACTGACAGATCGTGACGGGATCTAGTTACAGCTGGTGTTAGCATTTTTAAATACATTGTACCTTGACGGATGCACTAGTAAAAATGAGTGAATTTATTTCTCTCTATATTAAAAAAAAGTTACCGCCGCCGCCGCCGCCGCCGCCGAAGAATTGAAATTTTTGTTGTTTAGCTCCATTCTTAGACGGTTTCCCGAGAAAGTACTGATCGGAAAAATATGAAATTAACATGCTTTGTTCTTCATCGTATTCCCTGGATAATTATTAAGATTTTTTTCCGATGCAGCTATTAGTTTAGGTTTTATTAAGTGTTAAAGTTGAAGAAGTGAAATTTCTTCCGCGAGTGAGCAAAACACATTCAAAATTTCAGTCTTTAGTCGTGAGTTTTTTTTTAAGAGTACCTCTCAACGTAAATTTTTGCAGCTCGTCGAGTTTTTTTTGAAATTTAAATGTGGTTCTTGATAATATTTTTTTGAAATTCGGGAAAAATCGGGACATTTTTGTTACTTTTTTTTAAAACTGCCGTATCTATATCTAATTACTATTAGTTTTTAATTTTTAAAATATAGCAGTATACCTCAGAATATACTCTTTCTTACGGTACTATTATTTTTGAAATCGGTTAATAATTAAATTGGATGCGATCAAAAGTTCGTCATACAAAATTCGGAATCTTTGGATATTTTCGCTACTTATTGTTAAAACCGTTTTGTCTACGGCAAAAGCCATTATTTTTTAAATTTGAAAACATCACTGAATACATTACATTACACTCTTTCTTATGGTACAATTATTTTTCAAATTGGTTAATAAATAAAATCGATGCAAATAAAAGTGGGTCATACAATTTTCGGAACTTTCAGATCGTAACTTCCGATACAAAACTAAAATGGTCATATCTGTATAGTATTACTGTTAATTTTTAATTTTAAAAATATTGCAGTATACCTCAGAATATACTCTTTCTTACGGTACAATTATTTTTAAAATTGGTTCATAAATAAATTCGATGCAATCAAAAGTTGGTGACACAAATTTCGTATTTTTCAGTTCGCATAGCTGCTTCCGAAAGCAATAGTGGGTTACACTTTTGACTATCGGGTTTGCCAGATATCAAATTTATCGTAGCAACAATTGCCATAAAAACGATTTCTTTTTATTTGGCGAGGAAAAAGGCTCGCTTTTTTCCCTCTGTTTTCAAGACAGTTTACCGACAAAGTACAGATCGTAAAGTTTGGATATTAACAATGTTTAGTTAAAATTGTACAGGGAACAAGATGCAGAAGATTTTTTACTGATGCGGCTATTAGTTTAGGGTGCATTAAGTGTTAAAGCAAAAAAAAGTTAAATCACTTGCGAAAGAAGTATTGGTTTGAGAAAGCAAACCAAACGGATTGCGTAGCAATCCCCGGGGTCGGCGAGCGTAAGCGAGACGCAGCGAAGCCCTCGCTGTGACGTCATGAACCGGAAAGTGAAATCAGCATAATACGAATTATTCAGATAGTTTCACTCTGTGAAAGTAATGTTGGTTTGCGAAGCAAACCAAATGGTATCTGTGACAGGAGTGTTGGTTTGCGAAGCAAACCAAATGGGATTGCGCAGCAATCCCCGGGGGTTGGCGAGCGTAAGCGAGCAGGGGGCGGAGCCCCCTAGTTCTTTTAACAGTTGTACATCCACGTAGGCAAGGAAACCTGTCATAGAACGATAGTAGAAATGTCCACACGTGTAATTGGTCTGCTAGTTTCAAGGAAAGAAAAGTGGATAATTTGCTTTTTAATCCTTCTGGTGGGTTATTGGAATACTTCGCTTAATACATCTTTATTGGTTAAACTCACTGACAGATCGTGACGGGCCCTAGTTACAGTTGGAGTTGGCATTCTTAAATAAATTGTACCTTGAAGGTTGCACTAGTAAAAATGAGTGAATTTATTTTCTTTTAACAGTTGTACATCCACGTAGGCAAGGAAACCTCTCATAGAATGTTAATAAAAATGTCAGCACGTGTAATTGGTCTGCTAGTTTCAAGGAAAAAAAATAAGATAATTTGGTTTTTAATCCTTCTGGTGGGTTATTTTCGCAGATTTATTAAAAATACAAACATGGAATTTTTTATAAAATAATTTGCCTGTGATGAAAAAAAAAACCTATTCCAAATTATCACCAGTTCTAGGTCAAAGGAGATGAATAAGTCAGTTTTGTCTTGATATTAGCAAAAGTGGTCATAACTTAATAGTCGAGATATTTCGTCTTTTACAAAGTCGACCGGATCCTGTGGAAGATATTTTTTGTCGAAGCTAATTGAAGAGTTAATTCTGATGATGGTAGTCTCGACCAAATAACTCGTCATTAGCAAAACTGGCCAGATATTCCTGGGTACTATATCTCATTAGTAGGAGATAACTGACTAGATATTGATAGACATATCTCACTAGTAGAAGAACTGACCATATGTTGCTGGACATATCTCATTAGTAGAAGAAAACTGATCAGATATTGATCAGGTCATTATCAAAAAATTGTAAGTACAGTAGAACTCCAATTATCCGAATCAATTGGGACCGGACTCCATTCGGATAATTGGATTTTTTTCCGAAAAAAGGGTCTAGTATGTATTTTAATTAACTACTATATGTATGTATGTTGAAAATGGGAGAAAAAAAACTGTTTTTAAAGAAAAAGAGCTTTTAATTAATTAAATGAAAAGCCAACACTTTTACATGTTAAGCGTACTTACAAGTGCTGTACATTAGTACAGTATGTACATTAGTACATTCATGGATTCATATCTTTCAGGACATCATTTACAGTACGGTACTGTACATTACAGTACCGTACTGTAAATGAAAGTCATTGCTTGCTGAACATCTCTAACCTAGTAATCTGTTTTGCTGTCTTCATCCGTTTTCGTGCAGTCAAGTCGCGCATCCGCTTGACAGTGAGAAATTGTATACAATCACACTCGGGCTGACACTCCATCCACTTCAACGTAGTTTTAAGGCAAATGCTTCAATAGTAGATGGTCCCGTGTCTGCTTCAACTTCGATATTAAGGTCATCTTTTCCCTCGACACTTTCTTCTCTCACACTTTTAATAAGTTCATCATCATTTAGAATTTGAAACCCAGAATAATTATTTTGCTAATCTCAGTACGTTTCCGGCTTAATTTTTTTCCTGAAATTCTGAAAGCGATTCGGATAATCAGCGATTCGGATAATTGGAGTTCTACTGTACTTTTATGACGAGATATCTGGGCCTTAGCAAAGTTGGTCAGATCTTGATAGACAAGGTACATAGCGGAAACGATTCGAGGGTTGGGAATACACAGACCATGATATTAGAAAATGTATTTTTAATTTCGTATGTTACCGCTATAGTGTAGTAATCAATTATTTTACTGATTATCAAGGTAATGTGCAGATTAACTAGGGTAATCCGTTAAATGCAGAAAATTGTTTCATTTCTCAAATTACATAGGTAATCTGCAAATCACCAACTACAACAACGTTTCTGTACGCTTAAATTAACATAACGTTATTTATTTATATTTCTATACCTAAAGAATCAAGTTAATACAGTCAATTAATCAACACATTAGTTGATAAAATCAATCATCAAACAAATAAAAAACTATACAAAAAATCAAACGGCTTAAAATATTTTTACAACTAAGGAAATACGCGCAAATTACGCTGGCGAAACCAAACTAAAACAAAAAAAGGGAAGGCGTAGGGAAAGGAAATGAGAGAAACAAACTTTTGAACGTTAACGATACGGATGCCGTTAATGTGCACATTACCTAGGTTAAATGCGGAAAAATCTTGATTCCGCACGTTAACGGAGCAAATCAGTTAATCTGCAGATCAGCTATATAATGTGCGCATTAACGGCTTTAGAGCTTTAGCGGTAACATATATAGAAATTATCACCCCGATACGGAATGCGAGGGAAAAAATTTTGAATTTAAACATTTAGAGAAGGAGTGTTAAATCAAGAAGTTGATTCGCGTTATTTTACAGATATGTGTAATGTCCTTATTTATTAAAAAATGTTCTAAAATTGGTTGTCTCCATGTTTGTAACCGAAAAGCTAATATACAACCATTACAATCCAACTGATAATGTGATGTCCCGAAAAGTTACCAGAGAATATCTTCATCTCCAGGAGAATTAGGAAATGTGTCAGGTACCACATCACATATCTCGACATAATGGTGGCAAGCGTGGGATTCCAATCGTGGACATTAGAGAGTGACAGGACTAGGATTCCAATCCCCGACATTAAATGGTGACATTGGTGGGATGCCAATTCCCGACAACTACCACTAGCCAATGATATGCAGAAGTCATCAAACACCATGGCCATCGGACGTACGCGATGTTTGGTTCTGGGCGACGAAAACGTATTATCATCTAATGTTAAACCTTAGACGATGGTAACGTGTTGTTGGTGAATGCCGAGAGTATGGCTAAGATATCATTACAGCGGCTCCGACGTGAAGGCAGTCGACTTGGTTCGAATGATAGGAATTTGAATAGGTGTACGAGGTCTTAAGATTTAAGGCTTCCATGCTCAAAAGCATAAATAGTAATTGCCGCGTATGGTTTTCACCACCGAACTATTATTACTCCTATCGTTTACATCCACAACCGATCAATTGAGAACCAGAATCAGAGCAAAACACAGCAATTGTGGAAGAGATTTGTTTATGTCTCAATGTATTACATTATTTTAACAATAAACTCATTCAAAGTCCCGTGACTGAACACTCTTCTTATGGACTATATTTGAAGTGTTTTCCAGTACTGGTACACATATATTAAATATTTCTAGGTGTGGTCTTTGGATCTCTCCCTTCGGGATTGATTCTGGACAGTCTCCAATAACCCGCTGTCTCGATTCAGTGAGACGTTAACCTTTGCGCAGCGGCGCTTATAATTTTTTCAATCGTCTCCAGGAACGGCTTTTCTCCTGATTCTCTGAGCCCCCATATCTAACTACCTAACGTGAGCGATAGGGCCGTGAGTGGTGTCATTTGCGACTGCCGCTTTCCTTTCATAGTATCGTTTGGCGTGAGAAGAGATATCACCTGACGACTTTCTGCTTTCTCCTAAGCGTTCACAACTAACGGTATTCAGGGTAGGGGGACAATGAACAAAATAAGAAATCCTGGTCAGTCTCTTACAGATCGTAAATGGTTATCAATGACACCGGTCACTTTAATGGGGGATAACATAAACCGCTACCATGCCGCTAGTGTAAGCGATATTTTAGTGGTAACAAAAGTATATTTGCCGCATCGTAAAAGTTAACGATAGTCTCATTTGTCTCTACTGTCTTCTCATGGACTAGAGCTCAAGTGTTATCCAGTAATTGTACACAAATATCAAATTCATAGGCGTTGTCCTTGATTCTTTCCCTTCAGGATTGACTCCGGACAGTCGCCAAAACCCCACTGTATCGATTCAGTGAGACTTTAATTATCCACTTACCAACCAGAGCTCTTTACTTTAAGATACGAACTTTAAGAAAATATTCCATTTCTTTTCAGCAGACACCCCTTCATAGATTGTGAGTCAATTAGTCTTCATCGACGTGCATATAAAATAAAACATAAATACACCACCTGTTTCTTCTTTATCATAGTTTAAATATAAACCCATTCCCGAAACATTTAGACATTCAACACAAACCCAGTCTTCCGAATCCAAATCGTTCCAATACCCGAATAAAAAAGGACTAAATCCCGTTCCAGTTGTCTAAACTTCGAATGCAACTCCAGACCACTCCGATTCGAATCAACGAATTAAAAAGAGTCGAACAGCCTCGAAAAGACCCTCTGAGAAGAGCAAGCAAGGCCAGGCATTCATTGCATAACAAATGGACCGTCTCGGTACCCACATTTCACCCCGGGAAGAAAGGATTCACGGTAGTATTTGGTTTCAGCTTCTGGACCATTAAAAGAGCGACGGGGATGTGGGCGCCAGTGGCGCCGACAAGCGGCGGGCTGGGGAGTCATCGCAGTTTATGCCTCAAGAATGGAGCGGCATTGATTTTGCATTCGAGGTCCGCGTGCAACAGTGCCTTGAGCCGAAAGAGGTAGTGCTCTTTTATCCTTCGGGTTTTTTGCTTTGAGGAGGATTGTACATTTTTTAAAGGACACGAGTTGAGTAAGATTTTGCTGGTTTCGTAAGATCGAATTGATTAGTATACGGAAAATAGAGTTAGTTACTCATTTTATTTTAATTGGTAATTTGTTGTTAACGTCGTACTAGACGAACGCAACTGGCTATCGACGACGGTCCGGGATCAATCTCTTAAGGGAAAGATCCGAGGACAACACCTCGTAATTTTGAACCATGGTCAGATGACGAAGCAACACCTGAGCTGGTACCCACTCTCCAAACTTCCACACCAACTCAATGTGAGAACTTTGGGCCACGTCAGATTTAAGGTGCACCCGCGCCTCTACACCACGCTTACAAACATCCATGCACTGACTCGGATTCGAACCAGGAACTGTGCGATCTAACGGTACGACGATACGTTACCAGCAGCATGATGAGTTACCATGTTCCAAAAGCACTGCTCATAGTTTGTTGTATGACAATTGTAATTTTTGTTAATTAATGATGGTGCCGTGTTATGCATTCAAATCAAAAAAGGTTTTCTTAACCCACCGAGCCGACCAACCGGCATAGTGGTTAAGGTGTTAGCCTCTAGATCGGAAGGTTCCTGGTTCGAATCCGGGTCCGGGCATGGATGTTTGTAAGCGTATGGTGTAGAGGCGCCTGGTGCACCTTAAATCTGTCGTGGCCGAAAGTCCTCACGTTGGGTTGGCGTGGAAGTTTGGAGAGTGGGGTGCCAGCTCAGGTGTTGCTTCGTCATCTGACCGTGGTTCAAAATTACGAAGTGTTGTCCTCGGTTCTTTCCCTTAAGGGACTGATCCCGGACCGTCGTCAATAGCCCGTTGTATTGCTCTAGTACGACGTTAACTAAAAATTACCATTACCTTAACCCACCGAGTGGTTTTGGATGATATATTTTCTCCTCCAGGCTAATAACGATCTGGCAATACAGGCTCTAACCCTCTGGTGAGTCGGCTAAGTGAGGATCGATGACATATATTCTCATTAAGATTTCAAAATGAACCTGCCGCCTCTACACCATACGCTTACAAACAACCATACCCGGACCCGGATTCGAGCCAGAAATTTATTTTAATTGTCCTTGAAGGAGAGTCGCGGTAGCTCGGTTAATCAAATGTCCTCACGTAGGCGTGGCGTGAAAGTTTGTAAAGTGAGGTGCCAGCTCAGGTGTTGCCTCGTCATCTGACCACAGTTCAAAGTTATGTGTTATTGACCTCGTTTCATTGCCTTCGGGATTGATTATGGATCGTCACCAATAGTCCGTTGTGTTGCTTCTGTGTGACGTTAATTAACCTTAACGCTACGGCTTATAAATAAGTATTCCCGCGCAAATTTCGTCTTTCGTGAAAAAAACCACACAAGAAAAGTACGTGATCAGACGGAAACAGATAACTTGTACAGCTCCAGTGAGACGTTAATTAAAATATCTACTTACCGTTAACCATAGAAGGGGGTTTGGCCAGATATTCACATTCATCAATTTGTGACCAATTTTGCAAATTTCCTCTTCGAGACAGTTAAGAGGTCACAGTTAGATATAGTTGTTCAAAAAATGGAATGCTTAATTGCCTTACATTACAGTTTTGATTTTGAGAAATAAGGGTGCTGAAGCTTAGAACTATAGAGGAACATTTCAAAATCATTTAGTATTTATGCAGGTAATGGTAATGGTAATTTTAGTTAACGTCGTACTAGAGCAACACAACGGGCTATTGACGACGGTCCGGGATCAGTCCCTTCAGGGAAAGATCCGAGGACAACACCTCGTAATTTTGAACCACGGTCAGATGACGAAGCAACACCTGAGCTGGCACCCCACTCTCCAAACTTCCACGCCAACCCAACGTGAGGACTTTTGGCCACGACAGATTTAAGGTGCACCAGCCGCCTCTACACCATACGTTTACAAACATCCACGCCCGAACCCGGATTCGAACCAGGAACCTTCCGATCTAGAGGCTAACACCTTAACCACTATACCGGTTGGTCGGCATTTATGCAGGAATACAATGGGACATGCTCACGTAGTTGAGTTTAAGTGTACAAAAGTTCTGTGTATGCAACAAATAATATGCATCAAAAGTAAAAATGAAAGCTATGAAAAATAAATAAATATAGTTCTTAAATATTTATGACATGGGAAGTTGCACATAGAGAGCACAAGCATTATATTCATATATTTAGATAGCGGTATTTTTTTATTAAGCTTTCATGTAAACAAGGCTTGTAAACATGACGTTTTAACATGTTTAATTAAACATGTAACTTTTTGCTATCCTTGACATAGCCAGACCTCCCGTTATGTTATTAAGAGTTTCTCTAAAATATTTACTGTATGCAAAATATAATAAATATTAATGTCACTCTGGTGAAAAACAATGGGCTTTGCTGACGGTCTGGGATCAATCTCGAAGGGAAGGATTCGAGTATAACGCGACATAATTTTAACTGCAGACAGATGACGACATTTTACAATAAGTAATGCTCAAATGTTGTGGATACTCTGATTAGGTTAGGTTATTTTAATTAACATCACACTGGAGCAACACAACAGGTTAATGGCGTCGGGCCGGGAACAATCCCGAAAAGAAAGATGCCAGAAAGATTACCACAAAAAAAATTAGCATAAAAATAATATTACCACTTTATTTGCCATCCTTTTGAACACCGTCCCAGGTATGGGACCCTCGCGCTTTTTTTCGGAAATGTTTATGTAAATTAAAGATTAATCAAGTGAAAATTAAAATAGTAACTGGTTTTATTACAGTTAGTGATAAGCCAAATAAATCGGACCTCAGCATTCTCCATACTTTACTAAGAAAGCTTGGAGAACAAAAATTATTTAGCCCCAAAAAACTTACCTCGTTTTGATGTTACATATAAGGTGAAATATATCTTCCAAAACACTTTCTAGTTCTTTTGAACAGTAACGTATACAAAAGGTGTCCCTGCTCATCATTCCGTCATTTCTAAAATAATAACATACAAAGTCAGTATGGGCCACTGCATAATTTGAAAAATCCTCAATTGTCCCAAGTTGAGCTACTGTCACATGTATGGGCACTTGTCTGTGCTCATCTCTGATGTTTAACTGTGGAATGAATGAAGCAGGCATAAATTTAAAAGGTATTAGTATTTTTATTTTTATTAACGTCTCACTTGAGAAACACTACGGGGAATTGGTGACAAGTACAGGATAAATCCTCAAAGGAAAGATCCGAGAACAACATCCCGTAATTTTGAACCACGGTCAGACTACCAGATAACACCTTAACTGGCACCCCACTATCCAAACTTTTAGGAACGCGCACTTAACCCCCTTTCTACACGACGGTCTTTGGTTGGATTCGAACTCACAACCCTCCAGTTCCCAATGCGTTACTCTTTAGAATGGGTCCCCACGGCCCAGAAGTTTGTACGATTAAAGCGAATTATATATTAATAAATAATGATGATTTTACTGATTATAGGCTTGTGATTGTAGCGTAGTTAGGTATATTTCGACTGACACCACTCATACTTTGTCCTCACTCCACGAAATCCAAAGGTACGATGACCCAATACTCGCCCCGCACCGTATCAATTCGAAATATGACTGGACTCTATATATGACTATCTCTTCCTGTGCTTCGGAAAAGTGCAGAGGCGCACTGAAAGCAAGAAGTAATACAAGCTGATAACGTCAGAAGGTCACGTCCACAGGAATCCTTTGTAGACAGGAATCCTTTATGTACACGTTTCTGTATTTATCCTTCTGAATGTTACCTTTAGTTCTGAAATCGTAAAACAAAACACAAACAACGCTCGACCTCTTATGAATGCCGCAGAACTGTTGTGATTTTGCAAGACGTATTCACGTCAAAAATTCCAGTTTTTGACAGCAAACAATGCATCTGTACACAGATTCCCATAGATCGATCCAAGATTAAACCGTATTACTACAAAAAGGTCGAAAGGTAGTTTCAACTCCACGCAATCCAATGTTAAACTGGCCCAACTCTCGTACAAAACCGTATAATTTCGAAACATTGTAGATCTCCCTGTGTTCAGTGCATATGTGCACTTGTACGAAATACCATACCCGGTGAGCCGCGGTAGCTCAGTCAGTAGAGCGTCAGGCTCGCATCAGAAGGGTTGTGGGTTCTGTCCTCGGCGGAGCCTGCAATTCTGATGGTTGCGAGATCGGCGCCTAGACCTGGCTAAAGACCGTCGTGTTCGCTAATGGTGGCTGGGGCACGTTAAATAGGTCGTGGTCACAAAGTCCCCCAAGTTCCCATACCAAATCAATACCTCTGGGGGTACCTGATGAGGGGGTTATCGGCCTCTGATTGGGATCTAAATTACGATATGTGTGAGTGAATGGATGTGTGAAAGGGACCTTCCAGTAAAAGGGATGTGTCATGTATGAAGAAGTCCAACACTCCGGGGCAATGGCGCCCCCAATTGGGCCATATATGGCCCGCACGACAACAACAACCATACCCGGTACAAACATCATTTGTGTATACTACTCTATATCTACCTTCTGAGTGTTTCTTCTAGTTTAAAAAGTCATAAGACAAAACAGATGCTACGATTTAATTTTGTAGTACTTGACTTTTCATGCATGCTTCATAATTATAACAATTTTTTCAAGACGTTTCGAATCACAAATTCCAGTTTGGGATAGCAAAAACAAGTAAACCACACCCATACCTATAGATCCATCCAAGATTAAAGCGCATTACTACAAATAGGTTGTAACACAACCTATTTGTTGTGTTACAACCTGTTGTCTCGCTCCACAAAGTTACACTGACCCAAAGCGTGCCAAGCACAGTATAACTTCGAAATATTGTAGATTTCCCTGCGTTCAGTGTACCTGTGCAATTGTTCCAAATGCCAGAACAGCTACACTCTACGTTTGTGAGCGATGGCAACGGCCTTGGCGATTTTTTTTGGCGAACTTGTAAAGTCGCCAAGGAAACAATTATTTCCTAACTTTTTTTTCCGTCAAAAAAATTTAAACACATTTCAGAACGTTTTAAAATTATATTTTTTAAAAAAACTTTCACAAAAAGTAGTAAACTTAAGCAAATATCAAAACACATTTGTGATCCGGCAAACAAACTAAGCTACGAATGTTGGATAAGAATACCCTGAAACATCAACTACACTAAATACAGTGCGCATGTTGATAAAAGAAAAATATTTACAAAAGAATAAAAAGCAAGAAGTAATACAACCTGATAACGTCAGAGTTCTTTCGAAATAAAATAATGAAAAAGAAAATGGACAAAAAAACAAAACTCTTAATCCTTTTGTGAAAAAAAACTATTGTAATAAAATAAAAATTCCATAACTGTCAAAATACAAATAAATAGACCAATGCTATCACAGAAAATGTTTTAAAAAGACCAATAAAATTAAAGGATATTTTAAAAACAAAATAACCAATGGGACGAAAGAACAAATTTCAAATGAATCAATGAAATCAAACGATTTTAACTGATTTTGGAAGAGCTTTCTAGAATATTCAAAATGAAAATTAAAAGTTTCCGTTTGCCGAGGTTGCCATGAAAACCAAACCGAAACGAAAGATGGGTTGCCTGAATTTCTCGTAACTCGCTACTAGAAGTGCGCCAAAAAAAATCGCCAAGCCGTTGCCATCACTCATAAACGTAGAGTGTAGCTGTACCTAAAATGCCGTGTCAGGTGCTGACGACCTTTATCTATAAGACTCTATATTTGACTTCTGAATGTTTCTTCTATTTATGAAATCATAAGACAAAACAATTTCAACGACTTTCACAACGCCTGACTTGCCATGCGTGCCTCGGTTTTTGACAGCAAAACAAGGCATCTGCGCACAGATCCCCATAGATCCATCCAAGATTAAAGTGTATCGCTACAAATAGATTGAGTCAATAGCTGGAAGGTCTAGATGTAAGCTGCTAATGTAATGACCGTAATGAAATAAAAACATCCAAAAAGAGGGCTCTTCGAAGCGGATATTATGCACATTTCCCTAAGGAGCTGATTTTTATCGTGGATGGTAAATTCCTCTGTCACGGGTTCAGTTACAGTTGCAGTTAACTTAATTATTCACGGGATATGTCGCGCTTCCGTTGGGTTTTGTGCGATGATTCCGCCGTTTGGTCGTCAAGTGCAATGAGCCTCACAAAACAGTTAAGCGTGAAAGACTTTGTTACTTTAACAGAAGAGCGAGATCTTCTTTCAGTGCAGGAGCGAAGTTTTACTTTGAGTGTGTTGTTTAGTTTCCGTAACTTAATTTATGCAGTGATTGAATTCTGCGATCAGAATTATGTAGGGGAAGATGCAAATACTGAGTTAAGTATAAAAAGAACGTTTTGAAATTGTGGGTTCACTTGAAACACGTCGTTTTATTTGCTTTATATTGTTTATCTGTTATAGTTTTCGAATACCTTGCTTTATAAATTGCGTGGTCAACTTTAAGTTCCGTGGCAGTTCTTTTCGTGGGGTCAGGTGTGACCGCTGTTCGCCAACCCCCGGTGATTGCTACGTATTCCTATATTATTTTCTTTACAAACGAATTCCACGGGCAACGCCGTTATGGCATCGAAGTGGTTATTATCAGCAACGTAAATCAAAACACGCTAGAATAGGAAAATTTGTCGTGATTCTAAAGGCATTGGAACGAAAAACACTTGTGACGTCAGCAGTGGAAAATCGCAAAATCTTCTCCTTCTTCAATGAGAACACATTCTGGATAGAAGAACGATAGGTGAAAAGCACAAATGGATTAATTAAAAAATTATCTAGATTAAATTTTCAATTTCGGGCGCTACACAATACTTGCAAAAAATTAGGACTATCTGTGTACCAAGTTTCATTATTGTAAGTGCCATAGATTCGTCAGGACACTGCGTTTAGAGACTTCAGAAATCATCTGGACGAAATACCACCTGCAGAGGACGTTCCATTTCACATGTTCATCTCAAATAGTTGCAATGCGCTAAAAAATAGCAGCATCTGGCGCCAAAATATAACCAATTTAGAATATGTTCGGAATTTCGATGACACAGTGGAATAGGCACTTGCCGTTCAAATGACCGCCCAATCCTAAAGGTCAAGCACAGCAGAGTTTCTAATGATGTCACAAACTTTTACGAACTTCCCAGATAATTCTTACGTCCACTTAAATTTGTTCTTAGCACGATCCAAGGAATTCAGTGGTAATAACTTTGGAGCATCGTAGGAAGTTCATGGATATGTCTAAGAAGAATTGAGTCGAAATTTAAAATAATTTTTAAGATTATCTGGAAAATTATTGACTTGGTTTATCATAACTATACTACAGCTACTTTTTGTTACATTGATATTTTATAGGTATGAATTTGAACAATTCTGTTCATATTTGTCCTAAGTCTGACCTTATTAAACCTAGCATAGCAAAAAGAAAGAAAACCAAACTGTTTCGCTACCAATTTCACGATAAACAATCCGAATATGAACACCTCCAAGAATATTTACCATTTGAATCCATTAATTTTTTGAACCGGCTAAAAAGCTTTCTAGACTTTCCACGAGAAGTAATAACTACTATGAAAAATCAACGTCACTAAAAGGAATTAATGCTGCCAGCAACAAATACAAAATGTAAGTAGCCTGTAACATAATTTCCCTTCCTGAAACACAAGAAATAAAAGTGTACTGTAAAGACAGCTTGCAAATAACGTCGATATGCAAATGGTTGTTTTGTTCTAAACGCTACCTTAGCACTAACTAGGAAATTCTCATGTCATAAACCTATAGAACTAACCAGTGAGTTCTGAAACACGATAGAACTTCCATATTACAAAACCATAGAATATTCTATGAACGACTTAGAAATAATATTAATTCCACAGATCTGTCTAGAAATGTTTTGGGAATAATATATTTCGGTTATTATTAATGTAAAGTTTTTCGGTGTTTTATTAACATCTTCATTTAGTTAAATTATACATATTCCCAGGAACTTGATGCATTGATTGTGCCATAAAACCCAAATCATCCAAACCAACCACAAACTGTAATGATACATAGATATACCAATTTCAAAAGACGATTGTTTTCTGTTTTCACAAGTTTCCTGATCGAACTAATCCCAGTACAACTAAAAAGAAATCGTAGAACGACAAACCAAGCATCCGACTTCTTACAAAACAAACTAAATATATGATACGTTCGGAAACATGCCACGAAGAAAACTAACCAATCGAATCCATTAATCTTTCAAACCGGCTAAATAACATCGAAGACTACGTGCGAGAAATAATAACTGCTACCAAAAGTCACAGTGTCACCGAAAGGAATTAACGCTGCCAGCAGCAACAAGCACAAAAAGTACGCGGCCTTTGATATAATTCCCTTTCCTGACACAGAAACACACAGAAGTAATAAAAGCGTTCGGGAAAAGACGGTCTGCAAATAACGTCGACACACAAGTGGGCGTGACTTGATGGTCTAGAAAGTGTTGTTTGCAGTGTAGTTCTTTTTCATTTGCTGAAAAAGATACCCGCAAGGGGGACGACGGATTCCCCATTGGAAAAAAATGTTGACAGGGGCGTGGTGGAACTTTACGGTTGCAGTTACTAATTAATGAAGTTTCTATTTTCAGATCTGATGCGTTTGCTGACGGTCATATTTAGATGGTTTGTTGCGCGATGTTTTATGGATGAGTATTGACTTTTGTATGTGAAAGAAGGTCTGTTAATTGCGTTTTTTTTTTGCGTAGGTTCTCGACATATGACTCGTGTTGGGAGACGGTAAAACCAGATCGTGTGAACGATATATCGTGTTACTTCTAGGAAGAAACGAAAGATCGAAGTCAGCAATGTATCGCGCTATTTCGGAAATACAATATTAATCGATGCGAGCGATATATCATCCTTCTTGGGAGACTATAAAATGAAACGTAGGGAGCTATATATCGTAATTCTTGGGATAAAATAAATTGTATCGAGTGAGCGATACATCGTTCGACTTGGAAGGGACAAAAGATCAAAGCGACCAGTGAATCATGTTTCTTGTCAAACACGAAATTGATCGATGCGAGCGATATATCACCCTTACTGGGAGACTATAAAATGTATCGAATGGAGCAATATATCTTACTTCTTGGCAGAAAATAAAAGGTATCGGGTGAGCGATGTATCGTTCTACTTGGAAGGAACAAAAGTTCGAAGCTAGCATTGAATCGCGTTTCTTGGGAAACATTACATTAATTGATGCGAGCGATATATCGCCCTTCGCGGGAGACAAAAAATATCTATTGAAGGTAGCGATATAACATAATTCTTAGGAGCCAATAAAATAGATCCACGAGGGAACAATATTTTCACCCTTTCTTCGAGACAGCAAAAATGCAAAAATATATCGATGAGAGCGATATATCATGTTTCTGAGAAGGCAACAAAGATTAATTCAGGGGAATGATGTAACGTGTTTCTTAGAGAGCATAAATAGATCTAGGGGAGTGATAAAGTCTCTAAGAACCAATTTAGTCCTGAAAACAAAAATTGTGAAAATAAATGTTTTTTAATACGTTGGTATTAAAATTCAGGTTTATTAATTTTATCAGAAAAGTATATAATGTCTTTTTTTCCAAAGGGTAGGCTCTGCAATAAAACAATATATGCACAAGTTGTATAAAAAAAAATGTAAGAAATTTATTCCCGATAGTTCGGGCAATTTGTTAATTTTTTAGTTAACGTCGTACTAGAGCAACACAACAGGCTATTGACGACGGTCCGAGATCTGTCCTCTAAGGGAAAGATCCGAGGACAACACCTCGTAATTTTTAACCACGGTCAGATGACGAAGCAACACCTAAGGTGGCACCCCACTCTCCAAACTTACACGCCAACCCAATGTAAGGATTTTCGGCCACGACAGATTTAAGTTGCACCAGCCGCCTCTACACCATACGTTTACAGACATCCATGCCCGGACCGGGATTCGAACCAGGAACATTCCTATCTAGAGGGTAACACCTTAACCACTATACCGGTTGGTCGGCCCAGATAGTTCTGTGTTTCATCAGTTCGTGTTGTAATATATGAAAGCGTTCGTATAGCAACTTCAGAACTGGTGGAATGGATGTCGAATGACGGATTATTTTCAGGTTTACATTTTTGTAAATAACTAGCGGGCTCCACCCCCTGCTCGTCCACGCTCTCCAAAAGTAACAAAAATGTCCCGATTTTTCCCAATTCAAACAAATATCATCAGGAACCACATTGAATTTTTTTTTTTTTAAACTTGGCGTCGTGCAAAAATTTACATTTGTATGTACTCTAAAAAATTCATTGCTTAAGACAGAAAATGTATTCGTCTTCTGCTCATTCCCGTTAGAAATTTCGCTTTTCGACTTCAACACTTAATGCACCCTATACTAATATAGCCGCATGGAAAAAAAATCCATCTTGTTTCCTGCACAATATTGAACAAAGTATGTTAACTGCGTAATTTTCTTGTCCCTACTGTCTAGAAAAACCGTCGGACAATCGAGCGAAAAAAACGAGTTTTCAATCCTGCGGTGGCGGCAGTGATAACGGTATATTTTTTTCAATATAGAGATATTGTTTACGAACGCGGCCTCATTGTTACCAACGCATATCGAAAGAAGAACAATTGATTCCTTTTTTTTTTTTTTTTTTCAAAGTTTATGTAAAAAACTATTGAAAAAAGATTGGACTTATAAGACTTCTAAAATTAACATATTTAGATGCCATAAAAAGGGCTTCTGACCAAGAAAAATGAAGGAAAGAGTAAATCTTTTAGTAACTAAAAATAATATTTATTCCATTAACGGGGTCCAAGAAACAACAATCGTCAAATTTTCGAATTTTTTTCTATTATTTTAATAAGTTCTCTGTGTTTTTCTGCTTAAAATGAAGTCTAAATCATGTTTCTATCTAATTAGAACTAGAGATATAATAACGTTTGTGGTGCGTTGTTTTGAAAATCTAACTCTCTTGACAGTTGTTGTCATGGCAACAACATCTGTCTTTAAAACTTTAAATGCGTTTTTCTACATGATACATTTTTTCAAGATTTCCTGTATTCAAATTGCTATAAGTCTAAAACCGATAAAGTTTAAGCGTTGAAATTTGGAATATATATTTTTCAAATAATATACTTTAATTTTGATTGAATTTTGAAACAAATATTTACTTTTAAAAATATGACTTTATTAAAAATAGTACCTTAAAATTTTCAAAAAATTTCATTCAAATAGTTTTTATTAAATTAATATTTTTTTTAAATTGCTGAATCAAAATTAAAGTTTATAAATTTCTGAATAATTTACCGTAAGAATTTTGAAAATTGATCAAGAATATTTTGAGTTTTAGCAATTTAAAATGACCCCTCTTTTTTTCAAAAAATTTTAATTAAAAATTTTTACAAAACTTTTGGATTAATTGTGTGTTGTGATGTGTCTTATTATTTAGATGGGTAATAAGTACAAAAAATTCAAAATTCTAAATTAATTAATAAAAAAATATGTTTCAATGTGTCCCGGACCCCCTTAAAATTCATAAAAATCAGTAAATATCAAAAAATGGACCTGACCGCATTGGCTTCTGAGTGACTCATATCTTACGATGCATGGCAAAAAAAAAATCAATGGAGAGGCATACAGCCCTTTCTGTGTAGATACTCAATTAACATTGCACTGGATTAACACTTCGGGCTATAGGTGACGGTCCTGGATCAAACCCAACGCTAAAGATTCGGGGACAGTGCCGCTTTATTTTGAACCAAGGACAGATGACGATATTACACCTGGTCTGGCACTTCACACTCCTAACATCCAGCACGCCAATGTTAGGACATTTGAGACCACGATAGACTCAACGTGCGCGATCCCCTTTGTGCACGATGGTCTTTAGTTGGATTCGTGCTCGAAACTCTCTGGTTGCTAATTGTCGATTACTGTTCCAACAGGCCTTTTATGTGCATTCAGCCATCTTTCACTGGAAAAAACTCCACCAATTTTACCCATATTCCACTTCAAGGGAGAAAGTTGTCCATCTTTAAGTATAGCGAAGACAGAAAGATTGAGGAGCGATGTATCGCACTTCTTGAGAGGCAGTAAAAATAGATGGAAGGAGAAACACACTACCTTACAATAATGGACCGGACAGCACGATGTGATGGTATAAGGGAAATAATACATACTTTAATAGGGGATGGTCCTCCACGTGCTGCAGTTACACTAGCAACACTTCTGGGCATACTTTCAACAAGGTATTAATACACAGCTATGGGTATTTGTGTCCATTTCTGCTGCAAGAATGTCGCCAGTTCAGGATCTAGATTTCCGACGTGGTTCCCTGGTCTGTATGCGTCGCTGTAACTCTTCCCAAAAATGTTCTACGGGGTTTAGATCGGGACTATGAGCAGGCCAGAGAAGACGTTTTACATCCATGTCTCGATACCACTTCTTGACAGAGACTGCAATATGACATGGAGCTTTGTCGCCTTGGAAGTAACATTCGTCCATTCAAAAGAAATTGCCAGAGCGTAGGAAGAACATGACTGTCCAAAATGTTCATGTAAGTGTCCGAGTAGAATTGACCAGAAACAACATGCAAAGGTCCCAGGTCATACCTCGAAAAACACCCCCAAACAAGTAGTCAGACTTTATGTAAATCCGCTGGCGTCCGGTCCGTTATTGTTTGGTTGTGGATATACTTTGGAGACAAAAAGACAGAAGGGAGCTTATTGGAGACAAATAAATAGATAAAAATCGAGGGGAATGAAATATAAGGGACTTGTGATACAAAGATAGATGGGAAGGAGCGATGTATCGCGTTGCTTATAAGATAAAGAACAGATGAAGGGGAGCAATATATCGTGCTATTTTGGAGACAAAAAGATAGAAGGTAGTGATACATTATCCTTCTTACTAGACTGAAAAATTTATATAGATTGGGGGTAGTAAGATGTCACAATACTAAGAAGATAAAAACAGATGGTGGGATGGGGGGAGGGGGCGATATATCTGCTTATTAGGAGACGGTAAATATATATGAAATGTGTTTGTTAGACATAAAAGGACGAGATTACATTAAAATATGTCTCTCTTTTACTCAGAACAATACAAACAACAAGTTATACAAAACTTTCTCAAAACTTTTATAATCATTTTATACGTACGTTAGAAAACAAGTTTGTCTATAAAACCAAAAACTCTCGAACTCTTAGCTCCGACGTCATGGAATTTATTCTGTCTGGAATAAATATATAGGTCAACGCAACAATTAATCCTGTTCAATTTGACTTGGATGAGCAGAGACTGCTTCTCACAATTCAAAATCCCTATAGGAATAGCACTGAGTTATGTTGCTGTTGACACTCAGAATCTGAACAGTATTAGCAAACACACGACAGCGTCAAGCAATAAACACACACAGTGAACGTGGAGCGAGATATTGCATCGGTTGTAATATATAATAATCAAACCTGCGCCATCTAAAACTCGCAGGTTGCTAGGACAGTGGCTAAACCCACTGAGCCACTGCCGCTCCATCAATGATCGCAATTTCATTCGTTATTTTGCTCTTGTTTATTTTAGTCCTGATACTGCTGGACGTTTGGTCACTGCAATTGCTCAATAACAATTCCATAATACAGTTTTTTTTATTAGTCGTTATTTTTTAACTTTAGACGTAAATAACAATTTTAACATCCGAAGGGTTCACACCCATAACTTCACATTTCAACTTGCAGTCTTGCCTTTATGCCTTCTAAATAGTTTCGACCTACTCAATCAATGGAATCTTTCCAAAGGATTACATTTAAAGGAGAAGAGTAAAATAATATTTCCAAAGGATTATATTCTAAGGAGATGAGCAACCTTATAATTCTAAAGGACTATCTTCTAAGATGAGGAGCAATACAATATTTCCAAAGGATTGCATTTTAAGGAGATGAGAAATAGAATATTTCCAAATAATTGTATTCAAGGAGATGAGCCGCAGAATCGTTCAGAAGAATTATATTCTATAGGGATGTGTAACATGATATTTCCAAAGGATTATATTCTATAGAGATGTGTAACATAATATTTCCAAAGGATTATATTCTAAGAAGATGAGCGACAGAATCTTTCCAATGGATTATATTCTAAGGTGAGAAGTAACATAATCTTTCCAAAGGATTATATTCTAAGGAGAGGAGCAACATAATATGTCCCAATAATTATATTCTATGTAGATGTGCAACATAATATTTCCAAAGGAATATATTATAAGGAAATTAAAGATATAATACTTCCAAAGGATTATATTCTAAGGAGATGAGCAACATAATTTCTCTTCCAAATGATTCTGTTCTGAGATAAGCAAAGCAATCTTTTCAAAGAATTATATTTACATAAATGAGAGACATAATCTTTAAAAAGGATTATATTCTTAAGAAAATAGCAACATAATGTTTAAAAAGATATATTCTAAGAACATGCTCATCGGAATATTTCCAAAGGATTCTATTCAAAGATGAGCAACAGAATCCTTCCAAATAATTGCATTCAAAGGAAAAGCGCAACGTGTGATCATTCCACAGGATTTTATTCTAAGGAAATTATAAATAGTTTTTCCAAAGGATTGTATTATACAGAAATTGAACGTTTGTTCTCTCCCTCAATAGAATCGTTCCAAATTATCTTTCTTATACAAATATACAAATACAAATATTGACGACCAGCTACAGGCTCAAGCCCAACAAGGCTGGTCCTTTGTTTATGAATTCTCCAATTCCCACTGACTATCCAATTGTGTCTTAAATTCGTACACTCCCTTTGAATTAACTATATTTTCTGGCAACGCGTTCCAACTGTCTATTACCCTATTAAAGTACTAGTTTTTCCTTAAATCCCGATTAAAATGTGTCTTATTCAATTTATACCCATGGCCCCTTGTTCTGTTATCCCTATTGAAATTTAAGCCCTCTGTGTCCTCTTGTTTTACAAACTTGAAAAGCTGAATCAAATCCCCCCTCCTTCTTCTTCTTTCCAGTGTATACATGTTTAGCTTACTTAAACGTTCATTGTATTCGAAATTTGCTAGCCCCTTTATTATTGGGTTCTTATAATATTTAAGATGATTAATGCAGAATGGGCCAATTGAATATAATATGTTATGCTGAGAATATAATCTATGCTATGCAGAAATATAATATTCTGAGGACAGGACCAATAGAATGTTTCTATAGGTTCAAGGGTACATGAAATCTTCTACCCAAGTCGTATGATTATACAGACATCATGATTGTTGTGAAGTAAAACCAATACTACAATGCTGAAATTCTATGGACACTCCGAGGTTTAAAATGTAAATTAATATATTTTATACTCTGATTGTACTTTGTTTTAAAGTATTTTTTAAAGGGGTGATATATACTTTTCTCTGTTATAAGCATTTCATGGAGTGAAACTTTCGATTAATTAACCCTTCTTTGCATAATGGTGGAAATTAATTTCCATCATAACATTGAATGCCCAAAATTTATATAAAAGAACAAGTTCACTTTAAGTTGATCGTGTCTGGATACCTTTTTAATGTCCATTGCATAAAAAAAAAACATAGCTGTCAAAAATAAGCAAGTGTCACTATCAGTAAAACGAGCTTGAAGTTGTCATTCCGCTGTTTGTTGTAGTTGCAATAAAGGTATGATTTCGTTTTTAATTTTGTTTTATTATATTTGAGTTTCTATTGCTAAAAAAGTGAAAATGAGTGGAAGAAAGGTTTGTAACATGTGTTTCTGTTATTTTTAGAGCAATTTCTGAAAAAGTTTGAGTTTAATTTAAAAAATACCACATGATACCATCATATTGTTTTTTACTAAATTTATACTATAAATATGTACTAAGATTTTTTTAACCATTTTTACTTTAATTTTGAACATGAATTATATCACCTTGGTTTATTTCACCAATAAAGAAAAAATCATGCAAAGAAGGGTTAAAGAACAAGAAACATAACCAAATTTTTAAAATAATCGCATTAAAGTTCACGGACGGTTATTTCAGACCACAGTCCAAAAATGTGCTTTCCACAACGACTGAAACCAATACCATCAGTACATGCTAAGAGGTTAATGCGATTGTCTACGAAACCTATTCCTCCGTTCTTATCTTCTAGAACGTCCTCCACGCTCCTATCGATCTATTTATCCGGGGGTGATTTACGCCTTCCCTTCCGCATAGTCTGTCGAATGGGGTCAAATGGGAGGAATGAATGGAATACTATTAGAAGCACTCCCGTGGAACTTGGAGTCCGTGTGTCGGTTCATTCGAGTGGTACAGTCTATCACTAGACAGATGCCGAATCACATGCATAAAAGTATGAATACATCGCACCCCGGCAAGAAAAGTGACACAGCTCGAAATTACAGAATTAGAGAAACCTCAACTTAAAGGATACTATAAAACTTATGTTGAAATAGTATAATATTTTCCTAAATTTTAGGAAAGTATTTAAGGTGGTAACTTCTATTATATTCTATAGAATAGTAATATAACACGCTGGGCAACCTCGTACATATTTTTCAAGGACATAACATCAAATTCTTTATTTTTTGAGTTGTATCACTTTTCTTCCTGGGGTGCGATATGTGAAAGAGTATTAGATGGACGTCGATGGAGTATGAGATAGGTGTAGTTATGACTTAATTAAGGGGGTCCAAGACACAAAAATCGTCAAATTTTCGAAATTTTTTAAAATTATTATTTAAAGAAATTCTCTGTGTTTTTCTGCTAAAAATGAAGTCTAAATCATGTTTCTATCTTAATTAGAACTAGAGATATAATAATTTTTGTGGTGCGTTGTTATGAAAATCTAACACTCTGGACAGTTGTTGTGATGGCAACAACATCTGTCTTTAAAACTTTAAATGCGTTTTTCTCCATGATACTTTTTTTCAAGATTTCCTGCATTCAAATTGCTATAAGTCGAAAACCGATAAAGTTTAAGGGTTGAAATTTGGAATACATCTTTTTTAAACATTTTACTTTAATTTTGATACAGCAAATTTGAAACAAATATTTACTTTAAAAAATATGACTTTTTAAAAAAAAAAGTACCTTAAAATTTTCAAAAAGTTTCATTCAAATATATATATTTTTTTATTAAATTAATATTTTTTTTTAAATTGCGGAATCCAAATTAAAGTGTGACAATTGACAATTTGAAACAAATATTTACTTTCAAAAATATGACTTTAAAAAAAAAAAGTACCTTAAAATTTTCAAAAAGTTTCATTCAAATATTTTTTTTAATTAAATTAATATATTTTTAAATTGCTGAATCAAAATTAAAGTTCATAAATTTCGGAATAATTTACTGCAAGAATTTTGAAAATTGATCACAAATATTTTAAGTTTAAGCAATTTAAAATGACCCCTCTTTTTTCAAAAAATTTTAATTTAAAAATTTTTAAAAACTTTTGGAAAAATTTTGTGTTGTGATTTTGCTTATTAGTTAGATGGGTAATCAGTACAAAAAAATTCAAAATTCTAAGTTAATTGATAAAAAAAATTTTCCATGTGTCCCGGACCCCTTTAAGCGTCCAACTTATTTCAAATTCCACCAAAGTCGTCGCGTACAAAGGGGCTGGGACAGGTCATATCTGGCGACCTCAAATATTCTCATGTTATGATGTGAACAATAGTGTGGAAATGTTATAAAATGACAGTCAGTGTGAAATGAGATCTCGTAGAATATGAGGTGGTGTCAAAACACTGATGATTATGAGGCTCTTCAAGAACGTGCGAGAAAAAAATACTGTAGGTAAGGAGGAATTAGAACGTGCGAGTTTGAAATAGCGGACAATGTGGATTAAGAACATGCGTAAGGTGTACGTATACACACTATAAGTTTTTTAAAAACTTCAACCTTAAAAATCCAGTTTTTTCACAGTAGGTCTTGGTTTATGCTTAAAACCATTTCAGTGAGAAAAAATCATGTCCAAAAAATATTAATTACCTAATTAAGATATAATGAGATAATTAGTGTGTTCTTTTAACAGTGATATCTCAAATTCTAATTTGTCTAGGAAGACAATTCTAGTGAAAATTATATTCAATATTATTCTTCATGTTGTGACCCTCAATCAGGTTGCTAGACATAAAGGTTTTTCTGTTACTACTTTTTTCGCCAAGAATGCATAAAAAATCAAGATTTTTTTCTGGAAATTTAGGATTTAAAAATCCATTAAAAATTTATTTAATAACTAATAACTCTGACTGAAGCTCAAAACATCCACTTTATTATATAGATTATAATAATACAATAATATTAATAATAGATTAATATATTGTTGAGTTATCTTTGTTTGAACAAAGCATTATATTGCAAAAACTTGTTTCTTCAGAAATCGAGTTTAAAGTTTTATAAAGATGTCTGTCATGGGGTGACAGTACTAGCGCGTCTTTCTAGGAATGGCTCTTCATTACGTGGACGATTCTATTCAGGACCGTAGGTTGATCGGTAGATATTAACTCGTGATTAGTGAATCGATTCTTTCGTAATTTGTTTTGATCCACAGTGAGCTATGATTGATTATTTACTTGTTAAAATATTACCAGTACCGGACTGAGGGAAACCTCAATAGTTTTTGTGCATCTCCCGTCTTAGCTCTGTTGGCTATTCTTGTACTGCTGTCACCACGCAACACTTAAATTTTTTCTACAAGTTTGTATTTCGACGATTTTTAACTGTATCTTCAAATATTTCCCACTTCAGATTCATTTTCCTCTTTTAGAAGTAAAAATCTCTCATCTTCAATTGATTGAGTCCATATATATCTACATGTATTAGTTCACTAACTGTTAAGGCTCTACTTTCTACGAGTTTAATATCCACCGACCTACCTACATTCCAAAATAGAATCGTCCACGCAACGAAAAGCCATTCCTAGAAAGACGCGCTAGTGGGTGACAGTACCTGACGAAAACCCTTGTAACTCGAAAACTATTTCGAATACTTTCAAGATCTTGGAAACATTTGAAAGTTAAGGAATTTAATAATATTTTGAAGTAATAAAAAGTTTAGACTTTCTGTTCCACTTTCAGGATTTGTAGTGTGTACATACACCTAAAAAATAACAGGTAATGAGGGCCCTAGAACATGCAAGATTGAAACATAGTTGGAAATGAAAACTATAAGATGATAGGTAAGTTGAATTTAATTCGCTATGGAGCAACACAGTGGGCAACGGTTCGTAATAATCCTGAAGGAGAAGAATTGAGGAAAACATCAGACAGTTTTGAACCACGGTTGGATGAAGAGATCAGCAATTGTGTGAGATGGTACCCAACTCTTGAAACTTCCCTTTTACACCAACGACGCATATCCAGCAATTGGACTAACATAACCCAAAATTGTTCTACGAACTTGCGAGAATAAGACATAATAGGTAATAAGGTCTCAAAAGATGTTCGATAATAAGACATTAGAAAATGATTAAGATATTCGAACACGTTCGAGACACGTTTTTTTAAATGTGATATAGAAACATTTTAAAGATATTTTAATGTTTAGTGTTATCAAACAAATGCATTGGGCTATAAATATTTAAAACATATATATAAATAATTTTGTAAAAATTATACTTATGCATGAAATTTTAAAGAAATTTGTCAAAAGCTTCAAATGTGCTACATGAAAGTCATTTCAACCGGTTTGAAGAATGATACCACAAAAATAAACTAAATGCATGTTCCTATGAACTTGCGAGAATAAGACATAATAGGTAATAAGGACTTAAAAGATGTTCGATAATAAGACATTAGAAAATGATTAAGATATTCGAACACGTTCGAGACACGTTTTTTTTTAAATGTGATATAGAAACATTTTAAAGATATTTTAATGTTTAGTGTTATCAAACAAATGCATTGGGCTATAAATATTTAAAACATATATATAAATAATTTTGTAAAAATTATAGTTATACATGAAATTTTAAAGAAATTTGTCAAAAGCTTCAAATTTGCTACATGAATGTCATTTCAACCTATTTTAAGAATGATGCCACAAAAACAAACTAAATGAATGTTTATAGGGAATGTACTAGCATCAAAAGGATTTTGAAATAAACAAAAGTTTTACAAGCGATGGGAAAATGAATACAATTTTTTTGAAAGTTTACAGTTCTATTTATAATATAAATGGCCATAATTTAAAACATTTGCATTATAAAGAACCAGTGTTTTACGAGAATCCATCAATAACGTTTTGTGTTATAACATTTGAAGTGAGGAAATAATGCATAATAATTAATTTAGAGTTAAAAATAGTTTCAAATGAAAGGTTTGCTTCTCTTGCTTAAACTGTTAATGTAAAGAATTATGTTATCTTTACTTCTCTTTAAAAATGTTCACAATATTTACAAAAGATAAATCATTTAAATATTTGAGAAAACGCTCTAAAATTATATTTGCAAAAAAAAAGTAAATTTTAGATTTTAATTTTGATAGGGTTTGGGTTTTGTAACGACCCTTTCCGGTGTTTTCCATACCTATTTCTGGTTTTTCCACCTTGATTAAAATCTTAATATCTCTGTAACTAATTAACTTAGAGAAAAATCAAATACATCATGGAAAATCAAATACATACTCTTATCTATCAAATAAATACTCTATCAAATCAATACTCTATCAAATAAATACTCTATCAAATAAAAATACTCTATCAAACAAATACTCTAGCAAATAAATAAAAAAATAATTTTGAATTTTTGGTGAAAAATGTCATTTTTAACATGTTTGGATACTTTGATAAGAACGTGCGAGTTTAAAACAAAAAAGGTAATAATAAACAAGAAAGAGTTGGAGTTTAAGGCACAGTAGACCATGAGGACTTATAACGATCTAGATTAAAAAGGGTAATAATGATGATTCTAACGGGAGAGATTAAAATATAGTGTTTAATAATGATTCTCGGAATATTAGAGATTAAAACATAGTAGGTAGTCATGACATAGAAAATTAAAAATAAAAACATGGTATATAGTTATGAGTCTGGGAACATGCGAGATTGAAACGGAATGATAATGAGATTTCTCCGAATTCGTGAGATAAAAACATGATGGTTAATAATGACTCCAAGAACGTGCGAGATTAAGTATTGCTCTTAATGAGGGCTCTCAGAACGTGCATGAGGGCCCATGTATAGAGAGTAAACTTACTTTAAGTTTTGATTAAGCAGCTTTTTCAATGAGTTTTGATATCTATTTAAATGAGATAGAATTGTCAGTTCAAACAAACTACAGTGCTGGCAATTCAATTCCTCATCATATATCAGCTGTCTATCTGCGTACCCTTTGTTCTGAGCTTCATCAGGCATTTGGCAAAAGCGACACCAGACTTTGTTTCGAATGTTTGCGTGTTCAGAATCATGTATTCAGTCCACAAATTTAGAAAATTTTGATAGTTACGATTATGTAATAAAAGCTATAATAAGTATAATTAATTAGAATTAACAACTCACACAAAGCATACAGAGCATAACACCGATCTATCTTTGTATAGAGAAAAAGTGGTAAATTCACCATAAGTAACAGAAATAAAATGTTCGTTTATAAGGAAGATTTGAATATTTACTTAAAGGTATTTCATGGTATATTTAAAAAAAACCAGCCTATTTAAAAGGAATTTGGAATGAATTCACATGCATCACAGTTGTGTGCGTACGTATATATTCAGTAAATAAATATTTCAAGAATATAACTATTCAAAAATTATTGTGGGTTCAACTGACGTTATGCTTACTTGTAAAGAACTTCATTAAAAATATTTCATGAATGCTACTCTTCTAAAATGATGGTGGGATAAAGTGACGTTATACTTACTTATAAAGGTACTTCTTAAAATAAATATTTCATAAATGCAACTCTTCTAAAATGATTGTGGGATGCATGGACGTTATGCTTGCTTCTAAAGGTACTTCATTAAGTAAATATTACATGAATGCAAACTCTTCTAAAATGATCGTGACATAAACTGACGCTGTGCTTACTTGTAAAGGTACTTCATTAAATATATTTCATGAATGCTACTCTTCTAAAATGATGGTGGGATAAAGTGATGTTATACTTACTTATAAAGGTACTTCTTAAAATAAATATTTCATAAATACAACTCTTCTAAAATGATTGTGGGATGCATTGACGTTATGCTTGCTTCTAAAGGTACTTCATTAAGTAAATATTACATGAATGCAAACTCTTCTAAAATGATCGTGACATAAACTGACGCTGTGCTTACTTGTAAAGGTACTTCATTAAATATATTTCATGAATGCTACTCTTCTAAAATGATGGTGGGATAAAGTGATGTTATACTTACTTATAAAGGTACTTCTTAAAATAAATATTTCATAAATACAACTCTTCTAAAATGATTGTGGGATGCATTGACGTTATGCTTGCTTCTAAAGGTACTTCATTAAGTAAATATTCCATGAATACAAACTCTTCTAAAATGATCGTGACATAAACTGACGCTGTGCTTACTTATAAAGGTACTTCATTAAAAAATATTTCATGAATGCTACTCTTCTAAAATGATTGTGGTATAAAGTGACACTATACTTACTTATAAAGGTACTTCATTAAATAAATATTTCATAAATACAACTCTTCTAAAATGATTGTGGGATACACTGACGTTATGCTCACTTATAAAGGTATTTCATTAAATAAATATTTCATAAATACAACTCTTCTAAAATGACTGTGGGATACATTTACGTTATGCTCACTTATATAGGTACTTCATTAAGAAAATATTTCACGAATACAACTCTTCTAAATTGATCGTGAAATAAACTGACACTATGCTTACTTATAAAGGTACTTCATAAAATAAATATTTCATGTGAATAGAACTCTTCTAAATTGGTTGTGGGATAAACTGACATTATTCTTACTTATAAAGGTACTTCATTAAATAAATACGTCATGAATACAACTCTTCTTCAGTGATTGTGGGATAAACTGACGTTAAGCTTACTTAAAGGTATTGCTATGAATAAACGTATCCTGTTCACCCCTATTCTGGTAACATGATGTAGCAAAACCCCCAGGTCCAGCTCAGGTCAGCAGACACTATTGCCTTCTCCACCCCTTAAAAGTAACACATATAAACTACGGATCGACATCGATAGCCAAACATCGATGTTTTGAATCATCTATATTCAAAAATAAAACATCGATGCTGATAATACATCGACACAAAAAAATCGATGTTTTTAAAATACAGTGTATTTAAACTTTTTCCTCCATTTTTAAAAACTGGTTGAGAAACTATTGATGCGACATCAACAACAAAACATCGATGTTCAAAATTTAAACATCGATGTTGATAATACATCACACCCAAACCATCGATGTTTTTAAAATTCAGTACATTTAAACTTGTTTCCCCATTTCTTAAAGCTTGTTTAGCAACTAGTGATGCGACATCGGCTCCAATACATCGATGTTTTTTTTCTAAAACATCAATGTTTAGAAAACATCGACATCGATGTCGCATCCTTACTTTTCAGGCCCTTCACCCTTGACCACTTTGGTATGTCCAATTTGCTGATTATGAAAATTATGCTACTTGGTTATTTTTAAAATTTTTATAACGGTACTTTTTGAATTTAAAAATAAAACATCGACAACGTGAAAACATCGACAAGTTTAAACATCGTTGTTACCAAAACATCGACCCTAGTACATCGATGTTACCAAAACATCGACCCTAGTACATCGATGTTTTTTTAAAAAACATCGATGTTTTGAAAACATCGACACCGATGTCGCATCCCTGATATAAACCCGAGAAAAAACTAATCTTGATAATCATTACTGGATAAGGCAGCAACACCGACTGAACGAGAAAAGGGGCAGAAGCCGCACTTAGATGGCGGGGAAAACGAAGCTACCGAAAAGACCATTGAAATGTGATTTGATGTTATGTTTTTAATTTTAAACCGATTAAAATTATTAAATTTGTCATTTTATTCATATCTTTAACTATTATTGAACCGATGATGACACTGTTTTAGTACTTCATTGAATACATATTTCATTAAAACCTCATTAAAATGATGCTGGGATCAACTGAGGTTTAACATTTTTTTATGTTTACCTAACCTCTTACTTACTAATCCAGTCATAAAGTGCAAGATATTATGTGCACCTTTTTTTAATTTATAAGGTTTCCATATCTTTATTACTTAAAGAAGTAGTTGTTCTTCTTGGAAGCAATATCAAATGATGTATCATTTACGATACTGGATATAGTTGTTGCACGCACTTATCAACTGTTGAACTGGAAAGCTTTGCACATACACAAGGCGATCGTTTCTATTCGTTTTCTTTTACGCGATTTCTTATGAGAAAAATTACTCGGTTGGGGAGAAATGTGATGCATTACACAGCCCTATTTTCTGAAAAATGCGCAACTCATGCATTATTTATTTTGAGAAAAGAGTCTATATTCTGTTCCACGAAATGTCCAGTTATTTCGTACGAATGATATGGGAGGACCATTCGTGTGTAGTGATATCGATAAATTTTTTCATGCAGACAGTGTAAAATGTTTCAAACGGTTTTCTTGAAATATGTTTTATTTTCCAGTAGCAATAATGATTTTCGTTATAATACATCAAGTCTTTTCAACATTTTAATATTACCACACATTTTGCATTTTTATGAATTTCAAATACATTTCCAAAATATAAAAAAATTACCTGGAGTTATTTTTATCAAAAATATTCCGATATAATTTTCTATCGCTAGACGTGACTGGAACATTCATCAGGATAAGAGTAGTTCTTATTGCTAACCTTCTAAAGGGAAAAATTTCGTATATTCGTTCTTCAACCAATAGTCTTATCTATAAGCCTTCGTATCAGTTTTAAACTTGAGCAATACAATCTTGGGATTTATTCAATCTAAAGATGTACGAGGAAAAGTCAAATATTCACTTGATTTTTCAATTTATTTTCACAAATTTAGGGTTGAAGATGTTTATTATTTTTCTACCGTCTCCTTCCTATTCGAAGCACTTGGTCCTAAGGTCCACAAGCTTACGTATTTCCTCTAAGAAGAAAGTTTCGCTTGATCTTCCAACTATTTCATACAGTTTTTCTTGATCTTCAAACCATTTACATACTGTTTCCTAGTACTTTTGTCCGTCAAATCTGCAACGAACACGTTACATTGTGGATGGAAACTACTGTTTGCCAGTACTATTTCTCAAGCTTGTTGAATCATCTCGTCAGTGATGGAGGTTGACCTATGTCCTATTCTTTCTACGTGCACCTCTCTTTTTGGGCTTATCGATCCAGCCATACACACTTACACGTAATAGAGCACTGTACACGTATAATGTTGTTAAAAGCCTAAAATGAATTTCAGCCCCTGGCACATCTTCCAACAGTAGAAATCGGATCAGTGAAGAAAGTTTAGGTTCGTAATCCAACCATTAATGCACAATGTTCCCCCACTTTTGTCCGTATAATCTCTAAGGACCACGCTACATTGTCGATGGTAACTCGTCGGTTTGCCAGTACCAGTTTTCAAGCTTGTTGAATCTTCCCGTCCGTGGTGAAGGTTGACGGATATCCTTCTCCTTCTTCGTGCACCACGCATGTTCTTCCAACCGTAGAAATTGGATCACTACTATCGGCGGTTCACTGCAGAAAGTTTTTGGTTGGTCATCCAACCATTTACGCACTGTTTCCCAGCACTTCGTCCGTCAAATCTGAAAAGCACACGCTACATTGTCGATGATAACTCGTCGGTTTGCCAGTACCATTTCCAAGCTCGTTGAATATTCTCATCAGTGGTGGAGTTGACGGATGTCATGCTCCTTCTTCGTGCACCACGCTCGCCCTTCCGACCGTAGAAATCGGATCACTGAAGAAAGTTTAAGGTTGGTCATCCAACCATTTGTGCACAGTGGTTCCCTCACTTTTCCCGTCTAATCTGTAAAGAACACGCTACATTGTCTGATGGTAACTCGTCGGTTTGCCAGTATAATTTCTCAAGATCGTTGTATCTTCTGTCAGTCGTGGAGATTGAAGGATGCCCTGCTCCTTATTCGTGAACCATGCTTGTCCGGCATCTTTTTAACTTCTCGATCCAGTCATACTGCAGTGTCATCGGCCCAAATAGTAATCTGGAAATAGGAAAAAAGTACGAATTGTACACAAGGAGAAAAACCAACAGCTAAGATTTTAAAGTTCTTATTCGAAGAACGTAAGAACATGTATAGTATTTACATCACAGCAAAAATTAATAACATTACACAAATACCTATCAGTATTTGTTCTCAAAATCCAGGGATGTCACCGGCGTCACCCTCTGCTTACGCCTCTCTCTGTCGTCTCTCACGTGCTCTGTAACCGTCGTTCGTCCGCAGTTCGAAATAACACCAAGATAAATGTCGAGATCCAAACAGAGATCTTCTGGAAGAACACCACCTGTTCCTCTCAAGTCGTTGTAAGTCTCGTGACGAAAGAACAGCAGCTGGCGCGAAATAATAACCAGTTAGAATATATTCGACATTCCGACAGGTGTGTGTGTGTCTTCACAGTACGCACTTCTACACAGTAGAGCTCTGTTCCTGTATAGTGTTGAAAGCCTCCAATGAATTTCATACCCTGGAACCTTATCCACCAGTAGAAATAGGATCACTGCTATTTATTCCTCTTTGATGCTCACTTCTAAGCGGAGCGGCTATGTTTATGTTATGAACCACGAAAAATGAAGCAAAAAATATCAAACTTTGATAAAGCGTCCACGATAGTAGAATCTCTAAGCTGACATGCGCTGAAGGCAGTGTTACTAGCCTATAAATGTGTTATTACCAAAAGTACGGATACTTTTTGGCTTACCCTCTTAGTTATTTAGTCATTATGACTGTTGTAGGATAAAAGCAATGCTATACAACTCGAAAATTTCGGGATGCTCCGAGGGTTGAATTTTAAAAGCAGGATTGTTACTTCGAAATCGCTCGCTACATAGGTTGCATTCAAGACGTTGGCATTGGTAGATACGAAATTTTTTTTCTAATAAAAATGCTTATTTGCGTTTTTGAAAATTTAACCCTCTAAGTGGTTTTGACGCGTATACCATCCATGGAGTGGTTAATTTTATTATTAATTAGTTATCAGGTCCATTCGTATCTTGTAAATTTTGCTAATGCCAATATAAAACTGCTATATTATTATACAACGGTTGGTAGTTATTTTAATTACCGTCCCACTGCAGCAACGCAACCGTCTATTAATGATAGTCTGGGATCAATCACAACATGAAAGATATGAGGAAACCACCATGTAATTTTGAACCACGGTCACATGACGATATACTACAGGGTAATGAAGATCAATGTAGGAAATACAAAGGGTCTCTTATCTAGAACTTGTGACAATTTGGAACGTGCTTTGCATTAGAGTTTGGTCACTACAAGATTGTTGTCAACGTAAAGGTATACAAACAGCACAATTAATCCACCAAGTGCTTTCCACGAGATGATTCGTTAAGATTTGACCAATTTTGTTAAAGACTGGAGATATCGTCATCAAGATATTGCAGATAATGAGACGGACGAGATCTAAATCTGGTAATTTTTTTTCCAAAGATGTGTCCGATTTTTCTAATAACAGGATGTATCGTCATCAAGATATTTCAGATGATGAGATGGACGAGATCCAATTCTGCTAAGTTTTTCGAAGGGCGAGATATCCCGTTAAAAAATAATTGGCCGATTTTGATAATGGATGTATTGTCACATCAGGATATTGCAGATGTTGACACGGACGAGATCTAAATCTGGTAAGTTTTCCTAAGGGTGAGGTATCGCGTTAGTAAAGATTTGAGTGATTGTGCTAATGACGGAATGTATCATCATCAAGATATTGCACATGATTAGACGGACGAGATCTAAATCTGGTAAGTTTTTCTAAGGGTGAGGTATCGCGTTAGTAAAGATTTGAGTGATTGTGCTAATGACGGAATGTATAATCATCAAGATATTGCACATGATTAGACCGACGAGATCTAAATCTGGTAAGTTTTTCTAAGGGTGAGGTATCGCGTTAGTAAAGATTTGAGTGATTGTGCTAATGACGGAATGTATCATCATCAAGATATTGCACATGATTAGACGGACGAGATCTAAATCTGGTAAGTTTTTCTAAGGGTGAGGTATCGCGTTAGTAAAGATTTGAGTGATTGTGCTAATGACGGAATGTATCATCATCAAGATATTGCACATGATTAGACGGACGAGATCTAAATCTGGTAAGTTTTCCTAAGGGTGAGGTATCGCGTTAGTAAAGATTTGAGTGATTGTGCTAATGACGGAATGTATCATCATCAAGATATTGCACATGATTAGACGGACGAGATCTAAATCTGGTAAGTTTTCCTAAGGGTGAGGTATCGCGTTAGTAAAGATTTGAGTGATTGTGCTAATGACGGAATGTATCATCATCAAGATATTGCACATGATTAGACGGACGAGATCTAAATCTGGTAAGTTTTTCTAAGGGTGAGGTATCGCGTAGTAAAGATTTGAGTGATTGTGCTAATGACGGAATGTATCATCATCAAGATATTGCACATGATTAGACGGACGAGATCTAAATCTGGTAAGTTTTTCTAAGGGTGAGGTATCGCGTTAGTAAAGATTTGAGTGATTGTGCTAATGACGGAATGTATCATCATCAAGATATTGCACATGATTAGACGGACGAGATCTAAATCTGGTAAGTTTTTCTAAGGGTGAGGTATCGCGTTAGTAAAGATTTGATTGATTGTGCTAATGACGGAATGTATCATCATCAAGATATTGCACATGATTAGACGGACGAGATCCGAATCTGGTCAGTTTTTTTCTAAGGGTCCCGTTAGTAACTATTTAGCTGATTTTGCTAATAACATGATTTATCGCCATCAGAATATTGCGGATGAAGTTGAGACGGACGAGATCAAAATCCGATAAGTTTTCTTTCTTAGGGTGAGATAATCCTGATAGTAAAGATTTGGCTGACTTTGCTAATGAGAGGTTATATCGCCATAATGTAGAAGATGAGACGGACGAGTTTTTGGTCTGGTAAGGTTTTTTCCCAAGGACGAGATATCTCGTCCTTCAAGATCTGGTCCGGTATATCTCTGGTTGTGATACATGTCGAGACAGCTACCATGATGATTAAATTGAAGGTTAATATGAATATTTATTCGCCAGAACCCACAAACCAATCTATCAAACACTTCCTACGTTCTTCGCCAAAATGTACTACGCACAGAACTTTCTGTAACCCAAGATTTCCAGCGAAACCTCATTAGAGAAAATAACCCGACTTTTATTTCATGCAATTATTATCAAGTCTGGAGGCGCACGTGCCAAACTTTTGAATTTACAAATTCAAGATTTCGTTTTTGAAACATTTTTGACGGGTTGGAGAGTCTGGCGAATGAATTGAAATGAAATGAGACGTGAAACACCAAGCCCTATATCTATCCGTACTCCAGGAATATGAGGTATGCAAGAGATTCCAAATGATCCCACTCAACTCTCGCATTAAAGAAGTAAGCTCTGCAGTGAATAGAGCGTTAATGAAACTGTATAGATTCTAATTATGAATGGTTTACCCCTTAGTTTCAATTTGCAGTTCCTCTATTCATTTTGGAGGATGTATTGAACTGGTTTTAAATGATGAGTCAAGTTGAAGCGAGTGTGTGGTCCTAAGCGATATGTTTTTCTGGGTTTTTTTCCGGGTTTGAAAGGATCTTGAATTGAATGGGCTACACTCGAGATTAATTAGTAAGGATCGGTTTAAAAAAGCTTAGCAGGAGAAAATCTTCTTTCATTGGTATTGTGATAAGAGTGTTCTGTTTTTGTTTGGGTTAGTCTCAAAAGGGAATACAAAAAAACACTCTGACTGGGTTTTTTTTTTTTTGGTAATTCATGACGTACACGTATATCTCAAGTATAAAGAAACGTCGCAAAAATCAAAATGGCGAATACTGCCAAGATAGGAAATAGAAGGTTAAAAATATGTGATATTTTTAGCCTGTATTTGAAATGCGTAGAATTATGTTATACCCTGTATAGACAAAAGTATTTGGACACTGCAGGTTTTTCTGAAATAGTGTTAACTTGTTCTATTTAGTTACGGATAGGGCCTCTCCATTTGCTTGTATTACAGCTCCAACACATCGAGGCATACTTTCCACAAGTTCTCTATGTCTGGCAGAAGTAGCTCAAAATGCCTCTTGCACGGTAGTTCGAAGAGATTGTTGTGAAGATGGGCGTGGGTGGCTGTGTCGTACTCGTCTCTCCAGTTTGTCTCACAATCGCTCGATTGAATTGTGATTGGGGCCCTGAGCAGGCTAGTTCATCAAATTCACCAGTCCAGCAAACTTTTCGCAGTATGACATGGAACTCGATTATGTTGGAAGAAACAACCATCATCTTCGTAGTATTGCCATAGTGTTGGGAAGGTCGAACTATCCACAACGTCGAGGTACACGTCAGCGTTTATGGTACCAATGGACCGAGCCCTAACCAGAAAAACAACCCCACACTAAGATGGATCTTCCTCCGAATGTCTGTAGTGTCCAAACAATTTAATCCATATATGCTTGAATTAAATGATATCAAAGTTTTATATTGTACTAGCAAAATACCCGACCTTACTCGGCTTGAATTCGTTTACTCTAGATTGAAGAGATAATCAAAATATATAATGACTTACGTTTTTTGTAGAATAAAATTTTATTTTAACACCTTTCGCCATCTTTATATTTTCTACAACTTACTTTGGACACAAATCCTACACATGCATATCCATTCATGTAATAGATTTCACATACATCGCACAATTGCTGTATGACAAAGCTACAAAAAGACGAAAGGTGATACTAAGGTTACTACTATAAAAGACGATTTTTAGGAAGATTTGGAATTCCCTTTCTTAAGTTCTTTTCATGTGCAACTCAATTAATTAAAATTACGATTTACGGCGAGTGCTCTCGCACTCATAGTCAACAAAACAATATTTTTTTACTTGTGGCACTCTTGCCTCCGGTATGAGACATTGTGAAATTTTGCAATCTTCTCCTGTCATTACTACAAAGAATTTTTTAATGTTGGAAAAAGTTCTAGTTTGGATTTTTAAACATTATTATTATTTCAATAACGACATTATTCTTTAAATAACGGCATTATTCTTTAAATAACGTCATTATTCTTTAAATAACGGCATTATTCTTTCAATAATGGCATAACTACACTTAAAATTTACTGAAAATTTATACTGACTTACCTAACATTTTCAAGTCTAATACTTTGTGGTGCTGTTGGGTGTGATGAGAAGGAAAACACATTTATTAAAATAATAAATATTTAAAACAGGAAACAGCGAAGTAAAACAAAATAAAAGGTGTCGCAAAAAATTGTTCTAAAGATATTAATTTGTGATTCAATTTTATCTCTTGATCTCGCACTGTTGCCACAACTCCCAACTAAAAGTGTACAAAATTTAGAAATGTGAAATTAATTCAAAGCGAAAGAACCAGAAAAAATATCACTGCTCGCGCGATCGTGTTCATTCTCGTTTCATTGAAAAATATCGTCTGTCCCAAATATTCGGAAATCGTTTTCATTGCGCAAAGAATAAAAATAAGACTCGAAATAAATAACGTATCAGAGATGAAATTCCATAAAAAAAAATAATAATTTTTGAAGAATAATTACTTTTTCAGCAGTACTGGTAAAGCAATCGAATTAATCGTAATATTCAATAGACATTCCGATTTTTCCAAAACTACCAAATTATGGTTGATTTAAGTATACTTACTCAGGTGTTTTAGCATGAAACTCGTCTAAATATAACAATAAAGAAATGTTTAATATTGCATTCACTAAATTAATAGATAATGTATAAAATAAAATACACTGCAATCAAATATCAGGAATACAATTCATGTGATGCCTACACAAACACACAAACAAAAAATCGAGCATAGAACAGAAAGACGGACAGACAGACTTTCGCAACCAATTCCACTCACTAAATCAAGTTAAGTACTCACTGTATGCAAATTTTCATGAAAATATCTTAAACTGCGTGGACGTGTATAGGGCACAACATACAGACAGACAGACACCAAACGAGAAAAAGGCGGATTCGGCATCAGAAGGGTCCAAAACGGATAGAAAACTTGAAATGGGTCGAAAATATTGAATGTACAAACAAACACTCCATTCTTATTTATATAGATAAATTCAAGTATATGCCTTCAAGAAATGACTCATGTATATTAGCGCTTATAATGTCATTGCATTACTAATGGTTTTCGTAACTATAAACGCCTGCTGTTGAAGGTGGAAAAGTACATCAATTAATTAAGTGTAAAACTAAGGTTGGTATAAATGTTGATCACATACTTACTGTATTTCATTTTTGAATCTTTAGCACATTCGGGTTCAGACTTTGTGTGAATTGGAATATTCCGCGGAAATGACACGGTGAACGTCATGCCTTTGAATCTGACAACACTGTCAGGATTGCATTGCTGTTAACTGTCGTAACTTTGAGTGCCAACTACGAAGACGAAAGTGGAAAGCAACAGTAACCTGTAAAACTAAGTTTTATGCCTCAAAATGATGCTAACATATTTGCTTATTTCATATTTGAACCCTCAATCATATTCTTGTTGTGCCTGTCTACCCATAGGAACACTTTTAACTACCTACATCAAAAATTTATAAAGAATGTTTGATATCTACTGTACTTGTTTTCAGTATACCAAGTATTTCTTTGTAAAATAAATATACTTCAACCTTCTAATGAAACATACAAATCCTTTTGAAGATGTCTTAAGATCTGAGGATAAGTCACATGGGCTTACGTATCCACTTGGGCTAATTTTTTTTCTCTCTCTCTCTCTCTCTCTCTCTATCGAACCACATACTAATATTTTTAATCACTTTTAAGCCAATCACTAATTTGGCTATGGTAGGAAGCATACTTTCATCAGTAATATAATGATAGATCTCCACACTGAGCAATCAGCAGCAGTAATATGTGTCTGGGCGCACATGCTTCGATAATTTATTGAAAGGTCAATGTAAATATTAATAAAACATGCTGCTTGGTTTTGAATTCCAAACACATTTTATGCATATTAACTTGCTTTTTTTCTGATGTTGGAGATAATATAATAGCTCTGAAATTTTAGTGCATCAGAAAAAATTAACGGCTCGTTATCCCAAACCATCGTTTGCATTAGCTGTGAGTGAACGCCTTCCTGAAGAATTTGATGTAAATATAAAAAATGTAGTTTCTAAAATTTCAATTCCAGTTTTTTTTTTAAGTGGGTGCATTGTTTTACCATAGTAGCCGCTAGCTCTTTCCGTCATCTGCTAATTACCAGGATCCTATTGTCACATCATTGGATACAATGCAACCTGTATTTATGTACGTGATCCCAATTTAATATATATCCCTGGCTGTGATCAATTTTTCCTAAAGAGGATTTATGAGTTTCTTGCTCCAAGCTACTATTACCTTAAGATCATTTGACCATAAAATATTGAATTATGCCTTTGGATACCATATTATATGTACACATTAAATTGCTTGGAAGTTTGTACTTATTCGTGAGAGTAATACTGTCTACTAAAATTAGGTGTTATTTAATTTACACCTCTCACTGGTTCTGAATTTATAGGTTTACTTCCCTTTTTTTAAATTGTTTTTATATTTATAATGTGGGTTATAAGATAGGTTTCAAATAAAAACATTAAAACAAAGAAATAAGCTAATAAAAGCATTAGTAGTTCTGGTGGTTTGTCTCTAAAGTGTTTCTTCATTAGCAAAACTGATCAGATATTGATGGACGAGTCATCTTTTTGTTAGAAAAATGACCACTTTATGATCTCGCCGTAGTAAAAAATTGCCAATATTTTGATGTGGTATCTTGTCATTAGAAAACTTGATCTGATCTTGATGTACGATATATCTCGTCGAAACCACTTGTTGGGTCAAACATGGCTACGCAAGATGGAAATCAAAGTCCTATGGTTGTCTCGAAGATGTCTTGCCACCAGCAAAATGGTATTGATGGACTAGATATTTTGTCACCAGCAAACTGACAAAATCTTTATCACGTCATCGTAAAAATTTGGAAATATCTTGATGACGAGGAATGTAATCTTTTGCAAAATTATTCAGATCTTGAAGGTATTTCATTGGTTCCCTTTGTAGGGTTAAACATGGCAACACAAGACGGAAAAAGTCTACTGACACATTTGATATCTTGATTATCAGCATCGATTATACTCAAATGTGAGATTAGAATCTCAAAAATAGTTGTATCTCCATTTCGTCCTCTAGGCCACAAACCTTACAGATTGGGACAGGGATGATAGTTGAAAAAATGCAAGTTTTTATAAAGCATTGATGTTCTGTTAATTGTCGTAATTCTGCGACAGCCTATTTCTTCGGTAGTCTGACACGTCTTGTGTACCAGAGATCCATGTTTGATGAATTCTTGACGAGCCTTTACTTGAATGTACCTCTTGATCTTACCGTGGTTCAAAATTACGTGGTGTTGTCTTCGATTCTTACCCGTCATGATTGCTTCTGGACTCTGTTGTATGGCTCCAGTCTCCATTTTGTCCTCTTGGTCACAAACCTTACAGATTGGGACAGGGATGATAGTTGAAAAAATGCAAGTTTTTATAAAGAAATGATGTTCTGTTAACTGGCGTAATTCTGCGACAGCCTATTTCTTCGGTAGTCTGACACGTCTTGTATACCAGTGATCCATGTTTGATGCATTCCTGTCGAGCCTTTACTTGAATGTACCTCTTGATCTTACCGTGGTTCAAAATTACGTGGTGTTGTCTTCGAATCTTACCTTGAACTTGCTTCTGGACCCTGTTGTGTGGCTCCAGTGTGATGTTAATTAAAATACAAATTACCTTGAAGGTCTTTCTGAAATATTATTTGAATAGCCATTTTTGCACTCTGGAAAGGTCATTGAGCCCTTTATGTTCGGAGGATAACTGTTTCTTTTTGCCAGGTAATTGGAATGATTCGATGTCATGGATGAAAGAAGTCATGCCATCGAACATATATATAATACGGAACCCACAAATGTTTAAACATAAGTGCTAAACTCGAACTAATTTAAAAATTATAATTTTCCAGCACACATTGAAAGTTTTAGAAATGGTTTAAAACAGAAATTAACAATTTTAGAGGAGAATATTACTGTCAACGGAACCATCATGGCTGATTTATAAGATTAAATACTTTTTACTGTTTTAGATTTATTTGCTTCCTATTCCCCTATCCCCTTCCTCTTCTAGTAACGACACTTGGGAGTTGGGACATGGCACTACCAAAAATCTAATCACAAGTACAATTTTTCACAGTGAGGTCAACTAGCATTACCAGGAAAATGCCACATCCACAAAAACTGTCATCTTCTATTCTTTATGTATACCGTGATTTATGTGGGAAAAGGATTACTCTATATTCTTAGAGTTAAAACGTACTTTAGCCATCCTTTCGTAAGTCACTTACAGAAAAAGAATACGATTCTAGAAAGTCGTAACGAAGTTAAAGATTTCCTTGACCACGTCTATCTGGTCCAAGTCTAATTTCAAGCCCACGTTGCGCACGGTACTCAAGTTACTATTATTTCTTAATTTTATGAAGTATGTTAGACTCTGGCTTGTGTAGTATGACCTTTCGCCTAGTTTTATTTACCTTTCTATTTTGTTCTTTATGGTGTTTGGGGAAGAATATGAGCTATTTTCAGCCTACTGCTGCTCATTTGTAGGTAACACCATAATTGTTGTCTGGGTTAGGCTTCTTCCGTATGACGCCCTGATCCACCAACATTTCTTCATTTTTTTATGCTTAGTTTTTGTAAAAATGATAAATTTTATGTATTCTTGAAACTGTATTGCTTGCCATGCTATATATGCAGCTACACCGAGCTTGCATGGTTAGTTTTCACTTCCGTATTGACTTTTGTTTTCTGGATGAATAACCCTGCTCTACTTTCTATTCTTTTTTTTGCTCTTTGCTTTTTAGTTGTTTTGCGTGTTTGAATGATACAATTGTTGATCTATTATAGATAGTTGCAGCTTTAGCGCACACTTCTGTCGGTATGTTTGTATTGTTGCATTTACTATTATTTCTCAATTTTATGATGTATGTTAGCCTCTGGGATGTGGCCAATGACCTTTTACCTAATTTAACTGTCGATTTTGTTCTTTATAGTGTTTGGAGGAGAATATGAACAATTTTTCAGCCTACTGTTGTTCAAATAATGTAGAAAACACCTGTTTATGTCAGGGCTCGAAATACCCGGGTGCATAGGTGCACTGTGCACCTGAAAATAAAATTGTGCTCCTAATTTTTTCCCTCGAGGTGCACTCAGTGTACCTATCGTTAAAAAAAGCGTGGAAACATATTTTATGTTATTTTGATGTCTGAACAAAATATTAGTATCGACCTCTCTCGCTCTAAAGGAACGTAATTAAAATTCCTAAATACATACTATGCCAAAACTTTAATCCAGAAAATGCTTTGTTGCAATGAAGGAAAAATACAAAAAGAAGGATGGACACTAAACCTTATGGGTAGAGCAACTTTTTTGTTGCAGTAAAAATGGGAAAAGTTGCATTTATCATTCTCTAAAGTTGCTTTTATTTTTGATACACTAAATTCTAATATAAATTATTCGTAAAGAATGAAAACATTCAAAATATACTGACAATTTTAGTCGTGTACACTTTTATAATACATACTGAAATACAGAAGAACGTTGAATAGCTGATCCTTGGCCTGTAATTTCTATAACATTGAAAAACTGCACCAACCGCAGTCATATAATGTGCTGTATCGGATAGCAGAAGCGCAAAATCCTTTCGCTCAACATTCAGAGATTTTAAAACGTCATCTACCAGGCGAACAACATATTGATAATCGACACTCACCTCGCAAACTCTGCAGTCGATTACGCAAGTTTCCTCTGGATTATCAGGAGTGCCGACCAATGTGTTAAAAGTACTTCTTGACATTTATTTCACTTTCGTCTGTTAGGACGAACACCTTCTTTAAGTGAACTTCTTGTTTGATCCGCCATATTTCGGCATTTGCAAGATCAGACACACGTGATCAAAGGGTTGGTTCAGAGAGCAAAAAATAAAATAGCAATTTCATATTAATTTATTTTAAGCTAATTTTTAAAAAGTTGCAGGTGATTGTATTTATGCAAAAAGTTGCATTTATGCAGAAAGTTCCATTTATGTTGCGGTTATACTCGCTTACAATACAACCCATGAAGGAGGAATTTTGGTTTTAGTACTTTACATGCAGCGTAGAATATGTGAAAAAAAGTTGCATTTGTTGCAAAAAGTTTCCCTACTTATGGGTACAGATCTGCCAAAAACGTAGACGTTTCTGATTGCCCACCAATGTCTGATGATGAGTGAATATTTGTAAGTAATAATGTCGCAGATAAAAAAATGTTTCAATATTTTTATTTACTATCTATTTGAAACATATCCAAACATACCCGACTTATAAAGTAGTTTAAATTACATGAATGTTCTTATATTACGTTTTTTTATATGTGCACCTAAAATATATGTGCACCTAATTCAAAAACTTAGATGCAGAAGGTGCACCTGTATTAAAAAATCTATTTCGAGGCCTGGTTTATGTTGTCTGGGTCAGACTCCTTCCTGATGTCGCCTTGATCCACCAACGTTCTACATTATTTCACTACTTACTTTTTATAATTATTTTGAATTTTCTTTCAACTTGAATATTATATGTATATTGTGTGTGTCGTGTGAACAAAATGCATGTCAAAACATAAGAACATGTCTTTGTATTTCTGGTAGTATATATAGTACGTATATGCATGCATCGTTACTTGGATTTGGAGCTTACCGTTGAAAGTCTGACGACGCCTTACGCCACTGAAACGATTTTACCTATCGACCTTAACAGCCGTCTCTAGAACCTAAACGCGACAATACCGGATACATATTATTTGACACAAAATGTTTATTTTGTTCACCTCTACCACTCTTTGTAATTTAGCCAGTAATTTTCGTAACACTTTCAACAATTTTCACCCAATTTCAAAGTATATTTGTGAAAAAACATCAGCTCAGATTTGCAACTTTTTAAAATGTTAATTTTTATGAATAAGAATCCTCTCGGAATATATGTATATTTTCTAGGCGCCGCGCGGATAAACCTATTTAATGCATAGTTATTAAGGGGGTCCGGGACACATCAGAAAAAAATTTTATTAAGTAATTTACAATTTTCAATTTTTTTGTACTGATTACCCATCTAACTAATAAATAAACTGACAACACAAAATTTTTCCAAAAATTTTTTAAAATTTTAAACTTAAATTTTTTGAAAAAAAGAGGGGTCATTTTAAATTGCTAAAACTCAAAGTATTCTTGATCCATTTTCAAAATTCCTGCATTAAATTATTCACAAATTTATAAACTTTAATTTTGATTCAACAATTTAAAAAATATTAATTTAATAAAAAAATTAAAAATAAATATTTGAATGAAAATGTTTGAAAATTTTAAGGTACTTTTTTTTTGAAAAGTCATATTTTTTAAAGTAAATATTTATTTCAAATTTGCTGAATCAAAATTAAAGTATAATGTTTGAAATATATATATTCCAGATTTCAACCTTTAAACTTTATCGGTTTTCGACTTATGGCAATTTGAATACAGGAAATCTTGTAAAAAAGTATCATGGAGAAAAACGATTTTAAAGTTTTAAGACACATGTTGTTGTCAGACACTGTCAAGAGTGTTAGATTTTCAAAACAACGCACCACAAAAATTATTATATCTCTAGTTCTAATTAAGATAGAAACATGATTTAGACGTCATTTTAAGCAGAAAAACACAGAGAATTTCTTGAAATAATAAAAAAAATTCGAAAATTTGACGGTTTTCGTGTTCCGGACCCTTTTAAACGTATGTGTACGGTAGTATTTGGTCTACAAGTCACAGCTCAATCTATTCGCTCCAACCGATTAGCCTTACACATAAGTTTTTTGAGGACAGGCTGGCTAACCTCCATCCCAACCAGAACAACATCTATTGCAATATCTACTAATAAACATTCTAGGGTGTAAGCGGGTCTGTTAGATGTCATAGTTAGCAAACTGCTAGTTGCGTAAGAAAGACCACAAGGTTTAACCCTCGAAAGTAAAGTAAACATGCATTGATGATAGGAAACAGATGACTGTGTTACAGTAACAATGAGCGTAAACTAAAAATCAGTTCATTTAGTGTTCAGAAACAAACCAGCGGGTAAAAGTGTCAAAAGGGGGAAGTTATTCTGGGAACGTATGGACAGTTATCTCTCGTGATTATACTATAGCAGGTGATCTTAATTTTAGTAATGTAATATCTCTTTGTATATGACAAAATAACAGAATTAATTTAAAATCACAATATTTCCTGGAGTTGTGTAGGCAGTCTGGTCGAGGCTAAGGCAGTTTTGGGAGCTTTGGACTTGCGTAAATTTAATCTTGAGATCGATATACAGTCGAGTCCACTTAATGCTAGATCGGATACAGCGAAGTATCGGTAATTACGATATTTTTCCGTCCCTTTGGAACTGCAATATTGAATAGTGTTAAAAAGATCGTATATAGCGAAGTATTGGAGCGTGAATATCAAATACTGCGGAGTTTTTGGTTCTGACAAGTAACCAACACCCCCCCCCCCCCAATTGTTGACGACAGTTCCCAATTTTTACATGATGCCTGGCGTTTGGTTCAATCAAAAACTGCTGGAAACATGCATGAGGGGTATTTGAATTTTTAGGAGTACTTAAGGGCTTCATTTCTAAGCCTGATCCTGAAAAAAGTAACCCGTGGAAAAATTTTGGATGGTTATGTTACTTTTGCTGATTATGTTGATAAGCGATTACAACGTAGAAATTGAAGCACAACAAACAGACGATGACATCATTGCAGTATTGTTACAAAATACTTCTGTTGATTCCGAAGAAAAAGACATTGAATTTTTTTCATTTCCAACGGCAAGGCTGGGTACAGATTGCAAAGACAATTACAATACATGATACAGTACAGAATTGACCGAAGTTATTGTAGCCTTATACATGGCCAGAAGTGATGGTCACTTGTGAAGGGGCACCCAATGGGTGGATCATCATTGTCCCTAACAAAGGACAGCACAATTTACATCTATGCCCTGACCCGGATTCGAACCAGGAACATTCTGATTCAGAGGCCAACACCTTGACCACTAGACCGGTTGGTCGGTAGACATTGAAATTGAAGCAAATATACAATTAGTGACATCAAAATCTGCCGTGGACAGTCTTCAAAATTAGCGTGTGTGCTTTGAATCGCATAACACTGACTGCCGTGATAATTTTAGTGCACTGGAAAAAGAATTATGCAACTGCATTGTAAATTCAACTGTTCAAAAGAAAGTTACAGACTTTTTCCCACTTACGAAATAAAGTTTTATCCTTTGTGTGAAAATTATTTTGCTTTAGAACAAGCGGGTAAGTCCATTTTGTATTATATCAGATCTAACGAATATCGGATATAACGAATATAGGATGTAACGAATATCGGATATATCGAACAATTCTCAGTGTTTTGTGTGACTTCGCTATATGCGGGCTCGACTGTACTAGTAAAAACTGTTTAATTATCATTCGAGTGATGTCGATTCCTTTCGAGTTTGACACCGGACAATCGTTTATCACCCGTATTATGTTGGTCCAGTGCGACGATAATTAAAATACCTACCAAGTGATGTCAATGATATAGCTAGTCTATCAAGATTAGACCAATTTTGTTATAAGCAAGGTACCACGATAAAACCTATTTTTTTATGATAACGAGATGAATATTTTGTTAGTTTGATTGCAACGACGAGATATCTAGTCCATCAAGATCTGATTAGTTTCTTTCTTACACGTTTTCTTTTATTCCTATTAGGCTTTTTAACTGACCAATATGTCTGGTGGTTAAGGTTTTCGTCGAATTCACCTTCCGATGTGCTCGGATGAACACGCTGTGGCCATTGTTTGGTATATTGAAGGAATCATTGATTACAAGCTCAATTAAAACAGGAACGCAAGTTAGTTATAAATGTTATAGACAAGTTTCAGGATAATTGGATAGTTTAAACTTAAATTATTAGTTTACAGAAGAGCTATTGTGTACGAGCAAAACGCCTAAGCAAGGCCTCACCCTATTCTGCCAACCCCTCTTCCTGTGTCTCCAAAACCACCCCGGTGGTTCTTCACGACACCCCTCCAAGGGGTCGTACCCTAGTTGACAGCTATACATGTCTTAAGGGTGCTTGGGACCAGACTGCACAGTGTTAACCTCTAGATCGGAGAGTTTCCTGGTTCGAATCCAAGTCAGTTCATGGATGTTTGTAAAGGTATGGTGTAGAAGCGGCTGGTGCCCCTTGAATATGTTGTGGCCAAACGTCATCACGTAGGGTTGGTGTGAAAGTTTGGAGAGCAGGGTGCCAGCTCAGGAGTTGCCTCGTCATGTGGCCGTGGTTCATATTTACGTGGTGTTGTTCCCGGATCCTTCCTTTAGGGCATATATAGGCAACCCCCGGCCCGAGAGCCGGATATCGCTCGCCACGGCTTGTTATCCGGCCCGCGGAACATTTTAAAATCGCGCTCGAAAAAAAGTAAATATTCTCTGTTTTCGCCAACAATAGAGTGATGGGGAGGAAACAAAAGCCTAAACTACGTGGGTCAGTGTTTCTAAACCTTTTTTATTTGACGGCACACTAAAAATATCTTGAATTATTTGCGGCACACCTGAATATAAAAATGTAAAAGTTGGCATTTCCAATACTACCTTATATAGTTATTATTACTAATAAAATTAGTATTGGATATATATGATGGCTGAGCCTGCTTTCTTGAACAAATTAAATCAAAACGAGGTTTCAAAGTCGGTTACACAAGTAAGTTATCGGCAACACATCGCGCCACTCAATTCCACGGATAATCGGGAATAATAATTATAAATTTCGTTATTAATTGTATACGAGAAACGACCTTGCTCTAATTGATTCCATTCCTTGTTATAAAAACACTGCTACCAATCAACAATACTCGGATAGTTATTTTCCATTATGGAAACTAATAAATAATATTGATCAAGTCTTACAGATGAAAATTTGGAAAGCACTCTGGTTTCTGTGTATTAGTGGGCTTGATCTCAACATTGATTATCTTGTTTCTCATGTTCAAGCTCAAACTTCTCATTAATTTCGAGTGATTGTAAGTAAAAACTCAATCAATACCATATTATTCTGTTCATGTAACTTTACCATTCTTCTGTATACATGTATAAAACAAAATAAACCTTATCATTATTACTTTTTCGCAACTACCTGTTATCTACGGCTCGCGACTTCATTACTATCCTAAAGTTTAGCCCGCAACTTTCCAAAGGTTGCCCATACCTGCTTTAAGGGATTAATCCCGGACCGACGTCAATAGCCTGTTTTGTTGTTCTAGTAGGACATTAATTAAGAATTACCGTTTTAACTATTAGGTTACTTTGCCCCTTGTGTATTTTTGTCTTCTCTGTCAGTAAAAACGTTCATTGTGTGTGCAGGTCCATTACTTTTGCTGATATCGATATTGTATGTCTTTTATATCGTACATGGTCTAATATGACCATTGCGCCCTAAAATACCAACCTACTGTTTAGTGGGTTGGGAATTTAGTTCTGCTCTCCAATTCCTCTTTTTTTTTCACAACATTTTGTGTTTTGATGTAGTTTAGACGAAGTTGAAACATGTGTCTTAAATGCCACTAAAACCCAATTAACTTTCTTCAACTGGAGTATCACACGAATTCCACATATCATACTCACCGTCACGATTATCTTATGCAGAACCCACCTCTGCTAGGTATGGTAGGTCTTTAATTAACGTCGCACATGAGCAACACGACGGGCTATTGGTGACGATGAGGTAAGGCAGTGTAATTGTAATTTACGTCGTACTAGAGAGACACAACGGGCTATTGACGACGGTCTGGGATCAATCCCCCAAGAGAAAGATCAGAAGACAACACCACGTAATTTTCAACCACGGTCAGATGACGAGGCAACACCTGAGCTGGTACTCCACCGTACATTTTCCACATCAACCCAACGTGAGGACTTTCGACCAAGACAGATTCAAGGCTAATCAGCCGACTCTACACCATATGTTTACAAATATCGATGCACTAAACCGGATTGGAACAGGGAACCTTCCGATCTCCACCCCTTTACCACCTGACCGATGTGTTGGAGGCGACGGATCGGGATCAAACCCGAAGGGAATCAATCATCCGAGGACATCTTTTAATTTTGAACCACGATCAAATGACGAGGCTTACACCTGAGCTGACACTTCACTTCCTCATCATTCAAACGTGAGGACATTTGAAGGAAATTGAGATTGAACATTCGCCAGTCCCCATTTTACGCGACGGTCTTTGGTTGGATTCGAACCCGCAACCTTTCGATTGCGAATCCGTTATGCTTTCAACCGAACTTAAGCAGCTCCCAACCAACCTTTGAATCCAGCCTTCAAGAGCATCTCCCTCCTTTATAAAATCTCGTGCAATTATTCCGTAGAATAATACTTCCTCATTTAAAGTCTATCGTTGACTGCAGCAAGAGAAATTATCGCAACGCGAGGAAACATTAACTGCCTCGTCCTTTTAACAACTTATCTCGCAGTTTGGCGAGGGTCCAAAGGTCTGAGATTGATATTGTTGCGGAAGGTTGTGGATTGTTGTTCGCCTTCCCCGCAATAGATTGTTGCGGTGTCTGTCTTACATGAAGATCGGATTGCTCATGTCCATCGCTGAGAATAAAGTATGGGTGCGGGAGGGTAGATTTGTTTTGAAGAGACCTCTTTACCAATGTCTTATATTTCTAGGAATCGTAAACAGTTTTTAGGTTTACTTAGATCGTAATACCTAATTGTATTTCATGGTGGCTGGCTTGCTCTTGTCCATTGTTGAGAATAAGGTATGCGTACTGGGAGGGGGGAGAGTTAAATATTTTAAGGAATTTTTTTTTCCGGTGTCTGTTATACCTTGAAATCGTAAACACTTTTTGGATTTATGAAAGTTGTAATCTCTAATTGTCTTTCACGGTGGATTGCTTATGTCATCCATTGATAATAACGTATGATTGCGGGAAGGTATATATGTAATTTTCTTTGACTGTTGAGTGTTATAACTTGAGTACTTAAACTGTTTTCATCGTTAATAAGGTTGTAGTGTTTGAATTCGTTTTTTGACACCTTCCTTGCTATAGTATGTCATTGGGAATGAGGTATGATTGCGAAAGGGTCGATCTGTTATTGATAGTTTTGCCGGTGTCTGTTATATCTAGGAATCGTAAGCTGTTATCTTTAATTGTCTTTTGTGGTCTTGCTTTTATACTCCAATGAGAATAAGGTATGATTGCAATAAGGCAGATATGCTTAATATTTTTGACAGTGAGTGTTATAGTTTGGTACTTACACCGTTATCAGCGTTACCAACGTTGTAATATCTAAGTTCAATTTGTGATATCTGTCCTGCACTGTCTATCATTGGAAATAAGGTATGAGTGCTGGATGGTAGACCTGTTGAAGACAGTTTTCACCTGTATTTGTTATAGCTAGGAATCGTAAACTGTTTTTAAGTTTACAAAGGTTGTAATATCTATTTATATTTTATTATGACTTGCTGGCTTATGCCTTACAATGATATTAAAGTACGATTGCGGATAGATAAATATAAAAATATTTTGACAGTGAGTGTCCCAACCCCCCATATGGGTATGGCACTTACACCGTTCTTAGCGTTTCCAAGGTCGCGATATCTTATTTCCTTTTGTGATATATGTCTTTCTATGGCATACCATTTGGAATAAGGTACGAGTTCGAAAAAAATAGATTTGTTCAAAAACAATTTTCGCCGTAATTTTTCAGCTTGTATTCATGAGCTGTTGTTAGGATCACAAATGTTTTATGTCATTGGAAGTAATGTATTGTAGTTATTCGTGGTGTCTGGTTTCTGCGTCATTCAGAATTAAGTATGTGAGTTGGAAGAATGCTTTTCAGACAGCGATTATTCTTATACAATTATGAGTTTTGCAAAGGTTATAATGACTACTTATCTTTCGTGGTGTCTACTTGATGTTACTTGTCATTGGAAAACGTATGAGTAATTTTTGCGACAGGGGGCTCTTATTCAAACAGTTTTAAGTGTACTGCAAAGTATACATGTTTAATCATCCTTCGTGAAGTCAGGCTCGCACTTTTTTGTCATTGGGAATAAAGAATGAATACGGGAAAGTACAGTCAGTGAAAGGTGGTTTTTACAGGTAAATGTTTTAGAATGGGTTTTTATAGGGCATGTACGCAGTAAAGAGCACGAAAATCAATAAACCATAATATATATTTCAATAATTTTTTTATATTCAAAATATTTTCCAACTATTTATCTTTTAAACGATACGAAGACCTTGTATATATTCGAAATAGTTTTCTACCTACAAGGGTTTTTGTTGGGTAGTATCACCGCAATCAAATACGTTTCCACAATTTTAAACTCGATTTCTGGACTGTGGTTTTGCAATATGATGCCTTATTCAAACAGTAATAACTTAATATTAAGTTGGTCTACCATAATTATTTTTCTGTCACAATGGATGTTTTGAGTCTCCGTCAAAGTTATTAGTAAAATGATTTTTAGTTGATTTTTAAATATTGAAATTCTTGAAACAATGTTGATTTTTTAAGACTATCTTGGTAAAAAATAACTTTAAAGAAACCTGTTCCGTCAAGCAAACTGACAAAAGAAGGAAGTAATATTAGTTCAAAATAAGAATATTAATATTAAGTCAAAACAAGAAGAATAATATTAAGTCAAAACAAAAAAAATAATATTAAATCCAAACAAGGAGAATAACATTAAGTCAAAAAAAAAAAAGAAGAATATTAAGTCAAAACAAGAAGAATAATATTTAATCTTTGCAAGAAGAATAATATTAAGTCAAAACAAGAAGAATACTATCAGGAATAATTTACAGTAGAAATTGTGTTTCTGAATAAATTAGAATTTGAGATACCACAGTTAAAAAAACATGCTAATTAGAAAATGATTTCTAAATTAGATAATTAATTATATAATTAATCTTAATGTTTCACATTGAAATGATTTTAAACACGACAAACAAACGATTTATTGAAAAACAAATTAGATACTTTAAATCAAAATTAAAAAAAATATATATATATATATATTTTAATGTAAACGTACTAACACAAAACGTTAACAAAAACGTATTAAAAGAAAACCAACGATTTATCGTGAAACAAATTAGATATTTTAAGTCAAAATTTAAAAAATAAATATTTTAATGCAAACGCACACCTTAAAATGTTCTGAACATTACAGAGGTTGTATTGTATAAGTTGTGTTGCTCTAGTATGACGTTAATTAAAATTACCTTACCTTACCTGTATGGTATAATTGCCAGTTGGATTGCCTGGTTGAATCTTGTCTGTCGTTAGAGATACGGTAGGGTTACGCGCAAAGGTAGATATATTAAGTATTTTCATCACAGTGCTAAGATTATTACTGTTCTAAGTAGTAAAAACGTTTTAAAGCCTAATTGCCTTTCGCGGAGTCTGGCTTGCAATTGTAGTTCATTAGAAATAAGGTATGAATGGAGCTCTTTGTGTGTGAATATAGCAAGGATTCTTCAATTATTTTCAGCCTCGCTACCATAAAGTTTCAGACTGTGTCATTTCAAGACAATTATATTAATTGCATAAAATAGTGATACTATCGTAATGACATCCTAACTAATATTCATTTTAGCCTATTTTACAACATTTCCATAATCTCATGGTTATTTGATTATTTATGTATTTGATATGCTATGTCTCAAAAGATTAAAACGAATCATGAAACAAGTATATATATATATATATACAGGGTGGTCCCGAATTCATGGTACAAACTTTAATGGTAGGTACAGGACATTGTAACAATGATTTATTGTATAGGAATGTATAGTCGCAAGTGACGCGGTGAGGCGTAAACAGGGGAAATAAAAGGAAAGAGAAATGGAGTGATCGGTTGGTATCATTGCCGGTAGAGGGCAGTAGATGTCTAGCCGCTGTTGAACATGATGCATCGCAGTAGGGAAAAGCGCCATTCACAATTGTGCTGCCGTAGACGATGGGTGACTTTACGTATGCAGAAAAAGCAGACATGCAATACATGTACGGCCGTGCAAATGGTAACGGCAGAGCTGCGTTACGAATGTATCGCGCGGAGTATCCTGATCGACGAATGCCGGATCATAGAATTTTTCAACGGTTACATCGTCAACTTTGTGAAACAGGTGCGTTCGACGTCAACAGACATGGCGCTGGTCGAGTAAGAGCTGTACGCACTCCAAGGCTGGAAGAAAGCATCTTGAACATTGTGGCTGATAGACCCGAGTCAAGCACAAGAACTGTTGCGCGTGACGTAGGTGTGAGTCATCAGACTGTATGCAGAGTGTTAAACGAAAATCGCTTACACCCCTTCCATTTTCAGAAAGTACAAGCATTGAATCCGGCAGATTATCCTCGCCGCGTGAACTTCTGCCTGTGGGTGATGCAGCAATGTGCGTTGCAGCCGGATTTCGTAGATTATGTGCTATTTACAGATGAAGCGACATTTTCACGCGAGGGTGTCTTTTATGCGCACAATTCCCATGTGTGGGCAACCGATAATCCACATGCAACGCGTCGACATGCGTTTCAACAACGTTTCAGTATTAATGTGTGGGCTGGTATTGTGAACGACTTTTTGATTGGCCCATACTTACTACCCACGCGGCTCACTGGCGGAAGCTATCTTATTTTTCTGAAAGAAGTGTTACCACAACTGCTGCATGATGTTCCGATCGCCATTCGTAACCGCACGTGGTTTCAGCACGATGGGGCGCCAGCACACTTCAGCATTGATGTACGGAATTACCTGAATGCCACGTTTGGTACTCGATGGATTGGGCGTGGTGGACCAGTCCCTTGGCCACCCCGATCTCCCGATTTATCGAGCCTCGATTACTTTTTATGGGGACATCTAAAGCATCTTGTTTATGAGACTCAGATGAGGATCTCGTCGCTCGCTTATCTGTAGCTGCTGCAGGTGTGCGTGAAATACCAGGCATCTTTGAACGTGTACGCCAATCGCTCCACCGACGCTGTCAAGCATGTATCGATACTGGTGGACGCAATTTTGAACAATTACTGTAAACATGACACTTGTCAACAACGCTTTCAATAAAATCTTTGTTTTTCCTTTCGGCCGTTATTTCCCCTGTTTTCGCCTCACCGCGTCACTTGCGACTATACATTCCTATACAATAAATCATTGTTACAATGTCCTGTACCTACCATTAAAGTTTGTACCATGAATTCGGGACCACCCTGTATATATATATATATATATATATATATATATATATATATATATATATATATAGTCTTTTTGGTCTTATAAGTAAAAAAAAAACTCCCTTAGCGTAATATTGTTATTGGAATAACAATTTCTTACGATGCACAAACTCAGAGAGAGACACGCAATTGGGACTGCCCCATTTCAGCCTTCGTAATGCATGCTAATATGAGGTCAAATAAGCGAACATAAAAAGCATTATTAAATGAATAGGTGGTTAGAAATCTGCTTAGTCACCTATTCCATACCAATGTTTTGCTGAAAGAAAGCTATTTAGATGGGGAATTATAATTGGTGTTGAGTAGACAGCACAATCGCTGTATGTAAATTTACCCTTCGATGCACAAATGTAATTCAGTGTTATAATTATTCGATGCGATAATTTGAGCCCAGTCAAAGAAACATTTTTTTCTGTCTGCTTTGCAAGTAAAATAATTATAAATCACAAGAAATCCAACAAAAACTGTTAAAAGGAGAAAGAAAAAGGACTAGGTGCTGAAATGACACAAACGAATGCTCTAGTGTTGAATGTCAACTTACAATATTGAAACCTTTGAGTAATTCTGGAAACATCGAATTCCACATGAATGCATTGAATTGCAAAAAAAAACTTTATATCATACTAATACACATTGGTTGGACAAAATAATGTGAACACCTGTGAAAAGAGAATTTTTTTTACCTTAATAGGCCGTTGGTCCTCTTTTTGCTAAATTACTGCTTGTATACGACATGGAATTTTCAAGTACAAGTCACGTACAACAATTAGAAGGATACGTTCCCACTCAAATTGCAAAAAAAGTCCCTAATTCAGAAAGTGTCCTTGGAAGGGGAAATCGACTGCGCAGCTTTTTTTTCCAAAATACCCCACAAAAGTTCAATTATATTGAGATCAGGGGACTGAGGGGGCCAGATGAGGTGCTCTATTTCATCGTCGTGTTCTTAAAATCAGTCTCGGGCATTTCCATAGGTGTGAATGGGGGCATTATCATCTTGGAAAACTGGTCGTTCATCAGGAAACACAGTTTGCACCATTTGGTGAAGATGATCGGCCAGAATACTGACATAATCATCTCTTGTAACACGACCATTCAGAACAACAAAACCACGATGTGATATCGCACCCCAGATCATCACTGAACCGCCTCCATGCTTAACCGTAGGTCGAAGACAGTCAACTTGATAGGCTTCTGGTGGTGTTCTCCAAACGTGAACACGTCCATTTGTAGGATATAATGCGAACGACGATTCGTCTGACCATATTAAATTATCCCATTGTTGTTGTGCCCAATTTTTATTCTCGCGACACCATATTCGTCGCTTCAAGGCATTGCATGGTGTAATCAATGGTTTTAAATAGCCGCTCTACCATGAATATTTGCCATATGCTGTTCACGCCGGATAGTTTTTGATGACACTGCTTCCTGTAGATGTGTGTTCATCTTAGATATTATCTGGGATGCTGTTGTCTTGTGTTTATTACCACAATCCGCTTTAAAACCCATCTGTCTGTCATTCAGCTTCGATTTCGACCATTGTTGTGCTTTTTAGATGCTGTTTTACCCTATTTCAAATATGCTGACATTACAATCGACAATGTGCTTCTCTCAACACCTAGAAGGGTGGCCGTTATCGTTACTGAGGCTCCAGCAAAACGGGCCCCAACAATCATGCCTCTTTCGAAATAAGAGAGTTCAGCCATAACGTAATTTTAACACAGAAATATATTTCGCATCCGACTTCTATCACTGCTAGTAGCAGAATGAAATGTGAACTTTATCATCCGCTAGGTGGCGCCCCTCACCGCTAGAGCGCAGGAGTATATGAGAGGTTCCTTTCGAGTGCTGTTTTTTCACAAGTGTTCATATTATTTTGTCCAGCCCCTGTAGGTTAATTGAAACAAAACTACAAGGCTGGTGTTCCAAATATTGCTCCTGTGCTTAATATCGCATGCTCGTGTTTGCAAGCTAAAATATGCGCGAAATGTATGAGTTTATGTAGTTACCTTGACGGTCTAGTGTTTTGCCACACGTAGCGTAACCGGCAAGTTTGCTATCAGTTATATAAACAACACTATTGCTTCTCACGTATTTGATGTTGTGATCAACGTATTTTTTGTCTCCAATCTATTCAGTGAATGTCCTGTTAAGTGTTTCCAAATCATAACTTCGCTAATATGACTTGAAAATACACTAGCCTATAATAATGGACCGGACAGCAAGATGTGATGGTATAAGGGTAAAATATACATGTTTTTATAGGGGAATGGTCCCTCACTTTCTGTAATTACACGAGCAAACCTACTGTACATAGTTACAACAAGGTTTTGATACACAGCTAGGGATATTTGTGTCCCTTTCTGCTGCAAGAATGTCGCAAGCTCAGCTGTATATTTTGAACGTGGTTCCCGGGTTCGTAAGCGTCGCACTAACTCGTCCCACAAAAAGTTCTATGTGGACTATGTCGGGACTCTGAGCAGACCAGGGAAGACGTTTTACATCCATATCTCTATACCACTGCTTGACAGAGGCTGTAACATGACATGGAACATTGTTGTCCTGGAAGGAACTTTCGTCTATTACATACAATTACAAGATTATAGAAAGGACTTGATAGTCAAAAATGTCCATGTAGGCGTCGGCATTCAATTGTCCAGGAACAACATGCAAAGGTCGCAGGCCATTTAACATAAAACTCCCCCAAACAGGTAGTCGGATTTTATGCGAATCCGCTGGCATTCGGTATTCTCGTGGGAAACTTTTTGAAGTTTTACTGGTAACTGACGTAAGTAAAGAAGGTATCATTTCTGGAAAATAGTTCCTAGTAATATTCATTTACTTTCCAGCTTTATTTCCCAACCGAGGAGGCTGAGATCCAGAGAAATAGTTAGGGTAGGGATTATTTGGAACACCTACCCTACTGTCAAAATTGCCCCCAAATTTTTGGCAATTTTAAGGCTTAAAAAAATTATTAAATACGCAACCAAATAACACTATACACCGTACTAGCTTAAATTTATTTTTGCAAACAGCATCACAATTTTTCATGTGTGAAGAAGATACCACTTCGGTTTTGCTATACAGTGCCATGTAGCACGCAAAACGGAACACACATTTGCATCAACCCAATATTTGAGATTTTTAACCGACAATATAAGTTAATACTTAATGACATCGTGAATGCTGATTCAATTTAACGCCGCTTGCGATTAAAATCAATTTGTTCTTCTAATTTTGTGCATCTTTTAAAGCAAAATCCTCTCAAAAATCTACAAATTTCAAAATTGTAGTGGCTTTGCGAAGTTGTTGGCAACTTTTGTGAAAGGTAACCTTGCGTCAAGAAACATTTAGCCCTTTTTTTACTTTTTGCGGATAAAAAAAAAATAATTTCTTTGAAGTCATGGAGCGATATGAGATAAAAACATCCGATAATGTAGTAGCTTAAATCGTCATAAAAACTTACACAAATAAATATTTAGTTTCTTTTTTATTTTCGAAATTTAAATTTCTTGGTGAGACTGTCAACGACTGTTTTATACTTAATTAGTACATTTCGTGTTTTATACGATTAATTTTGTATCTTAGCAACTTACATTAGCTTTATGAGGAGACATTTTGCTACTATTTTTATGGTAATTGGTAATTGGTAATTTTAGTTAACGTCGTACTAGAGCAACACAACGGGCTATTGACGACGGTCCGGGATCAGTCCCTTAAGGGAAAGAACCGAGGACAACACTTCGTAATTTTGAACCACGGTCAGATGACGAAGCAACACCTGAGCTGGCACCCCACTCTCCAAACTTCCACGCCAACCCAACGTGAGGACTTTCGGCCACGATAGATTTAAGGTGCACAAGCCGCCTCTACACCATACGTTTACAAACATCCATGCCCGGACCCGGATTCGAACCAGGAACCTGCCGATCTAAAGGCTACTACTATTTTTATGAAAGGTATTTTAATTAACTTCGCATTGGAACAACACACGGGCTCTTGTCGAGTGTCCGGTAACAAAAATATAAGAATACTAGCAAAATACCCGACCTTACTCGGTTTGAATTCGTTTACTCTAGATTGAAGAGATAATCAAAATATATAATGACTTACGTTTTTTGTAGAGTAAAAATTTATTTTAACACCTTTCGCCATCTTTATATTTTCTACAACATACTTTGGACACAAATCCTACACATGCATATCCATTCATGTAATACATTTCACATACATCGCACAATTGCTGTATGACAAAGCTCAAAAAGACGAAAGGTGATACTAAGGTTACTACTATAAAAGACGATTTATAGGAAGATTTGGAATTCCCTTTCTTAAGTTGTTTTCATGTGCAACTCAATGAATTAAAATTACGATTTACGGCGAGTGCTCTCGCACTCATATTCAACAAAACAATATTTTTTTACCTGTGGCACTCTTGCCTCCGGTATGCGACATTGTGAAATTTTGCAATCTTCTCCTGTCATTACTACAACGAATTTTTTAATGTTGGAAAAAGTTCTAGTTTGGATTTTTAAACATTATTATTATTTCAATAACGACATTATTCTTTAAATAACGGCATTATTCTTTAAATAACGGCATTATTCTTTAAATAACGGCATAACTACACTTAAAATTTACTGAAAATTTATACTGACTTACCTAACATTTTCAAGTCTAATACTTTGTGGTGCTGTTGGGTGAGATGAGAAGGAAAACACATTTATTAAAATAATAAATATTTAAAACAGGAAACAGAGAAGTAAAACAAAATATAAGATGTCGTAAAAAATTGTTCCAAAGATATTAATTTGTGATTCAATTTTATCTCTTGATCTCGCACAGTTGCCACAACTTACAACTAAAAGTGTACACAATTTAGAAATGTGAAATTAATTCAGAGCGAAAGAACCAGAAAAAATATCACTGCTCGCGCGATCTTGTTCATTCTCGTTTCGTTGAAAAATATCGTCTGTCCCAAATTTTCGGAAATCGTTTTCATTGCGCAAAGAATAAAAATAAAACTCGAAATAAATGACGTATCAAAAATGAAATTCCATAATTTTTTTTTTTTTTTGAAGAATAATTACTTTTTCAGCAGTACTGGTAAAGCAATCGAATTAATCGTAATATTCAATAGACATTCCAATTTTTCCAAAACTACCAAATTATGGTTGATTTAAGTATACTTACTCAGGTGTTTTAGCATGAAACTCGTCTAAATATAACAATAAAGAAATGTTTAATATTGCATTCACTAAATTAATAGATCATGTATAAAATAAAATACAATGCAATCAAATATATGGAATACAATTCATGTGATGTCTACACAAACACTAAATCGAGCATAGAACAGAAAGACGGACAGACAGACTTTCGCAACCAATTCCACTCACTAAATCAAGATAAGTGCTCTCTGTATGCAAATTTCCATGAAAATATCTTAAACTGCGTGGACGTGTATAGGGCACAACATACAGACAGATAGACAGACAGACAGACACCAAACGAGAAAAAGGCGGATTCGGCATCAGAAGGGTCCAAAACGGATAGAAAACTTGAAATGCGTCGAAAATATTGAATGTACAAACAAACACTCCATTCTTATTTATATAGATAACTACTTTACCCACATTTTTCTATGACAGAGCGAATCTCATCCCTTTGCAAATGTTATTAATTTAAACCGAACTCTGGCGGACATTTTTGTTAGTAATATGACATGTCGCACCCCAGCAAGAAAACTGACGCAACTCAAAATTACAGAATTCGAGAAACATCTACTTAAAGGGTACTGTAAAACTTGTATTAAAATAGTATAAGCTTTTTTTTTAATTTTAGGTAAGTATTTACTGTGGTAACTTCTGTAATCTATATAAATAAGAATGGAGTGTTTGTTTGTACATTCAATATTTTCGACCCATTTCAAGTTTTCTATCCGTTTTGGACCCTTCTGATGCCGAATCCGCCTTTTTCTCGTTTGGTGTCTGTCTGTCTGTCTGTCTGTATGTATGTTGTGCCCTATACACGTCCACGCGGTTTAAGATATTTCCATGAAAATTTGCATACAGTGAGTACTTATCTTCATTTAGTGAGTGGCATTGGTTGCGAAAGTCTGTCTGTCCGTCTTTCTGTTCTATGCTCGATTTTGTGTTTGTGTGTTTGTGATGACATCACATGAATTGTATTCCAGATATTTGATTGCATTGTATTTTATTTTATACATTATCTATTAGTTTAGTGAATGCAATATCAAACATTTCTTTATTGTTATATTTAGTTGAGTTTCATGCTAAAACACCTGAGTAAGTATACTTAAATCAACCATAATTTGGTAGTTTTGGAAAAATTGGAATGTCTATTGAATATTACGATTACTTCGATTGCTTTACCAGTACTGCTGAAAAAGTAATTATTCTTCAAAATTTTTTTTTTTTTATGGAATTTCATTTCTGATACTTTATTTATTTCGAGTCTTATTTTTATTCTTTGCGCAATGAAAACGATTTCCGAATATTTGGGACAGACGATATTTTTCAATGAAACGAGAATGAACAAGATCGCGCGAGCAGTTATATTTTTTCTGGTTCTTTCGCTCTGAATTAATTTCACATTTCTAAATTTTGTACACTTTTAGTTGTAAGTTGTGGCAACTGTGCGAGATCAAGAGATAAAATTAAATCACAAATTAATATCTTTAGAACAATTTTTTGCGACATCTTTTATTTTGTTTTACTTCGCTGTTTCCTGTTTTAAATATTTATTATTTTAATAAATGTGTTTTCCTCCTAATCACACGCAAAAGCACCACAAACTATTAGACTTAAAAATGTTAGGTAAGTCAGTATAAATTTTCAGTAAATTTTAAGTGTAGTTATGCCATTATTGAAAGAATAATGCCGTTATTTAAAGAATAATGCCGTTATTTAAAGAATAATGCCGTTATTGAAAGAATAATAATGTTTATTAATCCAAACTGGAACTTTTTCCAACATTAAAAAATTCGTTGTAATAATGACAGGAGAAGATTGCAAAATTTCACAATGTCGCATACCTGAGGCAAGAGTGCCACAAGTAAAAAAATATTGTTTTGTTGACTCTGAGTGCGAGAGTACTCGCCGTAAATCGTAATTTTGATTAATTAAGTTGAACATCAAAAGAACTTAAAAAAGGGAATTCCAAATCTTCCTATAAATCGTCTTTTATAGTAGTAACCTTAGTATCACCTTTCGTCCTTTTGTAGCTTTGTCATACAGCAATTGTGCGATGTATGTGAAATGTATTACATGAATGGATATGCATGTGTAGGATTTGTGTCCAATGTAAGTTGTAGAAAATATAAAGATGGCGAAAGGTGTTAAAATAAATTTTTATTCTACAAAAAACGTAAGTCATTATATATTTTGATTATCTCTTCAATCTAGAGTAAACCAATTCAAACCGAGTAAGGTCGGGTATTTTGCTAGTATTCTATAGAATAGTAATATAACACACTGGGGCACCTCATACATATTTTTCAATGGCATAACATCAACATTTTTATTTTTTAAGTTGCGTCACCTTTCTTGCAGGGGTGCGATATGTTTGCTATTTAGACTCTTTGCTTTAAAGCCGACGATATTTTTCCTTTAATATAACGGACTATAGTGGCTTAGTTGGAAGAGTAATAAATTAGTTAAACGTTAATGATTAGGTGAACGTTAAATCTGTTGGTGGTATCAAATATCATCACATCGGCGTGGTGTGAAAGTATGGACAGTCAGTTCTAGCTGAGACGTGACCTTATCATTTGACCGTGGTTCGAAATTAGGTCTTTCCCTTGGATCGTTCCCTTGGAGTTTGATCTGAATGAGCTCCTAGACCGTTTAAGCCAGAAGAAAAATTTCAGCGGATTTGAAATCTGCGGAAAGTTTCACATTACAACGATACCTAAAATATAGTTTTCTTTAAATAAATAAAATCTTTAAATTGAATATATTTTATATTTTCGCAACGGAATGTGTCGTCACGCCAACATTCGTATTCCAAAAATAAACAGATTACATTTCCTGCCCTCTTACGATTTAAGCGAAAGAAAGCGAAGGAAATAAAAAAAAAACATTTTGGCTGGCATTATTTAGTACTTTTTTGTAAAATCGGGATCGTTAAGGGTAGAATAAAAATTTCAACGGATTTGAAATCTACGGAAAATTTAACACCAGATTAAATTCGTCTACGCTTGATTTTATTTTAATAAATAATTTTTCATTTAAATATTTATTTTTTTCGCAAGAGATTGTAACGTCACGCCAATTCCTCTTTGGTTGGAGAAGCACACCAACACTACGGACAACTCCGTTATGGCTGTTATCCAATTTGCGAAGCAAACCATAGTTAATGATATTCATAATTTGGTTTGCGAAGCAAACCAAATTGTAATTCGCAGGGAATTCATTCCAATAGACTACGAATTTCCATTTGGTTTGGTAAACCAACTTTTGAAAACCATTTGTAAACCAACACCATGCGCAACGCCATGATGGCTGTTATCACTGGGGGTTAGCGAGCAATGGTCACACCTGACCACATGAAAATAACTATCACGGCCAACGCCGTGCTGGCCACGCAGTGGCTTGTATAGAAATATATGGACTTGCAAACATCAGTTCATTTTTGTGCCATCCCCTCACACATAGATCGCCCGAATTAACCAATAACGAAATTAATGGCATCATCACTGTTTAGGCATCCCTCTTCTAATGAAAGTAGGTACTTGAATTAAGAGTTCGAATCCAACCGAAGAACATCGAATACAAAGGGTTCTAGGGATCACAGGCAACCTATCCACAACCTTCCACACTACGCCAACATTCTAATGAAATAGACGGATTACATGTAAGCGATCTTCGATGGGGTCGTGCAATCTGAGTGAGACGATTGAAAAAATCTAAGCACCGCAGCGTTTATGTTTTAATAAGTAAGTAAGTAATGTTTAATAAGCAAGTAAGTAGTATTTAATAAGTAAGTTTATAAGTTTATAAGCAATGTATTAATACGTAAGTATTAAGTAAATGTTTTAATAAATAAGTAATAAGTAAAGGTTTTAAAAAGTAAGTAATAAGTAAATGTTTTAATAAATAAGTAATAAGTAAATGTTTTAAAAAGTAAGTAATAAGTAAATGTTTTAAAAAGTAAGAAGTAAGAAGTAAATGTTTTAATAAGTAAGTAATAAGTAAATGTTTTAATAATTAAGTAATAAGTAAATGTTTTAAAAAGTAAGTAATAAGTAAGTAATAAGTAAATGTTTTAATAAGTAATAAGTAAATGTTTTAATAAGTAATGTGATAGTGAAAGGGGTCTCCGTAAAACGCTTGGATGATTAATGGATCGACACCATGAGTGTTGCGAATTATAATCTTGATCTATCCACAGACTATCGTTTACGTAACAGACTATCGCACGTTAGGGCAGTTGCACCTTAAATTTGTTATGATTCCAAATGTCTTCACGTTCTTGTGGAAGTTTGGAGATAAGGATGCCACGTGTTAATCTCGTTATCTGGCCATGGTTTAAAATTACGAGGTATTGTCATCTGATCTATTTCTTCGAGTTTGATCCCTGACCTTATCCAATAGCATATTGTGTCTCTCCAGTGTGACTTTAATTAACCGCCTACCTACATGCCATCAATTAAATAATTTTAAGAATTACGTCATATTTACTGATCCGTGCTTAATTGTTGGAAGACAGCGAGTTATTACCTTCTGAGAAAAGTGTTTTTGAGCTTTTTGCCTAAAACAAAAATACAATTTTCATCATTTACTAAGATAAAACGAATATATGAAATCTCAAAAAAGAAAGATACTGTTTGATGCCGTCACTACTTATTCTAAATATGATACAAATTCGACATTTAGACATCTGTAGGGACGGCAACAGCTTGTTACCTCCACTTATACAAAACGGTGCATCAAAATAATGTGTAAAAAGACGTGATTGCAATAAAAGGGATGTAGAACGAGCAAACATAAAAATCAAAGTGATTAAACAAGTAAATCAGGTTAATTTGTACAGTTTGTTGAGCTCGGTTACAGTGCACAAGACAGAATTTGCATATTAGAGTTCAAAAAATTTAATCTTATAGCTGGGCGCCACCACAATATGCATACAGAACACTGTAGATTGCGCTTCGATAATTAACAACACCCTGTAATTTAATATCAGTTTTACTAACCAAAGTTATCATCAAATACCCAATTCAATATCAATAGAAACATTAAGGTTTACGACACTTAGCATAAAGTCAATCTTTAAACACATACAGAGAAAAGATGCGAAAACCCAAAGTTAATTTTTATCATCTACTTTTCGAAACGAAAAATGTAATTCAAATCAGAGAAAAACATTGTATCAAAGTAAACACAACGAAACAATTCATTAAAATAGAAAAATATCTATACAGATTATGCTTTTATAAATTAAAAGGTGTCTGGTAATTTAAAATCAGAATCCCTAACCACTTAAAAGTTGTTTTTTAAGTACCAATTTCGTATCCAGGGAAGCATTAAGGCTTACTGTCACTAAGCATAAAGCTAAGCTACTAAACTATTACCTCCTATCAAGTGACGCATTGTTAGACTTAAACGAACACCAAAATACAATTTACATCTACTTTACGAAAATGAAAATAAAATCTGCTTTAAAGAAAGACATTGTATTCAAGTTAACACAACGAAAAAATTGTTTAAAAATAGACAAATATCTATAGAGCGCACTGAGATTCTGCTTCTTAAATATTAACGATGTTAATTACAAGGAATAGAAAAAGGTTCCACGCATACTTTATTTTTAAACACGCTTTCCTCCATAATGCAAGCGTTAAATAACCCAACAGTATTTCTAATCATTATTAAGCTTAGTAATGCTAATTCTGTAATAAAGGATATATGTTATTTTTATGCGAGAAATTAAAAAGATGGAGGTTGTTTATTTATTCACTTTTTTACTGCTTCACCTTACTGATTGTTGGAACCGTTTTACTTGGATATTTTATTGATGTTGCAGTTTTTCGGGACGTTAAACTTCCTTTCTCATTTACTGCATCCAAGCTATTTACTATATTAATGAAACCAGATTTTTTGCTTCTGCAAGTTTTCATTGCAAAATGTCATTCCTTGGAGAATGTTTAGACAATTAAGGGGAGTTTTGAGCGGAAAAATTTCTTTCTTTGATGATTTATAAGGTAAAGATTTTGGGCTTTCATCCTAATTTGTTTGCTTATCCCTGAATGGTGTAAGAATTTATTTCGAAAGATAGTATTTTCGTGATTATTAACCACTTCGTACCTATATGTGTACTATACATAATGACTCCATAAATAAAAAAGTATGAAATCAAAATTTTAAAGTAACTCACTGTATCTTTCGTTTAAAAGTTGTATTAGTTTCATTCTATAAATGATCAACTTACTTCCTGGTACGGATCCTGGAAGTTGGTGTAGGTATACATACTCGTGATCGTAAGAACTCCTAATGCAAGACATGCCAATATGTGGTATTTGCAAAAATGCGATGGAGACAAAATTCTTTTTACGAATATTCCAAAAGAAATTAATCTTTAGTGCTAGGCGATAAAGTCTTAGGTTTTGGTATGATTTGTTTCGCATGCAGACCTAGATTTCGGGCTTTCATCCTAATTTGTTTGCTTATCCCTGAATGGTGTAACAATTTATTCCGAAAGATAGTATTTTCGTGATTATTAACCACTTCGTACCTACATGTGTACTATACATAATTACCCCATAAATAAAAAAGTATGAAATCAAAATTTAAAAGTAACTCACTGTATCTTTCGTTTAAGAGTTGTATTAGTTTCATTCTATAAATGATCAACTTACTTTCTGGTACGGAACCAGGAAGTTCGTGTAGGCATACGTACTCGAGATCGTAAGAACTCCTAATGCAAGACATGACAAAATGTGGCATTTGCGAAAATGCGATGGAGACATAATTCTTTTTTCGAATATTGCAAAAAAGAATTATCTTAAATGCAAGGCGATGGATAAAGTAAGTCTTAGGTTTCGTTATCAATTATTTCGTATGGAGACTAAGAAATTAGAATGTGTAACTGTACATCGACAGTAGAGAAAATGACTGTAGACCGACAAAACAAATCTGCTATTGGTTGTCTCGGCAAAGTTTCTCATCATTAGCAAAACTAACCAGATCTCGATTTTCGCGGTGCAGTCACGTTACTACTAGCGATTCACGTGACTATTACTCACGTTTTGAAGCTCTTCTTAATAATAACGTTTCTCATTCTACTTATATCACGTGTCTATGCATTTATACCGGACCATCGACAATAATCCGTTGTGTTGCTCCAGTGCGACGTTAATGAACTACAAACTTTCCGTCGCTGAGCAGCTACACTTTTTTTGTGTTTGAAGAACCGCGAATGGAAGAGTAACGGATTAGCAACCGGAGGCTTGAAAGTTAGAAACCAATCATAAACTTTCGTGTACAAAGAGGGTTGGTGCATGTTAAATATAATGTGTCCTCAAATGTTCTATGTTGACGTGGCGTGACAGTCTGGAGATTGGGGTGCAAGCTCAGGTTAAAATAATGTGGTATTTTTCCTAAGGTCTTTCACTTACTGTTTGATCACGAACCGTCGCTATTAACTATTGTTACATTAATAAAAATAGCTAACTACATTTAGTTTTAGAATGTAATGGTTCAAAGATGGCTTTGTTTCTTCATTCGATTTGTTATTTGCTACTCGTTATGTTAACACTTATAAAAATATTTTTAGAAATTGTTCTATTTAATTAATTATTTTTCTGGTGATATAGAGAAAATATATGCATGTTCGTTTTTTTTACAATAAACAGGAAGTAGTTAAAAATAGAATTTTCATTATCAATCAAATCAACAACTACTGTTACCGTATTCAAATTGTTTCACTTAATCCTTATAGGTTTCGAAATTTATCATCCTGATCTTGAATTTTAAGATATATTATTATAACGCGCTTCAAAGTTTGCCTCATATGTTTAATTAAGTTTATACTCATCGTTTTCTACATGTTTGGGAAAAAAAGATTTACATTTAATTTACAATATTTTATAAACATCATGCCAAAACTAAAGAGGAACTTTACGCTGCTTAATATTTTCTTAGGGGTCTTAAGGGGGGGGGTTATGTCTAGATATTACGAACGATAAATTACCTAAAACGGTTGTTTAAAAAGACATTTTTGAGATTTCTAGAGGAAAATGAGGGTTCTTGCCTGAAGCAAGAATAAATTCTCTGAAATGCATTAGCGTTTTTTGCTCCGTTAATATACAATGGCTATCGTACGTATTTTTCTAGTTTTATAAATACGCTTGTATAGAGGCCCGGGGAAAATATATATTGATTTGTAATTAATAGTAGATACCCCCCGAGAAATGCAAAGTAACGTCAATATATTTGAAAGGGTAGTAAAATATTGTCTCGGAAATTCCTCATTAAATATTGCAAAAATGCCTCGGTTGGATAGTTTGAAAACATTTATTGATACAAACATAACTTAAAGATGACACTTTGGCATTTAAATTTTTTTGGAGATTTAAAATTGCAACGTTGCTATTTAAGTTTGGTAATATATTACTTTAGCATGTTTGTGTAAAGTACATAGGAATTTCTTTTTTAATTAAAGTATGAGAGTTGAATGCCTAGTAAGTATGAAATTTTCTCAAATTCTATTGCAGCAGCACTTCAATCTTTGCCGCTATTTTTGAAAGTGGTTTTAGTTCATTTTTTTTTATACAGTGAGATATTTAAGGGTTTACGTTAAATTAATTTTAAAACATTGGCAAACGTTACTCAATTTGGATGATGTTTTTAACACTATAAACCTGTTGAATTTTACTATGCAATAAAAATTATTAAAATCGCTAATGAAGATAAACTAATTTTTTTTCAAAGTGAACTTTATACCACTTTTAAAAGTAACGGCTCATATATTGTGCTTCTTGGCGACACAAAAAAACGTGATACGTCATAGCTTGTTTTTAGGCCCCATATGTTTTGGTATTTAAATCATAGATATAAAATGACGTAATTTAAGTTTTAAAACTGTCTTATGTTACTGCAGCTTCATCATTATCACTTAAGATTATTTGTTTGTTTGTAGAAATGCTTATATTTTGGAGAACAATTTGAAACTGCAATAGTTTACTCGCCAAGACAATGCTGTTTTAAACAGTAATAACCATCAATGAACTATTTATTTAATTTCATTTGTGTTTTAATGCGATATGTATAGTTAGGTCATCTTAGAACAAGGAATGACCATAAAGACCGAAACAAAAACCCATGCATGCGTTATAATAGCCTGTAAATCGATAACGATTACGCGGTTTTGTATTCTTTACAATGTGTCGAAGACAATTTTTACGCGCTAACCATTATAACAGTACATAGTTGTTAAAATTGCAGACGTGGTGAAAAAAAACTCGGTTTTTACTATGATAAATAGGAAATGTGTCTCTTTAGTGAGTACTAATGACATAATGGATATGAATTTGCATAGTTATATAACCTTAGAGTAGCAATTACCTTAAAACTACCAACGTTCTTACCAGGACAGTCTCTAATTGACTGGAGCCAACTGTGTTCACAGGGACGAAGAAATCAGTCATATCTTTCTCGGCATATTTCTCTTAAAACTTTATCAGTGTTTAAAATACCTTTAAAAGGTGTATGGTTTAGTGTGCTATAATATGTATTTACATTTGTGAGAGAGAGAAATTTATTTTGCATCTTCATCTGATAGCCTTTCAAGGCCTGTATTTTAATTGTTGTTTGCTGTATATAAATCTGTAGGTATTGAAACAATGATAAAATTGGCCGCTAGGTGTCGAGCAGTGTGCGTCGCGTTTTCGGAGCTCCCGCGAAATTCAAGTTTTTTTTTATAGTTATTCTTCATTTATTTAGTACTAAGCACTGTATTACTTCTTTTTCTATCAGTTCAAACATTTCTAATTGTTTTTAAAGTGTTTTTATAGTCCTTGTACTTAGTTTTTGACTTGTCAAATAGTCCTAAGTCAAGTCTCGTTAGGCCTAATTCACGTATGTTTCGTTGGGCCTAAATATTTTGTGTCTTGTTTGTTTTCATTCATTTCATTCAAGTGTAGTGCTTTTTCTGTGTATTTGACTTAGTGCTTTTTTTGTATGTTTGATTTTGTGTAGTGCTTTTTCTGTGCATTGAGTGTTACTTTGCATAAGCATGGGTATAGTTAGAATGTTCAAGGAGATGAGGACAGAGGGAGCCAGTGGGGAGTTCTATGTGGAATGTGACTTGTGTGGGAATATGATTGAGGCAGGAAAGGGGTGTGTGAGCGGGGTTAAAATGTCAGAGAAGGTTGAATTTACATGCAAGAGTTGTTTAGAGGTGGGTGATTTGAGGAAGGAGCTGGAGGCTTTGAAGGTGAGGGCTGCAGAGGGAGTGGAAAAGGGTGTCCAATGTGTAAACTTGGGGCATGTTGATCAGGGGGATAAGGTAACTAGAGGGGTAGTGGTTGGTGATTCAATGGTTAGGGTTTTGGGAGAAATGGTAGGGCGTAAAAAGCGCAATTTTGCAAGGTGTTGCTTGCCAGGTGCCAGGGTAAAACATGTAGTTGAGGCAGTTAAGGCAGGTGTGGTTAAAGGGGAGGAAAAGGCAGTAGTGTGGGTGGGAACAAATGACGTAGAGAGGACTACTAATGTTGAGTTTAAGAGGGAAGCAGAAACACTTTTAAGAGGCATTAAGTCTCATGGGGCAGAAGTAACAGTATTAGGATTACTACCTAGGTATGGGTTAGGCAATGGGTGGTTAAATCAAAGGGCCAATAAGATGAACGGGTTGTTAAGGGATTTGTGTGAGAGGGAGGAGGTTAGATTTTTAGATGTTTGGAAGGAGTGTAGGAGGGATTGGATAAGCAGGGACAATTTGCATTTAAGCTTGATAGATAATAGGGAGGTTGGCAAGCGGGTTTTGAATATTCTGGAGTCAAAAAACAAGTATACAAGCAGGGATGGGAAGGACATAGAGGGTTGACAATACACAGTAATTGCTTAGGAAAACTAACAGGGTCTAAATTGCAGGAGACAAACAATACAAAGGGAAAGTGCAATGTAAGGGAGAAAAACAATACCAAGACAAATAATACAAGGGGAAAGTGCAATATAAGGGTGAAAAATAAGCTAAAAGTATTTTATTGTAATGCTCGCAGTGTGAGAAATAAAATGGATGAGCTCAAGGGAATTGCACAAGCAGAGGATATAGATATCATTGGGATTACTGAAAGTTGGGCAAGCAGTGAAGATGCACAAATTTTAGAATTAAGTGGATTCACAATGTTTAGGGAGGACAGAGAGAATAGGAAAGGGGGTGGGGTTTTGATTTATGTGAGAGAATTCTTAAACTGTACGGAAATAAAGTTAAATAGTAAAACTGAGGGTATAGAATCAGTCTGGGTGAAACTGAATACAGACAAAGGCAAAGGACTAATTCTGGGTATTATATATAGACCTCCTGTTTGTAGTGAAGAGCAGGAAAAGGTCATGTGCAATCTGATAAACGAAGCATGTCAAAAAGGAGAATTAATTTTAATGGGGGACTATAACTATCCAAATATTGACTGGACAAACAATCTAGCTACAAATGGGAAAGGGGCAGAATTTTTGGAAGTGATACAGGATTGTTTTTTGTACCAGATGGTGTATGAGGATACTAGGGACAATGCAATATTGGATTTGATTTTTAGCAATGATGAGGATAGGGTGCAAGATTTGGTTATAGGTGAGCCACTGGGAGAAAGTGATCGTAGAAGTATCAGATTAAGTATAAATTTTCAGTCAGCATACACAATCAATAGTAGAATAATTCCAAATTTCAGAAAGGTAAATTTTCATAAGATAAGGGAAGAGTTAAAGGAAACATTCAAAGGGGGATTATTAGCACTGCATCATTCTGAACAATGGGAGGAATTCAAGAATAAGTTAGACAGGGTGTTAAAAAAACATGTAACGTTCAGGAAAAAAGGAAAATCTAGAAAATTGCTCCCTATGTGGTTTTCAGGGGAAACACACAAAGCTTTAAAATTAAAACAAAGAACATACAGGGTATATAAAAGCACTGGTAGCGACAGGGACAAGGAGGCATATCAGAAAGCCAGAAAGGAGTTTAAAACTATTAGTCGGAAGCAAAAGGTGTCCTTGGAGGAAAAATTAGTAAGGGAAATAAATATAAACCCAAAAGAATTTTTTGCATATGCAAGTGGTAAAAATAAATTTAGCACTACACTGGGCCCGTTAGAGGGGAAGGGAGGTGAATTAATTCAAGACGAGGTGGGAATGGCAAACGTGTTAAATGACTTTTTTCTGGGGGTTTTCAATGGTAACTATAGTTTAAAAAAGGATCCCAAGAATGGAGCCTTTGCAGGGGGTATAATTAAAGAATGCAAATTCAACAGCGAAGAAATAGTACATCAGTTGAAAAGAATTAAGCCATATAAAGCACCAGGGCCAGACAATATTTATCCGAGAGTACTAGTGGAATGCGCGGAAGAACTGGGGGAAGTAATTCACACGATATTTAATTCAACATATAGCAGAGGTTGGGCGCCAATGGATTGGAAGTTGGCCAACATAACTCCAATTTTCAAAAAGGGAATACAAAGTGATCCGGGCAACTATAGACCAGTAAGTCTAACATCAGTAATTTGCAAAATATTTGAATCTCTGTTAAAAAAGCATATAATGTTATACTTGGAGGAGGGGGAGACTGTTATCAGAGAATCAGTATGGGTTTAGGAAGGGCAGATCCTGCTCTACAAACCTTTTGAAGTTCTACGAAAAAATTACTGAGGAGCTGGATAATAAGAGCAGTGTGGATATCATGTACATAGATTTTCAAAAGGCTTTTGATAAAGTACATCATGAGGCATTACTGTTTAAATTGGAAAGGCTGGGGATTCAGGGAAAAACATTAATATGGATAAAAAATTGGTTATTGGGTAGAAAGCAGAGACTGCAGGTAAAAGGAAATTATTCACAGTGGACAGAAGTTATAAGTGGGGTGCCTCAGGGATCAGTTTTGGGACCAATTTTATTTATAATTTTCATAGATGATATAGGTCAGGGGATCAAGAATAGAATCCGTATATTTGCAGATGACTTAAAAATATGGGGGACAGTGGATACCAAGTTACAGATAGAAAATTTACAAGGAGATTTTGATAAGATATCCGAATGGGCTGTAAAATGGGGTATGTCATTTAATGTAGGGAAATGTCAAGTTCTGCATATAGGTTACAGGAACAGTGGAGCCGAGTACTGTCTGCAGGGAGTAAAGGTCAAGGAGGGAGAAACAGTCAAGGATCTTGGGGTGATAATTCACAGGGATTTTAAAATGGGTCACCAATGTTCAGCTGCGGGTAAAAAGGCTAATAGGTTATTGGGGTATATTAAAAAGACTGTAACTTCAAGGGATAAGAATATAATCTTGCCATTATATAAGGGTTTAGTAAGACCACATCTAGAATATACTGTACAATTCTGGGCTCCATATATGAGAAAGGACATAGAATCAATTGAAAGGGTTCAGCACAGAGCTACAAAAATAATGAAGGGGCTAGCAAATTTCGACTATAATGAACGTTTAAGTAAGCTAAACATGTATACATTGGAAAGAAGAAGAAAAAGGGGGGATTTGATTCAGCTTTTCAAGTTTGTAAAACAAGGGGACACAGAGGGCTTAAATTTTAATAGGGATAACAGAACAAGGGGCCATGGGTATAAATTGAATAAGACACATTGTAATCGGGATTTAAGGAAAAACTACTACTTAAATAGGGTAATAGACAGTTGGAACGCGTTGCCAGAAAATATAGTTAATTCAAAGGGAGTGTACGAATTTAAGACACAATTGGATAGTCAGTGGGAATTGGAGAATTCATAAACAAAGGACCAGCCTTGTTGGGCTTGAGCCTGTAGCTGGTCGTCAATATTTGTATTTGTATTTGTATAATACATATAAAATCTACATTTTAATTTAAGTTTATAAAATGTGTGTTCAAACTATTTCAATTACTCCCCACGTTCTTAGAAATAGTACCATATTTTTACATATCTACATCACAAATTCTTCAGAGGTTTCAGAACAATTGAAGACAACATGTTCGAAACCGCCGTTCGAAAAATTATATTTATGAAGGAAGCTTTAATGAATTTTTGTGTTTATAAATATAGCTCAAGAGATTAAAAAATTGCTGTCAAACTATTGTTTGCTGCTCATCAATCGAAAGCGACCGAAACATTTACCATACTATAAAATCCCATATGAATTCAATTTTATAAAATGTTCGCACTCAGTATATTTCGATTCTTCCGAGTTTACACAAATAGCACATGCTAACATACCCCATTATTTCTGATTCAGAGTTTTCACAAATTCCGAATATTGACATACCTTCCCTGAAAGGTTCTTCAGAGTATTTAAAAATACTGTCTGCAGACATATCTCTCATTAGGGCTTCTCCAAATCTAGTGTCATTCCATGTTCATTGTTTGCCTATAAGAACATGACAACATGCTTCAAAACCAATATCCAGAAATGTAGTTAAATGTTATAATAATGTACACCATAAATGTTACACACACGCAGATATATATATATATATATATTTATATATATATTTATACAACTTATGTTTGCTGTATATAAATTGGAAGATACTTAAACAATGATCATAGTTATAACACCTACATTTCAATTCAATTCTATAAAATGTAGTTTCGCTCAAACTACTTAAATTCCTCTGAGTTTTCACAAATACCACGAATTGCCATACCACCATCACAAGATCTTCAAAGTTTTCACAAATACCACATATTGACATGACTAGCATCAGGATCTCTTCAGACCCATTGCTATCCCAAGTATGTTTGCCTACAAGAACTTCCCTAAAGGAAGAAGACACTTTCGCCTCCCAACCGAAACTTCCCCATTGTAAAAGGACACAACTTCTACATGAATCGGAATACATTTGCAACCTTCGATAAAAAGCCATACCCTTCCTCCGTTCTTTGTAGCCTTAAAGTATGCGCGAAAAAAGAAACCGTCTCCTTCTCTTTATACCCATCTGCGTTTAAAGGTATTCTATGTTTATCTATAAGAGCTGGATAAGGGAAGTTTCGATGATTTTTTTTTGTGCTTCTGGAAAAAGTTCAAGAGTTTAAAATAGATAAAAATCTTTCTTTCTTCTCGAAAACCCTCAGGGTTGGTCCGAGAAGGTAGCTTTTTGAAAAAGATGGGGTAAAGCAGTTTCGGTTTCTTTTAAACTCTTCTGGGAGTTCTATTGAATATTTCTGGGGGATTTCAGAACTTTTCATTTCTTGTGCTTGTCTTTAGTTTTTCATTTCTGTTGTAAAATTTGAGAGAAGGAAAGGAATTCGTTTTGTGTTATGAAATTTTTTATGTTTGATATGAAAAAGGATATATATTGCGTTATTTGCCTCAGCTTATATGATCAGGATTTTTCTTGTCGTCAAGGACGTAAAAAAGGTCAAATGTAAATAATATGTTTGACGAAAGTTGCCTCAACTTGAAATCTTAACATTTTATTCACGGATTAATTTATGTGTGTGTTTTCCCAGATTGAAAAAAAAAAGACTTACTCGGAAAAACTATTCGATCGAAATTTTAAACAAGACTAAAAATGTATTTTTTTATATTGGTTAGAACTAATACAAAACATTTATTATAATTTTAAACTTTACATTTCGTGTTCTTGTTTTGATCTTGTGATTTGTCTCAAAATTTTGGAGGAGAAAAGAGAAATATATTTGGTATTACCTTTTTAATACACCTGATATAATACTTGGATATTAAAATAATCTCTACTATATTATTTGACTCAGATTATATTATCAGGTTTTTTTTTTCTTGTGACTGACGTCAAATTATCAAATGTGAATAATGTTTATGACAAAAGAAGCAACCAGTCTTACATTTGGCGCACATATAATTTATGCGATTTTTTAATTAAGCATTAATTAATTATGTAGTTTGTTATAGAAGCTGAAAAAGTTAATATGTCTGAAAATTAGTATTTTAGAAATTTTAAATAAACCCTTTGAAAATCCTGCAGACCCTAACGGTCCTCTATTTTCCAAACCCTCACATATACAACAACAGGGGGCGGGGCTAACCGTAACAGCCAATGAAACTGAAATCAACAAATATAAAATATCTTCTTTTAAAGAGCTTCTTTTCGTAAAGCGACGATGACCTAATGACTAAAGTCACCTACCTTCGGATTGGCGTCTGCAACGAAGGATGACTTCCCGATTTCGAACTCAGCTGGCGGAAAAATTTTTAGATCCTCCAAATTATTTAAAAAAAAAAATCAAATTTAATTCCTTTTGATTCTAAATTACTTTTCCTAATTTTTAATACCCTTTCTATATTTTTCCAAGCTTCCGTTGATTTTACATAAATAATCTAAGAACCACTCCTGAACTCACTACCAGCTGATATTTTCCGCCCCTCTGCCGTCCCCTTTGCTTTAGGATGATGGTGTCGTATCCACCCCTGGTTTAGAATTATTCTGATGTAACAAAATGCATACATAAAACACTAACTTATATAATTATTAACTTATATAATAAAATGATAAAATTTTCGGCTCCCACCTCTACCCACCCACAGCCATAAATCTGAAAAGAAAAGAAGAAAACAGAAAAATTATTTAACATGTTTCATTTATTACACTACAAACAGGATCAAACTGGATTTCAGTTGTCTTTAGCGTAGTGAAGGAGATTCCTATCCAGCGCTCGTGATCATTGGCCGTTACGGTTAGCCCCGCCCCCTGTTGTAGTATCTGTGAGGGTTTGGGAAATCGCTACCGGTCCATGTCTTAAATGTACTAGCAAAAGGTTATATAATAAGAATTGTCAAAAAGGTGTATTACTCTTGTAAAATGTTTATCAAATGTATTTTCTTAAATCTGGTCACGGAGTTGACCAAATTAGATCGTTTTTTTATGGGTTCTTTCCACTTTTCCGTGAGTGGCTAGTTCACCCTTTAACCTGGTAAATGTCGGGAGCTGATGGGTTACCAGTGGTGAACAACCAACCAAGAGGCTTCGACGAGATATCTCGTCCATACAAATCTGACCAACTTTGCTAATGAGGAGACACCTCGTCCATTAATATCTGTGCGACTTTATTAATGACGGAATATCTAGTTCATAAATAACTGATTGTTTTTGCTAATGACGATATAACTCGTCCATTAATATCTGTGCGACTTTATTAATTAGGGGATATCTAGTTCATAAATAACTGATTGTTTTTGCTAATGACGATATAACGTCCATAAATAACGGATTAACTTTGCAAATGAAGAGATATCTCCATCCAATAAATAAATGATTATTTTTGCTAACGACGAGATATCTCGTAAATAGATAGCTGATCAACATTGCTAATGATGAGATATATCACTCCTAAATATCTGATTAACTTAGAAAATAAATAGTTATCTCGTCCATAAAACGCTGATTAACTTTGCTACTGACGATATATCTTGTCCATGAATATATGATCAACTTTGCTAATGACGAGATATCTCGTGTCTAAATATCTGATCAACTTTGCTAATGACGAGACATCTTTTCATCCAGATATTCAAAAACTGGCCAGTTTTCTTCGAAAGATCGGGGTCGTTTTTTCTTCTACTGTCCAGATATCTCTTCCAATAAGATCTGCTTAATTTTTCCAATAACTAGATGTTTCGTTGAACTAATCACCTTCATACCATATAAAACATTTTATACCTCTGACGAAAAAGGTTCCGTTTAAAAACTACGTATCACTCTTATTTTTAACCCCGTCTAAACAAAAATCGTAAGTAGAACAATAACTGTAGCTGTAAAATCTTGACTTAATATTTCCCGGCGCCATACATGAAGTAGTTTGCACCGAACAAATATTATAATTTTTTAGTCTTTTAAAGTATAACTCAGACCTAATTAAAGGCTTTATGTCTCTCTTATGTAAAGAGTTTTTCCTAGATATCAAAATTTCTTATGAGGGGTATCATTCTATAACACCTTATACACTCTACAACAAAAAAAAAATCGACGCACCAAGAAGGAATCATCCGATTGCTTTGAAATTTCAAATGCAAAAATGTATTGACCAAATATGCAAATGATTAAAATTTGGTGTCCATTGATTGAATAGTGCGATCTCCAGCGCATCGGAACTGCGCATCCAGCAGATGTATATAAGGAATTGTTCTTGAACTGTTAAACATTTCTGCTGCATTGCGATTTAGGATACCTTTCAACGACTGAAAAAATGCCTCGCCGCAGGATTCGAGCTCATTACGAGCAACTTTCAGAGTTTGAAAGAGATCGTATCATTGAATTGAAAGAGACAGGTTGGGCAAATCGGAGAATCGCTCGTCATGTGAGTCGAAGCGATGCAGCGATTAGAAGATGCTGGCAAGAGTGGGTGGACAGTGGCAGATTTCAGCGTCATGATGGTAGCGGTCGACGTAGCATCACAACAGATCGCGAGGACAGAGTAATTTTCAGATCAGCTGTCACAGCGCTTGATTCATCTCTATCAACCATCAGTCGTGCGACCCACACACGAGTGCCCACCATGACCATTCACACACGGCTGAGAGAGCGAAATCTACACTCGTGCCAACCGTTACGCCACCTGCCACTCACGCCTGCACACTGTAGAGCCAGATTACAGTGGTGCTTGGCTCGATCAGGTTGGAATGATGCTGACTGGCGACGTATAGTCTTAAGCGGCGAATCCCGCTTCCAACTGTGTCCTGACGATCATCGAATATGTGTCTGGAGACGCCCAGGGCAGCGTGCCGACCCTGCTTACACCATTGCACGCCACACGGGCCATCAACAAGGAGTTATGGTCTGGGGTGCCATTTCCCTTGATAACCGGACCCCTTTGATAGTCATTAGAGGTACACTTACTCCACAGCGGTACGTTGACGACATTCTGAGACCTGTTTTGCTACCTTTCCTTTCGCAGTACCCTGGGCTTATTTTTCAGCAAGGCAATGCCAGACCACATACGGCACGTGTTGCTATGAACTGTCTTCAAGCTTGTCAAATACTTCCTTGACCAGCCAGATCACCAGATATCTCACCCATCGAGCATGTCTGGGATATGATGGGAAGGCGACTGCATCCGGTAGGGAATGTTGATCACGTAGTTCGACAGTTGGAGCAAATTTGGCAAGAAATACCGCAGGAGACCATCCGGGAGCTTTATCAGTCTATGCCCCGCCGTGTGCCAGCTTGCATCCAGGCTAGAAGCGGGTAAACACCCTATTGAGCTCGTTACTGTAACTCTGAAATAAATCCTTCAATTGTTTTGAAATTTGAATTATTTTCTATTCTGTTCATAATTTTCCTATCCACCAATTTTTGTTTCCATCGGACAACTCCTTCTTTGTGCGTCGATTTTTTTGTTATAGAGTGTATATATAACAACCCAAAATATACTTAAAATTTTATAGTCTTAGCATACGTAACGTTCCTAGAATATTTCATAGCTGAAAAGTCGTAATAAATCTCGAGTGTTTATCTATCCTATGTAATTGCAAACAAAATATTTATATAACTCATTAGCACTACTGTAAATGTAATATTTAACACCATAGGATCCTTAATATGCTTATAATATTTACATGCTTTAGCAACAATATTTATCTCTGCCAAATTTATGGAATGGACGATTGGACTACAACGCTCCATTTCAAGTTGCAGCCACTGTCAAGCAGTGGTATCTTGATATTGATGTAAAACATCTTCCTTGGACTGCTCATTCTCAGAGTTCCGACCTAAAGCGAAGCTTACGAACCAGGGAACCACGTTCAAAATCTACAGTTGAGCATGCGACATTATTGCAGCAGGTGGAGGACCCACCCCCTTTTAATTATCATGTATTATTTATTTTATACCATTACGTCTTGCTGCACGATCTACTACTGTAAGGTAGTATATATATACAATAAATTCCTTTTGGTTTTTATTTTTTGAATTTTCTTTTGTTTTAGAAATTATAACCCTTACCATCCCTTACCTGCAGCTTTCATTACTCTTGCATGGTTAGTTTTAACTTCTGTTTTAACTTTCGTTTTCTGGTTCATTGCCCATGCTTTTTATTTTTATTTTGATCTTTCATTAAATGTTGTTGTCGTGCGGGCCATATATGGCAAAATTGGGGGTGCCATTGCCCCTGAGGGTTGGACTTCTTCATATATGACACATCCGTTTTACAGGAAGGTCCCTTTCACACATCCATTCACTCACACATATCGTAATTTAGATCCCAATCAGAGGCCGATAACCCCCTGATCAGGTACCCCCAGAGGTATTGATTTGGTATGGGAACATGGAGGACTTTGTTACCACGACCTTTTTAATGTGCCCCAGCCACCATTAGCGAACACGACGGTCTTTAGCCAGGTCTAAGCGCCGCTCTCGCAACCATTAGAATTGCAGGCTCCGCTGCAATTCTAATGGTTTAATAAATATTTACCAGTCGGAGATAGTGGCAGCTGTAGCGCACTCCTCTGACTGTGTGTTATATTTTTATATTTTTTAATAATTTTTGTTTGTAAATATATATATATATATATATATATATATATATATATATATATAAGAGCATCGCTTCTTATATATTTAGATTGTTTATATGCTTAAGTAGCTGTAAAACTAAACGTTTTTGACGAGATATACTGTCGTCATGAAAAGATATGAGGAATTATCTCAGACAATTTGGCTAATGACGAGGCAGCTCCTAATGAATCATGCCAATTGAATTCCAAATGAAGAAGACATTGATATATTGTTTGTTAATAACGAGATCAATATTAGCTAAGTTTCTTTAACGATGATACATCTAATTTATTTACGATTTGATCAACTTCATTGAAAAAATTTAAAAATTCCATACCTTCAGTTATTCTGTCAGTTAACCTCCTCATGCTGAAGACAAACAATTTTTTCTCCCTCTGGCATAAATTTTAACAATCTACCTACCCTATACTCAGTAAGTTAACATCTCTATGATTTTTATCACAGAATGTTTATTATTTTGACTTTTATTAAAATTTATACGATTTCGTTGAATAAATTAATAAATTTCCTGTCTTAAGTTCGTCTACCAGTTACGTTCTTCATATCCAGTCAGTTAACCAATTCTTATTATATTTATGGAACATCCACTGATGTTTGCTCACAAGAATTAAAAACTTCTATCCTTTCAATTCTGATACCTGTTAATCTTTTTATGTTCTACGACGTAACCTTTTTATGAGTGTTAACTCTTTCGAACATTCATAAAAATGTAAGTGGTTTTGTTAAAACATTGCAGACTTTAATTCTTCCAATTCATGTACCAGTTAACTTATTTATGTCCCTTCTGTTAACTATATGTTATTTCAATCTTTTTCGACCTTTAACCTAAATTCACATGATATTGTTTAGAATAATTTTAAATTTACATATTTCAATTGACTCTATCAGTAAACTTTTGCCGTTTCAGTTGGCATCTTTATGGTAAAAATCTTTTTCTTCCTATCACTAATGTGTATATGATTTTATTGACAAATATTGAAAATTTCCATCTTTCAAATTCCTCTACCAGTTAATCTATTCGTGTCCAAGCAAACAATATCCTCTTGAATTATATCCTATAAAAACTTTCACTATAATTTAGGTGATTGTGCTGAATATAATCCAAAATTTCAATTCCTCTAAATCCTTTACCACTTAACTAATGTTAAACAATTTAACGTTTTGAATGAATATTATATATTTCAATCCTTTACAAAAATTCAATTAACGTCGTACTGGAGCAACATAACGGGCTATTGACGACGGTCCGGCATCAATCCCCTAAGGGAAATATCAGAGGACAACACAACAAAATTTCGAACCACTATCAGATGACGAGGTTACATCTGAACTGGAACTCTAATCTTCAAACATCCACTTCAACCTGACGGCATTTGAGTCCAAGGCAGATTTAACATGCCCCAGCCCCATTTAAGGACTTCAGGGTTTTTAAGTTTTCCTTTAAATGGCTATTATCATTTTTGATCTTTCACGAAAATTTATATGATTTTGTTCAAAATAATTTATAATTTTTAACTTTTGAATTTCTCTGCAAGTTAACTTCCAATTTTCTTCCCCCGACCAACCGGTATAGTCGTTAAGGTGTTAGCCTCTAAATCGAAAGGTTACTGGTTCGAATCCGGGTCCGGGCATGGATGTTTGTAAGCGTATGGTGTAGAGGCGGCTGGTGCACCTTAAATCTGTCGTGGCCGAAAGTCCTCACGTTGGGTTGGCGTGGAAGTTTGGAGAAAGGGGTGCCAGTTCAGGTGTTGCCTCGTCATCTGACCATGGTTCAAAATTACGAGGTGTTGTCCGCGTATCTTTTCATTGAGGGATTGATCCCGGACCGTCGTCAATAGCCCGTTGTGTTGCTCTAGTACGACGTTAACTAAAAATTACCATTACCTATTACCATTACCAATTTCTTCCGCCGACCAACCGGTATAGTGGTTAAGGTGTTAGCCTCTAAATCGGAAGGTTCCTGGTTCGAATCCGGGTCCGGGCATGGATGTTTGTAAGCGTATGGTGTAGAGGCGGCTGGTGCACCTTAAATCTGTCGTGGCCGAAAGTCCTCACGTTGGGTTGGCGTGGAAGTTTGGAGAAAGGGGTGCCAGTTCAGGTGTTGCTTCGTCATCTGACCGTGGTTCAAAATTACGAGGTGTTGTCCGCGGATCTTTCCCTTAACGGACCCGGACCGTCGTCAATAGCCCGTTGTGTTGCTCTAGTACGACGTTAAATTAAATTACCAAAATTAGTACCAATTTTCTTCCCAGTTAATCTGAACTTAATTTCGAATCTTAGTAAATCTTTATCTTTATGAGTATTATCTCTTCCGATGCTTCATAAAAATGTACATGATTTTGTTGAAAAACATTAAAAACTCTCACCTTTCAAATTCTTCTATCAAGTTTAATATTTTCATGCAAACTCAATAACAATACTCAAAAGGGATAAAATTGTAGAACAAAAGGGGGTAATTTGCAGAGGATTCCAAACAATGGAAATTGCGAAATCCTTTCAATACAATCACTTGAAATAAATATTAATACATGGTTTAATAAGTCTTCAGTCTCAGTTAGCTGACCAACCGGTCTGGTGGTTAAGGTTCTATACTCTGGATAGGCAGGTTCTTGGTTTGAATTCGGGTCAGGGCATGGAGGTTTGAGAATGTATGATATAGCGTTGATTAAAACACACGATTTAATGGGCATCAGCCCATTAAATCTGTCGTGGCCGAAAGTCCTATCGTTGGGTTGGTGTGTAAATTTGGAGAGTAGAAGTGGCAGCTCAGGTGTTGCCTCGTTATCTGACCGAGGTTCAAAATTACGTGGTATTGCCCTCGTATCTTTTCATTGAGGGATTGATCCCGGACCAGCAATAGTACGTTGCGTTGCTCTAGTACGACGTTAATTACAAATTACCAATCACCAACTTCCAATTTAACTGGGGTGGGGTGCTAGCTCAGGTGTCACCCCTTCGTCTGACCGTTGTTAAAAATTACGTGGTGTTGTCCTCGGATCTTTACATTAGGGGATTGATCCCTGATCATCGTCAATACTCCGTTGTGTGGCCTCTAGTATTACGTTATTTAAAATTACCACATAACAGTCTCAGTTAACTTCTATCCTATTATTATATTTCTCAAACTTTCACAAAAATTTGAGTCATCTTATTGAAAAATAAAATTACTTTTATCTATTCAATTCCTAACAATTATTCCTGAAATACCGAAATCCTACAACATTCCAACTCCCCCTAAACCCTTAATTTAATCCGGCTTTCTTACATTTTTCCTCCATAAAACCCCTCAGCCGGATCTCTCAGATAACGGAATACGCGTCTGTCCGTTCAGAAACTGCGAACGTCCCTCGCATTTTAAGTGTCGTCACAAAACAGCAGAGGCAGCTGTAAAGTCCGGACTGTAACCTCTCCCTGCACAATAAATCCGGGAGTTGTAAAACGCGGGAGTGGGAATAGGGAGAAAAAGGAATAAATCCGGCGGGCTTCCTCTTGACCCCTGTAATTGAAAAGTCCCCAAGAATTTCATTTTCCAGTTACGGCTCCGGACAGGCCCTGTCTCGTCCCGTAATAAAGGGCTGGTTGGGGCATCAACATAATTGCGAACGCCTTTACGATCAGGTGGAATGCGAGAGCCTTTGTGTGTATGTTAAGTTTGGTGCGTGTCTGGTGTTGGAGTGGAAATAATAAGCAAAAAAATGTGGTGTCTGCTTTTCCCTAGCGCAAACACGTTTTGAGGTCATTTCAGGAAAAGAGGAAATTTTACAATTAGATTGCCGCAGTTGTTAAGTTGGAAGTAGGTGATTGGTAATTTGTAATTAACGTCGTACTAGAGCAACACAACGGACTATTGACGGTCCGGGATCAATCCCTCAAGAAAAAGATTCGAGGGCAATACCACGTAATTTTGAACCTCGGTCAGATAACGAGGCAACACCTGAGCTTCAACCCCACTCTCCAAACTACCATACCAACCCATCGTGAGGACTTTCGGCCACGACAGGTGCACCAACGCCTCTACACCACGCTTACAAACATTCATGCACTGACTCGGATTCGAACCAGGAACTGACCGATCTACCGGGACGAGGAGACGTTACCAATAGCATGGCGGGTTCCCATGTTACAAAAGCACTGCCGATAGTTTGTGTATGACAATTGTAATTTTTGTTAATTAATGATGGTGCCGTGTTCTGCAGTCCAATCACACATGTTTTCTTAATTCTCCGAGTGGTTTTGGACGATATATTTTGTCCTCCAGGCTAATACCGATCTGGCAACACAGGCTGTAACCCTCTGGTGAGTCGGCTATGTGAGGATCGAGGACATATCTCATTAAGGTATTGCCGATTTTTTGGTAATGATGAGATCAATATTTGGTTATCTGTCTTCTAGTGATGGCAATTTATCACGTCCATAGAGTTCCAGTCAATTGTCTTCTAATAAAGAATAATCACGGACATCAATATATGTCCAGTTTTTTTATAATAAGGTATTAATGCGTTCAAATCACGAATTATCTCGTCAATCAAGGTATGTCCAGTTGCTTTTCAATAACGAATTAATTTGTCTACCAAAATTTGGTCAGCTGAGTTATAGTGATGAATTATCTCGTCCATCCAAATCTGTCCAGTTGTCGTCTAATAACGAATTAATTTGTCAGTCAAGATCTGGTCAGTTGTGTTCAATTGACGAAATAACTCGTCCACCAAGGTCTGGTCAGTTGTGTTCTAATGACGAATTACATCGTCCATCAAGATATGTCAGGTGTCTTCTAATGACAAAATATCTTTTCGAACAATATCTGTTTAGTTTTGCTAATAATAAGATGCCTCAAGATACAAGGACCAGATGGGTCAATTGCCCCTATTGAACTATCTCAAGAACTTCTCCATCCCCTAAGTCTGGGTGGAAATAGTTACCAATAGAAAATTTTCCTACGTAAAGTTAGATATAGGAAATGATAGTGTTTTGTAATACGTGCGTCGTGCAACGGACGTGCTGTTGGTTTCTTTTCGAGTATGCTTTTAGCATATCATCAATAGGAATTCCGAAATGACACATGGAGTTGTTTGGACGCTGTTAATTAGATTTTACGCCAAATGTTAACAAATCGTTCCCAACCCAGAACTGGGGACAGTTTGTTGGTAGGTATTTAAATGAATGTCGCTCTGGAGCAACTTTAGTTTATTCCTAGTACATCCCAAGAGTTTGTTTTCCAAAATTCTACAGATAAGCAACGATCACGAGTAAACCTTCACAGGTTATATCTTTTCCTCTTGATTTGCAGTACTTTTCGTGTAGAAAAACAATACATATATTTGCCTCAAGCCTAATTACCCTTATATTACTTCCTAAAACTTATAAAACAAATAAAAATAAAATCAGGTACAATAAAACAAGTATCTACACGAGGACCTGAAAACTCGGAACATAACTTTATCTTTTCCCTAGTACAGCCCAAGAACTTGTTTTCCAGGATTCTACGGATAAACAACTTTCAGAATAGAGAGTATGGATCCGCCCACGCTTTACCTTGCAGGTAAATTTACGGATAGCGTGTGCCCGTACAAATAAGAATTAATGCCCTGCGAGACAGGTAAACAACGTTAAAAACGGAAAGACAAAGACAAAAAAGTAAATGGAGGCTAAATCTAGTGAACGGAGGAGCTTTTATCTCAGAATTTCTGCGCTGTTGAGGAAGTCTGTTATTCAACGGGAGATATGATTACCCTCTATGGTCTTTAATGTTTGTAAGAGTGGTTAACTTTGATACCAGTGACGGGATTGCAGTAAGAATATTGGCATGAAATATGGATCATATAGAGTTGAAAATATGAACTGTGAATTCATTTTGTAAAACGATTTACTCTTGAATAAAGTGACAATTTTTCCCCAGCGTATCCCCACTTTCTATTGTGACGCGGTTGTAATAGATCGTTACTCAAAAGATAAAGTTCCAGTATTATGGGTAGAAAGACTAAATACATACTTCTGCAAAAATTGCGGCAACTATCAACTTCTGGAACTCTAATTGCCCACAACTACCCTCCAATGAACCTATAAAACTACATCAAATTCCCTCTACAGATTCTATACAACTTCCTCAACCGACCTCTACTTTAAACTGCATCAAATGACCTCTACTTTAAGGTCCATTTCCTATAGAGCGCCTGACGTAGTGCATCTAATGCAGTACGCATGGTTTTCGCTTCCTAAATAGTGTCGGTCGGTCTCCAGTTCCGGATGAATGAGTGCGAATTGTTTCTTTATTTAATCCTAAATGAAGTTGAAGATGAATAAATTCTACTGCAACTATATGAGTGAAATGCTGGAACATCCGATTTTTCAAACAAGGATTTTGAAGGTTGTTTTGAACTTCTCATCAATCGGCATTTGTTAAAAGATGACGAGAAATTTCGGAATTATTTCAGGCTGAACATAGCATAGTTCAACTATATCCTCAATCTTGTCAAAGAAGATCTCAAGAAGTATTCCTCTCCCAGATATCCGCTGTTCAAAATTACGAGGTGTTATCCTCTGATATTTTTCTTAAGGGACTGATCCCGGACCGTCGTCAATAGTCCATTGTGTTGCTCTAGTACGACGTTAATTAAAATTACCATTACTATTAACCAGATATCCGTAGCCTATAAGTCCAAACGAAAAACTAATATTTACATTGAGGTAGGTAAAATTAAAAATACACCATAATGTATTATTGATTTATTAATAATGTAGATAGTATATAGTATAAAACATTTTATTAGTATAAAGAATATCAAATATAAACCTAACACAAATTGAAATCAAGTGTAAGTTTGCTTTGGAAATTGAGTGTAGTAACATTCAACGATGGTTGTGTTATTTACAGTTGATGGCGTTGGTGTTGAATGCGAATAGGTACTACTCTGTGATTAAGGACCTAGGGTAAAGTTACCTGAGAATGAGTTGAGATTTTCCAAATCGATAATCATCAGCAAGGATCTTATTTTGGTTTCATTGATTAAATTGGAAATCCGTTTTTTGACATTGCTGTCGATACTTTTAAAACAAATCAATATTACCATCACATTTTTCTTCAGCCAGTGTTTTAAACAAGGCTTCTCTCTCGGTTTACCGACAGTTCATCAACTCCAAGATTTTAGTTTGTTGTGTCCCTATGCTTGGTGGTCTGAACGACGGGATGACTTCCACATTTTGCGAAATGTCTTTTGTAGACGAAGTTGATGGAGTCTGGGATCTCTCTCTGTTACTCACATCACCGTCCTCCTTTTAACTTTGGATTTTTCCACATGAACGTTGGATAAACTTCTGTGAAATAAATTACAAGGGATTTAATATAAATAATAAAAAGGTAATAAAGTAGAAAAATAATGAAAACAAACAACATTGGGTGATGACTTAGTTTCGCTTGTAATCCACTTTCTGTAAAAAATGCCAACATATAAGCCAATGGCCTTTTCATATTTTTACTTTTCTTGACTTTTTTGATGTTACACCACCTTTTTTTACAATCTACAACTAGTATATAATTCAATAAAATAATTACGTATAATAATATTATTATTATATAGTAATGATTACTGTATATACCATATCCATTTGTGAAACTCACTTTGTGTATTCTGTATTATTATAATCATAAATTTATTAATGTTTCCATAATTTCAATCACTTTTAATTTTGCTCAATGGTTGAAACAACCCTTTTCCTTTTTTCTACACAGGATATTTTGTATTGGCAGTAAACCCATTCAAATTTAAAAATTATCGAAGTTAAGGGAAACACGTGCTAAACAATTTTCCCCGAAAACAATAGGAATAACAACAATAGTTGGGGATCAACTCATAGCGATTGAATTATGAGTAAAAGTTAACGTCTTTTTAAACGTTTAATTTTCTTTCAAATGCTTTTTATTATTAAATAGAGTCTCACTTTTAATTAGTTCTTAAAAGGTAAATTAATAACGTGATTTTGGTGATGTTCATCCATCTTTGAAAAATACGGCACTCTAATGTATATCAGTTTATGATATTCATTGTGTCTATTATTTATCATAACAATAATAAATTGTAAAAAATGACACAAAGCTAGAAAAAAACTAACGAACAATATGAATAAACTGAGAATATAGATTGTACTTTTCTTACCTGATCTCTCCACGAATGCCGCTATTTATGTCCAAGCATTGTCCTTCAAAATTTCGTATTTGTATAGCGGTAAAGAAACACAGTAGATGCAAAGAAATTTTGAAATCAATTCCACAAATTTCTCATATTGCCCAGCTGTGAATAGTACTATCCTTCGGACTTGTTCAAGTTTTATCAAAGACGGTGCGTCTATACTGCTCACCGACCGCTATGACCGCACGGCTATAATGACCTTGCACAACCGCAGGTAGCTGACACACAGTGGGAAACGTTCATTAATCGTTCCGACTTAAAAATATAACAGCACTTATATTACTTAACGAAATTTCATGTTTCAAAGCTCATTTTAAGGAACTGTTTGTTTTTCTTTAATGTGATGTATCATGTGTAAAAGTCGGTTGAAAAATGATGTAATTGTCCTCCAATGTACCTGTAACATCTTTATGTAGCAGTGTTATGTGTCAGACGCCCTACATCAGACGCTTGCATCAGACGCTTGCGTCAGACGTCCTACATCAGACTGCTATATCAGACGCTTTTTTAGAATTTGCATTTTTAAACTGACTTCTACAGAAGCTACTCGTCTAGAACTGTCTTCTACTGAAGACACAGTTTCTCTCTTCTGGAAACCATAGTTGTGACGGTTTTGTAGCACACGTACAGAAACATGTATTCAGAAATTTAGTGCACACAAGACTGTGAATTCGTTTCTTTGATGTATGGTGGAAAGGTAGAAGGGATACTTGTACGAAGTACCTACTGAAGTCCATTAAATACAATATTTTCAATAGACATGAATTCATTCCTTGACACTGTCAACAGTTGTGAAGAAGCATTGATTTATTTTTGCTATGTGGTACAACTATACCGTATAGCGTTCAGCGTAATTTGATATTCCCTATCCAACCTTTAAGGGATGACAAGGTGTATCGAAATAAGAATTTTTGTCAGTGAATGTATGTCCGTAACTGTTGCGAAACGGCCACGTTCCTATACCTATGGAAATTCATCTATCTACATTCCTACAGAAGCAGTTGCACATGCATGAATTTAGTCAAAATTAATCAAATTTCAATTCAACTACAATAGTTTCTAAAACAAACGACCACTAATAATAATTTGCGTATATCTGCTTCAATGTATATTATACCGTGTGAAGCATAAAACCGTAAATATTCAGAATACACATAATTTCATGAAATTCTGTCGGCTGACGCAAACTTTAACGGCGAGGTCCTTATTCATATCCATAGAATTTATACACCAGTCGCTTCGGTATCTTCAGAGTAAGTAATGGAAACTTGTATAATCGAGGATAGTGGTGACCAAACAACCGGTCCACCCTGTTTAATATGACGATCCCTCACCCAAATTTAAGTTCCAATAATTTTGCACATCACATCTGAAATGTGCTAGAGCTCTATTATATTTAAAGGTGAACAGACGACAAGGTAACATGTTAATTAGCTTTACACTGAAGCAACACTACAGGGTTTTCGTGACGGCCCGCGATCAATCCTCAAGGCAAATATACGTGGAAAACACCACGGGATTTTGAACCCCTGTCAGTACACAAGACAACACCTGAAATTACACCCTGTTGTCCGAACTTCCATACAACGCTAACATGAGGACATTTGAGACCACTGAGGATATCCGAGGACAGCACCTTTAAATTTTGACCCACTGTTAGATGCCGAGGTTAACACCATGTTGACCGCCCAGGCAGGTTGTTGAATTAACGACCCACTGGAGGAAACACTCACAACAAGAACGTGAGAACATTTGAGGCCACGGGAGATATAATGTGAATCAGCTCCCTCTACAAAAGACAACCCGAAGACAACACCACGTAATATTAAACCACGGTCAGATGACGAGGTCACACCTGAGCTGGCACTCCTACTCCCAAGCAATTTGCAGATCTTCCGTTTCCATTGACAACCCCATAAGTTACACGCATGTCAGCTATCTAGAAATTCGTGCAAAGTTACATTACATACGAAATAAGAATTCTGTATCGTCATCTGACCGTGATTCAAAATTACGTGGTGTTGTTCTCGGATCTTTCTGTTAGGGGATTGATCCCGGACCGTCGTCAAGAGCCTGTTGTGTTGCTCTAGTACGACACTAATTAAAAATTACAATATATTATTACCGAATTCTGAACGGTATTGTTTTTCCTTTAGACCTGCTCCTACGTCTCATACATAAAGCATACTTTTCTAGATACAAGGAAAAGTCTAAACAGAGTTATCTCATTTTGGGATGTTGTTTTGTACAAATCCATGAAATTTTAACGCAAGAGGTAACTTATTTCGCCTTTCCGTATTCACGTAGGCCATATTTTCTTACTTGGTGTAGCTATTTTATTTATTTCTGTGTATTCAAACATAGAAATATTTTTTATAGAGCTCGGTTTAATTTAATGTTTAATATAATAGTTGGACTTAAGTCGATTGAAATAACTAGACTTCTTTTAGTCAACGAACTGGCCATTCAGGTACACTCTACGTTTATAGCGGTGCCAATGGCCTTGGCGATTTTTTTTGGCGCCCTTCTAGTAGCGGGTTACTGTTGATTAAGGCAACCCATCTGTCTTTAACGGTTTTTGTGGTTTTCATGGCAACCTCGGCAAACGGTAACTTTCAATTTTCATTTTGAATATTCTAGAAAGTTCTTGCGAAATCCGTTAAATTGGTTTGATTTCATTGGTTCGTTTGAAATTTTTTCTTTGCTTCCATTGGTTTTTTTTAATTTTAAAATATCATTTCATAACATTGGTTCTTTAAAATATTTTTATGTAATCATTGGTTCATTATTTGTATTTATTTCTACAGTTGTGGAATTTTATTTTACTGTAATATTTTGTAAGAAAGATTTCTGAGTTTCTTTTTTTAGCCATTTGTGGAATTTTCGTATTTTATAATTTTTCATCGGAACAATTCTGATTTATCAGTTTGTATTATTTCTTGCCTTTTTTCTTAAAATTTTTTTTAAAAACAAACCCACTGTATTTAGTGTAATTTTTAAGTTTCATGGTATTCTTACCCAACGCCGACCAAACGATCTTGTGAATAAGGTGTTAGTCTATAGATAGGAAGATTCCTGGTTCCAATCCGAGTCCGGGCATGGATATTTTTAAGCGTATGGTGTACAGCTGTGCGAATGCACCTTAAATCTGTCGCGTCAAAAAGTCCTCAGTTTGAGTTGGTGTGAAAGTTTGGAGAGTGGGGTGGCAGTTCAGGTGTTACTCGTCACCTGACCATGGTTCAAAATTACGAGGTGTCGTCCTAGGGTCTTTCCCTTAAGGGATTGATCCCGGAACGTCATCAATAGCCCGTTGTATTGCTCTAGTACGACATTAATTAAAAAATACCAATTACTTACCCAACATTCGCAGGTTATTTTTTCTGCTGGATTTAGAAATGTGTTTAATCTTACTACTTTTTGTGAAAGTTTTTTAAAAATTTTCTTTTTTAAACGTTTTTAAATGTGTTTTCAAAATTTCATTTTCAATTGTAAAAAAAAAAAAATATTTTTGAAAAAAAAAATTATAAAAAAAAAAAAAATTTGCCTTTGCGACTTGAGACTCAATATCAGTTTTAGGGAACTGATATTGAGCCAAAACACTTCCCAAGGCCGTTGTCACCGCTATAAACGTAGACTGTAGTTATACCATACCTGGAATTTGGGCAAGCCTGGTTGGAAGAGTAGCGGATTTGTAACCAGAGTGTTGCGAATTCGAAACTTGATTCAACCAAAACGTGTTCTTGCGGCCTAGTGTATATAGTTTTAACCCCAAATGTTCTCCAGTTAGACTAGTGCGGTAGCTTGGATAGTGAGAGTGCAAACTCAATTGTTGACCTAATCATCTGACCGTGATTTAAAATTACAAAAAAATGTTGTTCTTGTATCTGTCTTTTCGGAATAGATCCCTTCAAAAGACCGTTGTGTTTCCCAGGGCAATTCTATCAACCTACAAATTTTACCAGTTATTTTATTTTTATTAGACATAAGTTTTCCTTTTATTTTTACTCCGGTGATAAATTCATATATTTGTGTGATATAAAGTTCCGCTAATGCATGTGTTTCAGTTTGTTAAAATTTCAAAACAAACAGCTGTACAACAAAGACAAGGAGTAGTACAGCTGCACTTTGTTAAAGATTCATTCACATATAATTCCCAAACTTTTTCTCATACAGAATAAATTTAAAAAATTTAATTTTACCTTTTTAGGATGATATGAGTAAATGCTAATTTACTAAAAACTAATGTTCATCAAATATTAACTAAAAACACATTAAACAGGATAAACACTCTCAAAATCAGATACACTTATAGATTGCCTATTATAAAAACACGTTTGATTTTTCCGCCCGTAATCTACATAATGGAAGAAACGACATAAAAAACGTATTTCTGAACATTTAACGCTAAATAAATTGGACTATTTTAGTAGAGAACGTAATTATTCATTAAAATGCAGTACCATTCTTTAGCACGAATCGAAAAACACCCAATCAAGTGTTTGTCTTTCCGTTCAGTCACAAAAAGCACATGAAAGCGGCTTCTACACATTACACACATAAAACAACTTTGAATGCACAGCGAAAAAAATAAACCCAGAGTTGCACAATTTTAAATGCTGTTCTTGGCATAAGTCTCTCGGCATTTCTTCACACGCCGCTGAACTGTTAATGTAGAGTAATTTCATTTACTTTCTCGCATTCAAATTACTCGGATTTTCTTTTTTTTACGCTCGGTTCTTTGTTTATTTCTAAGTATTTCAACAGAGAATACTTTTTTCATCGATTGCAGTATGTTTAATGTTGTTTGAAAGAATGGTTATCGTGGAGTGTTCATTGAAACTACTGGACTGTATTTACACATGACGGAATAAAACAAGAACCAGGGACTTGTTTTTGTGTCATTTGCCATATGACTTCCCATTATTTTTATACAGGATGATTCAAAAGTATCTATACAGTTTCCAGAAGCTGTAAAACATTAACAGTTTAAGACACAAATACAAATACAAATATTGACGACCAGCTACAGGCTCAAGTCCAACAAGCCTGGTCCTTTGTTTATGAATTCCCCAATTCCCACTGATTATCCAATTGTATCTTAAATTCGTACACTCCCTTTGAATTAACTATATTTTCTGGGGTACAGCTACACTCTACGTTTATGAGTGATGGCAACGACTTGGCGATATTTTTTGGCGAACTTCTAAAGTCGCCAAGGAAATAAATATTTCCTAACTCTTTTATTGTCAAAACTTTTTTTCTTTTTTACAACACACTTTTTAAACATTTTCAGAACGTTTTGAAAAGAATATTAAAAAAAAAACTTTCACAAAAAGTAGTAAACTTAAGCACATATCAAAACACGTTTGTGAACCAGCAGAGAAACTAAGCTACGAATGTTGGATAAAGAATACACTGAAACTTATCAATTACACTAAATACAGTAGGCAAGTTGAAAAAAAAAAAAACGATTTTTAAAAGAAAAAAAGCAAGAAATAATACAACCTGATACATCAGAACGGTTCCGAGAAAAAAAATTACGAAACAAGAATATTCCACAAATGCAAAAAACAATACATGTCAGAACTCTGCCGTGAAAAAAAATTATTATGAAATAAAAATTCCACAACTGTAGAAATACAAATAAATGAACCAATGGTATCAAAGAAAAAAAAATTTTAAACGACCAATGCAATCAAAGGATATTTTAAAATCAAAATAACCAATGGGAGGAAAGAAAACATTTCAAACGAATCAATGAAATCAAACGACTTGAATGAATTTTGGAAGAACTTTCTAGAATATTCAAAATGAAAATTGAAAGTTTCCGTTTGCCGAGCTTGCCATGAAAACCATAACAACCGAAACGAAAGATGGGTTGCCTTAATTTATCGTAACTCGCTACTAGAAGTGCGCCAAAAAAATCGCCAAGTCGTTGCCATCACTCATAAACGTAGAGTGTAGCTGTACCTTTTCTGGCAACGTGTTCCAACTGTCTATCACCCTATTAAAGTAGTAGTTTTTCCTTAAATCCCGATAAAAATGTGTCTTATTCAATTTATACTCATGTCCCCTTCTTCTGTTATCCCTATTGAAATTTAAGCCCTCTGTGTCCCCTTGTTTTACAAACTTGAAAAGCTGAATCTAATCCCCCCTCCTCCTTCTTCTTTCCAGTGTATACATGTTTAGCTTACTTAAACTTTCATTATAGTCGAAATTTGCTACCCCCTTTATTATTTTTGTAGCTCTGTGCTGAAACCTTTCAATTAATTCTATGTCCTTTCTCATATAAATCGGTGACACGGTCCCCAAATGCGAACCGTTAGGTAGTGGTACTCATCAAGTTTGTGTCCCGCTCATGAGTGAAGTGAGATAGACAATAGCGAACGTGTAATGTGACTAGTCAGATTAAACATGTACTTCTGCAGTGGAAAATGCGTTTTGTGTTCTTGAATTGAGCAAAACGGAATCTGTCACCGTTGTACAACAGCATTTTGATTTGGAAAACGATTGGTTTAAAAAAATTTGAAACTACGGGATGTTTGTGCAAAGTTTGAAAGCCAGGACGACTGAGTGTATTGTCAGATGTCGTAAGAAAAATATTCATTCAATTGGATAATTAAGTCAATAAACTTCATTCACCAATTGTATGATGCAACACAACACTTGTCAGGTGACATGCGAAATTACCTCTATTAACATCTTCATCGGTGGATTGGACAAAGCGCCGATTACAGCATGCCACTAATCCAATTGGTCATCTATACAGACGGTAGCAAACTTGAAGACGGTAGAACCGGGAGTGGTGTTTTCATCAACAGCGCTGAGGACAAGGTCAAATGCAGCATCCGAAACCCTGACCATTGTTCAGTCTTTAGATCGGAGATCATAGCAATTGGTGCAGCCCTTAATTATGCACAGTCCACTGATAAAAATTGTATTTGGATTTTGACTGATAGTAGGAGTGCTATACAGTATTTCAAAAATTGGCCACAAATATTTGACATCCCAGACCAGAATATTCTGAAGCTTCTCTGCGAGATTGGCCTGAAAACACCAATAAGCCTCCAATGGATTCCATCGCATATCGGGGTGTATGGCAACGAGACAGCCGATGTTCTCGCCAAGAATGGCTGTGATCTCCCTATGGACTGTTTGAATCGCCTCACTCCCACTGAGGTCCACTCCCTGGGAAAACAGCGTTTGCTTTCCTTGTGGCGCCGTACGCCATCCCACCATTGGTATGCTGGCAATCACCCTGGACTATCCATCACATGCTGTGGCCCTCGGCCTTTTCAATCGGCCATGGCCAGATTTCGAAGTGGCCATCTTAAAAGTATCAAATTTCAGAACGGGGAGAGAATTTTCCCTCCTTGTTCCTGTTCCCTACCTGCCAGTCCTGATCACCTTCTTCTCTGTCTTGGCGCTTCGTATAAGCAGCTGTTGGTTGATCAGGACTTTTTGCAGGTATATGGGGATCTGGCACGACGGGGCCTTCTGGACCTGGTGTAGGCTTTCCTACACCAGGGGGATGTGCAACAACAACAACTAATCCAATGACCACCCAGATGCCTTGATTTAACACCATGTGACATTTTTCTTTGGGGCTACATAAAGGATAACGTATTTAATCCTCCTCTTCCTGTTGATCTAGCGGAGTTGAAACAGCGTATCGCAACCACTATCACTGCACTTGCTTCAGATACCTTAACACGCGTCTGGGCAGAAATGGATAACTGGTTCGATGTATGTAGTGTGACTAAGGGTGCACACATAGAGTATCTGTGACTGTCTATAAAAAAACTTTAAACATTCACCTACACTTCTGTTACAGGTAACATAAAATATCTTAAATTGTCACTGTTACATAGTGCGTTGAAATTGTATAATTTCTTATGATACAATCCCCCTGTATTCCAGGTCTTGAAATAGATTTTTTAACACAAGTGCAACTTGTGCACCTAAGTTTTTAAATTAGTTGTAAATAAAAATATTTAAACATCTAAATTCTCCCTTCTCCGGCTCACGGCTGTCGCGACAGTCGCTTTATTAGAGCCACCTGGAAAATGTTTCGATCATCAGAAAGTTCTGATGGCAGGGGCACAAGTATACCTTCCCCCTGTATAAACCCGCCACGGCCCAGCGATTTTGTTTTCACATAGTATTAGGAATTTTAATTACGTTGCTTTAGAGCGAAAGCGGTCGAAACTAATATTTTGTTGAAACATCAAAATAACATAAAAAGCTTTCACCCCTTTTTTTAACGTTAGGCGCACTGCATGAACCTAGCGGGAAGAATTAGGTGCACAATTTTATTTTCATGTGCACAGTACACCTGTGCACCCGGGTATTTCGAGCCCTGCTGTATTCTGTTATTAAAATTTGTAAGTGCAGTGCACGTGTCTATGTGTTGGTTCACGTCATAGTATGTCTACTATTATGTAAAATACAGTCGAAAGTCAATACTATTTGTCCAACTGACCCATAGTTCCGTAACAGTAACGCCTCCATACAGCAGAACCTTCATGTAGAGGCAACTCCTCAACTTGGGCATAGCGCGGCAAACAACCCGACCGATGAAGAAGCCGCCACTTTGGACATCCTGCCGTGAGGACAATATCATTGAGGCCCAATGGAAAATACTGAAAACATTACGTGGGCTGGAGCGTGCTGAGGGTTACAAGGCGAACCGGCGATATAGCGTACGAGATTTTTCGCACTCACAGTAGAGATGCGACATCGATGTCGATGTTTTTTAAACATCGATGTTTTCAAAACATCGATGTTTTTTAAAAAACATCGATGTATTGGGGTCGATGTTTTGGTAACATCGATGTTTTCTTTTTAAATGAAAAAAGTATCGTTATACAATTTTAAAAAATAACCAAGTAGCATAATTTTCATAATTAGCAAATTGAATATACTTTTAGACCAATGTGACCAAGGATGAAGGATCTGAAAAGTAGGGATGCGACATCGATGTCGATGTTTTCTAACCATTGATGTTTTAGAAAAAATCATGGATGTATTGGAGCCGATGTCACATCACAAGTTGCTAAACCAGTTTTAAGAAATGGGAAAACAAATTAAATACACTGAATTTTAAAAACATCGATGGTTTGGGCTCTATGTATTATCAGCATTGATGTTTTAATTTTGAACATCGATGTTTTGCTGTCGATGTAGCATCATAGGTTGCTAAACTAGTTTTAAGAAATGGGGGAAAAAGTTTAAATACAATGAATTTTAAAAACATCAATGTTTAGAAACATGGATGTTTTTGGGTCGATGTATTATCAACATCGATGTTTTAATTTTGAACATCGATGTTTAGCTATCGATGTCGCATCCCTAACTCACTGCCGAAGTGCCGTGGAATGGAATGGACACCAGACAGATTTATTGAAGTTAATTTTGTTCTTATTTTATTTAAATTAAAAATGCAGAAATTATTTTTTGATATTTTCTATTTGACTAATGATGTACCATTATCTTGGATTCTACGAGAAATTTTTTTATTTTTTTGATTACCTGAAGTGTTCTGATTTTCTTGCATGATTACAAAACACCCCGACGATTACGACCTTGTTAATAGAATAGCAATATTACAGTACATGCAGTCTGACAACGAAACTCAGCAACAGACGTGTACTTTGAAGAGTCTGATAATCAATGGAGGAAGGTTGAGGTATTTACACATTCGCGCTCGTGTTTCGACTTTCACTCGCCGACATCATCACATTCGGTAAAGCTTCGGTTTCCTAAGAAAGCGTAGCCGTGATCTAGCGGCCGTGATGTATCGGTGGGTGACGTCACTTAAATGTTGTTTATACTAACACATGGTGTTGGTTTCCTAGAGAGCGTTGTTTGCGAGCGTAACGAAAATTATCGGAACCACCATTTCCATGACGGTCGTCAAGCGGTCTCAAACAGTCGGAGAACGTTTTTTCTCTTGTAGCGGCCAGATTTCATTTCCTGCTCCAAACGATTCGAACGAAGAGGAGCAATATAAATAAACATTTGTGACTGCCATTGAATTATTCGGTTTTGTAAAATCGAGACCGTTAAACACAGAATAAAAATTTCAACGGATTCGAAATCTGCGGAAAATTTGACACCAGATCGATATTTTAAAAGTGATTTTCTTTAAATAAATAATTAAATAATCAAATGGTAAATAATTGAATAATAAAGATGTTTTTGATATCGATCTGGCGTACAAATTTACGCTGATTTGAAAGCTGTTGAAATGCTTACTCTACCTTCAACGATCCCGAAGTTAGAAACTTTGAACTAGAGAATTAAAAAGCACTTTACTTTGTTTCTCGAATAAAATAAACCGTCTGTGTTGTCCATTCTCCAACGAATTCTGTGTCCGTCTAAGTTGACACTTCTAAATTCTTGTTTAGACGGCCGTCTAGTTATGCCCGCGGCATCATGACGTATCATGGCTGTTAGATAACGGCTCCACTTTCTTAGGAAACCGAAGCTTAAGAGAAAGAGATATTTGGGTTTCACCACTGCTAGAGTTAGTCTAACATCCTACAGCTTTACAGATATGTGCAGGAAAATCTCTAATATTATAAAGAGAAGTGTTTGTTTGGGGCCGCATAATCCTGACGATTCTATGGCACTTACAGCAATGAGATTTGGCATTCAGGTTGTCCGAATTATTACAATTTTTGGGTCGCGGCGAATTTTAAAATTCAATCTAGAAGATTTTTAAATGAATTTAATAATTTTATTCTCCATCGCTTTTTCAAACGCGGAGAACTCTTTCCACACATGTGACCTTGCAATCAAGGTTTGGAACCATGCCAAGTTTTTTTCATCCGTAGAACAAGGAGTAAATTTTTTTTATTTCCGCTTTGATTTTGCGCGGACGAATAAATTTCCAGCCAGACGATAAATCTTTTAACTGAAGTCAGTTCTTTTTCCTATCTCCTAGACCTTAAAGATAGAGTAAAAATTTCAACGGATTTGAAATCTGCGGAAAATTTCAGTTTAGATTGATACCTAAAAATATGGTTTTCTTTAAATAAACATTTTTTTAGTTGAATATATATTAAACTGATTTGAAATCTGCGGAAAATTTAACACCAGATTACTACCTTACACTACGGGCACGGGCAACGCAGGGCTAGCCACGCAGTGGCTAGTTACAGATATTTTGGGACAAGAAGGCTTCGGCAGATGTTAGCGAGCGTGTCCTCGCTCTATCAGTTCTCAATGGTCCGGCAATGTCAGCGTCTTTCAGGACCTTTCAGCTGAATACCACCAGTCAATGGAATTTTGAGTGTTCTCAAGGGGCTTGGGGTTTAGGAGATCGTAATGTCAGTGTAATGCCAGGTGAAGAGGGTTTATGTCAAGTGCCCAGAACTTTATGGCCGATGTAATGTCAAATGGAGTGTTGTAATAGATTTCTAGGTTAGTTACGGACTGTTGATTACTTGTTATAGTTTTATGATCTTCAATTAGGGAATTCTTGAATATGTCTGCTTTATGTCGGCTTCATCAGGGAACCCATCTTTACAGTGTTACAGTAGTATATATTTAAAAAATAATAGTTGTCAAAACGTCAATAGAAATGACTACTTTTGCAGTTATCATATTATATCCTCGTCCTTAGAAATAAATCCTCATAAGACGTTGATCTCGTTATCATAAAAAGATGACAATATCGTGATAGATCATATATATAATGGCACTATCCTTATGACGCGTTATCGCGTAATGTTAGCAAGATTTTTCAAACCCTTATTGACGAAATATCTCGTTGAAATAACTCAGAGACTAACCACAATAGGTTGAAGTAGAGTATGGTAATTCATTACAATGTCATTGCCGATGTTTTTGCTTTCACCGAAAAACACAACAGCTTTTGACTTACAACTCATTTTACAGAAGCTCCAGAAAGTTGCTTCTCCAACATGGCTCCTACGTCACACATATAAAACAACTTTGAGTAAACACAGCAAAAACAAAAAAAACGAACCCTGAGTTAGCACATTCTCAGATGTTGTTCCTAGCCTCACCCCGCATTTTTGCACAGGCCGCTGAAATGTTAATGCAAGAGTAATTTCTTTTGCCTTCTCGCATTCGCCATAGCGCACAGATTTCACTTCTTTCTTCACTTTTCTTTGTTTATTTCCGCGTTTTTCGCCAGAGAAACAATTTTCTTTTATGGAGGTCTCTGCAAGCTTTTATATTCCGGAGTTTCAAAACGGGGATTTGGGCTTTTTCTTCCACGTTTTTGTCTTCGCGGAGGAATACAGTGGCGTGGGTCGCACTCCTTTTTATACGCGTTTTCATTTCCGGTAATGCCAGCCTCCGCCCATTTTACGAGTTATACCCTCTTTTTTTAGAACCAAACTTTCCTCCGCATAAGTGTTTCTGTGCTCTTTCAGAATGCATTTGCTTTAATGAAGTTTAAGGCTTAAGCCAACGGAAAGCGAAGCAATTTTAATCTAAAAATTTTATTTTATTCCTGGGGAGGAATGTTATAGGATTAGTACCATTTACGAGATGGCATACGCGTTCTCCATTCGGAGCCGGAAACGTACTAAAATAAATGTTTACAACGCTTTTAATGCCCGTTTTTGGAAATGCTTCTGCCCGCTTCCCGAGTTGTAAGCAGCGCTGAGCTTTACTGTTAACACATTGTCAGAAACATCTCGGGCATGCAATAAACTGAATTCGCTTCGAAGCCCGGATCCTGTAGAAGTCGGTTAAGGTTTGAAGAACGGGTTTTTATAACTTGTATCAGGACGGAAAATTGTTCACTTAATGGTTCTCTTTGTTCGTACTACCACGCTTTGATGATATCGTTATGAAACTCGGTAATGGGAGCTAATGAATCCTTTGACGTCTACCAACGATTCGCAATATTTGGTATTGATTTGACTATGTTTTCATGTGTTTACGTAAATAAAGCACAGTCGTCAATTGTCCGGCTGTCTATTCTCTATTAGGTTAAGGTTTAAAGAACTTGTTTTTATATCTTGTATCAGGTCAGACAATTGTTCACTTAATGGTTCCCTTTGTCCATACTGCGACGCTTACATGGTATCGCTTAGAGATGCGACATCGATGGCAAAACATCGATGTTCAAATTTAAAACATCGATGTTGATAATACATCGACCCAAAACATCGATGTTTTTAAAATTCAGTGAATTTAAACTTTTTACCCCATTTCTTAAGATTGGTTTAGCAACTTATGGTGATACATCGACAGCAAAAGATGGGTGTTCAGAATTAAAACATCGATGTTGATAATACATCGCCCCCAAACCATCGATGTTTTAAAAATGCAGTGTATTTAAACTTTTTTCCCCGCTTCTTAAAACTAGTTTAGCAACTTGTGATGCGGCATCGGCTCCAATACATCGATGTTTTTTTCTAAAACATAAATGTTTAGAAAACATCGACATCGGTGTCTCATCCCTACTTTTCAGACCATTTATCCTTGGTCACTTTGGTCTAAAAGTATGTTCAATTTGCTGATTATTAAAATTATGCAACTTGTTAATTTTTAAAATTTTTATAACGGTACTTTTTTCATTTAAAAATAAAACATCGACAACGTAGAAACATCGACAAGTATAAACATCGATGTTACCAAAACATCGACACCAATACATCGATGTCTTTTAAAAAACATCGATGTTTTGAAAGCATCGACATCGAAGTCGCATCCGTAGTATCGTTATGAAACTCGGCAATGGTGGTTGATGAATTATTTGACGCCAAACAACGTTTCACAGTATTTGGTTTTGATTTGACTATGTTTTCATGTAATCACGTAAATAGAGGAGAGTTGTCGTTTGTTCCTCTGTATATATAAAATATATATATATAAAAAAAAAAAATTTTTTTTTCTCTCTCTCTACATATATATATATATATATATATATATATATATATATATATATATATATATATATATATATATATATATATAAAAAAAAAAATTTTTCTCTCTCTCTACATATATATATATATGTAGAGAGAGAGAAAAATATATATATATTTTTTTTTCCTAAAACGAGAAAATTCAAATAATAAAAACCAAAAGGAATTTATTGAAAACGAAAGTGTTGGTGGATCACGGTGTCATCAGGGAGGAGCCTGACCCAAACAACACAAAATGGTATTTTCTACGAAAAAGAGCCGCAAATTGCTAAGAAATTGCTTATATACTCCCACAAACACCATTAAATCGAATATACAAAACAAAAAACTGAAATAAGAAAATTCAAATCAAATCAGCAGCAGCAGTTGGTAGACCAGCAACATCAAGCCAGAAGATCGCATCAAATGCCGCTACCCACTTAATTCAACAAAACGCCAACATCAATGAATCAGAGGAAATGACGAAATAGAAAGTCATCGGTGGTGAAGTTGTTACATATACAGGGTGGTCCCGAATTCATGGTACAAACTTTAATGGTAGGTACAGGACATTGTAACAATGATTTATTGTATAGGAATGTATAGTCGCAAGTGACGCGGTGAGGCGAAAACAGGCGAAATAACGGCCGAAAGGAAAAACAAAGATTTTATTGAAAGCGTTGTTGACAAGTGTCATGTTTACAGTAATTGTACAAAATTGCGTCCACCAGTATCGATACATGCTTGACAGCGTCGGTGGAGCGATTGGCGTACACGTTCAAAGATGCCTGGTATTTCACGCACACCTGCAGCAGCTACAGATAAGCGAGCGACGAGATCCTCATCTGAGTCAACTGGAGTCTCATAAACAAGATGCTTTAGATGTCCCCATAAAAAGTAATCGAGGCTCGATAAATCGGGAGATCGGGGTGGCCAAGGGACTGGTCCACCACGCCCAATCCATCGAGTACCAAACGTGGCATTCAGGTAATTCCGTACATCAATGCTGAAGTGTGCTGGCGCCCCATCGTGCTGAAACCACATGCGGTTACGAATGGCGATCGGAACATCATGCAGCAGTTGTGGTAACACTTCTTTCAGAAAAATAAGATAGCTTCCGCCAGTGAGCCGCGTGGGTAGTAAGTATGGGCCAATCAAAAAGTCGTTCACAATACCAGCCCACACATTAATACTGAAACGTTGTTGAAACGCATGTCGACGCGTTGCATGTGGATTATCGGTTGCCCACACATGGGAATTGTGCGCATAAAAGACACCCTCGCGTGAAAATGTCGCTTCATCTGTAAATAGCACATAATCTACGAAATCCGGCTGCAACGCACATTGCTGCATCACCCACAGGCAGAAGTTCACGCGGCGAGGATAATCTGCCGGATTCAATGCTTGTACTTTCTGAAAATGGAAGGGGTGTAAGCGATTTTCGTTTAACACTCTGCATACAGTCTGATGACTCACACCTACGTCACGCGCAACAGTTCTTGTGCTTGACTCGGGTCTATCAGCCACAATGTTCAAGATGCTTTCTTCCAGCCTTGGAGTGCGTACAGCTCTTACTCGACCAGCGCCATGTCTGTTGACGTCGAACGCACCTGTTTCACAAAGTTGACGATGTAACCGTTGAAAAATTCTATGATCCGGCATTCGTCGATCAGGATACTCCGCGCGATACATTCGTAACGCAGCTCTGCCGTTACCATTTGCACGGCCGTACATGTAATGCATGTCTGCTTTTTCTGCATACGTAAAGTCACCCATCGTCTACGGCAGCACAATTGTGAATGGCGCTTTTCCCTACTGCGATGCATCATGTTCAACAGCGGCTAGACATCTACTGCCCTCTACCGGCAATGATACCAACCGATCACTCCATTTCTCTTTCCTTTTATTTCCCCTGTTTACGCCTCACCGCGTCACTTGCGACTATACATTCCTATACAATAAATCATTGTTACAATGTCCTGTACCTACCATTAAAGTTTGTACCATGAATTCGGGACCACCCTGTAGATATAAAATATATATATATATATATATATATATATATATATATATAATTTAAAGAACACAAGAATTTCCAAAAACATTCCAATAAAAGTCTTAAAAAATGATGAAAAATGAAGAAATGTTGGTGGATCAGGGCGTCATCAGGAAAGAGCCTGACCCAAACAACATAAAATCTTGTTTTCTACATATGAGCAGCATTAGGCTGAAAAAATTGCTCATACACTCCCCCAAACACCACCAAAAGCAAGTAAAAGAAAAACAAAACTAAATACCAAAACGGAGCAGGAACAAAACGAAATGAAACCCGAAGCCGCAGCCGGGATATCAACAACAACAAGCCTAAAATTACCACCAAATGCCATCAACTAAACAATATAAATTATATGTTAACATCATACTTCCAATGCAACGAGTCCAAAAAAGCAGAAAAATAAAATATAAATAATATGAAAATCCCCAGCCCCTATTTAAAAATATATTCATAAATAGCTATTCATGGGTTGTGTAGGTGTTGATATTAATAAACCTTTCAAAAATATTATTAAAGAATGAATACAGGTATTTGTTATTGTGAAGTGTGTTTTTTAGATATTTACATTGTAATAAAAAGTTTGAATCAGAATTACAAATTTTTTTTAAACGTACCTGTTGACCAGCTATCGTGTTGTAGTATATTCTTTTAGAGATATTGAAGTCCCAAAATATTAATTTATTAACAGTAAATTTAAAATCGCTGTGTTTATCATATACATTAATGTCAACTTTGCCGGATGAAACAGAAATTTTTATGTCGAGAAAATCAGTGTTATTGTTATCCAGATTGGTTTTAATTAAAGAAAGTTCGTCTGGATAGATGGATTTCCAAATTTTAGAAATGTTGCTATTATTAAAAACAATTAAATCATCAATATATCTAAAAGCAGTATTTATCTGAAGGCAAAAGTTTTTTTCAAAATAATGAAGAAATAAAATAGCAAGAATAATTATTCTTGCTAATTTATTTCTTCAATATTTGTGGCAGCTTACAAACAACATGCTGGGTATTCGATTTCCAAAGCAGCGCTTGCATTTCGTGTCAAAATTTGCTCAAAGTTGTCATTTGAATTCCAAATTGTTCGATTTCTGATACCAGAGGTACTGTATACGTTTTCTGTAGTTCAATAAATTTATATTTGAAAATATTTTTTTGGTTTATCCTATTTTTTTAAACAATCCCTTCTACTAGGACACATGGGTTCATTGATGTGAGCGAAGCGTGCAAGGTACGCGCAGGGAACCAATGAATTTTGCAAAACAATTATCCGGGGGTTGGCGAGCAGGGAGTGGGCCCCCTAGTACTTAAAAAATCTTACGAGTGAAATTGCCTGCATATTACCCAGTTTTATTTGTCCTAGATAAGCGCATTGATGAAATATATTCGAAATCCCTATAGGAATAACAGGTGGTATTATAACTATTGCGGTACATAACTTATATCGTTTTATCCAATATTGCTCTCAAAACATTTTTTTTATAAAAATTAGATTTTAATAATTTAAATTCAATTGGTTATGTTTCAATTTATTTTTTTTTGTTTCCAAAATATCAATCATTTGGAGGGAAACTCTGCTATTGCTGGATAAGCCATGCGTAGGTATTACAGCACGCATGTCGTCACTACGTCAAGACATGTGCGTTCACTGATTTTCACAAATTTTCGGTTACCCACATTTATTTGGTAAGTTAGTAGGTCAACACGGCGTTGCTCGTGACTGTTTTTTTTCGTATCCTTACTGATAACGAAAACCATTGAAAAAAATTAACCGTTATACTGCAGGGCTTGGATTTTTTTCAATCGACTCACAGAACGACTTTTCTACTGATTCTCCGAGCCCCCATACTTAATAACCTAACTTGAGCGATAGAGCCGTGAGTATCATTTACTACTGACGTGAGAAGAGTTATCACCTGACGACATTCTGCTTTCCCCAAAGAGTTTAAACCTCACGGTCGGCAGGGAGGGGGCCAACGAAAGAAGGGATCCTCTCGGAGGTCAGTCGCTGACAGCTCGTAAATGGTGATCGATGCCAGCGGTCACTTAAAAGGGGGATAACATCCTTCGCTATCATGCCGCCGGTGTAAGCGATATTTTAGTGGTAACAAAAGTTAATATGCCGTATCGTAAAGGTTAAGAATGAGTTCCACCTCTACCTGACATGACACGGGTAACAATTAAAAATTATTTATTTACAGAACATCACATTTAAGGTATCGATCTCGTGTAAACTTTTCCTCAGATTTCAAATTCATTGAAATTTTCACTCTGTTTTCAACAATCGCGAAGATAGAAAACTTCAAATAGTCCTTCCCCTCAATACTTAAAATCGCTAGCAAGAAAGTTATGCTAATCAACAACGTAAATCACAAAACACGCTTTCTTCCGTTGAGGATCTGTGACGTCAGCTCTTTGAGTGACGTCACAGCTCCATAACATGAAAAGGGCAAAATTATTTGCTTTCGTCAATCGAGGAGCTATGACGTCAGATTCACGAAAAGAATGAAAGGAGGAGAAAAAATTAATAAATTAATTAAAAAATGTTCTCAATTAAATTTTAAATTTCGGGTTGATAAAATTTGCGTTACGTCAGGACTACATGTGTGCCAAATTTTATTATTGGAAATGTCATGAATTGTTGACGTTAGCTTTCGTCTGAGACCAATTTTGACGTCGTTTGACGCTTCATTGTGCTGTGAACTCTCAAAATTATAAAGAAATGTATTTGGATTGTTTTGTTCACGAAACAAAATTATCTGGGTACAAGAACGAAAGAGCGATATAGCACCGAATGTTCGATATTTCGTCGCACGATATATCGAGATCTGACTCTACTTAGTCTTATCATCTTATTACGCATTTCGTAAACGCTTAAATAATACCCGTCATTCAGTCACAACAGAAAGCTTCCTCAAGCAAAGTGCTTTTATGCAAAATGCTTATTTAAATACCTCACTGCATTAAAGCACTTGACTTCAAAGTAGTCAGAAAAGGGGTATTTATTTTCCAGAAAGGAAAACAACCACCACTTTCAAGAGTCAACGCAATGTTTGTTTTATTAAAGAGGAATCTCGCTAAAGCATTTACATTTTACGAACCGTAGAAAAGAATTTTATATACATTCAACAGAAAAGTGAGAAAGAAAAACGGTTCAGTCCTTTTCAGAAATGGATACAGACCTACGTGAGGGCATTCATGAATGCCAAACCGAATTTATTTATAAAATATTTTCGCTTTTCATCTGTGCCTCTCTCTATATAGAGGGATAACCGAGTATATGTAATGTTGGGTTAAGTTCTACTGATGCGTTTATGGCTTGAGGTTCAAAAAGGAATTACAGATCTTTTATCCGTTCGATGTTTTCCCCCATAATTTAATCCAAAGCAATATAAATAGAATTAAATATACTGTCATGGCATGTATAAGTAAAGTTCAGTAAACTTAAATGCTTCTGATACTGAGTATCTGAATTATTTCCTAAGGCAACGCAATTATTTTGGAATAACTAACAAAAGTTCCACATTCATGACTTCAGATAGAAAGAATAGTACGTTGTGTTAACGTCACAACCCGTAATTTTTTAAGGACAGTACTTTGCCCAGATACAGACAGATTTTATCTACACAGTACAATTATCTTCTGGATGCTTTTTCTTGTTATGAATTCATAAAACAGAGTTCTGACACTTTTTTATAGCGCTCAACTTTTCATGCATATCTTCCAGCACACTTCTGATTTCAAGATGTAAACAAGAGTATTGATTGAAATCTCCTTTACGCTGTATGAATGTTGCTAATTGTATAAACATATCAATACAATTTACTCATTCACATTAAAAAATTTTATTTTGATATTAAGAAACGTGAAAAGAAATTAGTGGTTTTTGTGACTTTCTATATGTTTGGCTGATTTGGTACCAATTTTGTTTGTTAAAAGAAATAATACAATTTTCAATTGAAATGCTATTTGAAATGAACTATTTTCATTAAAATTGTGCTGATTCCACAATTTTAGGGTTTTGCAAATATACAACACCGAATCATTTGAACTGATATGGAAGCACTAAAACATTAATTTACTAATTATACCCATAACTATGAATTATATATATATATATATATATATATATATATATATATATATATATATATATATATATATATATATATATATATATATATATATATATATATATATATATATATATATATATATAATAAATACACTACAAAAATGGACCGGACAGCAAGATGTGATAGTATAAGGGAAATAATACATGCTTTAATAGGAGTCCCGCACGTGTAGCAATTAATTGCATTAGCAACACTTTTGGGCATAATTTCACCATGGTTTTGATACACAGTTAGGTGTCCATTCCTACAGCAAGAATGTCGCCAGCTCAGCGGTAGATTTCTGACATGGTTCTCTGGTCCGTAATCGTCGCTCTAGCTCATCCCAAAATAGTCTATGGGGTTTAGTTCGGGACTCTGACCAGGCCAGGTAAGACGTTTTACAACCATATCTTGATACCACTACTTGAAAGAGGCTGCAACAAGTCATGGAGCGTTGTCATCCTGTAAGTAACATTCGTCCATTCCATAAAACTGTCAGAACGTAGGAAAAACCTGATTGTTCAAAATCTTCATGTTCGCGTCGAATTTTAGTTGACCACCAGGAACAACATGCAAAGGTCCCAGGCCATACCATACCACGAAAAATACCCCCAAACAAGTACACTACAACATCCGAACTCGACAGTTGGAAGGATGTAATCCGTAACAGACGTTCGCCTTGCTGTCTCCAAACCCAAGCATGCCCATCCGACTGGAAGAGCGTGTAACGTGACTCGTTGCTCCATAAAACAGTTTTCCAGTAGTCCACATTCCAGTTGTGACGTTGCAAATACCAAACGAGTCTGCTGGCTTTGTTGGGTGGGGCGATGTTTGGTTTGTGTGTGGCAATACATACGTACAAATACCAAACCCAAGCATGTCCATCCTACTGGAAGAGCGTGTAACGTGACTCGTTGCTCCATAAAACAGTTTTCCAGTAGTCCACAGTCCAGTTGTGACGTTGCAAATACCAAACGAGTCTGCTGGCTTTGTTGGGTAGGGCGATGTTTGGTTTGTGTGTGGCAATACATACGTTCAAATACCAAACCCAAGCATGTCCATCCTACTGGAAGAGCGTGTAACGTGACTCGTTGCTCCATAAAACAGTTTTCCAGCAGTCCACAGTCCAGTTGTGACGTTGCAAATACCAAACGAGTCTGCTGGCTTTGTTGGGTGGGGTTATATTTGGTTTGTGTGTGGCAATGCATACGTACAAATACCAAACCCAAGCATGCCCATCCTACTGGAAGAGCGTGTAACGTGACTCGTTGCTCCATAAAACAGTTTTCCAGTAGTCCACAGTCCAGTTGTGACGTTGCAAATACCAAACGAGTCTGTTGGCTTTGTTGGGTGGGGCGATGTTTGGTTTGTGTGTGGCAATACATACGTACAAATACCAAACCCAAGCATGCCCATCCTACTGGAAGAGCGTGTAACGTGACTCGTTGCTCCATAAAACAGTTTTCCAGTAGTCCACAGTCCAGTTGTGACGTTGCAAATACCAAACGAGTCTGCTGGCTTTGTTGGGTACGGCGATGTTTGGTTTGTGTGTGGCAATACATACGTTCAAATACCAAACCCAAGCATGTCCATCCTACTGGAAGAGCGTGTAACGTGACTCGTTGCTCCATAAAACAGTTTTCCAGTAGTCCACAGTCCAGTTGTGACGTTGCAAATACCAAACGAGTCTGCTGGCTTTGTTGGGTGGGGCGATGTTTGGTTTGTGTGGCAATACATACGTACAAATACCAAACCCAAGCATGCCCATCCTACTGGAAGAGCGTGTAACGTGACTCGTTGCTCCATAAAACAGTTTTCCAGTAGTCCACAGTCCAGTTGTGACGTTGCAAATACCAAACGAGTCTGCTGGCTTTGTTGGGTAGGGCGATGTTTGGTTTGTGTGTGGCAATACATACGTTCAAATACCAAACCCAAGCATGTCCATCCTACTGGAAGAGCGTGTAACGTGACTCGTTGCTCCATAAAACAGTTTTCCAGCAGTCCACAGTCCAGTTGTGACGTTGCAAATACCAAACGAGTCTGCTGGCTTTGTTGGGTGGGGTTATATTTGGTTTTTGTGTGGCAATGCATACGTACAAATACCAAACCCAAGCATGCCCATCCTACTGGAAGAGCGTGTAACATGACTCGTTGCTCCATAAAACAGTTTTCCAGTAGTCCACAGTCCAGTTGTGACGTTGCAAATACCAAACGAGTCTGTTGGCTTTGTTGGGTGGGGCGATGTTTGGTTTGTGTGTGGCAATACATACGTACAAATACCAAACCCAAGCATGCCCATCCTACTGGAAGAGCGTGTAACGTGACTCGTTGCTCCATAAAACAGTTTTCCAATAGTCCACAGTCCAGTTGTGACGTTGCAAATACCAAACGAGTCTGCTGGCTTTGTTGGGTACGGCGATGTTTGGTTTGTGTGTGGCAATACATACGTTCAAATACCAAACCCAAGCATGTCCATCCTACTGGAAGAGCGTGTAACGTGACTCGTTGCTCCATAAAACAGTTTTCCAGTAGTCCACAGTCCAGTTGTGACGTTGCAAATATCAAACGAGTCTGCTGGCTTTGTTGGGTGGGGCGATGTTTGGTTTGTGTGTGGCAATACATACGTACAAATACCAAACCCAAGCATGCCCATCCTACTGGAAGAGCGTGTAACGTGACTCGTTGCTCCATAAAACAGTTTTCCAGTAGTCTATAGTTCAGTTGTGACGTTGCAAATACCAAACTAGTCTGCTGGCTTTGTAGGGTGGGACGATGTTTGGTTTGTGTGTGGCAATACATACGTACAAATACCAAACCCAAGCATGTCCATCCTACTGGAAGAGCGTGTAACGTGACTCGTTGCTTCATAAAACAATTTTCCAGTAGTCCACAGTCCAGTTGTGATGTTGCAAATACAAAACGAATCTGCTGGATTTGTTAGGTGGGGTGATGTTTAGTTTGTGTGTGGCAATGCATACGTACAAATACCAAACCCAAGCATGCCCATCCTACTGGAAGAGCGTGTAACGTGACTCGTTGCTCCATAAAACAGTTTTCCAGTAGTCCACAGTCCAGTTGTGACGTTGCAAATACCAAACGAGTCTGCTGGCTTTGTTGGGTGGGGTGATGTTTGGTTTGTGTGTGGCAATACATACGTGGATATTGAGGGCATGCAGTTCTTTCTGTAATGTATTGGGGTGCACTGTAACACCTGCTACCTGTTGAAACTTAATGATGATGATTTGGAGTGGTTCTTGCGATTCTTACGAATCTCACGCTTCAGGACACGCCGATCCTGTTTGCTCAGTTTTCGGAGACACCAAGTTGTGCTTTTCGTGTTCTAACTTCCATAGTCTTCCAATTCTTCACGACATCACCAACAGTTGCCCGTGGCTATGACAATTCTACCGTAATTGCTTGAATAGATATGCCACTTGTGACAACCAACTCTAACACTTCTTTCGAAGTCACTTAGTTACTTTCGTTTCGACATATTGTCAAAATTTTACACAGAACTAACGACGTTGCCACTTCGCGAATAGTATTTAACCTTAACAAGTCACTGGCGAGCACTGGATTTGCATAAAATCCGACGTGCAGTCGAATTTAATGCAAATTCATTGGCGTCTTGTCCATTATTGTAGGGTAGCGTATTTCTTAAATAACTAAAGAAACTAGGTTCAGTCCTGAATGAGCCATACACATGAAAATGTAGAACCACAATATGCAGATCATAGATTTGATAATGAACTAGTTAAGCACTGTTTTTAATATTCATTTATTTTTCTTAAAAGTGTTCTGATATGTTCCTAAGAATACAGTTTTTAAATGTTTAGTATTGTTTTTCAGACGTGACATACAAGTAGACTGTATAGTGGTATTAAGATGATCTCCAAAAAGCGTGACCAACAATGTACGAAAAGTCACTTTTCTAACCAAAAGATGAGAAGGCCAAATTGCCCGTTGGATAACGCCTACCTGATCGGAGACTTGGTCGCTGAAAAATTCCTTTGTTTTCAAATAGTCGACTGTATGAGATTCTAGAGATAGATCTAATAGGTATAAGTAATATTTCTTCACAATTTATAAATTATTTATACGATAAATGAACAAAGGCATTTCTATTTTTCCATAGTTAACAACAAAGAGGTTGTGAACATTGTGCATTCGCTGAAATATACACATGGCGGGAAATATTTCGGTGAAGCTATCGCCTCTTTGTCGAGCCTGTAGCTCGCCAATCAATCATTGACACTAGGCTGCAATATCCCTCTAGCATTGCAATGTTTACATTCAACATGCTATACAAAGCAAATACTAAAAATGTAACAATAGAGAAAAATGAATAGGAAAATATGTACAATACATCACTGGTACATAAACAATCTTCTATCTATATAAAAAATCACGTATGCGTATGTATGTAAATATTCCATACAAATCTACACTGTTTGACCAATTCACAACACATCTGGCACACTTATGCATTAAAACACTGCGGAAAACATATGCTATTGCTGTTCTTTCTTCTGATCAATATGTACCACTTACAACCATGAAAATTGGCACACTGGTGATTCTCCAAAAGCCACTCGAAGCCCCAATTTAGAATTTATAGTTTGTTTTCCTGCAATAATTGGACATGGGCAAGGAAACATGTTATACAGGAAACTGAAATCATGCACTGGTTCTTAATTTGGACCTATATCTTTCTCAATAAGCATAATTTCGTCACAAGGAACACTGTGCGAGTAATAATTAAAATATTTAATTTTTCATAACTTACACTTTGTAGTAGGACACAAAAAGCCTAAACAAAAAACTCATTGATCATAAAAGCATAATTTTGGTATTTGATTTCTGGCCAACGAGAATTAATGTTTTATTTTATTTAGAATACCGTGTTTGTGCATTTGCGTTAAAACAGGGAATCATATTTGAGTTCATAATTCTAAATTTCCTAAACCATTAAGGTCTTTATCAATATTTTTACTAATGTATTTATTCAAATTGCTCTATTACAGCTCTGGAAGTCGAAAATTTTCTTTTTTCACATTGCTGCATGTTTTTATCGGAATTTCGTTTTTTTTTTTAGTATTTCTCTTAGTTTTTTGCATAGTGCAATATATTATTCAGGAATTAAATAGATATACTTGCATCCGAAGTAAATTGAATAATCTTTGTAAAAAAGTTAATACAAAGTTTAAAAATATATTCCAATCAACTTAAATGATAGCATTTTTCTATGTAAGAAAAGTGTTTATTCTAATTTTTCAATGAACGTTAAACATTTCTACCCCAGCAACACCAAATTATTCAGGTAGTAATCAAATAAAGAAACAAGTGGAATATCATAAAAACCAAATTTACAAAATAATTTTGTAGGACATCTTTAACACAGAACTTAATACTGCATAAACTAAGTTGCATTATCAGATAACCAATGTTCACAATAACCATATTAATACGTCAGTTATTATGAGAAATGGGTAAAAAATCTGTCGATACGGATGAAGACTTTCTAGCTTATGATGATATCTAAATACATGCAATCTGTCCGTCTAGAAACAGTATAGCAAATCCAAGGTATAGCGTTTGGAGGTATTTGATATGTCGTTCCTTTCCCTCTTGTGTTGTGGATGCTGTGAAGGTTCATGTAAAATTTATCAGTTACTTCAAATTTAGGAATCGATCAATACTGTTCAGTTGTTCCGAAGAACCTTTCAATTGCAATTGTACTTCCTGTGACGTTATAACGATGTTCTTAATTCAGGTAAAACATCTACAAAGTTCGTACCAATCATTTTGCCTCATGATTTACGTTATGTTCGCTGTTTTGCTTTTCACATCACTGATGCGAATTCAGTTGTTCATTCATGAACATACCGTCGTTTGTTACATATCGAATGCTATTCTACCGAAACGAAATTTATTATTGAAATACAAATTTGAAATCCTTTATTAGATTCTGTTTAAATTAGGTAAAACAAACGTTAGTTTACATTATGTCGGTAGTTTTGATTTGCTATCTAAATCATGCGATGTTTGAACAAGTCGTTAACTACGAAAATACTCAGAAATATCTAGGGCTATGTAAAAGGATAAATGTATGTAAACCAGGGCTCGAATTACCGGGGTGCACAGGTGCACTGTGCACATGAAAATAAAGTTGTGCACCTAATTTTTTCCCGCTAGGTGCACGCAGTTGCACCGTTAAAAAAAGGAGAGAACGTGTTTTAAGTTATTTTGATGTTTGTACGAAATAAATTAGTATCGACCTCTCTCGTTCTAAAGGAACGTAAGTCAAATTACTATATACACACTATGCGTAAACAAAATTGCTGGGCCGTAACGGGTTTATACAGGAGGAAAGTTTACTTCTCCCTCTGTCAACAGAACATCCCGATGATCGAAACATTTTCCAGAGGGAAACATTTGTTGAAGCGACTGTTGCGACAGCCGTGCGCCGGAGAAGGGAGAATATAGATCACGTGACCTCTCACGAATGTTAGGCATCCGGTATTTCTGTAAACACCTCGTGTTTCAATAAAGGGTAAAGTCGTAGGAATTTCTGAGAATTGTCTGGACACTGCATATCGTAAACAAATATTTTCATTATTTATCTTTAAATTCAAATTTTATCAGCTTAAAATATAGTATACTCGTTTATTTTTATGCGCTTTTTATTTTTTCGTTTTCTTGAAATTTGGTTTGTACCTAGTCTAACGGTTTAATAGCTAAAATCCTTTAACAAATGAATCAATTGGATGGATTATTCAAAATTTCTTAAAGATGCCACTGGTACCATCTATCTTGAAAAATAATGCGTTGCAGAAATATTTTCGTAAAGACGCGAATGCATGCAAAATCGTAATGACGACGGTTACAGACCAAAGCGATTCGCATCTGCTTGACATATACAAAAGAAAGGCATTGGTGGGAATTATGTAAATAAAATAGTAGCAGAACGGGATGATGACGAAGAAATAATTGTTGAGAAAGAAAAGACTAAAGTAATAGTTGAGAAAGAAGAGACTAAAGAAGTAGTTGTTGGTATACACAACTAATAAAGTAGTTAACATAACATTAATGCTCTTATATTACGTTTTTTTTTTTTTTAATGTGCTCCTAAAATATTAATCTGTGCACCTAATTTAAAACCTTTAGTGCACAGGGTGCACCTGTATTAAAAAATCTATTTCGAGGCCTGATGTAAACAAATAAACCTGACGGAATTCAAGGATTTCATTTTCGTTTCCCAAAGACTCGCAAAATACATATCGGAGTTGGCATAAAATATGGCTAATATCAAATATAACGTATTATGAATACCGGAATGATCATCAATGCTAAAAAAAAGACAATTTTTAACATTTTGTTTTAATTTTCATCGTAAATTCTTATTTGAGGTTCTAAGACTAGTAAATCGCCTTTGGTTGAACTCTAATAATTCTACTAAGCATTCAATATTATTCTCCAATATATAATGTATCATGAAAAGAGGAATGAGCGAGAGAATTTATCAATTAACCTAATCCTAAAGTAACATGGAATATGCTACTGCAGCTCAGTTAATTGAAATTATGGGATATTTTCCATGACTAACTACACAACAGGAAGCCTATCTTTCAATCACTTCAATCCATGCTGGATCAACAGCGTATTACTAATTGCAATCGCAACTTGCATACGTACCATCGAAATACAATACATTCTAATTCTGAATGATTTGATAGGACTGCAATTAACCGTCACAGCAAAGTGGAGATTTTGCTGTTAAGCCATGTGAAAGGATCTGATATAATGTTGATTTGTTCCTCTCTTTGTTAATTGAGCGGCCTAGTGGACTGTAGTGGTACTTGAACGCGAAATCAAGCCCGTTTGGAATAGGTCAAAACTGTGAGCTAAATGGAAGGGTGAGTGTTTATTACAAATTATGTGTCCTTATTTAAACCATTATTGCGAAATTTTCTCGATTTCGTAACTGTACAGATATTTATTTCCTCAATTATGTTTGGAAGTACAGTTGGACTCCAACTATCCGGATCAATTCGGACCAGGACCAAATCCGGATAATCGAATATCCGTATAGTTGGATAATTCACGAAAAAAGGTCATTTCTTAGTGAATAAACAAATTTTGCTTAGTATGTAATTCAATTTAATGACAATAGAAACAATTTTGTTTACATTTTATACGTACATACTGTATTAAAATAAACCATGGCTTGAAAATATCGGTCAAAGTCAGTTTTTTTATGTCTTTACTCGTAGACCAAGAGATAGATCACTTTTATTTTCCCCAAATTTACCATAAACTTTGTTATGTGCTTTATAATACCTATAACCCACAGTCTTCAGAAAGGTAATTCTTAAGTTTTTCAAGTGGTGGGGTCCGAGTAATTACGTCATCAATATAGCTGCTGCGTAAACGTAGTTCCTCAACAAAGTATCGTACAGCTTTGTGCTTTTTTTTAATTGCTCGGAATTAAATAACCATTATTTTACAAAATAACAATATAGTTCGTAAGTGTAATAGTTTTCCTGATATTTAACTCGCGAAACGTACATTTTAAGAATTTTTCTGTTTGATAGTGAATGGTTAAAGCCCAACAACTCTTAAACCGCTAAGAAAATTAAAAATAGGCAAGATTTAAAATGTTTGCTGACATTCTGGGGATTTTAAAAAGGCCATCACCATAGCTATGTGTGCATAACGATATAGTAAATGCCGGCTATTGTCTGACTTTTGAAGCCAAGAAATGCTTGACCAGCCCGCTGTGGTGGGGATCTTGAGAGTTAACATTGACCTCCCTGATATTATTAGCAATGTATTATAAATCACAAATAAAGACTAAATAACAAGCATATAAAATAACTATTGTTATGTATATTTCGTCTATTGTACTGTGTGTGTCTTCACAGTAGTTTTTATTGACCTCCAGAATATGTTTTTATTATAACTCTAACGTAATATTTATCTGCTAATTAACTAAGTCTAAAACTAATGCTAAATCTTATAATAGATGACAAATTGAAAAAAAATTATTTAAACAAAACCAATTTTAAATTACCACTTGCGATCTTGTTTAAGCATTTTTTTTTATGTATCGTTCTTATAACTCATCATCGGAGTCTGTGTCATTATCACTGCATTTTAAGTCAGCTTGATCCTCTGCAGAAGTATCGTCATTTTCAAGCGGAATAATACCATACGACATAGGTCCTTCATACCACTTTAACCATCGTCATATTGCTTTAGAAATGTTTGAAAGTGGCACCTATCTAGAGCAAGCGAAAAATAATATGAATTATTTTGCATTTGTTAAAATGTTTTCCCTTCAAAAATCCTGTAAGTGATCCACTAGCTAACATTTCACTTTCCACCAGGACTTGTTCCATACCTGAGGCATTGATCAAATATCCAATGACTCCAAACAAAGCTAGTTCAATATGGAAGGACCCAAAGGATACAAAAACGTTGTCAAAACGTGGTTTCTCTTGATTGTGAATAAAAATCTCTGGTTTTACCACAGCGAGGTCGTTATGACACATGGTCGATGTGAAACACATGGATCTCCACACTCGTGTGCAACTTTCTGATACGTTTTTAGTGTTTCCAGAACCGCATCGTTCCGGGTTGGAGGCAAACTTATATTTTCCATATAACCTACTTCCTACATAATGATCCATCCAGCCTACATCGAAGTGGTTTCTGATCACTCCACGGAAGTCATCCAGGTGAAATCTGTTATAAGAGCTTTTTCCCATATATTTGTGACAGGAAGTTTCAACACTGTGGAGCAAAGTGTATTGATCAGTTTAGACTTTTTATAGATATGGCTCTAGAGTTTTCAAGTCACATTAAAAAAAGCTGGACCTCGTCATAGAAGTGCTTGTAGTTCCTCTCTGTTCAGTGTTGCTAGTATCAATTACTAGATTTTCAGACAACAACTTGTTCTGAAAACAAATAGCAAACGTCTTAGTACCTTTACCTGAGAGTGTTTCCATATTAGAGTCGAAGTTATCCCAGGCGAGTAGCAAAACCTGGAATACCTTTTATATTCTCAGGTGCTATAATTGCTTTTTTCTGGAGTGAAACTGCAAGATCAGTCTTACTGCTTCGTTTCAATGACTTTATAAAACAAATTTGAAGCTTTTAGGTCAGGCCTCGAAATAGATTTTTTAATACAGGTGCACCTTGTGCACCTAAGTTTTTAAATTAGGTGCACTGCGTGCACCTAGTGGGAAAAAATTAGGTGCACAATTATATTTTCATGTGCACAGTGCACCTGTGCACCCGGGTATTTCGACCCTGTTTAAGGTAAATATATAAATTCTAGGCAACTAAACTAGGCAACTAATTCTAGGCAAGTAATTGAGGCTCGATAAATCGGGAGATCGGGGTGGCCAAGGGACTGGTCCACCACGCCCAATCCATCGAGTACCAACCGTGGCATTCAGGTAATTCCGTACATCAATGCTGAAGTGTGCTGGCGCCCCATCGTGCTGAAACCACATGCGGTTACGAATGGCGATCGGAACATCATGCAGCAGTTGTGGTAACACTTCTTTCAGAAAAATAAGATAGCTTCCGCCAGTGAGCCGCGTGCGTAGTAAGTATGGGCCAATCAAAAAGTCGTTCACAATACCAGCCCACACATTAATACTGAAACGTTGTTGAAACGCATGTCGACGCGTTGCATGTGGATTATCGGTTGCCCACACATGGGAATTGTGCGCATTAAAGACACCCTCGCGTGAAAATGTCGCTTCATCTGTAAATAGCACATAATCTACGAAATCCGGCTGCAACGCACATTGCTGCATCACCCACAGGCAGAAGTTCACGCGTTGAGGATAATCTGCCGGATTCAATGCTTGTACTTTCTGAAAATGGAAGGGGTGTAAGCGATTTTCGTTTAACACTCTGCATACAGTATGATGACTCACACCTACGTCATGCGCAACAGTTCTTGTGCTTGACTCGGGTCTATCAGCCACAATGTTCAAGATGCTTTCTTCCAGCCTTGGAGCGCGTACAGCTCTTACTCGACCACCGCCATGTCTGTTGACGTCGACACCTGTATACAGGGTGGTCCCGAATTCATGGTACAAACTTTAATGGTAGGTACAGGACATTGTAACAATGATTTATTGTATAGGAATGTATAGTCGCAAGTGACGCGGTGAGGCGTAAACAGGGGAAATAAAAGGAAAGAGAAATGGAGTGATCGGTTGGTATCATTGCCGGTAGAGGGCAGTAGATGTCTAGCCGCTGTTGAACATGATGCATCGCAGTAGGGAAAAGCGCCATTCACAATTGTGCTGCCGTAGACGATGGGTGACTTTACGTATGCAGAAAAAGCAGACATGCATTACATGTACGGCCGTGCAAATGGTAACGGCAGAGCTGCGTTACGAATGTATCGCGCGGAGTATCCTGATCGACGAATGCCGGATCATAGAATTTTTCAACGGTTACATCGTCAACTTTGTGAAACAGGTGCGTTCGACGTCAACAGACATGGCGCTGGTCGAGTAAGAGCTGTACGCACTCCAAGGCTGGAAGAAAGCATCTTGAACATTGTGGCTGATAGACCCGAGTCAAGCACAAGAACTGTTGCGCGTGACGTAGGTGTGAGTCATCAGACTGTATGCAGAGTGTTAAGGTATACGTATACGTTTATTTGTCGATTTTCAGTCAAATAACTGATTTTTTTATTTTGATGCAGAAATACAGTTTGAACTTTTAGCTTTCTAAATCACTTTAAATTTTGTCTCTAGGTCAATTAGAACGCCAGTTATGACGTTTTTAGAAATGCATGTCAGCTATATTTTAAACCGGAAGTTGCCTTCTGCATACTGGAAATTCTTTCTCACTTTCGTAACTTGTCAAAAAAACACCTATAAATATTTTTTTAATGCTTCAAAATATGCCAAAACATTTATTTTAGCATTTTGAGATGTTTTCAAATTAATATTTTAAAATTAAAGCGTCTGGCAATGACACAAAACGCCAATGAATGTTTTAACGCTTCCATATGGCAGAGGGTATCTAAAAATGTGTTTGCGGTGTTGAAAACAGTACGTTTGGGTGCATTTGACGCAGTAATTCAATTTAATGATGGGTATCGTGGTTGCCTCAAAGTGCTAGAACAACTTGGGTTTGAAAGTTTGGGACGATACACCGAGAAACGTTGCATTTACTTAGACAAACTCCGCGTGAACGAATCTGTACGACACTCTACCCCTATGGCAAAACGGCGAAGAAATATTCTGAAAGCTACCAGAAAGAAAGAATCTACACAATCTGAAAAGACAGAAGGTGTCTCTTACCAATCAGGTGGATTTTAACTAGGTATTAAACAGTTTTTTAAAGGAATTCTGTGATTATATTACATTTTCGGCTTTTTCTCAAAACCACTATTTTCAAATATGTTACTTTCCATTTTACACAATATATCCAAAAGTTTTCATTCAATTGCTTAGAAACTTTCTGTGTATGTTTGTAACTAAAAATTGTAAGTGTTGAACTATTATTGTGAAATTAGATTGGTAATTTAAGATTTTCTGGGATTTTAAAGTATGAAATTGACAGGGTTTTTTAATTTTTTGAACAATTGTGGGAATTTTGAAACACGTAGGCACATATCTTCACCAAATTTAAAGATAATGCTTAGATAATCTTCCAAGTCCAGCAATACTGTCCTTCAAGTGTTTTTAAGTGTCATTTTTTGGAAAACAGTATTTTGTTTTTGTAATTTCACGTTAAGCGTAACTATCACTTTTTGAGCTTTTTTTGACAGTTTTATGCCATTAATTCAAAATATTAAGAAAAATTTTGTCTTCTGTTGTGTTACACTGTTGGTATAACTTATAATAAAATGAAAAACACAAAAAAAATTGGGAAAATATAATTATTTTGAAAATTGGTCTCCGAACGTATACGTATACCTTAAACGAAAATCGCTTACACCCCTTCCATTTTCAGAAAGTACAAGCATTGAATCCGGCAGATTATCCTCGCCGCGTGAACTTCTGCCTGTGGGTGATGCAGCAATGTGCGTTGCAGCCGGATTTCGTAGATTATGTGCTATTTACAGATGAAGCGACATTTTCACGCGAGGGTGTCTTTAATGCGCACAATTCCCATGTGTGGGCAACCGATAATCCACATGCAACGCGTCGACATGCGTTTCAACAACGTTTCAGTATTAATGTGTGGGCTGGTATTGTGAACGACTTTTTGATTGGCCCATATTTACTATCCACGCGGCTCACTGGCGGAAGCTATCTTATTTTTCTGAAAGAAGTGTTACCACAACTGCTGCATGATGTTCCGATCGCCATTCGTAACCGCATGTGGTTTCAGCACGATGGGGCGCCAGCACACTTCAGCATTGATGTACGGAATTACCTGAATGCCACGTTTGGTACTCGATGGATTGGGCGTGGTGGACCAGTCCCTTGGCCACCCCGATCTCCCGATTTATCGAGCCTCGATTACTTTTTATGAGGACATCTAAAGCATCTTGTTTATGAGACTCCAGTTGACTCAGATGAGGATCTCGTCGCTCGCTTATCTGTAGCTGCTGCAGGTGTGCGTGAAATACCAGGCATCTTTGAACGTGTACGCCAATCGCTCCACCGACGCTGTCAAGCATGTATCGATACTGGTGGACGCAATTTTGAACAATTATCGTAAACATGACACTTGTCAACAACGCTTTCAATAAAATCTTTGTTTTTCCTTTCGGCCGTTATTTCCCCTGTTTTCGCCTCACCGCGTCACTTGCGACTATACATTCCTATACAATAAATCATTGTTACAATGTCCTGTACCTACCATTAAAGTTTGTACCATGAATTCGGGACCACCCTGTATATATATATATATATATATATATATATATATATATATATATATATATATATATATATATATATATATATATATGTGTGTGTGTGTATTAAACATGCATTTATCAGTACAAAATTAAAATTTTTAAGCAGATTATTACCATTATCAAGATTAAAATTTCTAAGCAGATTATTACCATTATCAAGATAAAAATTTCTTACTGTAATATTTTCCTTATAATATGCAACATAACGCATTCGGTAAAACGTATTAATATTAAAATGCAACAATTTTAAATTTTCTTCGAATCCAAAAAAGTTAAAATATATATTAGATACAATAGCCACCTCTCCTTTATCTTAAATTTAGAAGTACAATGCTTTCCCAGTACCACTATTCATCTAAATACACATGAATAGACATATCAAATATGAAAATAATATTGGCGTATAACATTTTCACATCTGACAGATTTAATCGTCAACGATGTATGGCAAACAATGCTTACAAATAGACTATTTAAACGGTAGTATGAAATATAGTAAAGTAAAGCTTACTTTTTAACCTGCAATAAATAATGTAAAAAGAATAAATTCGAACTTTTAAGGAGGGGCCGGGACACAGTTTTCAATTTTTTTTTGTTGCTAACAATGATATTCAATTTTTAATGAAGACATAGCACCTAATTTACAAATAGAAACTGATAAACAATTAACTTAATATCAGTTCAAAAAATTTAAAATTTTTCAAAAAAGTGACTGTGTTTACTTTTGATATAACTTGAGAAATTATTCATGAAAAGAAACAATATTTACTTTTTCTAAAAGCAGATATTATATTTAAAAATTTGTCTTTACAGTTTTTTAATACATGCACATAAAAAAATATTAAAATTTTTTTAATTAAAAACGAGCATTTTTTAAATTTATAGTTCATAAAAACACTTATATTTTATAAATTATAAATAATTTTTAAAATTACTGAAGACGAATCACTTAAATAGGTATGAAGAATATACATATCAAATTTCATGCAATTATCTTGAATAGATTTTGATTTATATCATTTTAAAATTGGGAAAAGTGTGAAAAATCACCTTAAAGTTTCATTTATGAAAATCAGTTATAAAAGTGAAATTTTAGTACCTGATGGATTTTTCACTCCGAGTACGTAAGTAACTCCGTTAATGTCTTCAGACCTTTGATGAAGGGTTTTTTTTGGCTAATAGTACCTTTCTACGGTACAATTTGTATGCAATTGTACTTTTTTTAGCAGTTTTTTGGATAAGTCGACCTATTTTTCGTATGAAAACTTTGACAGCTTCAAAACGTTCTTTTGTTTATAACTTCGGTTCTACTCAAGATATCATCATACAATTGGTGTCAAACAAAAGAGAATTAAATTTCAAATGTTTTGAGAATATAAAACAAAAAAGGACTTTTTGAAGGTTTTTTGTGTTTCAGCCCCCCTTAAAAAGAGAAACAAAAAACAGTGGGAAAGTGAAACTAAACTAGCTATGGACAGACTTCAGCTATGGTACAAACCAGGGTGTATATAAGGGGACAAACGTATTTAAAGTAATAGGATAGATTTGGAAAATCAGCGGGATAATTACACCGTATTTGTGAGGATAAATCATTTGACGTTCCTAGTATGTTTTTCGATGCTTATAAAGTACAACTTTGTTGATTAACTTCAGTGACTATAATGGTTTTTATTTGGTCTTCAAATGTACTAATCATTAGTACAGCTCTTAGATGGAATTCTCCTTTTTAAGCTATTTGTTAAGAATGAGTTACATCTTTGTACCTGTGTGATAATAAATTCACGCAGCCGATGTTTGAACTGCTAAACAAAACGGTCTTATACCTTCCATTTTAGACTGAAATAATTAAGAGCATCGGGCATTGCGCACCAAAAATCACTGCTCGGAGGGCTTGAGAGACATTTCCTCTTGAAAATGTTATTTCTCTATTCAAACACTTATCTAGATAGCATGTGATCTTCTGTATAATTTATGCTTACTACATTAAGATTTAGCATTAGTTAATTAGAAGGTAAATATTACATTAGAGTAATTATTAAAACATATTTTAAGTCCATAGTTACTACTATGAATACACATATAGTATAATAGACAAGATATACATAAATATTTGTTATTTTATTTGTTGGTTATTTAGTGTTTGTTTGTGTTTATAGTACATTACAAGTCCATACTAATACGTCAGAGAGGTCAGGTATTAACTCTCAAGATCCACGCAACAGCGGATTCTTCAAGCAGTTCTTGGCTTCAAGAGTCAGACAATAACCGGCATTTACTATCTCGTTATGCATCCATAGCCATGTTTATGGCATTTTATAAATCTCCACAATCCTAGCAAACCTTTTAAATATTGCCTATTTTTTATTTTTTTAATGGTATAATAGAGTTGTTGGGCTTTAAAAATTCACTATGAAACAGAAAAACTCGTAAAATGTACGTTTCGGGCTAAATATCAGGAAAACTATTACACTTAAGAACTATATTGTTATTACATAAAACACACAATATATATTTAATTACGAGTACTTAAAAAAACAACGATCTAAGACGCTTCGTTGAGGAGCTAGGTTCGTTTAAGTAAAGTGTCACACGTTTGCGCTGCAGTCATACGGAGGACGTCATTACTCGGTCCCACACTAGGGATGCGACTTCGATAGCAACACATCGATGTTTTGTAACATCGATGTTCATAATTAAAACAATGATGTTGATAATACATCGCCCCAAAACCATCGATGTTTTTAAAATTCATTGTATTAAAACTTTTTTCCCCATTTCTTAAAATTGGTTTAGCAACTAGTGATGCGACATCGACAGCAAAACATCGATGTTCAAAATTAAAACATCGATATTGATAATACATCGCTCCCAAACCATCGATGTTTTTAAAATTCAGTGTATTTGAACTTTTTTCCTCATTTCTTAAAACTGGTTTAGCAACTATTGATGCGACATCGACAGCAAACCATCGATGTTTTTAAAATTCAGTGTATTTAAACTTGTTTCCCCATTTCGTAAAACTAGTTTAGCAACTAGTGATGCGACATCGGTTCCAATATATCGATGTTTTTTTCTAAAACATCACTGTTTAGAAAACATCGACATCGATGTCGCATCCCTACTTTTCAGACCCTTCATCCTTGGTCACTTGGGTCTAAAATTATGTTCAATTTGCTGATTATGAAAATTATGCTACTTGGTCATCTTTTAAATTTTTATAACGGTACCTTTTTCATTTAAAAATAAAACATCGACAACGTAAAAACATCGACAAACATAAACATCGATGTTACCAAAACATCAAACCCATACATCGATGTTTTTTTTAAAAACATCGATGTTTTGAAAACATCAACATCGATGTTGCATCCCTATCCCACACCACTCGAAAACCTTAAGAAAGGCCTTTCTGAATATTGTAGGTTATGGGTATTCTGAAACACAATACCAAGTTTATGGTAAATTAGGGTAAATAAAACGTGTGCTATCTCTTTGTCTATCGGGCCAACCAAGTCTGGCATGCGCTTGACGGTGAGTATCTATAAATGGTAGCACTCAGGCTGCCTCTCCATGATGTGTCAAGGTACTCAAAACCTTGCTAGCTGACCGTCCAGCGCCTGGTTGAGTAGCAATGTCGTCATCTTCCGGTCATAAACGAGTTCTTCTCACACATTTTGAATGAATTCATCGTCACTGAGAATTCGTAGATTCACACACCACAACCACTCGTCTATGTCTTCTGTACTTCACTCGGAACATACACATACACAACCAGGAATTTTCTAACATCCTTAACTGACACTTCGTGCTCTTCGTTTTTATAATTCATCGGTAAGAAACCTTTTAATGCGGAATTTGCAGATTTCAATTTTTTTTCTCAAAGCGATCCGGATGATTGGCGATTTGAGGTATTTAGAGGTATTTCATCATAGAGGTATCTCATAAAGATAGCTCATCATAAAGGTATCTCATAGATGTATCTCGTCATAGAGGTTACTCATCATAGAAGTATCTAATAGAGGTATTTGTTATAGAGATATTTCGTCATAAAGGTACCTCGTCATAGAAGTATCTGATCATAGAGATAACTCGTCATAGATGTATCTCATCAGAGATCTATCTAATCAGAGATGTATCTCGTCAGACATGTATCTTGTCATAGAAGTACCTCTATGACGGTACCATATAGGTACCTCGTCATAGAGGTATCTCATAGAGATATCTCATCATAAAGGTATCTCATAGATGTATCTCGTCATAGAGGTTACTCATCATAGAAGTATCTCATAGAGGTATTTGTTATAGAGATATTTCGTCATAAAGGTACCTCGTCATAGAAGTATCTGGTCATAGAGATAACTCGTCATAGATGTATATCGTCATAGATGTATCTCATCAGAGATCTATCTAATCAGAGATGTATCTCGTCAGACATGTATCTTGTCATAGAAGTACCTCTATGACGGTACCATATAGGTACCTCGTCATAGAGGTATCTCATAGAGATATCTCATCATAAAGGTATCTCATAGATGTATCTCGTCATAGAGGTTACTCATCATAGAAGTATCTAATAGAGGTATTTGTTATAGAGATATTTCGTCATAAAGGTACCTCGTCATAGAAGTATCTGATCATAGAGATAACTCGTCATAGATGTATATCGTCATAGATGTATCTCATCAGAGATCTATCTAATCAGAGATGTATCTCGTCAGACATGTATCTTGTCATAGAAGTACCTCTATGACGGTACCATATAGGTACCTCGTCATAGAGGTATCTCATAGAGATATCTCATCATAAAGGTATCTCATAGATGTATCTCGTCATAGAGGTTACTCGTCATAGAAGTATCTAATAGAGGTATTTGTTATAGAGATATTTCGTCATAAAGGTACCTCGTCATAGAAGTATCTGGTCATAGTGATAACTCGTCATAGAGGTATATCGCCATAGATGTATCTCATCAGAGATCTATCTAATCAGGGATGTATCTCGTCAGACACGTATCTTGTCATAGAAGTACCTCTATGACGGTACCATATAGGTACCTCGTCATAGAGGTATCTCGTCATTACGAAGAAAACAGATCATATATTCATCTCACCCCATATAATCGACGTTTTTTTTGTCTCGACCGAGTTTTGAACCCTCAGCCTTCCTGTTGCTAATCCGGTACGCTTCCAAGTAGGCTACTACGATACTGTTCCTCTTCAAATAGACTCAAAACTATTTGTAGAAAAATTGTACTCAATCGTCGAAAATTTATAAACGAATAAATATAAATGTAGGTTCTGACTTTTACCTCAAAATCCAACAAATAAAGAGATGTATTACATAAACTTTTAAGCTATAAACTTTTTATCTTCAGACTTGTCACAATCAGTTATTTTAAGCTAGACCAAAATTCTTTTTACAAATTATTGTTTATTTAGAAAACGGTCTTACACTGCCATGATTCAGATAGTTAGAATTCACTACACGAGATAAAGCCCATCCAATACAGAACTGATTTATTTTATGTCTACGGCAGGGGATACGTTTATTTAGTTTATTTAGCAGATAACATTTCCAGACCATTGCTCAAAAATGATTTATATCTATCATATTGTATGTGAGAGAAAAACTTTAAATATGATTTCTGACTATTTACTTCATACATGTTATGAAATAGTTTTTTAATTTCATATCGATACGGTATTCTACTGAAGGGTCATTTAAAATTATTTTAAATGCGTTTTTCTGCCTTTTAATATACTTGGTGTCTATAAAGTCTCTTTAAAATTTCCATAAATTATTAAAAGCAAATGAAAAGACAGATAAGTGTAAATTATTAGAAAATGAGACGTATCAATATAATGTTTGCCTCAATTAATAAACCTCTACATAGGCCATATTTGCTACACGAAGCACATCAAGACGGTACTCCATTTCTTGCAATCATCAATGTAGACAATAGCAACGGGATACACAATATCTTTAACATAATCCCATAGAAGATATCGAGGGGTGTGATATCTGGTGAATGGGGTGGCCAGGAAATTGGGCCACCCCTTCCAATCCACCAGTCTGAAATGTTTTATTTAGGAACACACGAGTGTGTAGTACCCAATAAGGTGGTGCATCGAACAAAGGTTCGAGACTTCACAAATCTAAAGAAGATGATCACTGATGCCATTGCCACCATTGATGAAGGTATGCTACAGTGAACATTTCACGAAATCTAGTATAGTCTTTATGTGCTTCCTGCTACTAATGGGGCCCATATAGAGCTGTATTAAATGAGGCAAAAAAAACGTAAATATTCTTGTCTATTTTCCAATAATTTATCAGCTACTAATATTATAATATATCGCTACAACATACCCTCATCAATGGTGGTAATGTCATCAGTGATCATCTGCTTTAGATTAGTATGTGGCGTACCTTTGTTCGATAAAACACCACATTGGGGACTGCATTGTTGTGGGTTCCTAATTGAAACATTTCCAGACCGGTGGATCAGGCGATCGACTTTATTCTACGAGGTTATGTTAAATATATCGTGTAAGTCATCGCCATTGCCACCATTGATGATGGTGGGTCAGCTAACATGACAAGAAATCGAGCACCATCTTGATGTGTTTCGTGCAACTAATGATGCCCATATAGTGGTGTATTAAATAGTGGTGTAAAAAAAAAGAACTTAAATATTCAGGTCTAAATTACGTAACAATTTCCACTTATCTGTCTTTTTACTGAATTTGTAACAAACTTTTGAAATTGTAAGGATAATTTATGGATTACACTATATAATTTTTAACAAAACAAATGTTTGCAAGACAAAATTATAATATTATTAAAAGCATATTTCAATGTTATAATACAAATCCTAGTGCAGATAACTTAATAGATACACACTACCCTACAATAATGGACAAGACGCCAGCGGATTTGCTTAATATCCGACCACTTATTGGGGGTGGTTTTCGTGGTATGGCCTAGGACCATTGCATGTTGTTCATGGTAACTTGAACGCCGACGCCTATATAAGCGTTTTGGACAGTCAGGTTCTTCCTACGCTCCTGCATTTTATTGAATGGACGAATGTTACTTCCAGTATGACAATGCTCCATGGCTTGTTGCAGCCTCTGTGAAGTAGTGGTATCAAGACATGGATGTTAAACGTCTTCCCTGGCCTGCTCAAAGCCCCGACCCAAACCCCATAGAATATTTGTGGGATGAGTTAGTGACGCTTACTGACCAGGGAACCACGTCCGAAATCTACAGATGAGCTGGCGACATTATTTCAGCAGGAATGGGCACAAATAACCATAGCTGTGGATCCAAACCTTGTTGAAAGTATGCCCATAAGGGTTGCTTGTGTAATTGCAGTACGTGGGGGACCATCGCCCTATTAAAAATGCATTATTTCCCTTATACCATCACATCTTGCTGTTCGGTTCATTATTGTAGGGTAGTATATAGACATGTAGAAAATTTAATATTTAATGAATTTATTAAGGAATACACAACGGTTAATTAGCAACTGTCCTGTATCAAACCCGAATCAAAGGCACTGGAAACATACTTTTACAGTGTAATATGAATCTATATAAATCTTGCATTACAAATTAGTTTGAAGTCACCTTACCTTGATCTTATGAATTCATTTGAAAATTTATTCGAATTAGTTTTAAAAACTAATTGGTCAGTATTGCTATAAAATTTATTTTAAATTATTTTTATGATTTCAATGTTTTGTATTTTAAGTTAACTGTACTAAACATGAGATTTATATTGATAACACTTTTATATCAGATGTAATTGGAATAATTTGTTAGAAAGTAAACACACACACATCGATTCTCTTCAAGAAATTAAAGGAAACGTTATACAAGGTACATACTCATGATTTTAATTGTATATATTTTTACTGTAGAAGTAGCAATAAAAAGTTCTTTTACGCAGACTTCAACTTCAATGTTTTGTTGAAAATTTGTTTGCAAAGTACTTTGTTTCTACTGCAGAAACATAAGATAATCTCAAAGAATAACAATATTCGAACATCAACACAGAACTAATGCGATTGTATGTAGACTTAAAATTTTATTCTTTTTCTAAGATACCATGATTTAAATTATTATTATTTATCTGATATACCATCATCTCAATTATTATTCTTTTATCTCAGATACAATTGAAATAATTTGTTAGAAAGTAAACACCAGTTCACGTCAAGCAATTAAAAGAAAAGTAGTACAAGGTACAAACCCATGATTTTAAAGGTAGATAGTTTTATGTGGAAGCTGCAATAAAACTTTCTTTTTTTACGCAGTCTTCAAATTTATTGTTTTGTTGAAAATGTTGTTGAAGTACTTTATCTCCACTGCAGGAACATAAATAGGCTTTTTAGAAAGATAATCTCAAGGAATAAACAACTGTCGAACATCAAACCAAAACTAATGCGATTGTATGTATAGTTAAAATTTTATTATTTATCTGATATAGCATTACCTCAATTATTATTGTTTTATCTGATGCAATTGAAATAATTTGATAGGTAATCTCAGAGAATTAACAATTTTCGAACAACAACACTGAACTAATGCGATTGTATGTTGACTTAATATTTTATTTTTCGAGGACATTCAAGTTATCCCACAAAACATCTCAACATGAGATTTTAAAAAACTCAAGAGTTTATGCCACCCAGTTGTATCTGATGCAAAGTGTATGAGCGCATTTTATCCATTAGCATTTAAGTTTAAATCCTAGTCAAATTAATCTGGATTGAAGTGTCCATGTTACTAAAGCTGATCATAAAACCGGCCAATTGCACCAATGCATGCAAGTTCCAATAATGGGTAAATGATCATGGATACTTCTGGCAATGGATTATGGAAATTTCCATTTGAACGCTTTAAAGTTTAAGGTAGCATGTACAAATTTCGCCTTTACGATAGCTCGCACTACGAAAATCTAAGTGTCATTTAAAGATTGAATCTTCTAAACTTTAAATTATGCATGCTTAAGACAAAGCGTGATAAAAATAAATTCAGATATTTTTTCAACGCGATATATTACTTGTTCTTTCTCGTCGTTGCAAAATTCTTCAAAAGACAGTCGTAGACAGGAAGACTGGAGCACATTAAATCTTTCTAGGCGTCACTTTGACGTGGTGTGCAAATTTGGAATTCGGAAGAAAGCTCAGGTGTTCATATCGAGTGTGGTAAATGTTATGAGGTTTTTCTCAGATCTTTCACTCCGGGACTGTGCCGTTACTTATAACCGGTTTGGTCTGTGTTGCTCCAGTGATACTTTAAATAACAATCTGCATACCTTTGTCGTCCATTTCATTTTCCCAATTCTGCAGAGCACTCTAGTTCAACTATGTTTCAAAGACAGGAACTCAGCTGTTTAAAGAATCAAAAACCCAAGCAGATGATCCCTTCTCAAATAGCACAATCACGCTCCATCGTTTCAACCGAATCGAAACCTCAACTTTTATGTTTCTACATAACATTAAAGCTACGTCTCAAATATACCATAACACGGATATAAGAGCACTCGAAAATTCCAGTCTTGTATCTCTTGTCAAACTACAGTAGAGTTATTTATTTGTTAAGTTATAAATCCTGATGTTAAAAACCCTTTTGTAGACAAAACGGACTATATAGTATCAGACTAATATAATGGTGTGCTAATGAGGTATGGATGATTATGGAAACCTCAGAGTTTCCATTGGATGATTTTAATACTGTGGATCATTATATTATAGTAGTTTGTCCTTAATAAAACCATATTCGCTTGGGATATTGGAGTATCCATTTAACTATTTTAATTTTTAAGTATCTTTGCGGTTATTGGACGATATATTTTGTCTATCAAAATCTCGCTGTCTCTCGTCTTCATAAGATAATGACTGGATCGTGATTTCATTTTCCTTAAAGGATTTGGCAATATCTTAATGACTAGATATCTGGGCATTATCAAAACTGGTCGGATCTAAATGAATAATATATGTTATTCGCAGCACTTGCCGAGTTTGCGTTTGGGTTTAATTGAATGTTTGAGTTTTCCGGCCCAAAAGCAAAATGTCAGATCTCGAGGACGAGATACTTCGTCATTAGCGAAACTGTTAACCTCTAAATGGAGAGGATATGTCGTCGATAGAACTTGGAGAGTTAACGTTTGGATTCATTGGATGTCTGCGTTTGATGGTCCAAAAGCTAAATGTCAGATCTCGAGGACGAGATACTTCGTCATTAGCAAAACTGTTAACCTCTAAATGGAGAAGATATGTCGTCGACAGAACTTGGAGAGGTAACGTTTGGATTCATTGGATGTCTGCATTTGATGGTCCAAAAGCAAAATGTCAGATCTCGAGGGCGAGATACTTCGTCATTAGCAAAAGTGGTCATACCTTGATGGACGAGATGAGTAGATGGAGGGAATTGGAGGAATGGATGGATGTAATTGGAGGATGGATGGAATTGGAGGGCTAAACGTTTTAATCCTTTATGCTTTCAAGACAATAGGTTCTGATATTAGTTTAGAAAATTGAATTTTCCCAATATGATGTTAAGAATTCGTTATATGGTTTTTAAATGGCGTACTTTTTCAAAAGTTTAAAACACAAAACGTATTTTCAGAACTTTACTTCATATAAAGGAATAATTATTTATGAAGAGCGAAACACTAAGGAAGACAAATAAACTCCCAAGTAGTAAACACAAAATGCCCTTTCGATTACCCACCCAGACTTCAAGAAACCTTCATCTTACATTTTCGTAGAACAATAAATTTAACACCTCAAAAATACCACATCGAGAATAAAACTCACAAGTTACAACCGAGTCGTAAATCTGGCTCTAAGTATTCTTAGAAGAGTTCAACAGCTAACTCATTTTAGTTAAATCCAAGTTTAATTAGCCCAAAACGGATTTTACATATAATCACCAACAAATTAAATGGAGTACACATCAGAATGTATAGATTCCTACAGAAGCTTCAGTTTTTATAGGAAAATTTTTATTCTGGAAGATATAATTCAGTAGTTGGTCATTAATGAGCGTTCTTATTTGGAATATCTGAGTATCATTCAAGTAAGAGCTTTAAGCATTTCATATTTCAAGCAGTAAGTGATCATACCAAATCAGAAAGTATCAGGAATTATTCCCATGAAGCTCACAAATACATTAGATGTGCCTTTAGATGGTACACGAAAACGTCTCTGTACGATAAGGTTTCACACTGAGGAAAACATTTATAACCACCAAACCCTCTCAATAAAACCATTCCTCAACACTAAACACGTACCGTCATTCTGAGCCACCACCACTTCCGGAAAATAAAAAAATTCAGCCTCATTTTTCGAAAACAATAAATTTGGCCCCCTAAAATTACAGTGACATGAGAGTAAAACCCCTCCCGAATTTCAATCAAGTCATATTTTAGCCACGAAAGGTCTTCAGTACAGCACACTGATGATGATTCATTTCCAATTTACACACCCTGGTTTAATAAATACTCATATAGATAAAACTGACAGTGGAATGGCAATCTAATCCTATAGAGAAATTATTATGTGTGCACGATAGCATTGATTTCTGAGTTTTCATTTGAATGTATTATATCTGTGAATCGCTGATACATTACTCCATTATAAATAACCATTCTCAATCAAAATATCTGAGTAACATTGAAATATTTAAATAACAATCTTTAAGCAGTGTAGTAATATTAAATATACATATGAACTCAAAAAGGGTACATATATTGTCTACAGTTAAGTAAAAATGCTTTATACGAAGCAATTTTAAGCACGTATTTTAAGCAATTTATACTCATACCAATTCAGAAAGAGTTCGTATGTCCTAATGAAGATCACAATACATAAGATGATCCTTGATATAGCTCTTCTTTTCGAAGTTTCTTAAACGAAAACTTTGCACATGTATGATTCACATACATGAACACAGATTTAAGAAGAACAAAATCTCCAAGAAGAAACACATCCCAAACACTAAACACGCAACGCCATTCCGATCACATCCAGACCTCGAAAAAATCCTCAACTTTTATTTTACTAGAACAATAAAGTTAACCCCACAAAAACACCGTAACACAAGAATAAAACCCCTCACGAGTTTCAAGCAAGTCGTATCTGTGGCCCAAAAGTTCTGCAGAGCACTTCGAAACACAAAACGGGATCAAAGCGGATTTAATAAAGTCCAGCTTCATGTGGGGAAGAAAGGGAGTAAAGTTCTCTTCTGGAAATTACTTTGATTGCCAATGTCGTCTGGAAAGAGTTATGGCTCTGGGGTGGTTCCAAGACCTTGACGCTACCACGAAGAGATTAATGTTGGTCTTTCATAGAGCATCCACCAAAGTCACAAGCTGTAGATACTTTTGTCATCTTTTCTTTCTTCAACCGTGACATGAAATCTAAAACCTTCAGCTGATCACTCTTTTAAGAAGATTGGTTGGTTTTGTTGGTGATGTAGAATCTGATTATAGAGAATGACTAAAGGGATGAAAATTCGTATATATATATATATATATATTTATTTATATGTAATAGTCGAGTTCACACAGTTTCGGTAAACTTAATATTTAATTAATGATTGAGGTGCAGCGGATGATATTTACAGGTGAGTGTTCATATGGCGAGTACACAATAGCAATGCCCGTCTGACATGTCTAGCCACAAACAGTTATAACTGTGAGCACGTAGTGCTCATTCAAGGCCTTTCCGAACATTAGAGGAATGTCCTTCCTCTTTTTTGTTTGACTTGCTTCTCTTCGTTCGTTGCTCGAGCAGCCCATAGGAGATAGATGGCGCTGGTGATGAGGAGTGGGGGATTTGCAGTTTCATTCCTATATATGTATATATATATATAAATATAAAGATGGCGAAAGGTGTTAAAATAAATTTTTATTCTACACAAAATGTAAGTCATTATATATTTTGATAATGAACCAAATTTCTGATCATAAAAAGGACCATAAGGATTCAATTTAAAACTGTATGTGTGTTGGAGAAACGGGAATTTTTAACAAGACTTAGTTGATCTTGGAATAATATCACACTAAGTAATTTTGAAAAATTGAAATTTTATGTCTTATGAGAAAGAAAGTCAAGGTTGCTTACACTATTTATTGAAGCTGTTCTTACGCAACTTATATGCATGTGAATCGTTCGTTGAAAGTGTATTTCTTTTTGTAAAAGGGCTGTAAAATCAACCTTCTGTTTATTAAAAAATTGTTATCGATTGGGTTTGATTTGTCTACTCTGATGACATGTATTTCAAACAAAATCTCTGTTATTCCACATGTCACTGAATGGAATTTTCAGGAAAAGTGCATTTGCTTCATATTAAATTAGTAACGAATGCTGTAACAATTTAATTTACTATCTTCTCATATTGATGATGAAATTCGAAAATATCGCTTACTAGATGAAAGAATGGCACAATGAAAACATATTCATAGGAAAAGTAAGTGCAAGACAATCCACCGAAAATTCGCCATTTTTACTGAAATTGAATGCACGGGAATATTCGTAGTCACTCTAAAACTTAAAATCAACTTCAGCAGAAGTGTGACGAATATGAAATGGATAATATCGTTGGATACAGCATATATGCATATTTCTGTCCGAAGTAAATTGTAAAAGCGACGGAGAAGTTAAATTGGTATTAAATTTTTTCCCCCGTACACTTAAATGATGCTAACATTCTTTTATGAAAAATAATTGATGATGACTTTTCAATCAACATATTATTAATTCAACCCGAGCAAAGCCGGGTATTTCTGCTAGTATATATATATATATATATATATATATATATATATATATATATATATATATATATATATATATATATATATATATATATATATATATATATATATATATATATATACGAGTTTACTGTAAAAACTCTTTTTTTGATAAGAGTATTTAAGTAATAGAAATTACTAAAAAAATTGTTATGAAACTTATGTTGTATTTTGTACTTAAAATTCAATTATCTCAAAATCTGTTTGTTTGCAATTTTGCTAAAGTTCAAAGTAATATGGCTTTTTGATGCATAACACTTAGAGTTAAACTGTTTAGACTTTTTAGATCTTGAATAATTGTTTAATGGACACAAGGAGAGCTTTCTTGAATAAATAGTTTAGAAAATCTATCTATAAAAATTAAGAAGCATGAAAAATCGGAAATTTGTTTTAGAAATTTAACATATATTGAGTAAAATATTAAAAAAAATAAAAACTCGTAATTAGTACTCGAATAAGAAAATATATCTCTAGGTATTCTACTTACACTATAGCGATGTTGTAAAAACTTATTTTATACAAAAATATTGAAATTTGACAGAGGAGTATGGCTTATAAAAAGTGTGTATATAGGCTTAAAAAACATATTAAAATCGTATGATATAAAATATATTTACAAATAAAAACAAATTTTTTTTATTGATTATTACTTGAAAATATGTGCTTATTATCACTAAAACTGTGTTACATAAAATGAATTATAATAATTTTTGGATTTTCTTTACTGGTTTCCCTTAAAACAATTAGCATTTTGAGAAATAAATTACATATGCTTAATGAGTATAATTGATGAATTGATATAGCCTATGTCAGGTACAAAGCTCACTGAAATTCCAACGCTACTACAAAACTATTTATAAATATTTTCATTTACAAATGGTATTAATATCATATTCTAAAACGAAGTAATTTATATCTGAACGAAAAATAATCCTAACTAAAAATGGATAATCTTGTTAAATTTGGTTTGCATTGTTTACCTTTTGTTCTATCTCTGTATTTTGTTTAATGACGTATGCTTGAGTCCACATACGAGTATAGAATCTATCAATCATTTGACTAAACAAACCGAGTTCTGAATTTAAGTGATAATTTTGGCCTGGTAATAATTTGGCCTGGTAATAACTTGTCCTAAATATGGTAACCTGGATGACATACTCCTTTTAACGTGATTTTGCGAGAGGACGGACCACAGATACTAAGACAGTAAGTATGTAAAGAATTATTTCAGTTTAGCAGATCGAGTGTCATTTTTTCCAAAATAAAAAGTGTTAATCGTTATACGACATCAATTATAAATTAATGAGTAAAACTAATGTGACACATGTCAACTGCAAACTAAATTTCCACCGCTATCACTAAACTATTTGTGACTCTTCGTTCTTTTGCATTGGGGCATCCAGTGACATCTTTTAAATAAAGAAACACATCTAAACGAAAAAAAGTGGCATGGAAAGAATGGACTTTTCTACAAAACTATTTTTTGACTTGACATTGATCCTATTATTATATTGTTCTCTGGAGTCCGGTTGTACTTATCAATATCTTACAGATGCTCGGCCACTGTCAAAATAGAACGTGACATTAGATTTATTAAATTCCAACTTTTGAACCTTCGGTGATTTCAGAGCTCGCAAGTTGTCGGCACGTGTAAGACCTTAAAGACGGAAACTGCGCATAAGAAAAAATCGATCTGTCACTTTTGGCAGTGTTTTTATAGGGTAGGTTTAGAAGGAATTTCTAAATTTTCGGTTGATACAAGCAAGGCAGATTCGAGTTTTGTGGTAGTGGTCATTTTCATGGTTCTGATGTTGTGATTTTGATGGCATCGATATATTCATTTTCAGTTTTCTGATGCAGTCATTTTAATGGTTCTAATGTAGTCATTTTCATGGTACTGATGTAGCCATTTTCATGGTACTGATGTTATCACTTTTATGGTACTGATGCAGTCGTATTCATGGCACCGATGAAGTTATTTTTATAGTATTGATTTAGCCATTTCCATGACACTGATATTGTCATTTTAATGGTTATGATGTAGTTATTTTATTAGTACTGAAGTTGTCAATTTCATGGAACTGATGCAGTCATTTTCATGGTACTGATAAAATCATTTTGATGGTACTGATGCAGTCATTTTCATGGTACTGATGTAGCCATTTTATTGGATCTCATGAAGTCACTTTTATATTACTGTAGTTATTTTCTTAGTACTGATGTTGTCAATTTCATGGAACTGATGCAGTCATTTTCATGGTACTGATAAAATCACTTTTATGGTACTGATGCAGTCATTTTCATGGTACTGATGTAGTCATTTTATTGGATCTCTGAAGTCACTTTCATAGTACTGATGTAGTCATTTTAATGGTTCTAATGAAGATATTTTGTTAATACTGTGTGTGATGTAGTCACTTTCATGGTATTGATGCAGTCATTTTCATGGTACTGATGTAGTCATTTTATTGGATCTCTGAAGTCACTTTCATAGTACTGATGTAGTCATTTTAATGGTTCTAATGAAGATATTTTGTTAATACTGATGTAGTCACTTTCATGGTATTGATGCAGTCATTTTCATGGTACTGATGGAGTCAATTCCATGGTACTAGTAATAATTTTATTGGTTCTCGTGTAGTCATTTTATTGGTTCTGATATAGTCATTTTCATTGTTCTGATATAGCCATTTTCAAGGCTCTGATGTAGTCACGTAATCATTTGTTTGGTTGGGAGGAACAATTTCGTGTATCTAAACTTCACAATATATCCTTAGATTCTATTGTCCTCCACTTAACCCTCATGGTGTTTGTCTTGAGGGGGTGTCACACAAATCAGAGCGATGGACGAAATATCTCATCCTTTGAAAAAGCACAGACCAGATTTTCATCTCTTCGTCAAATAAAAAATTCTTTAATATCTTGAGGACGAGATATCTCGTCATTAGCACAGCTCTTGAGATCTTGATGGACGAGATATCTCGTCGAAGACGCTAGGAGAGTTAACGGTAAGATGGGTGGGTTCTGAAAACAAAATTTTGGTCTGCCCATAATCATCTGTGAAATTTTCTTATGATGAATTTGTACTGGTATTTTAATATAGAGCCATGCATATATGTTTACCACAATTAGTTTAATAGTAAATACAGTACAACTCCAATTATCCAAATCAATTGGGACCGGACCCCATTCGGATAATTGGATTGTTTCCGAAAAGAGGGTCTAGTATGTATTTTAATTAATTACTGTATGTATGTTGAAAATAGGAGAAAAAAAAAACTATTTTTAAAGAAAAAGAGCTTTTAATTAATTAAATGAAAGGGCAATACGTTTACATGTTAAGCGTACTTACAAGTGCTATACATAAGTACAGTATCTACGTACCGTACTATAAATGAAAGTCATTGCTTGCTAAACATCTCGGTCAAAGTAAGCTGTCTCTATCCGTTTTCGGGCAACCAAGTCGCGCATCCGCTGGATAATGAGAAGTTGCATGTTGTCACACTCGGGCTTTCGCTCCATCCACATCAACGCAGTTTCTAAGCCGGCAAATGCTTCATTGACAGATGGTCCCGTGTCTGCTTCAACTTCGACAATAAGGTCATCTTCTTCAACGACACTTTCTTCTCTCAAACTTTCAATAAGTTCATCATATTTTAGAATTTGAAACCCAGAATCATTATTTTGCGAATCGCAATACGTTTCCATCTTATTTTTTTTTTCTGAAATTCTGAAAGCGATTCGGATAATCAGCGATTCGGATAGTCGGAGTTCGGATAATTGGAGTTCTACTGTATTTCTGCCAGAGCGTGCAAGAGTTCCAGGAATTTAATGTAGTTGCGTGAATGCAACTGCTACTACCTAATGTATAAACATTATTTTGACCTTGATATTGATTGGGTCTTGGTAGTAAATTTATTCAGCACGTACAAATTAGAATACGAGTAATTTAATCTTTAGTTATGCACACACTGCTGTAACTATGATATGGAATGGGATGAAAAAGTAATTTGGAATTTAGAAGAATTGGTGATGGAGTGTAAAGGTATTGAGAATTGCTTTCGAATAAAACCTCATTTGAATAAACATTAAAGTTGTAGGATATCCATTAAAAGCCTGTTTCACGTTCAGCTTACTAACGTAATTAGAACTCGAGATTCTACAAAATTTGTTGCCTACTGTGACTAAAATGTAATGTTTTTTCATTTTTTCAGAGACCTGTAATTCTAAAAGTAATTTTGAAGTGCACCTCATATTTTATGCAATATAATTTCTGATATGAGGATACATCTCTAATATTATAAAACGAAGTGTTAGTTTGTTTGTCTGTTTGGGGCCGCAAAATTCTGAAGATTCTATGTCACTTAGAGCAATGAGATTTGGCACACAGGTAGTCTAAATTTCTTGCAATTTTTGAGTCGCGGCTAATTTTAAAATTCTATCTAGAAGATTTTTAAATGAATTTAATAGTTTTATTTTCCGTCGCTTTTTCAAACGCCGATAACTTTTTCTACCCGTGTGACCTTGCAGTCAGGGTTTGGAATCATGCCAAGTTTTTTTCATCCGCAGTACGAGGAAAAAATTAATTTTTTCATTTCCGCTTTGATTTTGTGTGGACGAATAAATTTGGAAATTTATTCATATGGTCAATAAATCTTTAACTGAAGCCAGTCAATAAATTTTTGAACTGAAGTCAGTTCTTTTTCTATCTCCTAGGCCGTCAAAGATGGCGTAAAAATTTCAACGGATTTGAAATCTGCGGAAAATTTCAATTTAGATTGATACCTAAAAATATGATTTTCATTAAATAAATAATTTCTTAATTGAGTATATCTTCAACGGATTTGAAATCTGCGGAAAATTTTTTACACCAGATTGATACCTTACACCACGGGCATGAACAACGCCGGGCTATCCACGCAGTGGCTAGTATATACTAAATGTAATTGAAATCAGGTAAAGTCAGGTTAAAAATGAAACATAGCTGTGATCATTTTGCGTGGAATGATCCATACGGTTTCCAATCCGTGGATGTATTTCATCAACTCATGTATTTGTAATTTTAAAAGAACTGTTGACTAAGCGCATAGTGGTTTAATGAGACATTAAGGTGATGATTTATTGTGATCTTAATTGATTTAGGTGCCACCTTTTACACTAAACAAATGTATGGTCTGCATAATGAAAATAATTCATTGACCTTTATCAAATTCTGGTATATTTAACATTCAAAATAAAATGTATAGGACAGACAATAATGCAAATTATGAAACATCTGACGTCTATGCAGTAAATGTTTTTAGCTAAGTCATAAGCATCAACCAACTGTGATAATTTCAAGACTTTTCACTTCTTAGATACTTACATTCTGATTAAATTACAGGGTATAGTATTTTAGTGTATCTGTTTAGTGTGCGTAGACTTGTTTTTTTTTTCTATTTCTTTAGAACATGAATTAACTCGCCAAGTAGTTTCCACTTTTCGTCACGATCTGGCCAATTTAGTTCTTGACGAGTCATCAAGACAATAAAGGTTTCTCGATGACAAATATATCGATATCTGGTCATTTGTTTCATCTAATGGCTAGATATCTCGTCCATTAAGATCTGGTTAGTTTTTCCATCGAATAACTAAATTTAATGTCCTTCATGTTCTGGTCAGCTTTGCTAATGACAGACACACTGTCGAGATGACGACCAGGATGGTTAATTATGTTAACTCTATGAGGTATACACATCCATGCATTCACCTTGAAATCTCCATTCATTAATACATTACTTCTAAGCAGTTTTCATCTTCTTGAATAATGTAATCTTTACAAAGAATTACATTCTAAGATCACAAATAGAATCATTCCAAATCTTTCTTTTGGAATAAGAGGACATATAAATTTCTATTCTACGAAGAGTAGCAATATAATCTTTCAAATGCTACACAACCCAGCAATCTTGTTAATCTCATTAAGTTCGATGCCAAACGTCGCCGAAATGATGATAAGCCTTTGAAGGCAATACCAATATATATATATTGTAAGAAAATGTGGTAACGGAAGTGAGCGCCAGATACACCTGAAATTGATCGGACCCAACGGGACTATAAATTTAAAAGCAATCAATGTACTAGTACTTCTAAAATAAATATGCAAATGAAGTTATGTGACATAGTAGTAAAGCTCTCATGTCTTTCAAATAGATAACTTTTTTGCACATAATTCGAATATCTGTTTCAAAAACAATTGGAGCTATTGACATTAATTACTGCTAATTTTTTAAGGTGTATAACAAATAACGTACACTAGAAATCACGAATTTTAACCAGGTTATTTATTTTTTACTGCACCAACACTTTCCAGAACCTTAGCTTTGAAGACATACCAATATACCAGAGCTCGAAATAGCTGGGTGCACAGGTGCACTGTGCACATGAAAATAAAGTTGTGCACCTAATTTATTCTCGCTAGTTGCACCTAACGTTAAAAAAAAGGGAAGGGGAGAATGTGTTTTATGTTAGTTTGATGTTTGAACAAAATATTAGTATCGACCTCTCTCGCTCCAAAGGAACATAATTAAAATTCCTAACTACACACTATGCGAAAACAAAATCGCTGGGCCGTAACGGGTTTATACAAGATGAACTTGTTTAATTGTGTCACTGCAACCAGAACTTTCCGATGATCGAAACATTTTCCAGATGACTCTGTTAAGCGACTGTCGCGACAGCGTTACGTCGGAAAAGGGAGAATTTCGATTTTTAAATATTTTTACTTACTCTCTACTACGAACCTATATAAACATACTCAACTAATAAAGTAGTTTACATTGCATTAATACTCTTCTATTACGTGTTTTTTTAATGTGTACCTAAAATATAATCTGCGCACCTAATTTAAAAACTTAGGTGCACATGTATTACAAAATCTATTTCGAGGCCTGCAATATACTTTAGATATTCAGACTGTTCTAGTTAAAAGGGAGTATAGTTGTATTGGAAACATGTCCATACACTTTCTAAAACTTTAAACTGTAACAGAACTCCACTGTTGCCCATCGTTTCTCCCCAATTGGAATGAAGAACTGTTTCAGCTGCTTCAAAGGATGCATGGTCTTACTCTCGTCTGAGCATGTGCCTGGTATGAAAGAGAAAATGTACTTGTACGTTTATAGACGCGAGAGAGCAATCGTTCTGCTGACCATTTGGAGATTGTGTACCGTTTTCGTTTCTTGTCTGTGAATAAATGTTGTGTCTAGTCCTGAGATTTGATTTATATATATAGCTGGTAGGATAAGTTGCTATAAACTCAATTTCTGAAGAACTGTGTTTTAGCAATAGGATGCTTTTTTGTTTTTGCAGCGGTGATAGCTGGACAATAAATTTATTTATTATACTTATTATTTTGGTATCATCATAATAAATAAAATACAATAGCTTTTTTTACCTTCAGTCAACGTTATTATTTGAGAATGAAATTTATTTCATTTTTAAATGGTAAATTCATGAAAAAAACTTTTATACTCCTCGGTTAAAAAAAAAAATGAAATGAAATATAGAACCCTCTAGTTTTTTGATTAAGGTACAAAACATGAGAAGTAATATTATAAGTAATATCAACAGGAATTGTATTTCTAAACAATTGGGCTTGTCACCTTTGAAAGAACATTCGTGTTATATAATTATAACTGAATTATATAATCAATGCTTAGCTTAAGATGATTTATTCACACCAAAAGGGTTTTAAGAAAAAAAGTCAATGACTTATTGTAAAACAACTGGATTCTTAAGGTCAATATTAAAAAAAAATGTCTTCATATGTATATATTCACACCTAAAATCGAAATAAACGCTCCTTAACGAAAGAGCCAGATCACGGTGGAACAGAATTCAGACATTTGAGGAACCACCCATAAGAGATCGGCAGAGTTCCTGAAATTATTGCGTCACGGTAGGCTGTAAATCCAGATCCAGTTAATTACGCTTCAGTGGCTAGGAGGAATCATTTCACATCGATCACTGACCAATCGGGTTACGAGGGCGATTAATACGCCCCGTCGACAGGCTGATGGGAACCAATCAGGGGAAGAGACACTGCTGGGTATGTGTCTGTCTTCTTCGCCGTAATAGAGTCTGTTGAAAGGTGATTATGTCAAATGGCTGGGCTTCCTTTGTGTGAATATATACTGGCTTTAGTGACAGTGGGGGATGGACAGTATGTTGGGCAGCGTGGGGCCTTTAACGTTCTTTTTGTGACATGCAAAATCCCGTAAGTCATGCTAAATATAAAAAAGGTAAATTGTGTACTCAAGACTAAACATCAGTTATCATGACAATTCGAAGAAAAATACAACAAATCCCAACTGTTCCAAATCCACTTCAAGTCACAGGATTCAGTCTAATGTGATGAACTTTACCACCACTGCATAACATATCCTCTGCAACACAGTAGTATGTAAAACAGTGCAATATATACAGTGAAACTTCAATTAACCATCAGAGTCGAGACCGTGACCATGACGGTTAATCACACACACACACACACACACACACACACAAATAGACGAATAACAGAAAAATCTTAAAAAAACAACCGACTCCCATGCAGTGCATATGAATGATAAAAATTGTACGTTTACGAACTGGAAATACAGTATTTATTTTACAGAAACAAACAATGTACAATTTAGATTAAGTATCGTAAATTATATATTGTTGCATGGACTTAGGTTAATTATGAACTTATGTTACATAGACGTTCAGGCGACGCTGTCGTTCAGCAGTAAAGGATGATTTTTCGCGGCAATCTGTTAACTTTACATAGAGTACAGTATGCATATATGTGTGAACGTATTAAAATATTTTTTAATATTTAGTTAATTAGCTTTTAATAAAGGACTGACGATTAACAGAAACAGGCGTTTAAAAAACGGATGGTTAATCAGAATTTCACTGTACACCGTTAAGTACTCTTTATAAAACAATGTTTCACTGTCTTTCAAGCATATTCCTGACTAGTTGACGTGATTATAAACACACGCACGTAAAAACAAGAAACAAAAAAAACTGGTAGCACATCTGACTAAAATACGATGACACTCGTAGTAATCGAGATGCTCTTATAAATAATGTCTATAAAGAGTCACTTCAATTTCCAATATGATATACACTGACGAGCCATAACATTATGACCATCCCCACATTTTAAATGAACTCGTCCGGATGACGTGAGGGGCACGTGATTGTGTGAGAATGGTATTTTACTGCTGCTGGAGAAGGTAAGTAATCATTCTTGCACTTACTTTTGCGAGTGATAGGAAAGGTTGCTGATTTAAGCGAATTTGATAGAGGGCAGATCGTAATGGCCCGAAGACACGGAACGAGTATCACCGAAACTGCACGACTGGTAGGTTGTTTACAATCTGCAGTTGTTAGTATGCATGTAAAGTGGATAAATGACGGTAACCCCAGCAGTAGACGCCAAGGTGTTGGTTTTTCACGCGTCATGATAGAAAAAGGACGTTGGAGACTGTCCCGCTTGGTAAAGCAAAATCGGAGCGAGACAGTGGCTCAGCTGACAGCCAATACAATGCAGGTTCAAGCGCAAGTGTTTCGGAACACACAGTTCAGCGGTCGTTGTTGGATATGGGACTGTGCAGCTGACGTCCCACTCATGTGCCTCTGTTGACCAAGCATCATCGTGAACTACGCCTACAGTTGGCCCGGGAACATCGATACTATACCATGGATAAGTGTGAGAGTTGCCTGGTCATATGAAACCCGGTTTCTCATTCATCACGTCGATAGTCATGTCAGGGTAAGCCGTCTGCCAGGCGAGCAGTTGCTCCCCTCTTGTACAACAGGTAATACACAGGCTGGTGGTGGCGGTATTATGCTTTGTGGGACGCTCTCATGGGCGACTTGTTCTCTCTCATGGGCGTAGTTGTGGTACTCTCTCTTCCCAACTGGAAATGGAATCTTCCAGCAGGACAACGCCCCATGTCACAAGGCTCGGATTGTGTTGGAGTGGTTCGAGAAGCATTCTGATGAATTCCACTCAATGTCCTGGCCACCTACCTCGCTGGATTTAATCCGATAGAGCACATTTGGTGTGTCATGGAGCAGCAGCTCAGAACTCAAACAACACCATTTCCGAATATTTCAACTTTGCGTGACCGCTGTTTAGACATTTGGTACAACCTGTCTCCAGTCATGTACCAAGAACTTGTGGCATCTATGCACAGGCGAGTTTCAGCTGTTTTGCTGGCCAAAGGAGGCGTGACGCGTTATTTAGTATGTGGTCATAATGTTTTGGCTCTTCAGTGTAACTCAAGTACAAATAGAGTCTGAAATTATGTGATGAAACACATTGCTTCTATTCCTATCTCGGCATCACTCTTTGTTGCCACTCCTACTCCTATTAACATGACGTCTGTAACTAAACTGCTAAATGCAGCACTTGACAACCAGCACCTTGTAGTTTTGAATTACTGTCAGGCGTAATAGGTTAAAGTTTGAGCTAGGACACCATTCTACAAACTTTCACACCACGCCAACATGAGGCCCCATCAGATTTAACGTTCAGACCTGGCTTGAATGTCTTTTGATGTATTTTGTTTCAAACTCTTAACACTCCGGTTGATAATATACTACTCTATTTACCTACAAATTGTAGAATGTATGTAATTGAAACCGTGCTAAATTCTTGTTGGGGAGTATTGCGAGGCAAAACTTAGGTAACATATAAAAATGAAGAGGAGAAAAGGTTAGCACTTAAGAGAGCATCCAACTCTCAAAATTCCCGCATTTACACCAACGTAAGGATATTTTAGGTTACAGTAGTATGTGAGGTAATTTCAATGAAAACAAACAAATCAGGAGGAATGGGAGGATTTTAGATCTGCTGTGTGTGTTCAAATCATCGGGATTCTTTTATATGTACCATTTGGCATTTAATCTAATCGATCAGTTGTCATGTATCAATACAAAACATATTTTTTTAGAATTTTAATTGTTGATTTGTTGAGAGCATATTCTATCAAGTCAAGTGACGCTACGTTCTAAATGTATGCAGTAAACGCTTTCCGTAGCACAAACACTACCACTTGCATTTAGCAAGATCCAAAATGCTTATCATACACACTGTAACCTATTTCTTTCATGATGTTGTTTTTGGTAGATTTTTTTGAGCTGTCTCTCACACATATTTCTAAACTAATCATCACATTTTATTGCCGTTCTTTGTAAAATATTAATGAAAGCAATTTCATTGATTTAAACTGCAATCAGAGATTGTCTAACAAAAGCAAAATTTTCAACAATCCTGAGATGTTTCCCATCATAAATTGTATTCATGAGATTCTAAATTCTTTTTAAAGAAAACTAATTGAAAGGATCGTATCATGTATGTCTCTGCTGATACAATAGAACTCTAATTATCCGAATCAATTGGGACTGGACCCAATTCGGATAATCAAAAATTCGGATTATTGGATTGTTTCCGAAAAAAGGGTCTAAAATGTATTTTAATTAATTACTGTATGTATGTTGAAAATGGGAGAAAAAAAAACTATTTTTAAAGAAAAAGAGCTTTTAATTAATTAAATGAAAAGGCAACACTTTTACATGTTAAGCTTACTTACAAGTGCTGTATATTAGTACAGTATGTACGTACCGTACTGTAAATGAAAGTCATTGCTTGCTAAACATCTCGGTCAATGTAAGCTGTTTGACTGTCTTTATCCGTTTTCGGGCAACCAAGTCGCGCATCCGCTTGATAATGAGAAGTTGCATGTGGTCACACTCGAGCTGTCGCTCCAACCACTTCAACGCAGTTTCACACAGAGGGGAAATGCTTCACTAGCAGATACTCCGGTGTCTGCTTCTATTTCTACAATAAGGTCATCTTCTTCAATGACACTTTCTTCTCTGAAACTTTCAATAAGTTCATCATCATTTAGAATTTGAAACCCAGAACCATTATTTTGCGAATCGCAATACGTTTCCGTCTTAATTTTTTTCTGAAATTCTGAAAGCGATTCGGATAGTTGGAGTTCTACTATACCTGTAATTTTGTTATTGTCCTGGAAAAAGAACAAAAATATGCTTCTTTTGATATTTCACTGAGTAACTTATCGACCCTGTGAATAAAGCTTAAGAATACAAGGTAGGAATAACCTCCTCAGCTTTATCTTCATACGGAACCTCAATCTTCTACTAAGAACAATACAGAATCACGGTTGCACAGTTATGAATTGCATCACGATACATACTGGAATACATAAGTGACCTCAATACAGCTTACTAAGTCTCACGCAATATAGCAACTAGTGGTAGCATCTCTCGCATTTAACCTCTGCTAGATACTGGTGGTGGAGTATTTTAGTGTGTGTGTGTGTGTGTGTGTGTGAACATATCTACCAATACAAAAAACAACTTAGAAAGCAGTAGTATACGAGCAGTGTAATCTCGTGTATAGCAGCATATCTCCAACGTGGATCTAAATTAAGTAGCACTCTCTTTCGGACATGTAGGCTAACGTAACAGTTCATGGTGATTGTCTTGACAATAGCATTATCAAAACTGAGCAGATTGTGGTAGACAAGATAGCTTGTCATTGGAAGAAAACTGATCAGATTCCGATGGACACGGTATCGTGTCACTAGTAGAAAACTGCCTACATCTTGATCTCGAGATCATAAAACAATCATCAATATGTTAATGACGAGATACATTATCGTTAGCAAAGTTGATTACATCTTTAAGGACGAGATATCTCGTGTGCTTAGTAAAACTAAATAGACGAAAACACAATTATATTTGCAGACTAGTCCCTGCGTCTTTACTTGGACTTGGATTACAGATTTGATCTAACAAAAGCAAAGTTTTCAAGGATCGTGAAACCCGCATCAGACTTGTAATCACCATAATCTAAACTCCTCTCACAAGAAACTAATTAAAAGAATCTTCTCATACACGTTTTTGTTACTTCCTGTGATTTTGCTATTGTCGTGAATAAAGAAGAACAAAAGATCCTTCCGTTGGTCTTTCACTCAGTGACTTATCGACCTTCTTGTGAACAGAGCTTTTGAATCCAAGTTGAACTAACCTGAAACTCATTTAAGAAAGAACAAAGCCGGGTTTGTTTTTTGTTACTACTTACTGAATAGGATTGTTGTCGGAACATTGTGAGCGACTAACAATGAAAAACAATAGGGAATTGCTTTAAGAGGAAGGATTAGAATTTGTTTCTTGATTTTCTAATCGGAGGAATTTGGATGTATTCTTGCAAGGTTTGACGACTGTTTCCTTTTGATATTTAATTCCTGAAACGTTTGTTTTCATTTGTAAAAGGTTTAAATACTTTCAGGTTTTTCCTGTGGTGAAAGACTCTATGTAATTTTAAAGTTGATACAATGAAGGGAATCTATTTATAGAACTAAGTTTACATTTGGTCGCTTGTTAAACGTCAGTTATTTATTGATTTTGCCGTTAAACTTACGATTTTATTTGAAATCTTTGTGATAATGCTTTGTGGAGACGTCTTGAAACTTGGTGATAATACTACAAGCGGTTTTAACGAGATATATTTTCATCAAGGTGGGACCAATTTTACTAATTACAATATATCTCATCATCAAGAAAATATGCCGAATTTTATAATGACAAGATCAAAATATCGCTAGTTTTCTTGAATTAACGTCATCAAAATATTGTTGGTCGATTTTTTATGATGCCAAAATCAAGATCTCAATACCTAAAAAAAAGTGTGATTTGAACAGTTAAAACAAGACTATAAAGGTAATCAAATACGTTAAAATAAGACACTGACGTGCGACATTAAGGTAAGTAATGTCTGGACTAGGGATACGACATCGATGTCGATGATTTCAAAACATGTTTTTTAAGAAACATCGGTGTATTTAACATCGACGTATTGGGGTCGATGTTTTGGTAACGATGTTTTATTTTTAAATGAAAAAAGTACCGTTATAAAAATTTTAAAAATAACCAAGTAGCATAATTTTTATAATCAGCAAATTGAACATACTTTTAGACCAAAGTGACCAAGGATGAAGAGTCTGAAAATAGGGATGCGACATCGATGTCTATGTTTTCTAAACATTGATGTTTTAGAAAAAAAACATTGATGTACTGGAGCCGATGTCGCATCACTAATTGCTAAACCAGTTTTAAGAAATGGGGAAACAAGTTTAAATACACTGAATTTTAAAAACATCGATGGTTTGGGGGCTATGCATTATCGACATCGATGTTTTAATTTTGCACATCGATGTTTTGCTATCGATGTCGCATCAATAGTTGGTGAACCAGTTTTAAGAAATGGAGAAAAAAGTTTAAATACACTGAATTTTAAAAACATCGATGTTTTTGGGTCGATGTTTTATGAACATCGATGTTTTAATTTTGAACATCGATGTTTTGCTATCGATGTTGCATCCCTAGTCTGGACCGCCTAGTTAGAAAAAAATAATGGTTGACTGTGTCTTTTTTATGGCGTGCCACGCTTGGACAAGGATAGCCAAACACAAGAGAGAACACGTCAAAAACCTGACATACACACGAAAAGTATTACTGACACAAAGAAAGAGGGAAATACAGACAGGTTATCCCTCCGAAATTTCGACGAAAGATCTTTTCCATCAATATCTGATCTGTTTTTCTAATGACGAAGTATAGAATATGTTTTCGTTGCGATTTCTTTGTTCAATTACTTGAGCTGTCGGTTTTTAAATATTTGAATGCTAAACTGAGCGTGAAAATAAATATTTAGAATCTTAACAATTTAGTTGTGAAAAGGCTCTCTCGTATTTCCGTTTATTTAAAGTTTACGTATACACTAAAATAATTTATTTTTTTAATTTTTAAAATCTTGTTTTTTTCCCCCACAGATAATTGGTGCATTCGAAAAACCTTTAGAAGGAGAAAAAGCATATTGTGCAAATAATTAATAATCTAATTAATATATGATTAGCAAATTACCATGTTTTTTGAAACGTCGTATCTCAAATTCTAATTTGTTCAGATAGACGATTCCTACTGGAAATTATTTATGTTATTATTCTTGATGTTTGAAACCTCCATCGAGTTGATTAGAAGAAATCGTTTTTGTTTACAATTTTTTAATCAAGAAAGCATAAAAAAGTCAACTTTTTTCAGGAATTTAATGATGATTTCCATAATGATGCAACAATAATTACGATAGATGAATTCTCATTGTTGATTTATCACGTTTTGGATAAAGCATGCTTTTGCAAAAACTCAGTTTTTCAGAAATCGAGTTTAAAATTTTGGAACATATCTCTTCATGATGACATTAGCTAACGAACACCATTGTAACAAAAAGGTTTTTCGAATAAGTGCGAGATATTGGCAGCTTTTGAAAGTTACGAAATAGGAAAATATTTTGACATAATAAAAAAAATATATCTATGTTCTGGTACATTTTCGTTATAACTACTATATATACACCTCAATCTTCTGAACGTTACAAGAATTCAAAGTAGTTGAGTATTCATTTTCTCTCACCACACACACACAAAAATAACGAATTCGTTTGTTGAAATAATTATACGAGAGGTTCTATTAGCTCAAATAATCATTACCAGTTTATATTATTTTAAATATTCCTTGGAAATATTTTATACGTTAAACAAATCCTAGGAAAGGTCAAAACTGGTTATAATCATTCAGGGAAGATTACAGATGCCAGAACAGGTATATGCGTTTGAATCTCAGATGATAAAATGAACCTGGACGAAAAATTAAAAAAGTACTGCTATCGACAATGATTTAGACATTTTTTTCGCTTTACGCCCTGACACCGAGACCCTTGCTTCTCACACTATCTGAAAGGACAAAATTCATAATTTATGAATTCTGACCAAAGTAGGTTTCTTTTCCCCTCCAGGATCAATATTCCGGGCATTCCCCAGTGGTCTGTTTGCCTAGCCCTCGATTTAGGCTTACTTCCTTTCAGGAATGATCGATATGCAATGTGATTCCGATACCAAATCTCAATACACCACATCGGGGAATCCGTGTTTGTTTTTATATGAAGCATCGCTTTTGAAAATATCGATTGCACTTCAAAAAGCTATGGCCTTCCACCAACAGATGAGGAAGGAAGTATAAAGAAAAACTGATTCTGCTATCTTCAATTTGTTTTTTCTGTCCGCTTGGCAGAGAGGGAAGTTTTTGTTTGACAGCTGCTATATCCTAGGAGCATCATTTTGGGGCGGTTTAGTCAACTTGATATGAGGCGAACCGCCTTTTGTTTTTGGATTCCTGATAAAATCGCTCAACTTACGTCATGCAAGAAGAGTGGATGCCATTTTTTGTACATTTTTGATGTACCATTTTCCTGGAAATGTTTTCCATAGCAGTCAACGTCTTCCTTGATTTAAGTTGTTAATAACAGGTCATGGAATTTCGTGTACTCGAGGGAAATTTATGTTTTCATGCGAATTATAAATCGGAAAATAGTAAATTGCTGGAGTTTTTATAGTTTATAGTTTTTGTTTTACTGTTTGGAACTTGCGTGCTCTGTACTTCTGCTCTTATTTCGCTGTCATGTAGTCAGAATAATTTGATTGACAGTATGCATGTTTAAATATATAAGCACCGTCAACTGGTGTAACTTAGGCCCTTGCGTTAACTTTGGTCTATGAAACGAAAAATATCGTATGTGCTGTATCTAGACAAAGAGAGTGAGTATCACTTATTTATTGCAAGGGCCAATAGGTGGTACTACTGTCTTTACCTTCTCATAGTTTTGTCTTGTAGTTCCTCAATTTACCACCACTACAGTGTTGCTCCACTTTGGTATCACTAAAACGTATATTGTTGTTGTCTTCTAACTTTTCATTGTAAATGTGATAGAGTACGTGATTCAAAGCAGATAAGCGTTATGTCTCAGTTTATTACTAATTGTTTCACCTAATTTCAATGTCATTATCTTGATTTATTTCGTGGTTTTGCAAACTAATGAATATTTATTACATTAGGTCAACTTTGTCCCAGGTCTTGGGGTAACTTTTGACCAACATAGCGGTTGACACTGAGATAGTGTTAGAGTCTAATGATATAAGTGAACATTCTCTGAATTTGAAGAAACACTGGATGAATCTGGAGGAGTCAACAACAGTCCAAACAAGCAAGTAAATCCCGAAGACTATACTGTAGGTGATTTTGTTATTGTGAAGTACGATATTGAGATTGACATTTTAAGCTTTTCAAATAATGGACTGACTATTAAATGTATGGAGAAAAAACTCAAATGTTGGCTTTGGGCAGAAAACAAGACTGTATAAGTTATGAGAGGTAAGAAGTGTAAGGGAAATCAATCCTCCGAAAATTGCTTCAAAGTGAATCAGTTTAATGTTATAGAAATGGATTATGTTTCTTTCTAGTATGGACGTATGGACTATAAATTCATCAAACCAAATAAAACTATTAATTTACTGTTTACTTGATATTTTACATAGTATTCTTTAAAAATTTCACTTTTAATTTAAAAATAAAGTCAGTTTTGCATAGAAATAAGGTTATTTTTTTCCAAACTAAGCCTGACATTAACTCCGATGAGGTAAGATACTATTGATAGCTAAGTTGACAATACTTGTACATAATCCAACATTGTCCAAAGCTATGGAATGGATGTAATGGCCAGGATGGGCATCGGATTGACTTTGCGAAGATTGACTCAGAGGATCACAAAGGACACAAACTCTTCGATAAGATGCACTCTTTCAAGATAATGAAACATAGATGAATCGGCAACTTCAACGACGGATTTATCTGCCATCAGATTGACTGTGGGAAAGTGGGTTCAGAGGACCACGATGAACAGACTGAAGATCTATAAGACACTCACTTTCAAGATATTTACAAATATAATGAAATAATCTTAACTAATTGAACAAAAAAATTTTCATAGCATATTGTGTGAATTGCTAAATGTCCGCACTGATCGTTTCCATATTATCCAACTTAAAAAATATACAGCGTAATATATTTTTTTCTATATTCAAGTAAGGAACAATATATGTCCCTTGCGAAGTATTGGTTTGGAAGTTCTTCTTTTTGCACCAGAGCCTATCTACTACAGGCAACGATATAGAACAAAGAGGGTAAAAAACCTCTAGTGGCACTCCGGTAGCACTGTTGGAAGTGTACTGGATAATCAACCCGGGTGGGGGGAGGATTTCAAATTCGAAACTCGATACATTAAAATTCCTTTGTGTACGACTTGATGGAGTTGCATTTGATTTTGATTTTGAGAGGATACTGCAGTGACTTGTGCATGTTAAATCTAATATGGCCTTAACTTGGAGTACACATGTTAGTTGTTTTGACAAAAACAGACTTTTGCCGGACAGATGCCAAATCGCATGGATGAAAGTATGAATATAAGTGAAAGGATACTAGATTAGCGTCCATTCAGAATGAGGTAGATGTAATGATGACTGTATTAGTCGTCCAAGTTGTTTCAAATCCCACTAAAGTCGTCGAGTGCAAAGTGGCTGGTGCACGTCCAAACTGTCTAGGCTCAAATGTCATAAGTTACGATGTGAACGTTTTGAAAATGGTACGCAAGCTCTGGTGTTGACATAATGATCCATTTGTTGTTCAAGGACATTCATTTTCGGGATCGATCCCCCACCGTAACCAATAGGCGGTTATTCCAGTGCTACTTTCCTTCAACCACCGCCAACTGGCGAGTTTACTACCAGTCTAGAAATATAATATTCTTAAGGCAACCACTTTTTTGTCAGAGCATCAAAACACATTTCCCAGTCAAAGTGACAAAATTTGACAGTTTGATGTCCGCTCTGGAAAAAAATTAGCGACATAATGAAAATGTAATAGGATCAAAATGACGGTCTAAATGGCCTCTAGATGGTTCTAGTATTAAAAAAAAGCAAAAACCTCATAAAACCTCTTTTAAATTCCACCACAAAAACTACCAAATTGTACTGAATATCCGCTAATTCCATCCTTTTTGAAATAATCAAGTTACACGACTTTCGAAGTTTCCGCTGTTTTTAAATGGATGTAACGGCACCTCATTTAATGTAACGACCAGCCGTTTCTTTCGGCTAATCTTTATTTATCTTTCTACGGGGCCGAACTGCGCGCACGGACACACACGATACTCCTCTGGAAACGCAGTAAGAAGAGTCATTATCACAAATGAGTGTAATTCCCTGCTCGGTGACCATTACCAGCCTTGTGGGAAAAGAGCAATCATCACTCTCCAGAAAATCGAACTTCGTATTCTCGAAATGAAGACGCACGGGCAAAGGAAGGACATATGGCATTCAACGTAGTATTTGAATTGTTGAATGAGAATAAGTATAACGTTGCGAAATGAATAACATTCCAAATGTCTTTGACCAGGCCTCGAAATAGATTTTTTAATATAGGTGCACAAGGTGCACCAAAGTTTTTTAAATAGGTGCACAGCTTATATTTTAGGTGCATATTAAAAAAAAAAAACCGTAATATAAGGGCATTAATGTAGTGTAAACTACTTTATTATGTGGTTATGTTTATATAGGTTAGTAGCAGATAGTAAATAAAAATATTTAAATACCTACATTCTCCCTTCTCCGGCGCTCCACAGTCGTTTCAACAGAGCTAGCTGGAAAATGTTTCGATCATCGGAAAGTTCTGGTGGCAAGGCTAAAGTAAACCTTCATCCTGTATAAACCCGTTACGGCCCAACGATTTTGTTTCCTCATAGTGTCTATTTAGTAATTTTAATTACGTTCCTTCAGAGCGAGAGAGGTCGATACTAATAGTTTGTTAAAGCATCAAAGTAACACAAAACGTTCCCTCCACTTTTTAACGTTAGGTGCATGGCATGCACTTAGCGGGAAAAAATTAGGTGCACAATTTTATTTTCATGTGCACAGTGCACCTGTGCACTCGGGTATTTCGAGCCCTGGTTTAGACGAGATATCTCGTCCAGAACGATATGACTGTTTTCACAAATGACGAGGTATCCCGTAATACAGTTGTCACCGACTTTATTATGGTGACGAAATGAAGATATGGTTAGTTTTTTTCTAATAACGAAGTATCTCGTTCCTTAAGATGTGATCAATTTTGCAAATGACACGATACCAAGTTGAGGCAACCATCAGGAAGATTCATCCTCAATGTAGTTTCGGCGAGAAACATCGTCAATTAGATGGAAATTTTTGCTAATGCCAAGGTATATCGAGGAATCATGATACTATCTATTTTTTTGACGACGAGACCAGGATATATGCACATTCTGGTCAGTTTTGCTAATGACAACATACTTTACTGAGGAAACAACCATGAATGATGCCACCTTATTCTCGTATGGATGCAGCAAACATTTTACAAAAATAAGACTAGATCATTATCTCGTCATCTTCAAAACTCCGGTAAAATCCTTACCCATTGATATATTTCGTAATTAACAATTTGGTCAGCACTTGATTAACGTTATATTTCTTATAAATCACTGAGGCTTAAAGGAAACGTTTGATACATGTTACACACTCTGGAAGGCCACGTTGGAATATATATATATATATATATATATATATATATATACCGGAGCACAGCATCTAACCGTTCTCTCGTCAGCTATCTTCAGCCACGGGTACGACAGTGTCAATCCAAACAGTTTACAGACATTTGGGACATGTTGTTCTATATTCTCGCAGGCCTGTGAGATGTATTCCGCTCGCGGCAACTGACTGTCCCCAGCGGTTAGTCTAGAGAAGAGAACATGCAATGTAGGTAACGTCACAGTGGGCTTCTGTGATGTTTTCAGACGAGTCCAGGTTTAGCTTGCAGTCTGATTCACGGCGGACATTGATGTAGAGAACTCCAGGTACCCGCTACCACCAAGACAACATCATTGAACGACACCGTTACGGTGGTGCTCGTTTGGGGCGGAATTATACTGGACTCCAGAACAGATTTGCATGTCAAATTATGTTGTTCGGAACCATGAGAGGCCAAATTTATTGGTACATCATTCTGGAACAACATCTACGTTTGTTTAGGGATGCCATGGGAGCAGAATTTGTGTTTATGGATGATAACGCCCGTCCTTACCGTGTAAAAATTTTAAACGAATGTCTTGAATATGAGGATATCAACCGTATGGAATGGGGAGCATTCTCACCCGACTTGAATCCGATAGAGCTTGTGTGGGACATGTTTGGCCGTCATCCACCTCTTACATGTGTACCGGACCTTCGGAGAGCATTGCTTGCTGAGTGGAGTGATCTCTCCCAAAATCAGCTCTATAATTTGATCCTCAGCTTGCCTAGGCGTTGTACGGACCGTATTTCAACTTCTGAGAGACGTACAATGTATTAACCATCGTACCTACCACGTTATGTAAAGTTTTTGTAAGGTCGATATTTTTTGTAATTGATCCAGTGAGACAAAATCGTAGTTTTTATGAATGGTATGATACATACATCATATTTTTTGTTCTTTATCTTTTGCTTAATAAATGGGCTTTATGAATAAGTCACGTTTGTTTTGTTTCTGAACCTTTATTTGCCTGAGCTGACATGATCCTTAATTCATGGACATGAGCGTATTTTACAGAAACAAACTATATACAATTTACATTAAGTACACATGTAGATTTGTTTCATGAACGTACGCTCTAGATTTACATACATATTCAAATTTTAAAATAGTCTAATAATATTTTTAATAGTCTAAATAAATTTCAATGTATTAGATATTAGATGAACAAGAAATAGCTTTGAAACCACTTGGAATGTTAAATATTTTATTTCGAGGGCTGAATCATGTCAGTCAACTCCTTGGTCTCGCCAATAACCTAATATACCACAAATTGCAAGGAAGAGGAAACAAAATTTCTTACACAAATATAGAACAGAGATAAATTCTACTCATACTCTGAAATACCAGAGCAATCCTTCACATTTCATATCTCGTTTTCAGTATATTCCTCCCCCCTCTTTTTTGACTGGATGATGAAAAGCTTTGTTTTCCCCATTCTACGGCTGCGTTTAATTGTGAGACGTCTAACACATCCATCAAATATAACGACGAAATATAAGAGAAAATGCGGAATCATTAATAAATTTAGACAGTCTTTTTTCTTTTGTTGTAAACAATCGAAACACATTTTTTCTACTCTTCGCCAATTTTCTTTTTTTACTTTCGGAACAGAATGTTTTTCGGTTAATTATATCCAGATATTCCTTCTCTTTTTTCGTTTTTTTCGTGAAGAATGATGCTAAAACACTTCTGGTATTTTAACAACTCGATTCCTGTATTTTCAGTTAAGTTTTTTCTTACGTATAATGTTCGATTTGGCTCGATTCATGTAGGCTGATTTATGGTCTTAAAACTATTTATGGGGGATTCGTTTTTTAGATTCCTTGGAAGAGGGAGGTTTTAATTTTCTTAAGCCAAGTATGTAAAACTGTTAATGTAACATTTTCCAATTTTTTGTAGGAAACAGATCGCTTAAAAACTTTACGATTGCGTTTTTTATGTTAATATTTTCCCATGACCTTAAGTTCGTCTTGAATTACTCGAATGTTTGATAAATATGCAATAAACGTTCTACTAAGTACTCATTTTTCTCATTCATTTACCGTAGAAACAATTGAGATGTCAGATTAATTTTTTTATTAATTTACAAGGTTATTAATTATTTATTTGTGGTTCATTAACGGTACGTTTTAATAATTTCTACACTATATACTTACAACTAAGTTCCAAAAGTCATGGGATAGCAATATGAAAATATACAGATGACAGTACCATCGAGTAAGGAATGTATAAGCGGGCAGTGCATTATCAAGGCGTTCATTTGTACTCAAGTGATTCATGTAAAAAGTTTTCTGACGTGATTATGGTCGCACAACGCGAATTAACATAATTTGAACGCGAAATGCTAGTTGGAGCTAGACTCATGAGCATTCCATTTTGGAAATTGCTAGGTAATTCAACATTCCTCGATTCACACCGTCCAGAGTGTGCCGAGAAAATACAATTTCAGGCTTTTCCTACCACCATGGACAACGCAGTGGCAAACTATTCTATACAGGGTGGTCCCGAATTCATGGTACAAACTTTAATGGTAGGTACAGGACATTGTAACAATGATTTATTGTATAGGAATGTATAGTCGCAAGTGACGCGGTGAGGCGAAAACAGGGGAAATAACGGCCGAAAGGAAAAACAAAGATTTTATTGAAAGCGTTGTTGACAAGTGTCATGTTTACAGTAATTGTTCAAAATTGCGTCCACCAGTATCGATACATGCTTGACAGCGTCGGTGGAGCGATTGGCGTACACGTTCAAAGATGCCTGGTATTTCACGCACACCTGCAGCAGCTACAGATAAGCGAGCGACGAGATCCTCATCTGAGTCAACTGGAGTCTCATAAACAAGATGCTTTAGATGTCCCCATAAAAAGTAATCGAGGCTCGATAAATCGGGAGATCGGGGTGGCCAAGGGACTGGTCCACCACGCCCAATCCATCGAGTACCAAACGTGGCATTCAGGTAATTCCGTACATCAATGCTGAAGTGTGCTGGCGCCCCATCGTGCTGAAACCACATGCGGTTACGAATGGCGATCGGAACATCATGCAGCAGTTGTGGTAACACTTCTTTCAGAAAAATAAGATAGCTTCCGCCAGTGAGCCGCGTGGGTAGTAAGTATGGGCCAATCAAAAAGTCGTTCACAATACCAGCCCACACATTAATACTGAAACGTTGTTGAAACGCATGTCGACGCGTTGCATGTGGATTATCGGTTGCCCACACATGGGAATTGTGCGCATTAAAGACACCCTCGCGTGAAAATGTCGCTTCATCTGTAAATAGCACATAATCTACGAAATCCGGCTGCAACGCACATTGCTGCATCACCCACAGGCAGAAGTTCACGCGGCGAGGATAATCTGCCGGATGCAATGCTTGTACTTTCTGAAAATGGAAGGGGTGTAAGCGATTTTCGTTTAACACTCTGCATACAGTCTGATGACTCACACCTACGTCACGCGCAACAGTTCTTGTGCTTGACTCGGGTCTATCAGCCACAATGTTCAAGATGCTTTCTTCCAGCCTTGGAGTGCGTACAGCTCTTACTCGACCAGCGCCATGTCTGTTGACGTCGAACGCACCTGTTTCACAAAGTTGACGATGTAACCGTTGAAAAATTCTATGATCCGGCATTCGTCGATCAGGATACTCTCCGCGATACATTCGTAACGCAGCTCTGCCGTTACCATTTGCACGGCCGTACATGTAATGCATGTCTGCTTTTTCTGCATACGTAAAGTCACCCATCGTCTACGGCAGCACAATTGTGAATGGCGCTTTTCCCTACTGCGATGCATCATGTTCAACAGCGGCTAGACATCTACTGCCCTCTACCGGCAATGATACCAACCGATCACTCCATTTCTCTTTCCTTTTATTTCCCCTGTTTACGCCTCACCGCGTCACTTGCGACTATACATTCCTATACAATAAATCATTGTTACAATGTCCTTTACCTACCATTAAAGTTTGTACCATGAATTCGGGACCACCCTGTATATGGCTTCTATTTAATGACCGAGAACAGCGGCGTGAGCTTAGGGTAGTCAGTGTTAACAGACAAGCAACACTTCGTCAAATAACAGCAACAAGCAATGTGGGACATACAACAGATGTGTCCGTGATAGATTAGAGTGTGACGCAGACCCCACGAAGCCATGGATCCTATTTGTCAACAAGGCACTGTTCAAGCCCGTGGTGGCTCCATAATGGTGTGGGCGGTTTTTACATGGTATGCACTGTGTCGTCTGGTCAAACTGAAAAAAATCATTGACTGGAAATAATTATTTTCAGCTACTTCTGTATCATTTTGTACAGTCCGGCCACAAGCACCCTTAAGACATTGACAGCTGGCAACTTGTGTACGACCCCTTTGAGGTGTTTCATGAAGAACCAATGGGGTGTTTTGGGGAGAAACAGGAAACGAGGTTAACCGAATAGGGAGAGGCCTTGCGTAAGGGTTTTGGTCTGACACAATAGTTCTTCTGTAAATTAATATTTTAAGTTTAAACTATCCGGTTATCTTGAAACTTTTCTGTAAAATTTATAACTAACTTGTAAATAAGCCTTAATTTTATCTTAATTGCTCCGTTTCTGTTTTAATTGAACTTGTATTCAATGATTCCTCTAAAATACAACAAAATGGCCACGGCATGCTCATCTAGGCATATTTGAAGGAGGTACGGAAGGAGAATTCGACTCATTTCCTGGCATTAATGGACTCCATGTACCCAAACAAAGATGGAATTTTCCAGGATGACAATGCGCCATACCGCTGGCCCAAAATAGTTCGCGATTGGTTTGAGGAACATTCTGGTCAATTCCAGCGAATGTTATGGCCACCTAGATCGTCAGACACGAATCCCATCCAACACATATAGAACATGATCGAAAGGTCAGTTGTGCGCTAAATCCTTCACCGGCAACTTTTTCGCAAGTATGGACGGCTATAGAAACATCATAGTTGAATACTTCTTTAAAGGACGCGACAACTTGTTGAGTCAATGCCAAGTCGAGTTGCTACACTTCGCTAGGCCAAAAGAGGTCCCATATGATAATAAGAGTCATCCCATGACTTTTGGTTCTTCTGTGTATATTTATTGTTTTATATATACTATGTATTATTCATTAACTATTACTTCACTTACAGTACATTAGAAATTTGGACATTAAAAGTAGCTCGTCTATCAACATCTGACACATTTTACACATTTACATTACAAACAAACAAAAACCACTTGTCAACCAAAACATTTAAAAAAAAATGGTATCGGTGACTAGAAAAACAAGAAATTCACCATGAGCCTAACTTTATGACACACTTCGAAAAGGGGTGAATCTAGTATCCTCGCAATAAAACTTACAGTTATTCCGTGAGATGGTACTCAGCAAATCAGGGGAAACTTACCTCGAGACCTTGGTTTTACCTTGTGATTAGCAAAAACGGACAGATTGTGTTAAACGAATAATATTGCATAAACATGAAATCTCGAGAAAACAAAAATATCTCGTGAAAACAAAGAAATCTCGTGAAAACCAAAAAAATCTCGTGAAAACGAAGAAATCTCGTGGAAACGAGAAATCTCGGGGGGGGGGGGATATAAATGTTTAACTTACGATCATCGTCATTCAGTGCAATGAAAAGCCCAAAGAGGCTTCAAAAGGGGCGAAAAAAGATTTACCATAGCCAGCTGTCACATTTTTCAATTAAAAAAAAAAAAAACCTCTTGCAGCTTCGAAAAACACATCAAATCCAATCCTTAAAACCAAAGAAAAACAGGGAACGGTGCAAGCAAAGAACCCCCATCGCAAAACCGGGGTCTTCTAGAAAAAAAACCATTAAGGATTATTTCTAAGCCATTGACATTTGATTAACGAGGCCGAACGAGTTACGCAATTAAGAAAGGGCCTCCGCTGCCAACCAAAGCAAGAACAAATTCCAGCATCGCTGTAATAATGACGAAATAACCGACACAGAAAAATCCACGATTAATCACACCGCCACAACTCCAGAGGACAGGGTGCTCCTCTTGCAAGGCACAAAAAAACTACAATAATAAACTCTTCCCCGATCCTTCCTTATGTGAGACGTTCTCCTTGGGCACATATCTCGCCCCTGCTGTATGGGTCATCGGAGAAACTTATATCAGCTTGTTAGAATGGTGTGTTATCAGGAAGGGACATATTGTGCTCTGGGAGTTGTTGTCCCTTCTGCCACCACTACGTCTTTTTCGCGAGGCCATTTGCCGGGATGAGGAGATGTTTATGGAAGACACTTGATTCCGGTGGACAGGTTCCTTGTTATGGAGAACGGTAAATTGCACTCAAGGGCTGGAACACTATTAATTGGAAATGTGTGCTGCTGCAAACGGAGTGGGAAGACTGGTTTTTATACGCAAATCTATGTGGAAAGTTTGACAGTTTCGGGATATTGTTTTGAGGGCGGGACTGATAATCCAAACCATAATATAAACCAAATGCATGATTTTATTTTCCAAGTGATTTCAACGAGATATCAAGATTTGGCCAATTTCGATGGCGAGATATACCATGAAGGTACTGTCTATTTTGTATGATGTCATGATTAAGATCTGGTTATGCTTATTATCATGCTTATTAAAGTCAATCACATTCATTCTATGTATTTATCTTTAGAGAAAAATATGCTCTTATGCGGGATCAGTTGTTTATGCTAAAATGCTTATAAAATGGCTTGATTATGCTTTTAGAAACTGACCATAAACACCTTCTGTAATTATATTTGGCTAAACATATGCTAGTGTGGAATAGCCTGTTTACTGGTTATGCTTATTATCATGCTTAGTATAACTAAACACATACATTCTTTGTTTTTAACTTTGAGAAAAATATGATATGCGAAATCTATTGATTATGCTAAAATGCATATAAAATTGCTTGATTATGCTTTTTAAAACACCATACACAACTTCTGTAATTATCTTTAGCTAAAAATATGCTAGTGTGGAATAGCATGTTTACTGGTTATGCTTATTATCATGCTTATTATAGCTAAACACATGCATTATTTGTATTTAACTTTAGAGAAAAATATACTTCTATCCGGAATCTATTGATTATGCTAAAATGCTTATAAAATGGCTCGATTAAGCTTTTTGAAACAACATAAATACCATCTGTAATTATATTTAGCTAAAAATATGCTAATGCTTCTAATATGCTTCTATCCGGGATCTATTGATTATGCTAAAATGCTTATAAAATGGCTCGATTAAGCTTTTGAAACTGAACATAAATACCGTCTGTAATTATGTTTAGCTAAAAATATGCTAGTGTGGAATAGCCTGTTTACTGGTTATGCTTATTATCATGCTTATTATAGCTAAACACATGCATTCTTTGTATTTAACTTTAGAGAAAAATATGCTCCTATGCGGGATCTATTGATTATGCTAAAATGCTTATAAAATGGCTCGATTAAGCTTTTTGAAACGGAACATAAACACCTTCTGTAATTATATTTAGCTAAAAATATGCTAGTGTGAAACAGCCTGTTTACTGGAATAGTTTAAAAAAAGGATTAGAACAAACATATTCAATACACGCACACACAAAAAGAAGGAAACACAGGATTGTTTGAATATTTTGTACCATCAGAGAATGACTGTTTACAAGTATCTTATTTCTAATGAATAGATTATATTCACTTAAGATCCATATTCTATTCAATGAATAGAGTACACGATTAATCAATTTTCATTAGAGAGAGCTAATAATTATTGCTTATTAGTGAAAGAATAATAAGAACTAAATGAGACAAAATCAATTTTGCCCTCTTTTTCTCACGATATAAATTTCGTAGATTCAGCTAAAATGTATCTGCTCCAGTGATAAGTATTTATCAAGAAGATACATTGAAAACATCTTCATGATTAATTATCCCACTAACTTCTAATGCTACAAACTTTCACTAGGGTAAGATAAGACCATTTCTTTCCCCCATTCTATTCTTGAGACTATTTATTTCCCTAAATCTGGGGATTCTGGCTTGTTTCCACTATGAGGACACGAATCTAATATTCATGAGGATGGCTTTTCTACAGAGCAGCGTCGATTGCACTGATTGTCCTGCACCCTCGACGGAAAAAAGATGATACCGCACGTCTTTTGAACTGGGTGGTGAGTTCATGTGGTATGCAGAATCAGAATCATGATGCAGCATGAGTTCTTCTTGTGCTTCGTGTAGTTCGTTGCCAAAAATTTCAAGGAAGGTTTTTGGGAGACTCATTTTGAGAACAATTCAAATGCTTTGGTAAGAAATGAATTCACTGGTGTTCAAATAGTGGAAAGGTTTTCGACTGGTTTGAATGTTAAAATCGTGGTTTATTTCAAAGAACAGTTTGGCAATAGAATGGTAGGAAAGGATAATTCATTAGTAAGTATACAATTTCAACGCATTATATAACATTGACTGTGTAAGATATTTTATGTTACCTGCAACAGAAGTGTGGGCGAATGTTTGAAGTTTTTTTAGAGATAGTCACAGATGTTTTATGTGTGCACTCTTAGTCACATTACACTCATCGAACCGGTAACCCATTTCTGCCCAGACGCGTGTTAGGGTATCTGAAGCAGATGCAGTGACAGTGGATGCGATTCGATATTTCAACTCAGTTAGATCAACAGGAAAAGGAAGGTTACATACGTTATCTTTTACGTAGTCCCAAAGAAAAATTCATATGGTGTCACTTCAGGGCATTTGGGTGACCATTGGGTTAGTGGAATGTTGCAGTCGTCGGTTCGTCCAAACCATCGGTAAAGAAGATGCTACTAGAGGTAACTTCGTATATCACCTGACCAGTGTGGTGGTGCACCAACCAATTGGATGAATAAAGTTTTTGCGACATCTGCCGATACACCGGGGTCGTCCTGGCTTTGGAACTTTGCACAAACAGCCCGTAGTTTCATTTTTTTAAGCTAATCGTAAATGAATTTTCTGGTTGGAGGTTTTTTTTTCAAAATTGTGATCGAAAATGCTGTTGCACAACGGTGACAGATTCCATATAGCTCAATTCAAGAACACAAAACGCCGACTTCAATGTTTACGCAGCCATTTCCAATGACTAGTCACGTGACACGCTCCCTGTCGCTTATGTCACTTCGCTCGGGAGGGGGACACAGACTTTATGAGTATACCTATAGCTCAGGGTTCGAAATACCCGGGTGCACTGTGCACATGAAAATAAAATTGTGCACCTAAATTTTTCCCACTAGGTTCACACAGTGCAACTAACGTTAAAAAAAGGGGGAGGTAAAACGTGTTTATTATATTTTGATGTTTAAAAAAAAATGTAGTATCAACCTCTATCGCTCTAAGGGAACGTAATTAAATTTCTAAATACACACTATGCGAAACAAAAAATCGCTGGGCCGTAACGGGTTTATACAGGAGGAGGGTTTACTTGTGCCACTGTTACCTGAACTTTCTGATGATCAAAACATTTTTCAGATGGCTGTGTTGAAGCGACTGTTGCGACAGCCGTGCGCCGGATGCCTTGAAAAAAAGAAAGGTTTGAAAGAAACTATGCAGTTCGCCGATTGAAGACATATTTAAATTTATTGTTAAGAATCCACTTTTGTCTGCTTTTGCTGTCTTCGAAAAAAAAATTGTTCAAATATTTTTATTTACTATCTACTATTAACCTATCTAAACATGCCTATCTAATAAAGCAGTTTACATTACATTAATGCTCTTCTATTGCGTTTTTTTATGTGTACCTGATATATAATCTGTACACCTAATTTAAAAACATAGGTGCACAAGGTGCACCTGCATTAAAAAATCTATTTCGAGGCATGCTATAGCTAACTGCAGTTGGGGGCCTTGTCTTAAACTGTTCCTGTTTTACAGCATCTGGAAACTGTGTACGTATTTATGAATCACCCTGTATATCAGAGCAATGGGTTGTGCAAGAATAATCGGTTGTTTCAGGCATCCATAATTAAAAGAGTATACTTGTATGTATAGCTTGACTATGTTTCATCGCTTGTTGAACCTTACAAGTAGTTCTGACGAGATATCTCTTCCATCATGATCGGATCATCTTTGCTATTGACGAGATATATTGTCATCAAGTTAGGGGAAATTTACCGATTATGAGATACTTGCCTAATATGAGATATTCCTGTATCTTCAACGTAAATTTTCGTTACATACTGGAAGTATCATGAATTATTAGCTCTAAAGACTGTAGTGTCATTATGAGTATAACCTTCCATATCGCAAGCCGACCTATACTCAAGTAACAACCCATAGTGGTTAACTGTTTTAAAGTTATGTAGATTTTTTTTGGCTCGTCTTTAAACGTATAAGGTAAGTTGTTAAGCTTATTGAAAAATATTTTACATAAATAAATAAGTTTTATAGTAAATATATTTTTTGAGTCACGCTTCTATTTATTTGTCATTGTAAACGCACAATTTCATGTTAAGAAAGTTTGGTGTCGCATGTTGAGCAACCCATTCCCATAACAACTGGTTCAAAAATATTTCAAATTGTTTTATGTGTGTAAATTTGCAATGTAATTTTCCAAAAATTGCATCACAATTTTTAAACAGCTTTAGTGAATGTTAAAAATCATATATATGTATGCTTAACTTTTCATTAGATCAATGCAATTTTAAAAAAAGAGTTTCACATATTAGGTTACTAATTTTTTTTATGATGACGAAATCAAGATCTGGTAAGTTTTCTAATGAGGTCATGATAGTTCTTTCTTGTAATAACGAGATATATCGTCCTAGATCTGATCTGTCTTGCTAATACAGTAGATCTCCAACTATCCGAATCACTTGTGACCAGACCCCATTCGGATAATCAAAAATACGGATAATTGGAATTTTTCCGAAAAAAGGGTCTAGTATGTATTTTAATTAATTACTGTATGTATGTTGAAAATGGGAGAAAAAAACTATTTTTAAAGAAAAAGAGCTTTTAATTAATTAAATGTAACGGCAATGCTTTTACATGTTAAGCGTACTTACAAGTGCTATACATTACTACAATATGTACGTACCGTACTGTAAATGAAAGTTATTGCTTGCTGCACATCTCGGTTAAAGTAAGCTGTTTGACTGTCTACATTCGTTTTCGGGCTTGCATTTATTGAATATATATATTTCAATCTCAGTTGATACTTTTACTTACCGATCTGACGGATAAAAATATTTTAAGCTTATATTTGGACTGTATTTTATCTTGTGTCTGGGCAAGCTTATCCTTCTTTTGGATCTTACGCCATAAAACTAAAACCAACCAACCGTTTTCGGTCAGCCAAGTCGTGCATCCGCTTGACAGTGAGAAGTTGCATGTATTCACACTAGGGCTGACGCTCCATCCACTTCAACGCAGTTTTAAGATCGGCAAATGCTTCACTAGCAGATGGTCCCGTGTCTGCTTCAACTTCGACATTCAGGTCATCTTCTTCATCGACACTTTCTTCTCTCACACTTTCAATAAGTTCATCATCATTTAGAATTTGAAACCCAGAATCATTTTTTTGCGAATCGCAGTACGTTTCCGTCTTAATTACTTTTCTGAAATTCTGAAAGCGATTCGGATAATCAGCTAATCGGATAGTCGGAGTTTGGATAATTATAGTTCTACTGTAATGATATATATGTCTTACAAGATCGGATCAGTTTTGCTTATGACAAGGTATCTCATGCTACACAACATGATAAGTTTTGCTAATGACGAGATACCTGATTAAAACAACCATCAGGTGAGGTAGAATTACCATCAAAATTTCACGATGTATTTTATTTTTAAAAAAAATGTGTGCTTTATAGCTGCAAGTTATAACGACACAAGTTTTTAAATTCTAATTACAAGCCAAATTCAGAATAATTTCATTAAATTCCTTTCTTGAACATATAAACTTAATTAAATTCTAATTACCAGTCATTTTCAGTTTAATTTTATTAAATTCATTTTTTGGGCCTTTAAACTTAAATCAGAAGATTATGGATTTATTCTATCATAAGCGCTCGAATCTGATAGTGATGATGATTGCTTTCAACAATATAAATCGGCTGCTTCGAATACTCTGCAATCTCAACATAAGAAAAATTTCACAACACGAATTTTCTTTAATTAAAGGAAGTCAATAAGACGTTGGTCCACCTCTGACCTGGATGCAAGCTGTCACCCGGCGTGGTATAAACTGAAAATTTTCCCGGAAGGTGTCCTGCGGAATGTTTTGCCAAATTGTCTCCAACTATCGGGCTAAATGGTCCAGTTTCGGAGATGGTTGCAATCACTTTACCATAACGTACCAAATGTTCTCTATGTGAGAGAGATCAAGAGAGCTAGCTGGCCAAGGAAGTATTGGAAAAGCTTGAAGACAATTCATACAACACGTGCCGTGTGCGGCGGGGTATTATCTTGTTGAGAAGTACAACCTGGTTGTCGCAAAAGGAACTGTAACACAACAGGTCGTAGAATGTCGTCAACGTACCGCTGTGTTGTAAGTGTGCCAGAATAACTACCAAAGGTGGTATGGCTATCAAGGAGATAATACCAGAGACCATAACGCCCTGTTGTGGCCATGTGTGGCGTGCTATAGTTTGGGAAAGATCCCATACTCTGGACGTCTTCAGAAACCTCTGCGGATGACGTCAGGGCACAGTTGGAAACGTACTCGTCACTAAAGACTATACAACCCTAATCAGCCATGTTCCAAGTTGATCGAACAGGGCACAACTCCTGGACAACTCCACCTTGATGCGTTGATTTTTTTATAGAGTGTATAATCGGTCAAATTTGCACATTTTTATAGGTTGTTTGGCGCAAAAATGTTTGAAACAAACATCAATTTTACGCTGTAGTTTATATGGTACAAAATTAAGATACAATGCAATCTCAATCTCTGACAAATTAACCCTTGGGTTAGTTTATCTTCGCGTTGAAAATTGCCATGTAGTGATCAGCAACTAATGCACAAGCCTGTCCCGATTTGTCAAAAGTTCTGGTTTAGAAATACTTTGTTTCTCGGATTGGATTTTTATTCTCTTGGAATAACATAAGTTTTATCATGTCGAGATATCTCGTCAGTAACAAAAAGTCAGATCTGGAAGGGCAAAACGTCGAAACAACCTGCATAATTAAAATGATCAATGTAATAAAACACAGATTGCAGGCATCTTTTGTCATATAATTTTGACCACAGTTATCTGTTAAATGGGACTATTTCCGTTCCCTTTGAATGCCTTATTTTCTCAAATATGAAAAATCTGGCGTGGTTCCTCCTGAGGGCACGAATATAATATTCATGAGGATCGCGTTCTACAGAATACGTCGTTTGCTGTGATTGCCTTGTTTTCTCAACGAACAAAAAAAATGACATCGCGAGCTTTTTGTAATGCATGGTAAGCTTTCATGATACCAGAAATGAGTCGCCTGACTGCTGGAGCTTTTTGCTGATTTTATGTTCGTTACTATTGGATATTCTAAGCATTTTTATTTCTTGAGATATCCATTGCCAACAATTGTTACAATTTGTTGCAAAAAGGGTTGATGGTTTTTCAAACTCAAGGAAGCTTTTCGCAGTCTTGATTTTGAAAAGGAATGCATTTCTGGAAAAATTGAAAAATTGAATACGTCTATAACTCTGAAGATAAAGAATTGAAAACGGATAGATGTTATACAAGCTTGCACGTGAGAGTCTATATATTTTTCTGAATTCATACACCTTATACAGGGTGTTTCGAAAAGGTAGAGGGGCCCTAAATAAACATTACAGTTAAAGAATGTGGTCCGGAAATGTATCGTTTAGGTGGTAGAGGAAGGTGCTTAGGTCAGAGAAGATAGATCGTTGTTACTGTTGCATAAGGTATCGTTCCCCGCTGTGAATTTCAACGACAAGCTCCATATTCGTGTAGCCGATCAACCAGTCTGGCAGTTAAGGGGTTAGCCTCTAGATAGAAAGGTTGCCGGTTCGAATCCGGATCAGTACATTAATATTTGTAAGCGTATGGTGTAGAGGCCGCTGGTGTGCTTTAGATCTGTCATGGCCGAAAGTCCTACTGTTGGGTTGGCGTGGAAGTTTGGAGAGTGGATGCCAGCTCAGGTGTTACCTTGTCATCTGACCGTGGTTCAAAACTACGTGGTGGTGACCTCGATTCTTTGCCTTAGGGGATAGATCCCGGACCGTCGTCAATAGCCCGTTGTGTAGCTCTAGTACGACATTAATTAAATATCCCCAAAAATTTATCGATGACAACACCATGTCATTTTGAGTCCTAAATGCTCTCTATTCCAAAGGTAGTGGCCGAATAACCGGCCTGGTGGTTAAGGTGTTAGCCTCGAGATCACAAGGTTCCCGGTTCGAATCTGGGTCATTGTATAGATATTTGTAAGTGTATGGTGTAATTAATAGGTCATATAGGACTGCGCCCACCAGCGCACTGCTGGTGCTATGTGGTCTCGAACCCTTACATCTAGTGGCACAACGAGAAGGAGCGGTAACTCATGTTACAAAAAGATCAACTGTTAATATATTGGGAACTAACATCAAAATCGCAGACTACGAGAGCGAGGTCTCAATCTGGTAAGAGAAAACATGGGAGGCGAATTCCTCCCAAGTACGTGAGACAACAGCCACCTAAGCTGAACTGGATGCCTACACTGACGGCTCAAAGACCAAAAATGGAGTGTAGGCGTATGTCAAAGAGAACGAGATTTACAACTGGACAACCTCACTTCACGAAAATGACAGTGTAAACCAGGGGAAAAAAGCTGCAATACCATTCGCCATAAGCTGGTCAACGGTCCGAAGGAAGACATCGTGCACAATACACACAGATAGTATATCAACCATCCAACTTCTGCAAAAATTTCAAGACAAAGACCCACTGGCCTCCAGCATACGACAGAACCTGACAAACAACAACTTCAAAACAAAAATTCAATGGGTTAAAGCGCACGTCGGTATAGAGGGCAACGAAAGAGCGGACCAGTTGGGAAAGGCCGCGGCGAATAATCCAAATCAAGCCAACATTTATCTTATACTGAAACGTCTTAAAAGCTTCCTTAAAAACCGCCTCAAGTGGTAAACATACAAAACTTGGCAGAAGGACTGGGAGAGGGCGACACGGGAAGGAGAACCTTCAAATTCTTCCCGAAAGTTAATAAAGGTAAACAACCAAGTGGACCGTATCTTACAGCATAGTACACAGGACATGGCCCCTTCACAAGTTACCTCCACAGATTTAACATCACGGAAAATGGGGACTGGCTCACTAGGGCAATTGATACTCAGAACAATACGCTTTCAGATGCCCACTCACGGTGTGCAATCACCTCAAGGTACCAGCTCAAAATAACTTAGGAGCCTGGGCTATTAACACATCGCAAAACCATGTCGCATAATTCAAACTAATGAAAATCATAAAGTTCATTACGGAGTTTATCCATGTTATCAAGAGCCAGTAGTTATGAACAGTTGGAAGGGCTGTGAGACGAATATAGAGCAAAATAGCTCAGCGTTAAGAGACTCCTCTTCTGCAAAGTGCTACTCCTACGGACC